>RSEF01000001.1:112633023-112763126 GCA_003993805.1 Himantopus leucocephalus | reverse complement strand
AAAAAAAAGAAAAAAAAGAAAAAAAAAAAGAAAGAAATCTCCAAATATTTCATTTTCTTCTTTATTATTTGACAATCCTGTATCCCTTCCCCGCTCCCCAGCCTGGCCAGAAGCTGCGTCCTTAACCCGGTCCATCTTTATTTGAATGTAGTTCCCCTACCCCCATGGGAAAGAGAAGCTTTGTCAGGTCACGGTGGCTGCTATAAGTCGGGAGGGGGCGGTTTCTTTGTTTTGTTTTGTTCTTTTAAAATTTCCAGCCAAAACCAAAGATTTCCTAATGATTGTATAAACTCAAAACAAACAAACAAACCAAAGACAAAGGGCGTCTTCAGCACCAAGCCCACCTGTGAGGCCGGCCTGGCCGGGGCGAGGGTCTCCGTCCCCCGGGCTCCAGCCTGGGGGTCCAGCCTGGCCCCCGGCCTCAGGGGCTGCCCCAGGCGAGGGGGCGCTGCCCCGGGCCCTGCCGCCTCCCAGACTCGCCGCCCCCGGGAAGGGGCAAAATCCAGGGCGCAGGCGCTGGGAGGGGGCGGCCGGGGGCTGCTGCGCAGGTGGGTTGAGGAGCTGAAGACTTGGGTGCAGGATTGGCTGCTCTGCTGGGTGCTTTAACCCTCTGGGGGCTGGGTGATGTCGATTAATACACGCTGAGGTGCACTTCTGAGCTTCCCCCCTCCCCCGTCACTGCTTGGAAGAGGCTGTCCTGTTGTGAGAAATCCCTGAAAGAAGAAGAAGCAGCTTTTCATTTCTCCTCTAGTTCCTTTTTTCTAGATTTCTTTTATTTTTGCAGCACCACTGTGCAACTATGCATTGTATTTCTCAACCTTTTATGCTAGGTAGATGCCTGTGACTTTTTAACTTTTTGGGGGGGGGATTGCAAATGGAGGAACTTTTTACATGGATCTTTTTAATCTCAGTTGATTGGGGGGTGTTTGGTTCTAGGGTCATACAAGCTCTATCCCAAAGCAAAATCCAAATGTTAATATTATTAGCCTGATGCAGATACCAAAGATAATTTCTTTCCTGCAGAACCTTAGACTTGTGTATTAAGTACGATTACCCAGCACTTGCATTAGTCTAACCTCAGTAATTCCAAAGCTTAGATGTATATTTTGGTATATTTCTGGGATATTAAAAAATTGTCGTTTAAATTCTTGTTTGTTTCAGTGTAATGCTCTTAAAGTCATAGCATGGAGATAACTGAACTTGTCCTATTCTTAGTAGTTTGAAATAATAGTATTTTTGTATGTTTTGGGTGTGTCTATGTATGTATTAACATAACAGTTTTCACTGCCTAGGTGTTCATAAATAAAAAAAAAAAAACAACTAAGGGTTTTTAAACTGTACATAATATTCCATGAGGAATTTTCACCAGACCGCCAATTTGGATCGCATTTTCACTGACGGCCGCTCCCAACTGGGATTCTTTCTTTCTTTTTAAAGAGACAGCATGTTCTTTTTTTTTCCCCATTGACCTGAGGTTCTTTCTCAGTGTAAAGGGGTTTTCACTGTTTTTAAGGGATGGGCCAAAGAGGAAGGAGCTTCAATTTTGTTTTAAAAAAATATTTAGCACATTGGTTTGAAAGCTAACCCTTTGTACGAAGAATCAGGAGTCGAAAAACAAGCCCTTTCTTCTAAATGCGGCTATAGTTTTCAAAGAGACAGTGATTTGTGAATGTCTGTAGCGTCTGGGCAGTCCCTTTTTGCTTCGTTTCTCAGTAAGAGAAATTTGCAGTCTTAATGGTTTCACTACGCTGTGCAACTGCCTGCTTACACTGGCTGGGAGGGGTTTTTCTCTCGCCCTTCCTCATATACTGCATTTATACGCTTCAGGTCAGCAGAACACTTGAAATCGAGGGCCATATGGGAGTACCCGTACCCAAACACAACCCAAGCTTTTCTTGAAACTGAAATGTGAGAGTCCCACACATTTCAAAACCTCGCTGATCACACTAGGGGTGAGGAGGAAGGCGAAATGCTGTCTCTTTAAAGATGTCCTTTATTATTATTGTTATTATTATTATTATTATTATTATTATTTTCCCAGTGGTTGCCTGCAGATAGCTGTAGGCATTGAGAGATTGTGTAGATTACAGTAAATCAGAATGAAAAGGTAGATTTTGTGTAGATGCATTTGTCTGCTGTAATTTTTTATATATATTAAACTTACTGTAATTGTACAGTTCATTTCTGTTGTAAACATCATTAAACCATTTTCCAAGTGTTTTAACATGTATGCACTTGTTTGTAGTTTTTTAAATGGGTCAGTGGAAGGCTAATTCCCCTTCCCCGTGCTGCATCAAACTGGGCCAGGAGATTGTTTTTTCGTGCTCTCTGTCTTGTCAAAATGGAGGAGAGACCAGGGGTTTTTTTGCACTCGGCTTGAAGCTTTTGTTCTACTTCTGGATTATCAACTCCTCTCCTAAAAGAAAAAAGAGCTTCAGTTGCTTCCTGAAGGCAAAGGGAAGAGTCAGCTCACACCTACGGTGAGTGTCCCCAAAACAAGCATTGGCTGCGGTTTGAAATCAAGATCCATTTATATATAAAAAGCATAAAGGTGATATTTTTTTTCCTAAACATTTCTTCCCCATTGTTCAGTGGTTGGTATTTTATAACTGCCTAAACGTTTGACTTCTACATCTTGCAAATATGGTTATCAGGATTAAAAAAAAATAATTCAGTACTCTTTGTTCTTGCATCAAGAACAAGAGTGCTTTGCAGTAGCAGCTTTACTGTAGTTTGCAGCTCAGCTGTTTGAGGCATCACCCAATTTGTCATTGCAGAAGGAACAGTAAGGGATCTAGGAAGTTCTTGGTAAGAGACATTCATTGCCATGCATGGGATGTGTCGGTTCTCAGTTGTTTGTTTGGGGTGTTTTTGCTCTAATTTGGTGTCTTAGAAATATTCTTCAAAAGCTACAAGCACCTACTGCAGATACAGTTTTACTGCTTAAGAAGTTAGGCACAGCCTCGTAATTTACGTAGCAGCAGTTTTCAGCAAGTTTATCTGCTGCTAACCCAGTCCCTTAAGGAATGGAGGTGTAACCTCACCTGGGCAGCGCCCGCAGCAGCGGTGCTTGTTCCCACGGTCTTGCTTTAGCTCTGCTCCCCCTGTCAAGACTGGCGGAATGAACTGGTCAGCTCCTGACCCAAGGTAAAATACCCTGTATTTTGCTGGGCTGTTTTTGTCCTTGCTGAGTTGCTTACAGGCTGCGTTGCACAATCTCGTAAGTCACTGGCAAAACTGAGGATGCAGCAGAAGGTGAGTCTCCCGTTTACACTTGGGTTTACAGCATTTTTCCAGCATCCCATCCCACCTCCCAGCGTGTGTTTAGAAGCTCCTGTCAGAACATCATCCTCCTCAGCTTGCCTAGGAGGTTACACTGCTGGCTGTAAATTTGTCCAGCCGGCCTGACTGCGTCAGATAATGAGCGTTCCCACGCACACACACACATGGGTCTTTGACGCTAACTTTATTAGTTCATAAAAAAATGTGTTACATTACTGAATTAGTATCTCTTTGGAATGATACCTGCATCATCTTTTAAAGGTAGCCTGGTGATAGACTGATTGGGAAACTGTGTTTACATTGGCTTTTGTACAGTTTCTGTTGCCCAGAAGTGACAGTTTTGGTCTGTTCTGACATGGGGATTATCATACCAACTCTTACGAGTGCAGCCTGTTCTACGGCAGTAGTTGTAGATGTTGCTGATGTGAGGGGGTAAAGTTTCAGCTGAGTCCTTCAGCCAAATGGGATTCTCCAGGGTGCGTTTTCGTGGCTTTTCCAGTATTAGTCTCTTTATCAGAGTCCAGTCTCCTTGTTTTCATTGTAACAGGGGTGTCTTCTGCCTTCGCAGAAGTCTCTTAGGCAGGTTGTTACCTGGCTGTTGTTTACCTCCAGGTGCTGGATGAGTGGCAGTGCCATTGCTTGATCTTTTCTTGGAGCTCAGTGCTCGTGTTCTTTGTACTGAAAAGCTGGCACATTTTGCCTCTGTCCTTCACTACAGTAATATCACATCACTTTTTACAACTAAAGAAAAAAGTCATCCCCCACTGAAGCAGTTTTTAAAACATAAATTTAAAGCAAAAAGTTTAGCTGGCCTGTATCTAAATAGCCTAAAGATAAATACTACAGGAGATAACTACAGCCCTATCTTTACAAGTTCTTAAAATGCAATGAAACCGTAATTACATGTCTCGATACCCCTGGAACGCAAGGAGGAGCTACGAAACAGCTGGTTTCCTAAGTGTGGTCTGGTCCTACAACACAAAAATTAGCCTAATAACCACTATTATTGGAAACAACTTTACAGATATGTACATTTTAATAGCTAAAGCTTGCAGTTGCATGATTCAAGAGGGAAGGGAGAAGGGACTGACCAAGTCCAGACATACTCTTGTGCACCATCCAAAGCAGGCGGATGCACTGAGAAAATACCGGGTGCTTATTTTGGATGAAAAAGGCTCTCCCTCCTCTCCTCCCCAGAGCAGGTGGGCATCTCTCACCCTTGCCCATCCCCTCTGTGACTCCCACTTAGCGGGGGGGCAGAGGCTGCATTTGGAGAGCATCGTAAGTGTCCTTGGTCGCTGTACTGAGTCCCTGGAAAGGAGAAAAACAGGTGAGGTCCCAGTGTTGAGTGCTCAGTTCTCCCTAGCTGACTGGTCAGGAACGGGATGGTAGGGGCTCAGTACCATAGCCTTACTATTTTTTTTTTCCTACAGAGGTTTTTACTCATCAGTGTTTCCTTAGTTTTTGTATGGTGTCAATAGCTGTCACTTACCTGAAGGCAAGATGCATCCTGAATAACAGTTATAAACATACGACTACAGCAACTCATCCTAACTGGTTATGCAGATCTTTGGAGTACATTTTATTTGCACATCATTAAGAGCAAACTAATGCTAGAGTGAACTTTGTCTGCTAACTAATGAACAGACATCAACTCGTGAACTTTATTCTCTGGACTTCTCCTCTGTAATTTTGAAGGGAAGTCAGATGCAACTCCGGGTAAGTTGGCAGTGGGGCTTCAGATGGCTGTGAACCCTGGGAAGCATCCCCTCACACCCCTTCCTGCGACACAGCCGTCCACCTGCCAGCCTGCTCTGGGAGTTACAGCTCCCTGCTGCCGCCATGGAGCCGACCACTCCAAGAGCAGAGCAGCAGCAGATGTGCAGAGTCGCAGGTCAGCCAGGAGGCTGCCAGAGCAGAGGTAACTGGGGCTTCCAGGAGTGAGGATTTAGTAATACACGTGGTGCCTGCTTGTAAAACTTCTAGCTACCCTTCCCTCTGCTATGAATATTCAGTGGCATACTGAGTGCACTGATGAGATAGTGCTTCTTACCAGCCACCTGTGACTACCAGTAGAGTGAGTTTTGAAGAAAGGTACCATTAGCTACAAATAAGCCACCTTACAGGAAGACTCCCTGGCATGTGCTGCATCAGAACTTTTTAATATGTATTTTATTTTTGTCATTTTGAGATGTTGACGACAATGCCCAGGCTTCTACAGAAAGTAAAATGCGTTTTGGAACAATTATGCATGGCAGCCCAAGTAAGGCCTTATTGATGGACTCCTTGCAACACTGAAACACCCCCAGTGCACCAAGGGACTGGAGGTGCTGCCCAGTTTGTGCTCTGTACGCTACGGTGAGACGGGCTGAACCACAGATGCTTTGAGTTACAACAGCTGTTTGGCAATCTGAAGGTTTCCATTTAACCAATAAACAATTTGGAGACAGAACTGTATGCGTCATCCGCTGCAGTCAAAAGGTGGTTCTCCAAGATGTAGAACTGTGGAAACGGTTCCTACCAGAGCAACTGGTTCCTGTCCATTGTGTTTAGAACATGCAGCCACTTTATCAAAATACCTGCAGTGTGGGCATTGCCCTGAACCTGAGTAACTATCCTCAGGAAAGGTGAGATATATAACTGGACACTACAATTAAGCCATGAAGATAGATGAGGGGAGCAGGTGCTGGATGTGTTGCCTACCTGGTAGAGACCTTCGTTCCCTTTGCCTCGCCGCCTCTGCTGCTTTGAGAAAGAAAAAGCAGTGTGGATTAATGGGTGCTTTTCCCATTATGCAAAAAGAAAGAAACCCCTGACTTTCCCCCCATCCTGTACTGAGGGTCAGCAGCTGCGCTTGGCCTGGACGCCCTCTGTGCAGGAGGGGAAGCGCCTGCTAAGTCTGGACCAGCCCAGACACCCTGCAAGGGCTGTAGAAGGAGAAAATGATGAGGACTGAAAATAAAAAGGAAATGATTTTGGTTTGCTGACATATTTTCCTGTCATGCTGTTATAGTGCTGCTATTTCTTTGATTTACTGTATGTATAGAGATTTGGAAATGTTCCTATAGACACCAATTGTTTTATGCGCTGAAGGCACACCTGGAAGAAATGGGGCTGTATTTTTTAAGCTGCTGCATGTCAGCAGGTGTCCGAGGGACTCTGCCCTCTATTGGACAGACATGGATAAGTAAGTAAATTCTCCAGCGCACATTTGGTAAACTGTCTAGATGTTCAAAGGAACTGCAGATGAGGCTGTCTGAGGACAGTCACGCAGGATTCAGTAAAATAGGTACTGGGACTGTCATGGTACAAGAAGACCATACAAACAAGGTCACTCAGGCCAGCCAGGTACAAAGAAGAACCTTCTGCTTGAACCCGCTTGCTGCTGCATTCCCGGGGGTACGTGGAGCTGCCAGGCAAAGCAGCCAAGTTGTGCCCAACAGCGTGATTTCCAGGTGAGAACCAGGGACAGCAGAGCTTACAGCCCCCTGGCTGGAGGCTGCCACGTCAAGCCCATGGCTGGTCATAACTGCTCCGTGGCAGCAGAGCACTGAGGGCATCACAAACATTTCAGGAACACGTGGCAAAGAGTAGTGCCTGCCACAATTAAAATTGCAGCAGTCTGTTAAATGATCGTATATCTAGAATGAGGCATGGGGTTTGGGATGTGTCCATCCCCAGTAACAGAAATAGTCATAAAAACATGACGAGACTTCATATACTCAGCTCGTAAACTGAGCTTGAATGTGGAAGATGGGCGTTAGAATAATAAAAAAGGGGAAGGGATTAAATGTCGGTGTTGCTTCAGCATTTCTCAGCATGAAACTTTGTTTTGAAATGCCTTTTTTTCCACTTTTCAGAGGGAAATGAAAGGTTGTATTTAAGACACTTTGACATAAATAGAACCTGTGTAGGTCACAGCAATTTTTCGTTTTTCCATAAACGGTGTCCCCAGATGTTTTCTTTTTCAACACAAGCTTCCCTCCCCCAGCAGTTCACGCACAGAGCTAAAACCGGCTGTTTGCTGCTAGGTTTACACATAACTGACCGGTTCCTTCTTCAATATTTGAGAGTGGAGGTGGGGGAAGGAGAACGTTTCCCCCATTACTTGTCTGAAGAAGGGCACAAGGAGGAGCTTGCAAATACTTGTGCCTATAAGGCACAGCCGTGACAGCCCACAGAGGGGAAACTGTGAACCTCCAGCTCTGAACTGGTCTGAAGGAACATGCTCAACTAATGTGAGTTGCTGGGCCGCAGACGTTGCAGTGTGTGAAATCAGACATTTCCTTCAACTGTTCCTCATCCATTTCATACCCTCTGCCTCCTCAGCTGGGGCAGCCATCAGAATTTTTCTGTCCAAAAGTTGAAATATTCCCCCTGGACATTATTCAGTCCACCCAGGGACACTGCTGGTGTGCGGGCTGTGTTTCTAATACTGGTGGGACAAAGCTTACTGTCTGGTCTCTACCTTGTTTTATAGCTACTGTAGTGCTATAGCTACTCATCCTTCTTAATAGGCAGTAGCTGCACCAAACACACCGGTCACTACAGGAAAAAGGTAACTGCTCTCAGCTGTGCCTGTAGGTACTGTGCAACACGGGGACTTCCTTGCACAAGGCAGCTACGTGCAGCCGGGCTACTGCTCTGGAAGGGAGTGGCAATGAAGAATTTCTCATCCCAGGCAGCAAAGTAGGACTCACCTCTCCCTTCATTCCGATTTCACTGTATGCCTCGCCCATCTTGTCCTTCTGCAGTGACTGCAAGCAGAGAGGGGGAAAGAGTCAGTGTGTAGCTAGAAAAGCCAAGCCAGCCGCTGGGTGACTGCACTCCACGCCTGTGCTTCTGGGGCTGCCTTGCCTTCAAAGCTTCAGTATATTCCAGAGTAGAGACACTGGTGGGACTTGACTGATGTGCATTTAAGTAGGTGCTACGCCTGATCAAATCTGCTTAGCATATCAATACCACCTCATCTCCAAACACTTAAATGAATGTGACTCTACCTTTAACCAAGTGATTTATCTAAACTGGCGCCAGATACTACAATCAAAGCTGGGCCAAAGAAAAACTTTAAGCAGCATTTGTTCAGGAGACAAACCCCAACGTGCAGCTCAGGCCCAGAGAAAAGGGAACTCTAACACTGCAGGGTGAAGGTTAAGAAAGAGGAGCTCTTCCTTCCTGCATCCAGGGAAGCAGTTCCCCAATGCTCACGACTGGCTGTGATCAGACTGTCTGATTCAATACTGATGAAGGCCGGTCTTGGAAACAAGCTCATTTCTCAGCAAGCACTGAACACCCAGAAAGACCCGAGTTAAGACATGAGCTTTAGTATTAATGTATCCACCCTTTGGCGCACAGACGACCACGTTTACCCAGAGTTAAATCAATTAAATCAAGAGGCTCCTAAGCAGCCGCTTTTAGGTGTGCTGGCATTTGGCCTTCATCAGAGAGGCTGGAGAACAATAACATAAAATACTACAGCACCAGTCACATAGGACAAAGGTTGGTTAGTCCCTAATGACTAACATAAAGGGATCAGCAGGTACCTTGATCCAAATTCTTTTCCCCATCTGCCAATGCTTTTCTCCCATCACAGAGAAAGGAGCAGAAATTTTCTAGCAAAAAAGTGGGGGTTGAAGGGAAGAGAAGTCTTTGAAAACAGCTGTTAAGTTTGAACCAAAGCTGAAATTCGGTAGGGGGAAAAAGGTCTATGAAATAGAAACTCCTATTTCCAGCCATCCCTCCCTCTCCTCTCCCTCCAGCTCTCTCTACTCACAGTGTAGACGGTGTCCTGAGGGTTCTTTCTTCTCTGCTGTAAAACAAAAGAAGCAAGTTGCCCATGTGTCGCACTGCCAGCAACCCCACCACCACCTTGTATGTGCCTGTGCATTTGCTCTAAGGCACGGTTACAGCTCTACGGACGTGCTGTACCCATTATGGCCCATTTTGCCTCCACCCATAAGGTTCTGTTAAGACAACTTGTTCTCTGGAAAATTAATTTAATTTTGATAATTGATAAGACTTAGCTCTTCTCTGCTCAGTCCCTACAGCTGTCACCTGCAGGCGAGCCCTACACATGGATGCAGAAGGTTTCCCCTCCCTTTTCCTTTGAAACTGTTGGGTGCTGCAGCAGAAACAGTTGTTTTGGCTGCTGCTTTACTTTGTTGGCACTTGTGTGGCGGCATCACGTGCAGCGAGCTCTCGTGAAACACCCACTCCCGCCTTGCCTGCTCCACATCCGCCCCAAGGCTGGGTGTCACTTCCTATTCTGGGTGGCTGCAAGCTCTCAGCAAAGCGCTGGCGGGGGGAGCGGGGGGAGCGCGAGGGGCAAAGATCAAAGGGGAGGGGGGAGGTTTACTCTTGTCCCCACCACGCTGCCAGCCGCCTGAGTTACTACACAGATTTTTGCTGTTCCCTCTCCAGGAAGGCACTGGTGCGTCGCAAACGCGTGATGAATGCCTGCATGTCTAAACAGCGGTTAGACATGACAAGGAAGGAACCAGATTAAAAGAAAAAAGGTGCATGTGGGGGAGGAAGTTACCTGGTGTCTCCCGCCGAGCTCAGGGTCTGCACCTCGCTTTGCCCCCAGAACATCGTATTCATCTCTGTGTCCACGAGACAGTTTCTGAAAGGAGAAAGGAAGAAGCAATGACGGACATTACGATCATGAGAAAAATAGATCTTAACACAGGAAAGGAAGGGGAACCCAGTTTTGTGTCCAACTTCATAAGTATTATAACAGCTAGACATTATTTTACCCCTTAATACAACTGTCAACAAAAATTTCTATGATTAAGCCGTGGAAAAAAGAAGTGGTTTGTGCAGCACTAAATTGCAAGCCATTGCATCAAGAACCTTTCTTAAGTAGAAATGAGCTGAAAATGAGAGCACACGAGGGGGAGGGACTCTGACTTTCATGCTTTCTCTCCCACTGGTGGGTGAAGATGCACGAGCTTGATTTTTCTTGCAGAACAGCTTGTCTAAATTTGCATCAAGTGGCTGTAGAAATTTTACGCGCAACACATTTCTGATATAGAAAAGGTTACCTTGGAAGAGGGCAAAGGAGAAATTTCAGGTCAGAATAACACAGCTGACAGCGTGCTACTGAAAAGGTGACAGGCAACACTTCTTAAATTGAAAAAAACCGCATTAGTGTTCATACATTACACAGTTCAACAGTAGAACTCATCACAGGATGTGGCTATGGTCAAAAGCGTGAGAGAAAAAAAAATTAAAATCAAAAGACAACCAGACATAGCAAAAATAGCTAGAGTTTAATGCTGCCATGAGTGAGCAATTTAGCTAGGAAGGACAGACAGGATCTTGGCTCTGTCCTCTCTCACTGCCTGAAGAGCCATCTGATGCTGGCTATGATCAGGGCCCAGCGGACTGGACGAGGTAAACCTCTAGTACAATCTCGTACAACAGATCTCACACTGTGGGGCAACAGGAAAGCTCCAGGACGGAGACAGCTGGACTTCGATGACTCAGGCTCCACACGCTCGACGATACAAGAGCTACAGTCGCCCAAAGTCAGCAAAGCAGTGTTCCTGGGCGTTTGCCCTTTCTCCAGCCCACATCAAATAACACTAGCAACGCGAGTGGCAGAGTGCCTCTGAGTCGCCCCAGGAACGGCAATCAGTGAGAGCTGCAAGCCAACTGCAGAGGGCTGAGCACGAAGCAGGCGTGCACACAGCATATGTAACAGTCCAGTGGCTGCACACACACACACACACACACGCAGAGCTCTCGCAGGCACATTACATGGTGCAGCACACCAAGCACTGCCTCTGAAACGGTCTGGGTTCCTGGTATACCTTCAGTTCAGTGGCTCAAATCAGGAACCTACAGCCCATATATCTATCTAGCATCCAGCCAGGCAAGTGACAACAGAAGCTGCCCTTGTCAGATTTTACTTTTCCTCCTTACAGCTGCTGTTCTTGCACACTTGGGTATATTGCTTTCATTAGCTGGGTCATCAAGTTTCGCTGATCCACAGGCAATTCACTATTCATAAGTGCCCCAAAAAGTCTGTCTAGGTAGAAGATTTGAAAACAAACAAACAAAAACCAGTAGTTACTTACATTATACACATCGTCCTGGCCTGGTTGCAGCTGTGGTTCAGAGGCCTGGCTAAGCTGGAAGAGAGACCATACCATGAGCAGAGAGACAGTGGCTCTGTTCAGTCCTTTCATTCCCTCTCTCCTAGAAGTTACTCTCATCAGAAACATGGCAACCCATAAGCAACCACCTATGGCACCACTGGGGCTACAGCCACTGCTGTGCTGGCATTTTTATCCACGTGATAGGTCGCTCTCAGCAGCCAGGCCATTTTACTTGCACATAACACCAGTTCACTGCTACTCAAAGTATCTGTATTTTTTTTCCCCCACTGATTTTGCATCCCTATTCTGTGCATATCATAATCCTGTGCTATTGAACGTAGTTCCATCAGGCCATAAAATTTCCGGCTGCAGCTCTGCCCCTGCAGGGAGCCTCGGCGGGAGAAACCACAGGAGTTTCTGCCCCCACAGCAGCAAGCTTAAGACATGCTTTGGGTGGGGGGGAAGAGTGGCTGGCGAGGACACCACGGCTGCAGCAGCTCCCTGTGCCAGGTTCATGCTCCTCCTTGGATGCTTTGCTGAGCTCTCCTTAACTATGGTGCTCTCACCCACACCGCGCGAGGTGCACAGCTGCGGGCAGGCGCTGTGCACGCTTTGTGTGCCCCAGTGGCTCGTCCCTCTAGCAGCCTCAACAAGACTCCCAGTCCCAGAGCAGCACTTTCATCTGCAGTCAGGATTTACACTGGCAACAAAAAAAAAAGGTTTCTCCTTCACCATTACCAAGTTCTGCTCATTTCCTCCAAACATCCCTCCCTCCCTCTGGGCTCAGCACTGGCTTTGTGGTCCTGAGAAACGATCCCACCAAAGTGGGGCACCAGCACAACATCACCCTTTCAGGGCTCCTGCTGGTGATCTCAGCCACGACCTGGTGAGAAGCAAGCCGAGATCCCAAGCGCAGCAAGCCTTTGCTTCTGGGGGCAGGCTGAGCCAGATGTGCAGACAGTGGCTAAGACACCTTGGCTGAAAGCACCATTGCACTGGAGTGCCCTGTGCCGGGGAGAGGTAGACAGCACCTCGCCTATGATTAGCAGAGCTCTCAGAGCATGTACATGTCTGGAAAAGTACATGACTCCATCCATTCTTCCATGGAAGTGCACTGAAGCACTGTCTCCCTAGATGCTGAACAGCTGCTGGATGGTAACAACGTCCCATCCCCCTCATGCTTCTCCTGTGGTTGTTGGCGTTATATCATTTGCATCATCACACTCATACTATCAAAGATGTCTGACTTCTTGAGATGTTTTAATACATCCTTCACAAGCTTGGCATTTATCCTGGATTTTCTGTATATTCTCTCCTCTCTTTCCAATAACAAAGCAGCATTAGAAACCACATCATTGTTGATCAGGCATTTCCCAGCTACAATAGCCAGACTCTCTGACTGCATCCATAACTGTAGCATCAAAATCCTCTCATATACCATCTTCTCCTCCATTCATGAGCCCTCAGAAAGAACTCCCCCAGATTGCTTAGGTTGGCACCGAAAAAAGAGAAAATAAAAAAATAAAAGAGTCTTATTCTAAGAGACACACTTCCTCTCCACCCCCACTTTCCAGCTAAGCCCACCTTGTTTACGCCACCAAAGGCAAATGCATGAGTGTTTGGATAAACTGACCTTCGCTTTCACAAAAAGCGCTGTCATGATGACTGCGTAAATGAAGAGGAATCCATCCAGTAAGTAGCAGAGTCTTGGGTCTGTCAGTCCAAGAATTGGTACAGCATCTGTATGGAAACATCAGATACATTAACAAACAGGGCCATTTGTATCACTGCATGCTTGATGGCATAAATGTGCCAGTGCTGTGTGATGCTTCATGAAAAAAAATAGCCAGTATGAGGGCAAGTCTGTCCATTTGCAAAGGAGATGGAAATCTGAATAAGAATCATAGGATTAATTAGGTTAGAAGGGACAACTGCAGGTCCAACCTCTCTCTTAACAGGGTCAGTTAGACCAGGCTGTCCAGGACCTCAGCCAGCTGAGTTAGAGTGTCTCCAAGGATGGAAATATTTGCAACCTCCCTCAACCAATACAGGACATTTTACCCAGAGTTTCCCACCCACAGAGTCCAGGCTCTGCTCCGTGCAGCTCACAGGCACGGGTCAGAAAGCGAGCACAGGATCTGCAGGGAGATAAGCAAGGATCGCTAACACCGCAGTTACTGCAAGAAAGCCTCACACAATAAATTTGTTTTCTGGGAAAACCCAGCAGCATCTCCTGCAGGGATTCATTACAGGGCCTGGTTACAGATTCCTTCATCAACTAAAACTTGTGTGTGTGTGAGAAAATACGTCTGTTTGGACAAAATTTTAGGGAAGGGCTTCTCAGGGCAAAATTTTATGTTAAATGTAAAGAAAGATTGACACCATTGCAGTTGACTGGAGATCCAGGCTGAAATCCCTACTCTACTTTATCCAGAAGAGGAATCTGAAGATGCATCTCCCATATCACAGGTTATATATTGTAACCATAAAGCTGCAGTGTCTTCTCTGTGAGGATTCTCTTGGGCTCCCAGTTTGCAGATGTTGGAGACGATTAATCATGAGAAGGGAATTAGGGGCAGGAGAGACAGACTTTTAACCCCAGATGTCAGGGCACATGCATGAGATACCCATGAGACACCCTGATACGCTTTTGGTTTGAGAGGAAGGTGTTAAACCTGAATTCCCTGCACAGGAACCTCAACTGGCTGCCTCTCGTTGGATGGATTGCCTCCAGAAGATTTTTATGTTTTATTTATTTTTAAAAGAAGTGTTAAAACTTTTCTGAGGGAGAAAAATCTACTACTACCCTAATTGAGAGCTCAATAAAATTGTTCCTCAGAAGACGTTGATGTTCATTTCCTAGTCAACATTGCATATGTTTATACCCCAGCCGCATCAAGCAGGGCGCAGTAATATTGTTGGTTTTCAGCAGCTAAACCAGATGAAACTGCCCCTGTATCTGTTCGTAAACACGTAGTAAGTTCACAAATGTAGCTAAAAAAATCAAAGCAATTAAAGTCAAGAAGTCTAAATAATGATAGACCAAATATGCAGCTTCAGGTCCTTCCCCAAAGGAAAAGCTGTATTGCACAGTTATTTAAAAAAAAAATAAAATCACTTAAAAATGAATCTGAGATGTGCTTTGTACAAAGAATTGAAGGGAGTTCAAAAGAGAATGACAAGAATGATCAAGAGCCTGTGAAGCCCTTCAGTGAAGATAAATTGAAAAGAATTGATATGATTCATCGCCTTCCTAAGGTGAACAAAGTATGACAATTTTTATTAACCACATGTGATGGAGGGTAGGTGAACCACTCAGTGCAGCGCTTCAAGGTGTTGGAGTTACTCCAGTGCTGAGAGCAGGACTATTCTGCACACTGGGGTTTCTTCCTGGCCCGTGGTCCACACTGATTTCATTAGAAGAAACTTGCAGATGATATTCAGGCAGTACGCACTCACCACCGTGAGGAAGCCTCCTTTGCAGAAATACTGGTGATGGCCTGTCGCACTGCTCAAGAGGGCAATTTGTATAAAGCATGACTGGAAAGCTGTGCCTGGATACTTGGTAATGTAACTGTAAATTCTCAAGCAGATGATGATACAATCACTGTTCCCACTGACAGCCTATAACACAGTCAGGAAAACTATTTCCAACCAGTAGATTTGCTTACTTGTCTGAACTAGGAGTTCGCATTCATTTTGTTAAAATCATGCTGTTAGAAACAAATCCATGGAAATAAATTAAGATTACGATCCCAGATGGTTTTCCTTCTTCCCTTCCTATTTCTATTACTTTAAAAATAAGGTTCAGAGCACTTTATAAACAATAAACTGCACCGCATTTCTTCCGCATTATAAAACCTCATATACATGGGGTAAATGGAGACAGAGAGATTAAGTTATGTGCCTGACATTGTATATTAAACCAACAAACAAGCTGAGATTAGCTTCCTAGAGTTTTTCTTCTAAACAGTCACAGGACAATATTTTACGGCAGAGTTGGTTCAACATAAAACCAGCTTGAATCACATTAGACTTGGTAGATAAAATGCAGCATCGGGGAATACAGCTGTACTGCATTCAAAAGCAATTTGTTTCTAGCAGTAATTCAGCCGTTTTCACACAGTGCAGCAGTCTGCCCCAGTGTACCCCAGCCTCGAGCTGGATGTGTCCAGAAGCAGCTGAAGGTTTTCCAGTGCTGTGCCCAGATCAGAAATACAACGTAAGGAAGGCCAGCAGCCCCCAGCACAGAGCCAGGCAGAGCTAGGAAGCCTGGGGGTATCTGAGATGCTGCTGAAGAAGGCTTTGGGGATGCTGGCGCTGATCCCCTTCTGCCTGTACCAAAGCAGAGCATGTTCACACTGTTCCCTCAAGTCTGGTATTTCTCCAGCATTAATAAACTCCTCAGACCAGGAGGAGCTTGAACAGGAGACAGAGAGGACTATGGAGGAGAAGTCAAGAGTGCAAGGGACTTAGCTGTAGCTCCATGTCAGTCGTGGTCAACCTTGGCTGACTCTGCAGAGCCACCCAAGTGCCTGTGCGGTGCTTATCTGGGACAGCCTGGCCCCCAGCACCCCAGGTAATGGATTACAGCTGTTTAATGAGGGAAATCCTTCTAGGCATAGTCTGGCTGTGATGGTTCCTGGAAAAATATGTATTGAGACAATGATGCAGTCCAACATTTAGAAACAAACCAAGAAAATAAATTAGTTCATGTCTTTTCCTTCCTTAATATGTTTGATTTCTGTACTCTTTTTTTTTTTTTTAAAAAAAAAAAAGGNTTTTTAAAAAAAAAAAAGGTACAAACCACCTTCTAAATAATAACAGCTTTCCGGATTAGAAAGCAAGACAGAAAAAGACAAAAGATAAAAAGCCTGTTGAAACAAAGGTCAAAGAGATATGAAGCGTAATGAACAAGTAGCAGTTAAAACAGTTAGCCTCCCTTCATGTGAACAGGAGCAGTTTAGGTTTTTAAATCGCTAGAGAAGGGGTTACTGCCTCTTCAATATTTGCACAACACGCAAACAGAAGGCCAGTCCCTTAGGCACTACCAAAACCTACTCTCTGCCCCTCGTCAGCCCTGAGCCATGGTTTGGGGTGCTGAGGCCAAGGTCGCAGCGCTGCAGTGGATGGGCTGATGATGGGAGCTGGGCAGAGCCAAGCCTGCCAGGCTGGAGGGAGCAGTCGCACTCAGCTGCCTCATGCAGAGCAAAACGCAAATAATAAACATTTCACTGATAATTCTCACTCTGTTAACATTACAGATTACCCGGTGCCTAATGTGAGTTGCACAGCTTCTTTTCAATATTCACATACCAGTGTTTTACCAGCCTGAATTTCAGCAGTCCAGCAAAATACAGCAGGGTTTTAAAGCAAAAAGTACAGGCACGTGGCACAGCTCATGTCAAGTCACAGGCTAGAGGGGAATACAGTTACACTGCATTGTAAATGATGTCAAGCTTACTGCTTAAATGTGGCTCAGACAAATAGCATCTCTCCAGCCATCGAAAAGGAGTTGAGTGGAGTCACAAGCCGACATCTAGATACACAAATACACAAGGGACTAAGGGTGAGGTCAAAGTGGTGCTCTTGCTCAGGAGGGAAGCAAGCTCTGAAGGAATAGCAATTAGAAAGTTTGCACTTACTCTTGCTCACCACATGCTCCTGCGCAAGTAGCTGCACAGTTAGATCTCCCATTGCACAGTGGGGATGACATTTACTTATAGACCACCGGGATGTTAAGGAAAACCAGAAACAAACTATGCAACTTACAGCACTAGGTACATTTCTTTTTTTGGGAGTTTGTACAGTAGAAGGTCGGGAAAGCTGACAAGAGGAGTGGCAGGGCCATGGCAAATAAGGCAGCAGGAAAAGAGATGGGGTCAGTAAGCAGGGCACTGCTGCATTTTGTGACGAGGTTGCCAGCCCTTCTCAATCCCAAACCCCAGATGCCTGCCACCATGTTTGGGACTTTTTCCCAAGCTGCACTTCTGCCACGAGAAGTTTCTTTCCAGCACCTCCTCCTTCCAAAGCCTGGACTTTTGTTCCCCTCTTCTCCTCTCCTCCCACCCAGCGATGCAGCCCTGCCCTCCTCTATGCCCGGTCACTCTCTCATGCCACTGCAGGTCGGTGGACACGCACACCCGGACCCCGGGCACACACACCTCCCTCGCCCTGCTCCATCCTCACGCCCCCGAAGCAGCACTGCCAGTGCCCCCGCAACAATCCCCTGCAGCCTTTTACTTTTTAAAGTATGGGGAGAAGGGAAGCAAAAACCCCAACCAACTCACACCAACTGCTGGTGGCAAGTGAGTGAGAAAAAAAACCCCTCCAGTGAGAGACCAACCCCGTTAGCCGAAGGAGAGGAAGCCTGGGGGCCAGCGAGGGAGGCTGCACTGCCGGCGCCCGCCTCGAGAGCCCTGTGCGGCAGCCCGCCCTGCGTGGTGCGGTTTCGGAGACCAGTTTCAACCCCGGTGCTCAGGCCCAGCACCAGCTTTCCTGCACGTGGCCGTGGTACCAGGGGTTTATCTCCAGCCACCTGCCCACCCACTGCTTGCACGCATCTCCGGCAGCTCCCCTGCTCCAAGCACGGAGACAGCCAGGGAGTCCCCAAACCCCATGTCCAGACATATCCGCGCTGTTCAGAAACATGGCATGACTGGCAGGTGCTGCACCCCCAGGCTGCCGGTCCGCAGGGCTGGCCCCCACTGCCGACTCAAAGCAGCTGGTCCCGAAGGAGATCTGCTGAAGCGAATCACTGAAACACGGCCTGGACCCTTGAAACGTGCTGGTGCTTTTTTTTTAAAATAGGATTTTCCCCCTCCAACATTTTTAGTGTGCATCTGTATTGAGTTAGACCATGATTCCTGGTAACAGTTTAAGAAATACAGACAATAAAAGCTGAAGTACTTGTAAATTCAGA
Organism: Himantopus leucocephalus; assembly: GCA_003993805.1. NCBI lineage: Eukaryota > Metazoa > Chordata > Aves > Charadriiformes > Recurvirostridae > Himantopus > Himantopus leucocephalus. Next base: position 112,744,820 of record RSEF01000001.1, on the reverse strand, counting down.
TCAAATCTGTCCACCATAAAATTTTCTCTCTCCCATGGCCCTCATTAAGTGATTCATTTAAGAGTTTTATTTTTAGGGGTTACCAAAATTCAGTAACATAGTTATAAATGAAGAGTTTTATCTTCCCTAAAACTGAGTTTCTCAGAGAAGCCCATGAAAACCAATCCCAGCAGGAGAGATTTATTGATGCAACTGCGGGTACATACAAAAGCATTTAAAGGCAGAAACTGTAGTGCCTTCTCGCAACACCCAAGAGCTGCCACAGTTACATGCCGGGGTGAAGCAGGCAGCTTATCTCAGACACCACCATCCTCCACCAGCAGTGATCAGAGGGACTCCCAGTCACTGCATGCAATTCACCTCACTTCTACCCCTTATCTTCCAAAAACCTCTTGCTGCAGCTTTGTTTCCAGACCCCACCAGGGGACAGACTTTCACAGCTGTGGGTGCCACCGCCACCACTCTGCACATCAGGCGCCCACCAGGTTTTCTCTACAGAGGTCAAACGCAGGGAGAGGCCGGGTGTGATGGATCTTGCCTCGCTGCCGCTGTCTGAAAGCAAGATGCTGAACTGAAGATAGCGGCCTGGGCTCGGGGCAGAAATGGAAGAGAGATGAGCACCCCGCATGGTTCTCCACTTCAAGATACAGGCTTGCATCAGGAGAGACAGCACAGACTAAATGTTTAAAAGCTAGCCACCTAAAATTATGAAGGATAATGCCGTTCATAAAGAACATACCTATCCTGGGGTTTCTTTATTTATATATTTCTGTATTTTTTACCCATAAATAATAAACAAACATGGGACAGTCCAAGACCAAAGAAGCAGAGGCCAAATCTTCCTTCCCTCGCAGAAGGAAGAGGCTCCTCCTTGCCATCGTTTGGGCACACAGATGGAAAAATCTGAGCGACAACAACCAACAAAGAAAAAGCCTGGATTACACCAGGCACAGTGTATTAGCAGGTCTGACATGCACAGTATCCAGTTAACAGAAATGAGTGAAGTGAAAGGTGTCCCTTGCACCAAACCAAGTATGCGAAGTCGGGAGTCTTCTCCCTTTGTGCAGACTAAAGATAGTCCTGTCGATCATTAAATTATATTAAGATTACAGGGCCAAGTAACACTTTCAACATAAAACTTCCCCACTACTGTATCTGCAAAATGAGGGCGCCTAAGGAAAGCCAGCAGGCTCTTACCACAGGAAGATACAGTAACCCCACCACAGCAAAATGAGCCATTGAGCTTGCTGCCTGAAGAAGTTTCCACGTTTGTCTTTTCATACCAGTCACTTGCCTTGGCAAAAAAGTGAAAAGCTATTTACATTACTGTTTGGGTTTTCTTTTCCTCACCTCCAGTTTGTTTAGCACTGAGGAAGAGAGTATTTGTCATCAGTACTCCGTCAGGTATTTATGAAACACAACATGGCCAAAAGCACAGCTCGTGCCCATGAAGTTCAACATTATGTTTTGCTGCTGTCTTCAGCTTTAAAGCCAAGGAACAAACTGCTGATATGATCAGGATTCAGGTCACAATACCAGACATTAGGCAGCCAGAATAAATACATTTTAAAAAGGAAAGTATTTCAGGTCATTAACTTCCACTTTTTGGGGCCAAAGGATGTTAGCACTATGGAAACATGAGGTCAAGTTAAAGTGCTTTAGGATCCTGGTGAGCCCTTCATACTCCACTAGGATCCCTTTCAGGGAGGCACTATCACAAAGTGCAAATAATGCAAGTTTCCATCTGATTTATTTGGGAAGAAACAGATTCAAAAGAAGGAAAAGATTATAATGCCACAAAGGACCAAACATTTTCTAGCACATCATGGAATAAAGACTCTAATAAAAAGTCCAGGGTACCGTAACAGGAGCAAAACAGGAATACCTCTAACAGCTGTCTGATTTGTGGAAACAGGACCCAGTGTGTGCAAAAAACAATGAATGGTCTACCTTTCCACTCTGAAGGTGAAGAAGATTTAGCTTTTAACATATTGTTAAATAAGGCGATCTTTCTGCCCTCCAAATCTTTCCAGAGCCTCATCAGAAACGGAAAGGAGGGGAGTGCCTGCTCATCTCTGGAAGGGGACTCCTCGCTTCATCAAAACAGTCAGTCATTCTCAGAAAAAGCAACTGCTTTCACTTCTCAGTTTTGCAAGAACTTGGTGCAAAGGGCTTTCCTGAAGCGTCGGGCGATTGCAGAACCTGGATATCCAACAAGCTCAGGTGCCAGATGCAAGCCGTGCAGCTCTTCCAGCTTTTGTAGGGGTTTTAGATTAGACACGTGCTTTTACTAGACCCATCTTCAAGAGGGATAGCAGAAGTTTAATCTAGTTAATGCAAAAGATGCTCCCTGCTGTAACTTTTCTATTGTCTAATCCGATCTGGTGTTAAGAGTTCCAAGAGGCAAGACTTATTATTCAAATGGTTGTTTCTAGGTCTCTTACCCTTCCCTTACCAGTTCCCTTCCCTTACCACTGTGCATCCCACAACAGTACCTCACTCCGGACTGATTTACTATTAGGTGGCCTTTTCATCTTTAGTTCCTACAACCCAATGCACATGATGGAAGACTACTTAAAAGAATTCAGTCTACACATCTTGGCTCACTGGGAGTCCCAAAGAGACTAGATGCCGCAAGGCTGAAAAAGAGACACTAAGTCAGACACAAGATACTGTTGATCATAATCAGGTACGTGTCTCTGTTCAGTGAGCACCTCACAGACGTGACAGACATTCCGCAAGCACTTTAAATTAACACTTTTAAGTTAGGCTTTACAAAAAGCAGTGGGAATACGGTTATGCTAAACAGTTTGCAGCTATCTCAATGTTGATGGCTCCAGTAATCAAGTATACTGACAACATGAAGCACAGTTCCCAACTGGGAGATTTATAAGGCACCTCCTCACTCACTTTTATCCTAGCTTCAGACTTCCAAAAGTCATTAAGCCTGTGCTGGGTATCACTACTGGTGGGAAATTACTTTCTACTAGCTGGGCAATAAAGTAATAGAAAAATCTGTGCACCAAATATTCAGAGTCAATCAGCAAGCACAGACTTATTACCGCATTTTCTTTTTGTCTCAGCGCTAGTGCAGGGAGGGACTATTCTGACTTCAAAATAAGTGCACAAGCCCAACAAGAGACTTAACAGGACTGTTTTGTTTCAGACTGAGCTCAGTTTCAACTCTCTTGATCAGCTGCAAGAGAAGAAAAGTAGGAAACTTTCCCATCACAACAATGCAAGCTGAAGGTGGAGGTGCTGGAGGGAGAACTGCAGCTACAAGGCTATTTACAGAAGTAAGTCAGCCCATGAGCAATTCCTTGCGTTGCAGCCAACATGGATCAAAGCTGAGACAATTACAGGAGCCATCCTTGATGTACGGTCAGACAAAGCCGTGACCGTATGCTCATCACAGCTAATCATACTGGGATGGAACCGGTTTTCCTCTCCTTTCTCCAGGATAAATTTCCACCTAAGCTCACTTATAGCACCAGATTTAACCCATGCCAAAACATCCAGTGTCAGGAAGGGCACCAAATCCCCAATAATGAAAGCCATTCACTTTTTTAGGTTAAGGAAAAAAGCAAATATAGCAACTTTTTGCAAAACCCAGGTGGCTGTTATCCAAGGCTTTCAACACATTCCTCATATACTGTTTTTCAGCAGATAAATACCATGACTGAATCATAAGGAAGGTAGACATATGTCAAGCCATGGAAAGGTTGCAAGATTTACTTTAGCTTATCCAGTAGGACAACTGGGAGTAAACTGTTTTAAGACTCGCAAAGTCTCAAGACGTTTTCATTGCAGTCCCTGTATGGACATCCACTTGTAAGAAGGCTTCTGAAGGCAAAAAAATAACTAGCGAAGCTTGGTGTCAAGCGGAGAAATAGTTAAATCATCTTACAGAGGCAGGTTGTCAGGCAGGAAGAAGGTTATACCGGCCCCAACGGCTGAGGCTCCATACGTTGTAGTAGCTACACACATCACGGAGGGAGAGGTTTCAGAGCAGGCCTTCAGTTCCCTGCTGCTGACCCACTTAATGGAGAGCCCTGTGTGTCATGTTCTGCCTCTTCTAGAAGATGCACAGACAAAACCCCGTGCAACAGCAGTTACGTATCAAGTAAAGAGAAAGGTTGATTAAGAGTTTGGTTTAATATTAATTCCCTGCATATTCTTTTTGCATTATTGCTCGCCAAAGCTTAGCAATAATAATAATACCATTGGGGAATATTCCACCCTTAAAACAACGCTCTGAGCATAAAGCATTTCACAGGCCTCATAAAAAAGAGCCAACGGACAAACTGTCACAAAATGGAAATACCACAACAAACCTCGCCTGGTCCTCGATGGAGCCCTTCGGCAAAGGGTCTCAGAACAAGCCCTGACTCCACGGACCCTCACAAATTCCCCTTGAGAAAAGAAGGAATTGCTTCTTCCACCTCTCAAATGTTCTTCCTCCAATTTGGGAGCATTCACGTTTTCATAGTATGTAGCAAATATGCATCTAAAATATTGTGGCAAAGTAAAACACTGCTAAAGAGAAAGGGCGTTAGTCATGGATCTGCAAGTGGGGTGCAGGGGCATGGCTTTATGTCCCCATTAACACCTCACAGCTGAGGCCTGTGCTCCTCTGTCAAGTGATATAACTGTGGGCAGTACACCTCCATCACTATATTTTATTACAAGCCACCTGAAGGACTACACCCAATTTTAGAGAACCTTATCTCAGATTGCATTACAGGATAAGAAAAAAAAAAAAGGCTATATTTTGAGACGTACCTTCTCACACATAGGTAGAAAATGGCGAATATGAAGAGCCTATATATAGACCGTTGTTGACTGAATTAAGGACTGTTAAAAAGCAATGCATTCCTGTTGCAGTGTGGGCATGGGGGAAATAGGAGGAAAGAATTTTCTTATCATTAATGACTCTACGCAGTATCTTTATTTTGCCACCCATAAGAATAACAAAAGTAATATTTTAACTGTCAAAAATATTGAAGTGCTTTCAAAATCTCAGACACTAGGAGTTAGTACCTTCTTAATTCCTTCCCCGTGGAGAGAGAGATTTGTGGAAAAAGCAAAACAAGGAAAGAAAAAGGACCCCAAGCTCTCATCACAAAGAAAATTTCTTGTATATTTACAGTAAGACTTCACACCCTCCTATGTCAGTGTTTGTGACTGAGATGAAAGTAAACAATTATGCTTTACCCATATCTACAGTGCATGCAACTAATATTAAAATTTATCAAGTTAACTCCAGTATTCAATATATACATTAAAGTATATCTCTACATTACGAGTAACAAATGAGAAGCGTTAACAGAGGTATCCGTTAGCCATCGAACTACTTTTGCAAATATTAAGTAAAGTCCCCAGTCAAGCCTGATCTCTATTCTGGTAGTTAATTTCTATTGTATTAACTATATTTTTTTCAATCGTTCATTGGTCATAATAACTACTGTGCTGAAAGGGAATATGAGAGCTTCCAAGCAAAGCTATCTAAAATTAGTAAGAATACCAAACTTAAGAATATAATGATGCAGGGTTAGGAAAAATAATAAATCACAATTTTTGTTGTTGATGTATAATATGGGTATTAAAATTTCATTTTTTGGTAAAGCAGAAATTCCTCAGCATTGTAGGCTTTCTGGAAAGACTTTTTTTTTTTTAGTTTTAAAATTTTCAGTGTTATGTGTCACTGACAGTCCAGGTAACTGCTCTGTATTTCAACTTACATCGCAGCCCTACTAATAACATGAAATCCTTTTCCAGAAGAGGCTCAACTTCAGAGTTCATTTGCTAGCGATAATTACAGACAATATTGCACAAAGCTTTAGTGACCTATAGCAATGCTCTGGGTCAGTTTGTCTGAAAAGCCCGAGCCGAATTCTGCAGCTCCTCTATCCAGGAAATCTCCATCGATTCCCGCAAGCATTTCATGACAAAGTGAGCAGCTCATGTTGTGCGTGCTGAAAAAAGGATGGGATGACAACAAGAACACACCAAAGACCCTGAGATTTCATATCATTCTTAAATGTCCTGGTTTCAGAGGGGCAGAAGAAGAAAGTATTTGAACAGTAACACAGTGGGATTTTTGCAGATCTTTTTTGTAAAGGAAAAACATGGCAATATTCTACAGTAATACTCAATCCACCAGAGTTAGTACTAGAGTGTGACATGAGGCCACTAAAATGAATACTGCAGGATCTATTTTCTTACTGTCAAGCACATATGATGATAGAGACGGGATTTCAGAGGTTGATCTCTATTTGCATTAAACCAGGAGCAAGTTGAATTATAGACACATGAAGTTAGCACAAACAGGTGGAAAAAAAACCCCTACTGATTTCACTCATCAGACTGATTTGTATTCTGTTTTATATCCCCAGATGCAAACCTCTGCTACTTCTCCTCCCTCCATTTTTATTCCTACACTATAAAAAAAAATCCAGCACCTCTGAACATGCCTTAAACCTTCTCCTGCCCTCACATCCCTGCAGGTCACACCACTGAGCCTTGCCCAGCAGTGGTACTAGCTGTGGATATCCATCAGCCGGCTAACGGCAGCCTCAACCAAACAGGTACCTGCTGAGCCCTGCTGCTGCCTCACAAGCACTGCATTGAGTTTCTCCCTCCATCCAGCCGTCAGTCCTCATGAAACCTGGAGAAACTTAATTGTTTATTGAAACCTTAACCCCTCTGTTAAATTCGGTGGAAGTGGGCCAACTGATAAAGACAGTGGCTGCATAAGGTTGATCTTATTAGGAAGCAAGGCTGATAAGAACATGCATATGGCTATAAGCTACAAAGCTGATCTTATTTGTGAAGTTTGGTATGTGTACATCATGCTTTGTAAAGAATGTAGAAACAGAGGGATCCTTTTCTGAAAAGCTCTGCCTAGGTCATTGGTATAAGGAACCTGGAAAGGTGAGCTATCATCAGCGATGAAAACTAATTTCATTTACAGCACTGAATTTACCCTATTGGTTTTTCTTCAGGATTTTTCAGGAAAAGATTTTCCAGAAACAATGCATACAGAAATCCCACCTTGCTCTTTAGGACTGGATTGTGTTTCGTTTTGTTTTTCTGGAGGAATGTCATAGCTATTTCTAGAGCATTTATATTCCTTGTATTTATTCCTTGCATGTTAATGTAGACAAATAGCTCTCAGCCACTTACCGGATATAGTTTACGGAACAATTCTGTTCATACCTTAGATTTTTAAAGCATGTATCTGAAACAGCCATGTAAGATGGGTTATTATGTTCACTCTGATTTTTCTCACTCCAACTAATTTTTTAAGTGTAGAATTATGCGCTACATGATCAGTACACTGATCTAATTGCTTGTCAACCTCATAAAACATATTTCTTTTAAGGTCTTTAATGCTGCTTCTAAAAGAAATGAAAATTTTCAAATTATCTTTACTTTAAACACCCCCTCTTCCCTCCACAAAAAGTCTTATCAGGAAGCCTCTGAGATGTGCAGACAGATGAAAAGACTGCCTGGAAACTCTATTTGTTTACTTTCTATGTGCAGCTGAGATGGAGTTAGAATGCAAAGGAAATTTATATAAGCTCCATTTTTCATAAGACTTGGAGCTTAGGTAAGCTTTATTTGAAGCACAGTGTTGGAAAGTGCAGTTACAGAACTGTTGGATGGGGTGAAAGACTGCCAAATGATCAAATGCCCACAGGAAATAAATTTTCTCCTAAACGTGAAAAGGATCCTTAGCATTACATTTACTTTTTCTATGTACTCTCTACGAAAATCCTTCTACTTCTATCCGTTAAAATTTCTTCTTGCCACAGAACTGTTCATTGTGTATTGTACTACTTAAAACATGTAACACAAGGCTGGGCTGCCCAGATAATGCATGGGCTTGTATAATACAAAACGCTCTTCTCCCTTAACACAAAGGCTTTTTTGAGATTAGCTTCGATTAATCCCTAATTCATTCACATTTGGACTTTGTGTGTATTCCTTATATGATAGAGGGGAAGAGGGAAGGTACTAGGGACAAATATTACTCCAAGATGCTTTGCAGTATCCTCATCCGTGCCTCCGGGAGTTTCTTGTACATGCAAGCATGGAATTAATCCCATTAAGCAAAGTGTTATCCCACCAACCTAGCCATTAGATGTGCATTAATTATTTCAATCTATCCCTTGAAAACTGTTTGCAGAAGTTACCCTGTTTTTACTGACCAAAAAAGTAAAGCTATTCAAACTGATAGCACTCAAGAGGGTTATATTCAGGTTTATTGCATCCAAATGGAGGAAGAAACACAAGTGAGTGTAAATAAATGGCCCGGTTCTCTTCCCACTAAAGACCAGATTCTGTAATGGGGTGAATTCATTCTCCACACCATTGATTTCAACAGAAGTCAGCACAGGCCATTTAATTCAATGAGAAGAGGTTTGGTCCCAAAGCAGACATGCACATACCTTCAAGGACACAAAAGAAACATGTAGTGATAAGCAATAATTAAAAGGTAGACACAAATGTTTTTTCTAACACCATATTCATTATACAAGAAAACTGTACTTAATGTAACAAATTTAAGTTTGGGGAGCTATGATGCTATAATATTTTTTTCTGGAAAAAACCTTTTCTTTACTCTTTACTTTTGCTGTATTCTACCCTGCTTTAAAATTTGTTCTTCTGCAATTCCTCTTCACATGCCTCCACGTCAAAGGTCAGAAAAAAAAGAGTTGTCTCGGAACACTTAACTTTAAACAACATTATTTTTATAGAAATACACCCCAAAGCGTGTATTTCTATTTTATCAACAAAAATTAGCAACGATTTACTCAAAGTCCACTAGAAGAGCTACATTAGAAAGATTTACTACACGGCAAAAAAAGGCAGGAAGAACCAGATGGTTCAGGTTATTGCACAGGACCAAATGTATGTATGTAATTGTCCAAACAATTTCACTGAGAACAAGCATAGCACATGCACAAGATAAAAAGGTCTAAGAGAAAGTGCATGAAGCAAAAGAAGCCTGGCTTTGTAACCTGCTCTACCTGGTATTGTTTAAAATATTAAACTGATGCATAAAATATAATGGGGAAAAATTCACTATGTACATGTCCTGTCAGTCAATTTTCATCTTGGACATGACACAAAAAGTCATTACCTAAGAGATTCCATGCAGTCATCTGAAATTTCTAGAATACAGTGGCATCCACTGTCACATAGTGTTTTTTTATCTAAATTAAATACATACATACAGATCTAGATACAGCTATAGAGCAAACATTATTTTTAATTAAACAAATACGTTGCATTTCATATACTGGAGAAAACACTGAAGAAAATTTCAACTGAGAAATAATAAGCAAAACTGCATAGACATAAGATAATTGTGTTTTACCAAACTAGTCCTGCAAGCCCCCTAAAGCCAAATTTCCCTGCTACAAGCCTCGTTTTCCTCCAGTGCCCCACTGTTACATATCTCGGTCTCGTGAGTTTATGATCAGAATAGTTAAAGTCCCTAAAAAACGAAAGTCCAACCACCTGCAACAGAGAAAGCGTCTGTTCAGGTATTTTATTACCATGCTAACAATCAGTGATCCAAACCCTACAGTTTTAAGACATAGTTTACCAGCTTGGAAGCAATATTTCTTCTCTTTTCCCTACCACGTTTCTAGCACTAGCTAATATAATATTGGTGGACATAAGCCAAAAAAATACTTAACAAATCCTAGGCAAAATTATTATGTGCTCTTTAGGAACAGTAAATGAATTACAGTTTTATGGTAAGATTTGTAACCTAGGTAAAGCTAAATAAAGTATCACACTGAATATCCTGCTTCACTTAAAATTCTCATCTGACTACGGCATAGAAATACTCTCTAGATAGGCTGTTCAGAGATTAGTATTTCTGCAGCTTTTAAGAGATTACATTGAACTCTGCAGCTGGTTACGCTATCTGCAGAATAACCCAATACCAGATATCAGATATCACGATTAGAATTCATGCACAACCATTTTGTAATTCAAGGCATAACTGAATAATTAATATTTTAAAAAATCGTATTTCAAAGTTAGTTATGCTTTCATTTTTTTTATGAAGTGTCAATAAATTGTATTTTAAAAACCAAATAAATTCTGCTACTTGAATTTATCCTAGCAGATTAGTGCGATTCTAGTAAAAGGATGACATTTATTTGTTTGCATACGGACTTGCTTCTAATCAAGATCCTACTCCACTTCTGCAAACTGAGGGTAGATGAACGACCAAGTTCTACTAGCATACGAGCCACTTATATTTTGTGATCCATGCAGTTACCTACCAGTGCTGAAATTGATAATAAAAGTGCTAATCAAAGTTATTAACACATGGGTCAACTTGTGAACTCTTTTAACTTCCAGAAACCCTGACCAACTCTACTAATTACCACAGAAAGGTTCTGTGCTTATTCTACTGCAGCTGATGACACCAGCATTTTAATGGAAAAAATGGAAAAATGGAAAAAAATGGAAAAATAGCCATTTTGTTCAGCAATTACTCACTTTGCAACTGATGAAGCAAAATTAATATACCCACTTTCAGTCAGGAATTGTATTTTATTTGTATTATTGAGCAGAAGTGTAAAAGTGAAAGAAGTTGGCTCCGCATGCTGCTTGCAATTTTATAGAGAATTTGGCAATACTCTCCCAGTCGTTTGTATCAGAGTTCCTCAAATCGCAAATGCACCACTCTAAGTCAAAAGAGAAGAACCCTCGCGGTTTCAGCAAAATCATGTCTGACTTTATTTAAAAACATACTTTATAACCTTATTAGGTTACACAGGAATGGAAATCTATAGAAAAGGCATTGAGGTGATTATTATGTGCTGAAATCAGAATGATCCTTCACAAACAACTTGTGCACAAACCTCCTGGGTACTGGTCAAAAGGCCAAGAAAGAGTGCATTTTATGCAGACAATCTTAACGGCAGAAAAGGACAGAAAACCATTAAACTGACTTCATTAAATTATTTTCTGTAGTTACCTACAGACTATTCAGTGTTTCTCTTATTCTTTAAAATTACTCTGTACTGTAAAAAGTTAGACAAAATAGGACTTCTAAGCACGAAAAAGCACTTGCAGTTTAATAACATTCTCAGTGCTGATCAGGATAGTTCAGAAAGGAACAGATAACGCAGAGCGGTGACATCAACCAAGGGCACCCTTTTATGTTTATCGTCCCCCCTGGGCATTGCATGCTAGACGCTCTCCAGGCTGGTTTTAATAATAGCTTTATAGCCATAGTTAAGCAGAGAATGACTACTTTATTGTCTTTTGCAGACAGATAAATCACATTTCTTACACCTATCCAACTTGCTCACCTCTATGTTACAGCTTTCCATCCTGGCGACTAATCGTCCTTTTATCGGATTTTGTTAACTATACGATACTATAGATACTATATGACTTCTCTTTGCCCTTCTTTTATATTCTAGATATGATATACTGTGATCAGAAAGGATCAGGTCTGTGTTTCAGTGTGGACCATACAAATCAGAACTTAATGTCATATTTTCAGAAAACCAAACGCATTTTCTTGCTCCGACACCTTGCTGCTGTGTACCGGTGCAGCCTCAGAAAACCCCCCATCATTTACCACAGCAAGCAGCTCTCCCTAGCATGCTGCCTGCCACCGGTGTCAGGCCTGCCAGGCCATTTCGGGAACTCCTCAGGAACTGTTTGCCCAAAAGAGCGCTGTGATTTTTCTGGTTTACTTTTGCTTGCCAATAGGTCAGTGAGGGAGGGAACCTGCTCCCTGCGTCTGCTCCCCTCCAGCACTGCACAACCTGCTGTGCTGTGCTCCATTGCCGCAACGCAGGCTGGCTTCTTCGTTTAGAAATCTCCATCCTCTTTGTCTCTTGGGACATGTTAATATCAGCAAGGTCAAGTGTTATTTTTTCTATTCCATTTCTTCAACCTTTCTTCCTTGTTCAAGACAACTGATTTCTGGCAGCCCTTACAGTATTTCCAAAACCCAGCTATGAAGTTGATTATGAAATGGCTTGAACATCCTTTTCACACAGATTTGTTCCCATGCTCTGAGAGAATCACGGGGGGCCACGTTTGCTTGTCTGACAGCAACCACAATATCCATGCCCACCAAGTCCCTTTCACTTATAAGCTGCAGCGACGAAACAGAGCTGATGGTCCCTCACTCACGCACACCCCATCCCCTTTGAAGCCTCAAAGCGAGACATTACGCTTCCCTTAGACAGATACGAATCTACCCCCCTACACACCCGCCCCAGCAAACACACATCTGAGACTTTTGTTAGCAAAGACAGGCAATACCAGGTGCATCTGAGAAAGCACTTGCTCAAAGTAGCTGAAAGCTGCTGTAACCAAGCTAGAAATCATTACCTCCAAGTAAGGTAAGTGTAGGAGAGGCCTTTGTAATTTCAGGGCTCTTCAGCCTTTCGTTTTACAGGAAGGAATACAAAAAGAAGTGCCTCACTAAAACAGGGCAACACCAACATAGTATTTTCCCTACATCTGAGTCACAGGCATCCTTTTCCCAAACTCAGGAGATTGGAGCAAGCAAGCGATCCTCTGAGAAATGCCGTGAATGATCAGATAGGTCACATACGCAAGAAGCAGCAGTAACATCTGGGATCAATGTCCCACCTCTGCTAAGTGTCAGACCCTGGAGGTTTTCAACCAAACATAGGCACAGTGCCAACCCCACTACACAGCATGGTACAGCCTACACAGGGACTGGCTTTCCTTTGAAGTATCTGGCTCCAAAGAAAGCCCTTTCAACACCCTAAAGGCAATACGTATATGACGCAGTCTTATACACCAACGCGCTTTTTCTTTTCTTTAAGTAAGACAGTAGGGGCAAGGTGTTGTTTGTTTGTTTGTTTTCAAAATGTGGCTATCTTCGCAGGAGTTGCTGCATTCATCCATGAAATGGGACATGCCTGGGGAGTTCAGCAGAGAAAACTGAATGCCTTGACATCTGACGTCCTGGACCTCTGCTGCCCGAGCTGGAGAATTCGGGTCTCAGCACATCCTGGGAGTTTGGAGAAGAAAACCGCACAAAACCATCCTGTGTTGCACAGCCAGATTCAGGGTGCAACAAGTGCAAATGATGCCTTACAGACTAAGGCAGAAAGGGAAGGCTACAAGGTTGTTTTTTCTTCTTGTTTTTTTGTTTTGTTTTGGTTTGGTTTTGTTTTGTTTTGTTTTTTTTTTTATAAAAGGCAAAATACAGATCTCTCTTCAGAAGGCAGCTTTGACGCTGGAATTGAAAAATGAAATTGCCAGAGGGAAAAACAAATTCACATCCATATAGAGTAACCACTGATACACAAATTCTCTCTCCCTTTTTTTTTTATAAGAGGCACCCAGAATAGCAACGTGAATTTTCTGAATATTTCTTGCCAACTCCCACTCCTTCATAGTGAGCAACTGGAAGGTTTCAATCTGAATAACTGACTTTATAGATTTAGGGAAAAATAAGTCAAATTACTATGTCAAAGGGCAAGAAAGCCCTATTTGTGGTCTCTGGCAGATACTCTATCGGCTCCCATGAGCAAGCAACAAAACGCGGCTTTTGTCATTCAGAAGTCAGAATAAACATCCAGAAGTTTAAATTCAAGTCTTACGAGGTTAGGTATATCTTTCTCATAAGAAATACAAATTCTAGGTAACCACAAAATACAGGACTGCTTGCACAGCTGTGGTATTTTAGAACTTCGGGTATTAGCTGCAGTCAGAAATGCAAAGGCATCACAAAATATTTGTATTTAAGGGTTTTCCGCTTATACAAGCAGGTTACGCCACTCCATTCCAAACACGTGGTGGAGTTGGAATAATCAAAATAAAAATCTATACTGAACTTTTGATAACTATCTTCAATTCAACAACATTGGTTTTGCCTTTTCCCCATTATTTTGCATTTATGTTGCCTCAGAGCATTCTTCTCCTGAAGTGACTCTTGATAAACCAGTGACAGATATACTGAAAGAAATACAGAGATATAATAGGATTCTACTATGATGCCATCTTCCAGAGCTATAGGAGGTGGCTAAATCAGCGATACTATTCCGTTTAAATGAGCACCTCAAACTTCTTGGTTCACGCGTTGCCATTTTCTCTTCACTTAGGTGCAACGTGCTCACTGTCTTTTCCTTTCATATAAGCATACAGGCAATACCACATACCAAGGCTTTATGTGCATATTTACACACACACACACACACACACACATATTATATGAGGGGTGTGTGGTCTATCCATGTATGTGTATATATATAGATATATCTACATACACTCACCCCAGCTATTTCTTCTCATTGCCTTGGTGAGTTAGAGACCAGAGCAGGGAGGATGCTCAGCCAAACAAATCACTTGTGCAACACCAGTGAATTTCAGTCAGGCAGACGCATGTGCGAAAGGAAAAAAAGATTCAGTAATGAAGGGAGCCACCTGCCCTACTTTGCCTATCCCTTCACAAACAGGAGGGTGCCAGGGACCGCAGCGCAGAGGAAGCCTCACCACTTTTGAAAGGGGTCTCAGCACAGGGCTCCCACCTCCCCAGGGGTTTCCTTCTGCAGGGTCCCTTCCCCTCTGCACTGTGCTGGAAGAGCGCGCCCGTCACTAACATGAAACCACTTTCAACATCCACCCAGACTGGCTTTACTGCTGGGTCTCTTTTGCCTCTTTTCATATCAGTGTCTGGTAGGAACGGAGTGGAAGGAGTTTGGGGAAAGGTGATAAAAAGCTGTGTAGTAGCAGGAGAAAGAGTCAGAAAGCAGCTATGGAAAAGAAGAGTAAGCAGTTTTAAATGGATTCATAAAAACAGACAATAACATATTTTCCACTTGAATGGAGAGTCACTGAAGATTCATTTATAATTTTACTCCTGTATTTAAAGGAAGAGACCTAAGCAATGCGGAAAAAACAGTGGAAAATTAGATGTTTTCATCTATTGAGCATTTTCTGTCCTATTCTTGCTGGTGTTAATCATCCCTCTGTCCTATACTTGCTAGTGTTAATCACCCCTATCAGCGAGCAAGCCCTGCCTCCAGCTTGGGAAGCATCCCTGAACATGCCCATATAGCCAGGGGACAGCTGTGCCCAAGGCGCACAGTAAGGATACTGATCACAAAGAGGGACCAGCCTGTTCTCTGTGGCCAAAATCTGTAATTTGCTGGGCAAGCGAATAATGTTTTCTTGCCTACGGTCTAGGCTTTACCAGTGCTCCTGGAGTGCCAGTTAGACCACGTCAGGGACAACACTAACACTTAAAACAACATGCACGTTAGTACTCGCACCTGTGCGCTAGCCCCATCTAATCCACTATTATGTATTTCAACAATCTGTTCTCTGGGACCTGTGTTATCATCGGTGATCAAAAATGCTGCTAACTACATTCATAGCTCCCACCCTGAGATCATGACAGAAAAAGAGCAGCATCCTCTGTTTTCTTTCTAATCAGAATCTGCCATCCACGCTTTCAAGTTCTTCTGTCATTGAGAAGTTAAAAAAGAATATATGTGTTTTTCTGAAGGAAAAACCTAAAGACACATGCAATCACATGAACCCCAGCAGCCAAGCTCTGAAGAAAAATTCTCATCTTTTTGAAACAGGTGAGAAATTAATGACAGGTCACAAATTTATTCTTCAGAGGCTAAAGAAAATCAGGTTGATAAATGAACTCAGCATATGGTATTTTAGGCAACTAGACTTTCTGTGGTCCTTTACGGAGGGTTGTGTTTAATATTTTAACTGCATGAAGAAAAGAACTATAAAATCAGTTGTTATATTTATAATATTCCTAGCTTCTGGGTACTTGTTAAGCCCAGTCACCACAGTCACAGAAGCCAAGAAGTTAATCAATAAGCTGAAACCAAAGTCTCTGTGGAAAAGCGTGTTGCAGCTTTCCTTCAAAATACTGCACTACTCTAGCCCAGAGCCGCCTTGACAGGTAGCAGAGCCTCAGACATTAAAAGTTAGTTACAGGGCACTAGAAGACAAGAAGATAAAGTACATAAACTACAGTCTGTTAACATTTGTAATAAAAAGGACTAACTTGTTAACAGGTGAGTAGACAAACAAACCTTCCAAATAATAAGTTTTATTTAAAAAAAAATACACATTATTCCTCCACTTTAACTTAAAGTCTTGAATTATTAGCACATATTATGTTGTACTTGGTACTTATGCTATGTTACCACAAGAACATTTTTCTTTGCAGAAAAAAGAACATGTTAAATTTCATACTTGACATGTTCATTTATGCTGAAAGAGAAGTAACTGTCTGAGGCCCAGATTACGTCGTCCTCGAAGCAGCAAATTGAAGCTCTAACTTTAACTAGTAAGTTAATAGCCTGCTTGAACATCCTTTTCAACCTTGAGATGAACCTGATAACTGAAAAGCTGAAAAGCTGAATTATTTTGTCCTGGTGCACTTTGAAGAAAATAGTATGTGTGCTCCAAGTCATTCTAGGGATGGAAATTCATACCTTCTGGTGCTCCAGACTGTTAGCTGAGTTTGCATGCTAAAAAGTTTAAGCTATGTTTATCAATGTGCTATAAATAAAAATGATGGTCTTGTTCCTAACATTGCAGTTGTTTTTATTTTAAAGAAATAAGATCTTACGGCACTAAGAAAATGGCAAAAAAAAACAGTTTTAATATTTCATGCTGCTAACTTGTATCCATGGGGTTACTGAAAAACAACAAAAAAAAAAAAAGAAGAAAAAGAAAAAGCTCTGTCTTTGCTTAAATGCTCATAAAGCACAACAGCTCAGAGTACCTGTTCAGAGGAGATGACAACTTACAAGCATTTTCTTTCTGAAAATTAAAACCTAAATATTTTTGTTGTTTTCATTTTTGGTTTGGTTTCCTGACGTATTAGAAATAAAATAAAATCATGCACATTTTCATGTCATATTTGATTTTTAATTCTCATTAAGCCTTTTTAAATATCAAATAATATGTCTTTTCTAAATCAAAGAATCTTCTAGCTGTTATAAGAAAACTCTTTTGAAAAGAAAACATCAAAACAGATAAAAGATTTCCAACTAACTCCAGAAAAGAGTCTTAAGTCTCACTATTTTGGGATCTCATGTTCTGGTATGATTCAGTAACATCCTTTGCTATACTGGTATTAAAAGACCGTCATTTATCAGTTTAATTCACTACAGTTATATGTGAAAATTTGTAACAACCTGGATTTTAAAATGAGTCTATGCAGTTTCAGATGGAGAAAATTCAACGACTGAATGGCAAGGATATAACTTTTACTTAAAACTTCTCTGCTTTAGTCAACAAGGATCTTCTGGGATATAGAGCACCTTTATCTCTCTTGCACAGAACCATAACACTAGCCTTTAATCATAAAGGTGAGTGACAGAGGCCTATCAAACTGCAGACTTGACACAACTGGTTCACCGAAAAGTCAAACTGAGTTTTCTGTGGCTTAGGTCTGCCTGGCAAGCATCAGCTCAGCTGCATGCTACCGTTTACGATAAAAGGCAAGAGCGGACCCCACGGGAGTCAGCCTCACACGCGGAAACACATGAGTTCACAGAAGTCATCGTCTTTCTGACTACGTGGGGTTTTCTTCTGCTTGTTTTCAGTCCCCGCAGTGCAGCCACATATGTTCCACTGCCCAGGCTGTGCCCCAGAGTCACAACCTGGTGATGCTCGAAGATGTTTACTGAACAGCTCTTGTCACCAACACTTTCTTCCATGCAAGTCTTACAGCCAACCTCTTTGCCAATACACCCCTTCCCACAGCAGAAAAGCTTTCCAGCTCATCAGCACGCCTGCAAGTTTCAGATCAAAAACCCAGGGTGCAATAAGGTCAAGAAGAGACAATGCATGTGACCATTAATACGCATTCAGCAACTCCTAAAGCTACACACGCCATGAGGACTCATGCACCTGCTACAGAAGAGCAGAAAACATTTGTAGAGGCAGGCAGGCATACAAGGTACAAACAAGGTACAAACAAATTTATATAGGACATGGTGGAAACAGCAGAGCCACCAAACTGCCAAGCCTACATGCTTCAAAAAAAAAAAAAAAAAGTCAGGTTTATATAAATAATTAGATTGCATTCAAAAGTAAACAAAAACAAGAGCACAGGATACTTGACAAAAATAGGACATATTGACAATTCTGTAACAAACAGAACCGGGCAAATATTTTTTGCAAGACTGAGTTCAGTTATGCAGAGAGCGAGGCAGGGATTAATGTCAATCTCAGGCACTCTGACACAAAGCTAAGCAACCATCTTTCACCTATCACCTTCCTTCCAAAAGTCACGTTTTCCTGCAATATATTACACCTTCCACACTTAAAAGAAATACAGGGAAAAAAAAGATAAAATAAACCACACATGCTGGTTTTGACTAAGGCTCTAGTCCTGCTCCCTCTAAATTTAGCAGCACACTCAAGGAAAAGAATCCAATCTCATTGTATTAATGATACTTGAGTGTTTCGTATTTGATACCATTAATGAGTTCCTTTCTACATGCATTAAAACACATTATTAATTCTAAAGGCATAATTTGCAGGGAAATAAGGTGGCCATATTCTCTGATTTTTAAAATAAAGATAAACAGGACTCAATGGATGAGTTGTTATACATATAACTCAAGAATGTGTCCTATTGTCCCATCCCAGCAGTGCATGAAGACAGTTCACGCTCTGTTTAAGACTACTATGGGCGCATATACGCAGTTTAATTCCCCTGCTCCCTGGCAGGCTGAGAACCTGAGTTGCTCTAAGGGACACAAAAGCTCTAATTTCCATTTTCAATGAATTAAACTTTAATTTTACACTGATTTGTTTTGCTCTGACATTATTATTTTTTTAGCTTAATATAAAAGTAGAGCTTCCCGTATGTCAAATGCCATCTCAATAAACAGCTGTCCACCGCTGGAATTGCCCTTCATCTGCTGCATGGCCTTGGTCCCCCAGGGTCTCGCAGGCAGCTCTGCTGCCTGCAGGCAAAGGCATAGCACAGGGTTGGAACAGAGGCAGAAAGCCTTTAAACTGACAATGCTACCAGAGAAAAGGAAACACACTTTAACTTACTTCTCTTCTGTGTTTATGAAAGCGCTTGTTGCAGAAAGGGTAGTGACCATTCTCTGCACATTTCCCTGATCCTTTTAATAGCCATTTCCCGTATCTGTTCCACTTGAATTATTTCTTTTTGTATTTGAGGGATCAAAACAAAACACAAAATTTTATCTTACCAGTGACATAAATATTGTTCCAGTTTATGGCACATACAGCTTTTAATATATCCTGGAATCTCTTTTTACGATGCTTCTCTCACTGCTAGATTTGATGCTACTGCAGACAATCAACATACCAAACCTTTTCCTCCACTAACGTGCCCAACTAACAAGCCCCTAGTGTAGGGCAGAAATTTGTTCTATGTTCCCATAGCATGTCTATCCTCTCTGTACTATTAGATTTCATTTATTTCTACCAGCCCATGAAATCCTGTCTGATACTACCATCTGCTTCTGTGTTGAAGACATGTTCCTGCCTTGTGTCATCAGTAAGTTTTATTCACACATTCCTACTTTTTCTGCCACTGTTATTAACTATGATATTAAATAGTAATATCCAGATCAGTTCTTAAAGATTCTCACTAATCATCTCTTCAGACCCAAATTTTCTCCTGAAGCATGTCCTACTGACACTTTCTAGTGAGTCACATCGCTGTGTCCTTTACAATATGTATACTAAACTCCCTCCTCTCTGTTCCGTGTAGCACCGTGGAAAACGATCCAGATAAATCCACCATCCATTCCTATGTGAAGATAAGTAATAATCCCTTACCGAGTAATCAGTTTAGTTATCCTCATAATCAATCTTTGGTAAAGCTGCTTTGCATTTTATCTTACTTTCCATGTTCCTTGCTTGTGTCTTTCCCATAGAATTTACCCTGAAGCATTTCAGCCCACTGAGATACAAGGCGAACAGATTTATAATTGATCACCACTCTTCCTGTTCACTATTCTTCTGCCATACACAGAACTGCCCCTGCAGTGGTTCAACCCCAATTTTAGCTGGCCAGTCAGTGAATGAATAGTAAGGATTATTTACGTACAACCAGTGCATGAGCAACTGAAATACCTGACGACAGAAAGTGTTAAAAGGGCGGAAAACAAACCCTGGTGTGGACAGTTCAGATGGACAACATAGATGTTTATCCAAACTTGCATACTTACCTGCAAGGGAGGTACTGCTATCACAGCTTCATGCTGTGTGAGATTCAGCAACCGCAATCCTTATGAGATGACTCCAGAGTTCTCTCTGAGTCTCTGTGCTCATCCTCATCTGTGTAAGCAAAACTTCAGGAAGGTCATTTCTACCTTTGCCTTAGAGGTCACAATCAAAGCAAGTGTTTGAATCGCATTTTGTCTCTGAACCACAGCTTGGCTTCCCAGGATCATTTCTAACATGAAGAGGATGACATAAAGGTAAATTGCTGGGCCACCATATCTACAATTCACCCCTTAATCTTATGCTTTGCTGCTTATCCCCTGATGTTTTCCCTTTTGTTGCCACCTTGGCTGTCTCTACAAGTAGTTTAACCTTTTACAAAATATTTGTCTCGTTCTCTCCTCCCTCTCTTTTCACCTTCCCTTTTCTTTCCCCTCCACATACACCTTACAGGAAAGCTCTCCAGTTTTAAATCATCCAATAATAAATTACGATCAAACTCAAAATGAGCATTGATAACCTCATAATCCCATGTAACCACAGAAGGCCTGAGTCTGAGTAACCACTGAGGTCTCTCTCACTGATCATACTCATCCCAGTGGAAGGCCTAGGTCCAAGCCCCTCGCAGTATCAGGCCAAAAGATTCACCTGCCACTACCTTATAAATAATTTAATGGGTCTCTGATGACACTCATTGTATTTCAGAACTACCCCACCTCCCCTCACGTGAGTTGGCTTCTGCTTCCCTTTTCTTGACAACCATACTATAAAACCCTTGGAGTTACCCTGTTCTCCTTTGCGGAGTTACTCTGTTCTCCTTTGCGGAGTTACTCTGTTCTCCTTTGCTTCTTCCCCAACACTCCTCACAAGCTCTCTCCCAGTAAAAGAGAGGGGATGTAATGGTTTCTCTTGGCTCTTAGCTTTCCTTAGTCCCTTTGTGGGTAACCCTGGACTTGTTTTCTTGCAGGACACCTGCACAGCAGCAGTATTGAACAGCCTTGGTTTGTCTTGGAGGACCCAAAGCATTTGCACAGTGCATGGGGAGGAGGCGTGTCTGATGAGCTGGAAATGTAACCATGCTGAGTTATGTACAGGTGCCTGACAGCTCATCCAAAATAAACAGCTTTAAAACCTCTCTGCCTATGTCTAGGATCCATACTAGGATCCGAACAAACCAGGTACCTGACAAAAATTTTAGGAGGTTCCCAAAAAATATTCCAGTCTACTTGCTGTATTTCTACATGCAAGGAGAAACTTCACTGATAAAAGTCCTGTCATTCAGAACGCTGAAGGAAAGATGGATGTCAGATAATTAATGTTGCTTTTCCCTATGAAAAGAAGCCCTTATTTTAATGGCCATAATCATAAAGACTTGCCCCAGAGCACAACTTCGAGATACATGCTATATTCTCTTGGGAAGCTTCAACAATATTAGAATACGCTTACTTTTAGCATGCAGCATCTTGAGATATCATATATATAAATAATGTATATTAAAGATAATATAAAACAGATATATAATATATAAAGATACTATAATATATAATTATATATATTTATTACCTTAAATGCTTCTTTTAGCTATACAGGTTTGGCCAAACTAGGAGGAAACACTCTGTAATAGGTTATATTGTGTTAAAGCTTGGGTCACTGAAATTGCTTAGAATATTTGAGTCACTGAAAGTTATTCAGTAGCAACAAATAGTTAGCAGTATTGTCAGAATTTACATTGTTTAAGTTACAAAAAACCACGTGTGCTATACCTAGCACTTGAACATACTATGAAAATTCAATCAAAGGTCTAATGCACCTGTAGTAAATTTTATCAGATCAAAAAGTCTAATGTGGAGTATTTACTCAAAATAACTCTAATACAGCCATTTTATTTCCAGTGGCTGGGAAAAAAAATAAAATCTAATTATTCTTTCTCCCTTAGCTACTCAGGGAGTAGCTGTGTCCCAGGGGTATAGCTGGGCTTTTTATCACAACTAGCACGGTACTTAATGAAAAATAAATTAAAAAAAAATTAAATCTTTATTTCTACTTAGCTGTAGGGTAAGTGGGAGGCAAAGCAAGTCAGTATCAGATTCAAGACAAGACTCCCACTTGCAAGAGGTTAGGCACTGAACTGTATTACCCATACACTATAGAGACTAGATGAAGAAAAGTAAGTTTACAATCTAGAGACAGTTAACACACTGAGGCATAACATGACAAAATTAAAAATAAAATGCATTTGGAGTTGTGCTGTTACAATGTGAAATGGATTATACCAGCTGGGTCTACATTATCTTTTCCTATACGTTTGCATTTTTAAACAAAAACTAGCACAAGAATTGGTAACGAGTTTTACTGAATATATCCCAATTAAAGCAGCAAAATCTCTCAGCAAAAAATCCCTAAAAAGTATTTTCATGTCGGAGAAGGAAACAAGGGGAACATAGGAAAACATGTGCAAAAAGTAGGGTATATAGGAAGTAGGAGGAGATGAGAGCTGCTATATAATTTCTTTTAAACAAACTCTTAATTCTACAAAATGCATTATCCTTCTGAACCGCATACCCAGTAATTCGTGTCCCCATTTGTTTTTTCTTTCAGCTGACTTCTCAACCCCTAGAATAAAGCTGTCACTTCAGCCAGCAGGTGCTTTCATTCCCACCTCCAACCTACAACAGTTATGACAAGAGATGAAGAAAAACAGCTACCCCAGGCAGCCCAGGCTGGTGCGTAATGAACGGTTAACCCTGGATAAATCTAATGACAAGAGTGGGTGGCTTTGACTGAAATGACAAGGCAGTTTGTCACCCGTTGCTCTGTCACAGAGATCAGCAGTGCTAACATTTTCTGCTGAGTTGAGGGGAAAGCAGATTGAAACTTGTGCATTTCGGAGGCTGTGTATAAAAGGCATTGAAAACAAAAGGGGTCAGCCTCAGTGTTGAAACACCTCTCTGTCCCTAAACCAGCCGGCAGTGGAAGAGGCATAGTTTCTAAGATGCTCTTGCAAGAAAACACCACTGTCTCTGGAGACAGACAGAAAATTTAACACAAAACACAAAAAAACCCACAAACATATTGAGCTCTCTTGCTTTAAATTACTTACAGACTTTCAACAGAGGTACTCAGCTACTCAGTTTACCCTCACATGAAACTCGCAATAGCAATCTGCTTTACGACAAGGTTTTGTTTTCCTCATTGATGAGTGTTCAGTGCCCATAAAATGGTAACAGCAAGACTCAATTGCTATTGTAAATCATCAAATAGTCTTGAGGGCCCCAGCCCTCAGTCATCGCAGTTTTGGATGATACTGTTTGCGGTGTTTCAGGTGTACCTGCTTAAATACAACAACTGTCCCCAAAAGACTGCACGTACCTCAATCCTGCAAAGACTTGTGTTTCTGTTTAACCTTAGCTTCAATTAGTGCATTAATTTCTGGACTGTATGTGGTGCTACACAGTCAGAATCCAAATAAACAAGTGGCAAAGGCTGGTAAGGACCACAGGCACAGAAAGAGGCAGTGGCTGTTTGAAGTTCACATGGCAGATCAGTGACAGTCCTGGATCCAAAACCACCACAAATGGGAAAAGTATGTGACATTATCATATGATACCCAGCAGTAAAAGGCGCCGTGGTTTTCCTGTATAAAAGGAGAATTAATATTACAACTTCAGACCCCGTGACATTATTGAACTTACTTGTTGTATGAATTTGAAGACTGTTGCCTTGCCGTGTTTTCATTTTCTACACCCACACAGAGCCTTCCTGAAAGCCTCTCTGGTTCTTGCCATTAACTTAGCCTGGCAAGTCTAACGGGGAAGACATTCAAAACATCTCAGCCTCTGTGCCTGGAGAAAATTTATGGTGGCTCCTCTGCCTCCCACTCCTTTTCAACACCTTGGAAAACCCCTGCTGTTTTAAATTTACATACCTTTTCAGTTACAGATGC
The DNA here is from genome assembly GCA_003993805.1 of Himantopus leucocephalus. NCBI lineage: Eukaryota > Metazoa > Chordata > Aves > Charadriiformes > Recurvirostridae > Himantopus > Himantopus leucocephalus. The sequence goes on along the minus strand of RSEF01000001.1, from coordinate 112,720,657 downwards.
CAACATTTTGAGGTAGTCAAATGTACATCATCCTGCTGCTTTGCAAAGACCAGTAGCAGCCTTGCTGAGGGTTTGCTACCCAGCACTAATCCTAGGACATTTGGGTTGATGCAGACACAGTACCCAGTCTCATAGCAATTCCCTGGGAACTCAAGACCTTATTACTGCTCTTCATATGTATTTTGTTTGAAACAAAAAGAAAATGTACTTCTCTATTAAGATGTTGCCAGAAATAAGAAGTAAATCAAAAATGGGGATTGATACACTTCCCTTCCACTGAAGCCTTTAATTTAATACAGCACTTGCAGTATTGCCGTTTCAAGAGAAAACCAGACTCAAAGCAAAGAGACTTCCCTTCTGGCCATAACACAACAATCTGTCATTTTGCTACAGAAGAACACATTCATGGCAGGTTTTTTGGTGGTTATTTTCATCCTGATCCCCTTCTAATGTGAGCTGTTGATGTCCAGCTCTTTCAAGGAAATGCCAACTTTGCTGTTTCCATCTAACAGATGGTTGCTTAAGAGAAATCCTGCTACCTAACTCTTGTGGTTTCCAGCACATCTTTAGCACTCTCAGTAATGAGGGTAGTATCATAGAAAGATATTATCTTTTTAACAACCAGTCTCAAATCTTGTGTCTGATATCAGGTAGGACTTCCCTTTCCCAACGTCCTTTCTATCTTAAGCTGAATGCTAAGTGATCAGCCTCATTCACTGCTAATCTCCATGTTTCTTTACACTTGTCCTTTTGGACTTTTCTGAATAGTAACATTTCAGCATCCCCAGCATCCTGTTATGAAGCACTGAATGGATTTTAAGCATGTTCTATATAATACCTCTATGCATGCTGGCCTTTGCATGCTGGATGTGGTACTTACTTTCTGTCAGTCAGATTTTTGCTTTGGCTGATGATTTTTATTTTTTTTTAAATTTGGTAGTTATAAAGATATGTAGAGCATCTTACAACTCATCTACTACATGCTTCAGCACTGCATTTATCTTTTAGTCCTTTTCATTCTTGCTGCAACAGCTTGTGTAGAGATACTTTTCTTATCTTAATGTGGGTTTCTATTTATATCGCTGTTTTTGTTCACAAATAGCAACATGAAATAACTTCCCCTTGCTTTGGCTGAAAACTCATAATCAAGGGTCCTGAAATATACTTTTGCATAAACAGTTTCTTGCCAGCTGTAGGCTGGTCTTCCATTCTGTTAGTCCATCGTGAATTCAGACATGGAAACATATGTAGCTAATGGGTAAAGCAATTGGCAGTTTTATTGCTGGCTTTTCCAAAGACATTCTGAAAGGCGATTAACCATTCTGTGCCTTGATTTACCCCATTAGAATAGAAATTACAGCAACATACTATTTCAGAAGATGGTGTGGGAACCTATTAATGCTTATGAAGCAGTTCAAATTTCTAAGAAATCATTAGATTAATGGAAGTAATGTGACTAGTAGCAAGTGCTGATTCATTAAAAGATTTAAAAATTCTACAATGGGGGAGAGGAAGGTACTCATGAGATGATAATTGCTCATCCTTGCTAGGAACACAGTTTATTCTGCAGTGTAGATGGTGTCAAGCCACATTCCCAAATCATGTTACAGCCCAACCAAAACTAAAGGCTATCACATAATTCAGGGACAAGGTGAAGACACAGTTCACAGTCCTGTCTACACTGCAAGACCAAAATGTGTTAGCCACACTGTAATGACAACTATCAATAAGCTGATTTTGCATCATAGCTTGATTGATTTTCCACGGTGGCTTCTTTCTGTCTGCTTTCACAAAAGAGTCTGCCTACAGTGAGGCTTTTTGACTTCCCATTCATATTACAACACTGATACTTGTTAAGGTGCTAATAACGGTCAAAAGTCTGGTGTAGCCAACCTAGACTAATTTTGTACAGCAGGTGCAACAATCACAGAAATAGTTTCAGATACATGATGCTGGGTATGAAGGCAACAATCTCACACATTGAACAACACGGCGCTGAGGCCTCTGTCCTTCCACAACCCCACGCAATCCACCCACCAGCAGTGGTCCAGCAGCGGAGGAGAAGGAAAGTGATTTGGCAATGACCTACACCTTGGGGTAAGCAATGTGAACAGTCCTCTCTGATCAAAAAAGGTGTATCAAAGGTCTGTTTCCTTATGGCAGAGCATCACCCTACTCCTCCCTTATCAGATGGTACAATGCATTAGACTTGTCTCCCTCCTTGTAACCCAGTATGTCTCAGTCTTATACGCAGAGCCAACTAGATGTATGGTGCTGGTTTAATGGTTTCCTGTCTTGACTTCTTTCTCCTCTAAGAAACCAACCCATCAACACCTTTCCGGAGCTGACAGAATTGCCATGGTTGTGATCAACTGCCTAGATATCTTCTGCCATGAAATTGAATACTTTATTGAAGTAGTATCAAAATAAGTACAGAAAAACATTATGTTCTTTGTTTAAATTTTGAATTTGACAAGTTGCTTATATTTAATGGTAACTGCAGAGGCAGTTATTGCTATGCTAGAGACTTCAGACTTGTTATGATTCAGAAAACTGGGTTTTGATGTAAATTTTAGAGCCTGCATGTCACAGAGCTGCATTATGTTCATACTTGTAAGCTGACTCACAAAGGTTGTCAACAACAAAACCTCAGAAATTAAACATATTTATGTCTATTATTGCTTGATGAATCAAGCAAGAAGGCTGCTGAAAAGCCCTTTCTTTAAATTTAGTTGCCACTACTATTGCTCTTCCCACACCACTGACAGTTCAGAGCGCCTGTATATGAAAGGAATACACAGGGAAAAAAAAAATCTTGTGTCCCACCATTCGATTAAAAAGATCTATACTATTCCTTTCTCCACTCAGTTTTAAATTCTCCTGAAGCAGTAGTAGTTTTAACCAGTTATTTTTCCTTTATTATTTTCACTGCTAAAAATAAATTGCTACTGAAATATAGCATTAGATTCTAGAGAGTGGGACACATGAAGCCAACCATAATAAAAAACCCTACTTCCACACCAAACAGAAGAACAATCGGAGACAGAAATATCACAAGAAGGGATAGGTGCAGCTTTAGAGGAAGAAATTAATTGCTTACAGCACCACTTTCACATATTCCTCTCATCTAAAATACACACTTTATTGAATGTACTTCACTAGATTATATGAACATAATCTGAATCAGAAAACCCAGTGAGCAGGTCAAATCATTATTTTAGCCTCAGTAACAATCATTTAATTCTTCTATTCTAAATTCTTCCGCTATGAGGTTTGAGGAAAGCTGTTGTGATTCTTTGTATTTTCATTTCCCAGTCTGTCCTTCAGGGATAATAAAGCAAATCTGACCATAGAGAGAGACTGAGAGGATTTTGCTTTCTTACAGCAGGAAAATTACACATTTCTCTAAAATAATATCAAAGATGTTACTCTTAGGAGGCTCTTGTTATTCAACAAATTCAATATTTTAAGGCCAGGAAGTTTGCTAGCCCTTAACTTACAATAATGTAATGCTAAAAGGTGACAGACACACACACAAAGCCTTTTTTTATATTAGAAAATTGTACTGCATCTGATCTTATTTTTGAACAGTTATGTTAACATTATGCTTCACAGATCAGGGCAAACTGGGTGGTATCAAACAGTATTTCACATTGCATTAATATTTGTGTTACCCAAGCAAAACCTCCTGTGGTTTAGTTAAGACCTGTATATCATTTAATACACATATACCTTAAAGTATTTGGTTTAATTGTAGCAGTTCTTACTGAGATTATACCTCTTCTGTGAATTAGGTAAGGTAATTCGTCAGTTACCATGATCTCAGTTTTGCATGAAAAAATAGCAAGTGAATAAATAAGATGAATGAAAAATAAGAACACAAAGAGGATTTACAAGACTCACCTAAGAAAGGGTGAATAGGCACTTGTAAACTAGCTGACAGAATAAATATTGAAATTGCGATTTCATACTGGGAAGTTGAATCAGGACAGATGAATCTTTAACACATACATGCATCATCAAAGGAGAGAAGTTTGTGTTGTTCATTCAAAAAGTGACTTCAAGTAGAGACTGGGTTATAAATTCAGCATGTCAGGTTGGAAGGATACCTAGGAATGACTGACTTGCACTGGACACATGCAAAATGTTACATATGTGCGTGTAGGAGAACATCCAGGGATATACACATAGTATGGTCAGAGAAAGACAAATATAATGAAACTGAAAAAGGTATTTGTGAATTCACACTTCTGGATTCCCTGATTTCTCTTTGGATTTTCAAACCATTGAATAGCAGACTTTACTATTACAGAAATGATAATAAATCTCAGCTGTGTCACAGGTGGGAAAGTAAGTAACTAGAAAGATATACCCACACTTCTTGCTATAAAAGACAAAATCCAGGTAGTACTCAGCAAGGGAAAGGAAGTAGGAGAGAAACAGAGGAGGTCCCAGCAGCAATACCACTCACTACCTTTGAAATAGTAATGTCAATCTTAAAAAAAGAAATATTCCATTATTCCTGGCACCAGCTGAGAAAACATTATTCCCCTCACCTTGGGCTGCGTGTATGTAATAGCAGAACTTCACTTACTCACAGAAAACTGCTGTTTATCTGATAAAAGGTGAAAGATTATCAACAGATTTTGGAATTTTAATACGCATGTATATAGCAGTAAACAAACCCTTGCTGAAGATCATCTTTTATCCTTATTAAATCTACATTTTAAAATAGCTTCATTAATGGAAGCAAAATATATTTTCATGCTAATATACCAAATAGCACATATGAACTTACTGGGTTTGCACAGATCTGCTTGTAACACATGCTTACAAACACATCCACGCCATTTTGCCCTGCTCTCCGCACATACACTTATGCAATGTCGATAGCATCCGTGTTTGTATCTAGCCTCTAACTTACATAGCATAAATGTGTCTGTAATATGCTTGATTAAACATTGGGTGTTCTTGGGTACCTCTCAAATATGTAAATAAGAACAAAGGACTGAGGAGAGTCCCCTTGGCAAACTGTCTTTTGCTCCTACAGCCAGCCACCTGAAAAAGTCCATTCCATAAACTCAGCAAACTGGTCCCAAGTAAGAATTCCGTTTCTACCCACTTTGCCCCAACAATAACCTGCGCCAAAACTATTCAGATGGTGTGAATCCTTCTTTTGATCCCCTTGAAGTAAATTAGCAACCAGTTTATAGCTATTTTTTATAATGTGCACTCTCATTTTCATTTCATCTTCTCTCCTCTCAGTGTATTTTAGACAGCAATCACCACCTGTCTCAAATCCTCTGCATGAATATGATAGTGGGTGTTCTTCTACATGCTACATACAGATGTTGAAGAGGCAATGTTTTGATGAGTTATACGTCAACTCCATTCAAAGTGTCACCTGCCTTTAGGGCTCTGTTGCCAAATATTTCACACTTTCCCTCGTCCCTTCTCAGCTCGAGACCCCAAGACTGAAAGGCTTTGGAAAAAAAACCCAAAATAACTTTCAGGCAAGCTCACACCCCTCTGGTTCTCACATATGACACGGATAATAGGTAAGTGCCATGCACTGAGCATTTTCCAAGCCACATTACAGATATTACCCTGTATAAGCCAAAACACCCTGAACAAAAGCTCTGCTGAAGTATAGCTCCCCTTAGGCAACTTTGCTTCTCAGAAGCCAAAGACAAGGGAGTTCAAGACCGAGGTGCTCTATTAGGTGCCTGAGGCAAAAAAGGCTACCTACACTGAGCGGAGAAACTGCAGTCAATTCCCAAAGGAAGTCCTTGCCTTGATGCCTGGTTAATAGTTAATGCATAGGGCAAGGCCTCAGCAGCCGTGAGCTACTTGTGAGAAAAGCAGTGTGCAGTTATAGGAAGACAGACAGCTGAGAGCTGAACTTCAACATCTTACTGAAATAGCAAGAACTACTTCCATTAAAAATAATGTATGTTTTAATTAGTCTAAATGAGATATGTAGACGTTACAATCATCGGGTCCTAGCATAGGTGTTCTTGTGGGAGTAAAAGGTGGCTAGAATAATTGTTCAAATACATTTGCGACCCCAATACTGCTGTCCCTAAACAATAACACTCGGACGTCAACGAGCTTAAACACCATCATGTTAAGAGCTGTACCAGCGTGAAGAGTGAGAGCATGCATGTGTTGCATGGAGCACAATAAATGTTTTTCATCTCTAGAGTACATGTTCTGAAGAGCTCAAGAGGCTTTCTAACTGTGAAGTAACGCACAGTCTATACAGGACATTATTTTTTCCTCTCTCTCTCCACTTCAGGAAGACTAACAGTGTGTCCATAACTGAGCTTTTACTTTTTTGTTTCTCTCACCAATTCAATTGAATCTAGAATGACAAAAGTTTTTTAAAGAAAGGGAAGGAAAAAGGTTGGTCATTTTCCCAATGCAAGCAAAGGCTGTCCTGTAAGCAGTAAGGGTCACTGTGAATGTAGCAGCAAATTAGACACAACCACTATTTTAATTTCCTATATATAAAATACATTACACTGGAGGATCTAAAGGATACTTGTTAGATCTCAGTTTTCAAAACACTGTAATGAAATAGGAAATACATCTCTTTGTTCATTAATCAATTACTAAAATAACATAAGGTCTTCAGGACCATGTGTATTAACACTGTTGTTAATTGTATATCCATATACAATTGTGTTATTTGTATATCAACAACCAGATAAGCAATTTAAAGTCAACAAAAACAGCTAACAGAGTGGCCTCTCTTGATTAAGGTTGGACATTGGTTTATTGGAAAGCCATTCCAGTGGGTTTCTAAAGGTTACACAGTAAATCAGCCACGATTAAAAGTACAAAACCTGTGACCCCATTTTTGTGCTTTATCTAAAAAATAGCACTGTTTCACTAAGGGGAGAAAGATTTGTAGAGCAGTGAGGATGATGGGAATTGCCAGAATTATCTACAAATCCTTCAGACAAGATCCCAAAGTTCAAACTTCAGAATTTAAAAAGTTTACATTCCATTCATATTGATTTTTCTTAGTATTGCAATAGCATTCTTCCTAATCAGACAGATTAAAAAGCACCAGAAGATACCTTAAAAATATTCAGAACTACAACAAAACAAGATAACGAGAACAGAAACAGAAAAACACCGAAAATGAAAAAACAAAACTGCTTTAGGAATTAAACATTATTTAACTGCAGACTTCAATAAAACCACTTTGTAAAATCATTTATACATGCAAATTGACAAATAAAAGCCAGATAGTACAGCTACTTAGAGGCACTCCTTTCCTTGGGTATAAGATACCTTCTAACTATTCATGAAGCTCAACACTACTATGCTTTTATTAGAAGCTTCAAAGGAGGTGAAGACCGCACTGAACCCGAAGGCACAGAATGAGAAACTTTCTCCTTTCCAAAATGTTTGCATACGCTGCAGTCATCATGGAGGTGGCAGTGGCTCACAGAATCATCCTTAAATTGGTTTTCAACTAGCTGACAACAGCGCATTTCCTTCAGCATAGATCTTCATGCGAGCTGCAGAAATCTGGCTGAGCAGTTTGGTAAATGCCCAAGCAGTTTGCCTGAAATAAAACTCCTGCTGACACCACTGGAGAGCTGCCTAAACAAGATAGCTAATTTAAAGCTAGTTTAGGTATGTTTAAATATGCATTTACTAAAACACTGGTGTGACCCAATTAGAAGGGGAAAGTTTGACAGAAATTAAATACTATCCCCATATTACAGTTACAGCATGTAGACAGCACATTTAGAGGTGAAGCTACTTGCCAAATCTTTTTAAATACCTGAAACCCTGCTTTTTGGCTCCCGATAATCCTTCTCTTCAAGAAAGGTCGGCACGTGTGCTGGGCTTTGTCAGATTGCCTTTTCTGAACATATTTCATGTTGTTGACTCCCTCAGATCCCTGCATTCCCTTAAGATTTAGTAGCCTAGGACCTTCTTCTAAATCTTCCAGTCCTGTATAATTACATGCAGTTTCAGAAGTGGCAGAATCATCAATATAAGCATATATTATCAGTACGCATATTGATGTTATTCTTATATACCCATGCATATAAGAGAACAGCACCACCTCTATGCCCTATTTTGCAGACAGTCTCACACACGGCAGACTGCTTAGTAATTCTTCTTGTGCTGAAATACAGCCACTACTAAAGACAGCACAATAATTTTTGCAAGGATGGATGCAGAAACTCTTAGATGTACACTCCACGCTGCAGCATTGACAAGCACTGACAGGCAAGAATGTCATTAAGTCTTCTTCAGAACAAAAATACAGGTACTCCATTAATTGACTGCAAAGGATTAAACTGAGTCTATAAAATACTATAACTGAAGTTGAGATTTATTGTCTTTTTTATTGTATAGGTTTATCAAGATAACACTTGTTCAACAGAAACAATTTCCAGTACAAATTCTGATGGCATACTAATTAGGGAATGTTTCTAGACTCCTATTAGAATTTCTCATCAAAATCAGCGGGCGTCTCTCAAATGGCTTAGCACGTGGGAGTCCCGTTCAAGCTTCTGCTCTGAGTCAGACAGAATAAGGACTTGAATCTGGATTTCCCTGTTTCCAAACACAGAACACTAATTGCTCACAGACTTTCTTTGGTGTTTCACAAAAATACTTTGGAAGGGTTTGATATACCATGGCGGGGGGTGGGTGCAGAAAGTTGCTTCCCTTTAAGCTCTATTTTAAACCTGATATTCATTCTAAATGACTTCTCCTACTAAAGCCATCATGTCTAGACATTTGGCCGAAGAAGTAAAAAGAAGAGCAAGACAGAAAAGGGGCAAACACGTTAGCTACTTCTTTGCAGCTGAGAAAAATAAAATCAGATAAAAACACCTTGGAAAAGATGTTACGATAAGATAGGGCTGAAGGTTCATAGCTGTAAGTTCTTTAAGAGAGTTATAAAAAAAAAAAAAAAAAGAAAGAAAAAAATTGTCTCAAGTCTGAAACTCTGCTGCTGCTTTTCCGTCCGAAGAGACATAGCTGACAGCAGCAACAAATGCATTATAGTGCTGCTGGGTTTTGAGGCAAGTAGTGAAATAACATCTGAGTTATTAGAAGAAAAGACATTAATTTAGCTGCATGAGTAGACAGGAGAGGAAAAATTCCATTTCTGTCTAGCTCACATTAATACTAGAGACATCTGAAATTTAGGAGAGAATTCAAAACAAGGTAAATTAAAGCTGCTTCTTCTAGAGAGAAGTAATTCTGTGAGAATCTCCTGTTTTTTTAACATTCGAGTTAAGGAGAAACACTCAGAAATGTGATCAAAATGCACACTTAAATGAAAAGTCAAGTAATGCACCTATCGTGCATAATTTTTCACATTTCATAATATTTTAGGCAAGGATCTCACAAAACACAAAACTCTTGAAGATCTGTAGTTATTTTCAAACTTTTGGGGATGGACCATAATTTTGAACTTACAAGCAGTCTTCATCAGAACTTTAGATCACATCTAAGGTAGCATTCCTAATCATCTGGGAGGTAGTTATCTTAAAACAAATTACTCCGAGTTCTCTCACAAACTTTCTGTAAAAAGAAAATGGACAACATTGTGCTATTTTCAATAAAATTGTTCCTAATTTGCAAGGGAAAAAGAAATCCATATTCTCAGCAGACTGTATTGAGCTTGATGCAGAAAGTAGAGGCCATCTGCCAAAATTGGGGTGAAAAAGCAATCACTCCATGCAGTGGTTTGGGCTTTCAAGTGAGTGCATTTTACAACTTGCTGGCAGTCCACGGCCACCCATTTGTGCCTTGACCCACATGGACCTGGTTCAGGCACTGTGCTGTGGGTGATAGTGTGCACTGCATAATTCTGCTTATATACAGCACGGTATGCATGTGTAGGCAAAGCTCCCATCACCTCTCTACTCAAATAGAAGTGAGACTGGGACCTATTGAAAGCATCATTAAAAATAATTTTACTGAAAGAGATTTAGAGATTTTTTTTTTCTATTTCAGATGCTTATTCCGAGAAGCTAAATTCCAGAAAGCCTTTATGGCATATATTAGATGGTCATTTTTTAAAGCAACTGGAATGATGTTTGACCTTCTGGTTGAAATCCAGACAGGTTAACCTTGCTTATCTTCTCTGGTCCACTGAGTATATTCACACTCATAATACATGAATGCTCAGTTTTACCTTTAATAAACCAGTAGTGTCAAGAAGTTAAAACTTAGGCAACTTGTGATGGGCTATTATACCCTTTCCTTCTCAGGAAAAGGGAAATCACAGAACAGTTGTTGAAAATGGTGGGTTTCTCTCATTTACTTTCACTGATTCTCTTTAAGCTTACCACCTGCAAACTGGTAAGGTTTAATTCTTATACTTCATCCATCAGAGTAACCCCCCCAGCAAAACTTATGCAGAGAATTTACCTGTCCAGAGAGAGACTGAAAGAACCAGAAGCTCATTACTAATGAAGAACATGTTGCAGGTAACTGAGGAGAAAAAAATCGCAGGTAACAAGCAAGCATGAGGTCAAATTTATAGCTACTGTAAGCCTCCAAAGTCAGTTAATTATCACATGGCTCACTTTGGTTGATGCACCTGTAACTCTTCAAATTCCAACAGACTGAGTGCTGAACCAATATTAACAGCAAGAATTTTTGCAGTTCCTGAGAACTATGAAAATAAAAAGTTATAATAAAAAATATAACAGAGGCATGCATATTATGTTACTTCATACAGCATCACTCTGATACACCTCTCCTGAAAATCTTTTATTACAAATTCCTGTAACAGGTTCTAATCTATAATGACTAAGACTTTAAGAATGAGTCCACCTGTGCACACTAATTCAGTCAGGTATCATACCTTTAGGTAATAAAACATAAAATAACATAAAATAGAAAATGAATCCTGAAAATTAACAGCAAGTTGTTCAGAAGAATTCTGTAGAATTGAAATAACATTCTTAAAAAAATTATCAAAAGAAACTAATTTGCTACAAGACATTTTATGAACAGAGCAGCTACACTTGGAGTAATTCACAGAATTGTTTGCATGTTTGCTTGCTTCTTAGAAACTGTTTTTAATTTTGGCAGACTTTTTTAATATTATATCAATTATATAATATATCCTGTCTTCCTTCCTTCAGAATATGATTCTTAACACAGCTTGCAAGACTTTATGCTATTCTATTTCTTCAGAAATGCACCTGCATGCTTGCACAAAGTGCTGCTGAAATTATCTTTCTTACGTAAAAGCCCAAAGTGATGTGCAAATTCACATCATGGAGACAGAAACAGAGAAAGAGAGGGAGATGACTCCACATAATTCCGGTAAGACTTCTTTCTTGCAATTTGGTTTTCAATGGCTGGACGGGAAACAATGTAAATTGCAATAACACGTAGCGGATAGACACAGAAATGACTTCTCCTACCAAAGATTTGATGTTGGGTTCTCTGATAGAAGCTGGCTGACATGCAGCTTAAAAAATGATCTAATATTATAGCAATTATATGGCTAGAATGTGTAACATGATACGCGTCAAAATTTTTCTTCGCAAAGGTTTAAAATTCTGCTGTATTAATTGTGAGCTGTAAGGTCATAGCCCAGGAATCCAGTTTATGTATACTTTTTAAAGGCATCATTCAAACCATTCAGCTATTTCTGAATGACAAAACAAACATTTGATAACTAGGAACGTGCAGTATCTAACATTAGCAAGCCGATCTATTTCATTGAGATGATGTTTGCTGAGAGTATTTAAAAAGTGACATTGTCACACTATACAAAACTTGTTTCAAATTGATCTGATAAGTAATAAATTATCAGATATTAATTTTTAGTTTGAGCTGAATTTCTGTATTAATTAATTCAAAATAAATACTTTGCAAACAAAGTATCTAATCAGTTTGGGCCCTGCTCCTATATATAGATGTCCGCGCAAAGAACTTCGATCCGCTTGCAGGATCCATGCAATTACGATGGTTTGCTCTCACCCATCTAATAATTACCATCCAGACATTTTGCTGGTTTGCCTCTCCCAAGGTTCAGTTTGCTTTGCAATGAGATAGATGCCATGGGGAATTGGAATGAATTTACAATACATACTTACGCATTAAATATTTGGGAAACATTTTTAAAAACATTTGGCTCTGTTTATTTCAGGTTTGGCTGTCGTACTGATGACAGCAACATTCTAAGTGAAATGAATGCAAAATACCCATGCTCCTGGCTGGAACAAACTGATTATATAATTTGGATGAACAACCAGAAAAAGGGGTTTTTAGTCACATAGCTCTTTCCTTTATTCTATGGCCAATGTACACTTACTTAAAAAGAAATTAAAACACCATCCAAATTAGTATTCCCTCATTAATTTTCCGGATATCACATCTTATCCCATTAGAAAAGTGTTTCGGTACATTACTCTGTCTTTTTTTTTTAATAATAGGTTTTGTTAATTCATTTTTGCGATTCAAATTTTGGGGCTCTTAGGAAAGCTTCTTTAAGTGTTCTCTGGTTCTAAATGTTTGATATGCTTTTCTTTTTGACCACGAAACTATTCTCAATGCTTGCCAACCACGAGCGTTGCAGCATCCTGAGGCAGGCTGGCCTATCACCCCCTCAAAAATAGCAATTGCCTTAAAAAAAATTTGTAAGTGACAAGTTATATAGTTGGTTTGTTCTTTTTCCGTTTCTGAAGCCACGCAGGCTTGCATTTTCAAGTTTTCCTTTACAAGCTAAAAAACTTGACTAGGAAACTAGAAAAGTTTATTTATGGTGAAAGTTAAGATTTTTACCTAAGACAACAGCTTAAATTTTAAGTAAATCATATATGGTGAGATTTCTTAAAAAAAAAAAAACCCACAAGTGTTGACAACTAGCCACCCTCCAGACTTATTCAGTGTGTCCTACTACAGTTTATGCTATCATTTGTCGAAAATTTTCCAACCCTTTTCCTTTGTCAGCTTCCATCAAATTCTAATTTGGCATATATTTCACCTCCGTATTGTCTGAACTTTCAAAAAGTTGCGTTATCATTATGGCTTCTCCTTCACTTAAAAATATTACACATTAAAAAATGTTCTGCTACTCAGAAAGAGTCAGGATATATATGAAATTTTCACTACAATTACATCCCATGAAAGAAATAGGCCAAATAGCATGAGCATTTCATCAGGCTTTGCAACCTGCTTGCCAGAAGCACAATGTTTAACATACTGTCAGATACCAAAAGTACGTGGAGATGGAAAACTCCATGCTTGCTGTTCTTCTTCTTGTAAGTCTTGACAGACATATAACAAAATATTGAGAACAAAATACATAAAGGGCTTCCAAAGGTTGATGGTTTATTCCTAGGAAACTTGTAGGGATTCAAATATTTCCAATCTCTATGGTTCAAAAATTGACATGTATTCTATCCCTTAAACAGAACTTGCATAGACAGCAGTGCTTGTGATCTCTGAGGCTTAGGAGCTAGCTGTTTTCACTTGTATTTTTAATAGCTAAATTGTCAAAGAACTGAAAGAACTACACATTGGTAAGTCTAACTTTCACAAAGATGGATATATCCATTGTATGCGGCTAAATACGTGCATTTCCACTGTCTCCTGAGATCTGTGCATTTAAGTAGACTGAAGAACTGCAAAGTAAGCTTTTCATTTGCCTGCACATTTTAATGTTATAGATGAAGTTATAAATCAGTTGCATAGGACAAAGTGGAGTTAAATGCCTTCACTGCTTTCCTGAAAAAAATCTAATTTGGACTGCCATATTTTAAAAGCTAAAAATATGACTTTTTTTTTTTGAAGGAGCAGAACGGAATTTATTTAAGAAAACATTATTCAAATCCGGTCTCAAAATATTACATTATATAACAGTGCAAATATGAAAAATCTGCAAGATTTCAACTTCTTATAGACTCTGGAACAGCATATATTGTTTTCTTAATGCTAAAAAAAAACCCCCAAAACCAGCAGTGAAATTTCAATTTAGCTGTTGAGCGCCGTCATATCAGTAGAACAGTGAAAATCAATAATATGCTTACAATTACACATGCACATGAACAAAGTAGATATCTTTAACAGGATACATTTTTTAAGAAGTTGTGTCTTCCATTAATGCCACCCTAAAAACGTACTCTATTTTCTTGCCAGAATAGTTGATGCGTCTTACAGTTCTACATACAATATAGATGTTCAAATATATAATGAATTGGAGGAGGGGATGGCTGTCTGCAATTGTGCAAGCAAGTATTTATTTGTTTTTTAAAGGGACTTTGGTTACAGCTTGGAGATAGTTAGGAAACAAATAATTTATTTTTATATATTTTTTTTTCCTTGGTTATGGGTTTACGCATGGTGCTAGTCACAACTCCAGTTTGTGTGAATACCAGAAAATGGCTGTCAAAAGCGTTCCTCACATGAACATTCATTCATAAATGAAGTTCTCATCCCCTTTAAGTTGCTAGTGAACCTCATATTTTTCCCCCACTTTGGCTTTTTATCCACATAGTCTCACTTAAGAAGGACACACTTACACAGGAGAAATATAAATATATTTTCAGACAGCTTTCTCTATTTTTTATATACTTTCCATCTAGCATACATGAAAAACCAAAAAGGAATGCGATCTTTAACTTGCTACTTCACTTATTAGGAATTTTGCTTGGAAGGGTTCAGATAGAAAGCACTTACTCTATAACAAGCGTTAGGGAATTGAATATAGCACTGGAAGAACTCAATAAATGTCCCTTTACAAAGAAAGGCTACATTTGCCTACATTTTGTTCCATTCACTAGTGTACCAATTCATAGGGTTTTTTCCATGAATTATTAATGAGTCATTGTGAACAGGCAGGAGAAAAGGAAATAAAACATGTAAAACTAAGTCTTTAGGGTTTTTTTCCCCCTAGGTGTAACAAGAATTCAACTAGGAGAACTTGAGAGACAGCGCATAAGGACATGGGGATAGTAACCAAAATAATCTGTATTTACTTGTTTGGGTTTCCCACATAGGTTTGTAAACAACTTTTAGTTTACAAATCATGCTATTTGTGGACCTGCTTAGTCATCTGATTGAAAGGAAGCAACAAATGAACCCTAAGACCCATTACCTGTCCATTTTATCTTCCTGTCCATGAACCGATTAAAAAAAGGCTCCTGGCATGATGGCGCCCAAAGGGCAGAAGACACAGTTATGCAGAGCAGCAAAATATTGTAAAAATAAGCAGTGCAAGTAATATCTGCCTAAGGCTGACATGTTTTAGTTTCCACAGAGTTAGCAAAAAACAGGGCACTGTCCGGTTCTGGTTAGAAGATAATTCTGAGAAAAGTGATTTTGTAAAGAAGTGCAAAACAGGGAAGGGCTGTCCTTGAAGAACTCTTGCGCACATATTTATATATGTGTGTGTTGCTTATTTGTACAAATCAAAATGTCGTCTCATCAGCCTTAACAAAAAAAAAAAAAGGGAGCGATTCTACAATAGTGCCCACAGTACTGTTTTATTGCCATTGAAGCCCGTCTAACTTCAGACTAAAAGCTCAAAGATTTTTGCCATTTTAATTGTGATATTTGGGTAGAAGCCTTTTAATACTCTTCTTATGTCTCGACGAACAACATGATCAATAAAGTAATCTTCTTATATATTCAAATTATTTATTTTTACACACTTTTAAACATAGGGGTTATAGGAGAACCTCAGCTAAGCTTCCAGATGTATACTTTTGTACCTTTGAAGGGGGAAACACAGAAAACTAAACGTGTATATGATATAGCTTCCTTCTGTAATTGCTTGAAGGCCAAATTTGAGCATTCTGAAATTTGTGGTCTGGTGTCGATAATTCAAAATCTGCATCAGAATTTGTGGCCCATCTCTAGAATTACTTATTTTAAAACAATTTTTTCTCATGTGTGACATATTTACTTCAGTACTTGAAAAATCAAAAGGAAAGGCTTTGCAAGTCCCAGTCCCAATCTTGGTGGCATCTTTCAATAGACCATTTGAAGAATAAGCACAAAATGTATGAGAGTGAAGTGGAACAAACTCACTGTAGAATGGTACACAGTTACTGAATCCCTGTCCTCTCTGAGCTGGCTTTACAAAAAAATAAAAGTTCACTTCACTCTAAGAAGGCTTGAAAAAACTCCAGGCAGCAGCAGATCTTTGCTTTTGTTCCTAGCTCTGAGCTGAAAAACCCGTCTGTTTGGTGTCATTTTGAACTAAATTCATGGTGATCTTACATTTTTGTTACTGTGTATTTTGCTTCAATAATGTAGCAACAATTCCACAAGTTTTGTGCTACGTTTCTTTTATTCTACCGATACTCTTACGCTAAATATTACTATTCTTCGAAATGCTATAGGTATCCAATCAAAAATACTTCCCCTCAAACCTGCAGGCAACCATCTCCAAATCAATGGCAATGGTACCCTGTTCAAAATTTGATCCACTCTATTCTTTGTGAGTGAATGCCCCTAAGTGCTTTGCACAAGAAACCCCTATAGGGCTAGCTTTGCCCACGTGCAAACACTATTACATATTTTTCAGTAAAAGTTTTCTGCTATAAATGTACAAATAGGAGCCTGAACTATTGATATCTTGTGACAGATTAAAAGGAGAAAATACAAAAAGATTTTTTGTGGATGCATTTTGACCTAAAGTAATTTCTACACCTTTATAGCCCTATACTCACTCATCTATGGATACAGAGCAATGTACAAAATAGAAGTGCCAGATGTATCGTACTTAAGTACAGTATCACACTTAAGTATCAGAAAGGGAGAGAGGCCCCAGAGGTTGAATGGAGGATGAACAGAAGGCATGCCTACCACAGATCATACGACCCTGCTTAAAATCCTCCTCAAACAAAACCCTCACAAGTTACCAGAACTGGTCCCACAATGTTAGCAAGTGCCTGCGAAACCCTTCTCTAATCTCCAGAAAACTTTCAAATAAAAAGTCTGTGGCAGTCACCGGAGCTCTTCAGTGTAAGGGTGGTGTGTTTAAGTACAATTAGAGCGTACACGGTGGGGGAAACTCTTCCAGTGGATTTGGCTTTAATACATGCTCAAACATGGCCTACTTGTGTTGTCTGACTTTTCCAAACTCAGGCCATGGCTTAGGCCTTCTCTGGATGTAAATTTTGTTACTCTTCTGATCTACTAAGAAGTATGTTCCTCTCTCCCAAAATTAACATGACTTTTGAAGATTTGTGCACACCAAAGCTGCTTCGCTTTCTACCTGAGTGGGGCTAGCATATACACCACCACGAGTAAGTATATAAAGGTAAAAATGACCTCATTTTACATTGTGTCTAGCAGAGACAAGCACAAAGGCAGAGACACGAAAAGCAGGGCCCTATGCTTTTTCTCATCACCTACACCCCGCTATCTCCAGCCTGCCGGGTATGCCGTTTACTGCAAACCAACCGCCCAACATGCCGTTACGAGCAACACGGCTCTAATTCTACCTAGCTAAATTAAAAGCCTCTTTTGTGCAGATCGACTGCATTTTCATTACTGCATCAAATTGCCCCTTTTAAATCCCAAGGACAGCTGCCCAGGTGAGGGCCAAGAGCCTTTTTTAATGGAGAGTTGTTCAGCTGTGTCAGGAGAAGAGGAGGCCGCACTGACAGCAGCGGCCGTCCTTGCCGCCACCGCCGCCTCCTCCTCCTCCTCCTCCTCCTCCTCCTCCTCCTCCCCCAGCCCTCTGGAGGGTCTCTTCACCACAGGGCACTTCAACACGACCAGTCCTGCCGCCCTGTTCGGAGGCGGCCATGATTCCAGCCACGATTAAGAGGACAGACGTGGCTGAGGTCCTCATGCGGATACCCTCCAGCTACCAAAATGGTGGGAAATCCACCACAGAAAACAGAGTACTCTTTTCTCAGAAGAGCTTTAAAGCAGCTCCTTGTGAAATAAAAGCCTGCCTTACCTGTGACTGGGAGCCATGCCTGCAAGGCGGCAAAGATCGCGATCCTCCTCCACTTCATCTTGCTGGCCCGGGCGGTGCTGGGGAGCGGGAGGCCACGGGGCACGGACGAGAAGAGTCTCCTCCGGGGGCTGTGCTGTGTCTGCCGTCCCTGCAGGAAGCTCAGCGCCTCCCGTGAGGGCCGTGGGCCTCCACCTGCCGGCAGCCCTGCCGGAGCACCCGCCTTCCTCTGCCTGCCAGGCAGGCAGCCTCTGAGGGCTGGGGCTTACATTCTCGGTATTGATGTTTGGGGTTTCCTTTCCTATTTTTTTTTTTTTCTGTGTGTGTGTGTGCGTGTGTCATTCTTTTCTCTTTGCAAGATGGTTTTTTGGTGGTTTTTTTTTNCAGTCAGCAGCTGTTGATCTCTGTAAGGGGCCTAGAACGTATGTATGACATCAAATTCAGCCTGACTTCAGAATTATAACTATAACCAGTGTGCAGTATGGCACAAACAGAAGTTTAAAATCGTAAGTTATAGTCACTCTTGAACAAGTAGATGGCTAAACTGGTAAAAATATAAAGTTCATTTCTGAACCTAATTGAAATATGGCCTTACAGCGAGCAGCCGACAGTGGCTGTGCTCTCGGGACTAGGGGGATGGCTGGCGCCAGGGAGAGCTGGGCTCTGCCCGTCCTTGCAGACGGCCTCCACAGGAGCTAACACACCAGCGCACCTGGCCCTGCCTGGCTCATTTCAGGGGTACCTATGAAACGGAGATGCCTTTTGATGCAAACACACCGCATCTTTCTATTTCCAAAGAGCATCAGCGCGTGCGGAGCTCTGGAGCCATTTTGTCCTCCGAGCCGCTGCAGCCCCTGGGGAGGAGAGCCCGTGTCATCTCTGCGGGAGAGCACTGTGCGCATCTTCTCCTCGCTCGGCTTGAAACAGAAAGCTTTGCAGCCTCTAGCTTACGTATGCCACTCCTACCCACTGAGAAGGCCACCAGATTCAACCTTCTTGCTGCTTGAAGCTGTCCTCTAGCGACAGATCCTGAGGCAGAGCGGCACACCCCAGGAGCAGGATGGGTGGTTTGAAGGCCGCTGTGGTCTGGGAGCTAACAGGGTTTTTCAGCCCCACCTTGTAGGCTTGCCCACTAATACCGTCGTCAGAGCGACACAAAACCAAGCAGGTCTGCCCAGCGGCCGTGCCGGCGAAGGCTGGTTTCCTGCAGGTCCACATTCTCCGTCCAGCATGATGACTGCAGTGCCTCCCACGCCACCCTAAGCCCCTGCCGCCCACTTGCCCAGGTAGCCCATGTACGTGCCGACTGACTAGCCCAGCACGAAAGTGAAAATGCCCTGGGTTTTTCTGCTGCGCTGAGGGGACTAATAAGATCACTGCAGCTAGCTACACAAAACCACGAGTAGGAAGAGGTTATGTTTGAGTCTCCTTTCTTTAGTTGGATTGATGTTTTTGACCCCTCAGGTCAAAAGTGGTCAGGGTGGTGGTGAGCTGCAGGCTGAGCCGGGAGAATCACAACACTTGTTTTCTTATGAAGCCAAGTTAGTGATCGAATCAGGTGGTATTAAAGCAGGGCTCCGTAGGCAGTGGTGGATAACCACGCAGGCAACAGAATAAGCACGCTTTAGCAGGAACCCAGCAAATGTCACTCAGAAGGACACTTCACACTGTGAGCTGGAAAAACACAAGAAACTGATTTGTGTTAACTATATTAAATCATTTCATTATGCTTTTACCTGAGGATCTTAACATTCTTTTCAAATTAGCCTTACTAAAGCCGGGGCAGTTAAACTTTTACAGATAAATAAATTAAGTCCTAAGGGAGACAGGGAAAACAAGGCACTAGAACTCAGAGAGAACCAGGAATCAGGGAGTTGTTTGGTTTTGGGGCAAATAAAAGAATTCATTCAGTCAATAGCGGGGAGAAGAAACACAGCATAATGAAATGAAATTAAGAAAGGTGAAGCCCGGAGCTTTAGAAAAATCTCCCTGAGAAGGAGATATTAGACAGAAGTAATTTATCCAGCAAGGTGTTAGGGCGTTTATATGAAAATCATACCACTTGACACAGTGATGCCAACTCACTTTGTAAGAAATCTTATATTATTGTGCTCTTTTCAAATGTGAAAAAATAAAAATTGTCACTTTTATGAACAGAAATAAAAAGTACATTTTAGACAACTGTTAATTAGAAAAGCTTGAAAACATGACTTAGATGCACCTTAAAGCCTAAAATTCAGCCTTCCTCCCATCAAAACACAACCGTCTCAACAGAAGATTGCTGAGTGTTTACAATAGCAATACTATTAATACACTTCAGGATCAGAGCTTAGGCTGGGAGGAAGCACAATTATCTCAATGAATAATTTTCTTTTTTTTTTTTCTCCGTTGCTAATTCTTAGAAAAGAAAGAGAAAGAGGAATGTGCATCCCCAGGAGGTACAGGAACAGGATTGGTGATAACTATTTCCCAATAGTATGAAGACTACTACCATTACTGCTCTTCCATATGGGTGGCGATGAAGCCGCGACGTGTAGTCCAAGGGCAATCAAAAGAGACTTCAGGGCCTTGGGGTGGCTGGTAAGGGAATCTGGAGCACAGGTTATTTTTTCCTCTCTCCTTCCAGTTGCAAGCAGCGACATTGGAAGAAACAGATAGGCCCAGTCTATTAATACATGGCTCCATGGCTGGTGTCACCGACACAGTTTGGGGGTTTTCGATAATGGGATGGCCTACATGGCACCAGGCTTGCTGGCTTCAGATGAGATTCACCTTTCTGGAAGGGGGAAGGGGGTTTTTGTTCACAAGCTAGCAGGGTTCATTGACAGAGCTTTAAACTAAGCTTGAAGGGGGAGGGGGATAATATCAGGCTTGCCCATGACAAGCTGTGGGATGACACAACCAAGGTTATAGGGACAGGGTGCTAGTGAGGGCCTTCAGCCTGTTGATCTGAGACGTGCTGGCTGCATTGCAGCGGACTTGGAGTCTTACAGAGATAAGCCAGGGGCTCCAAATGTAATAGGAGCCAAGAGGGAAACACCAGTGAAATACCGCAAAGGAATTAACGGGTGTTCCTCTAAAAAGGTGACATGACCGACAGCCCAGCTGAAGTACCTCTACACCAATGCATGCATGGGCAACAAACAGGAGGAGCAGGAAGCCACTGTGCTGCTAGAAAGCTATGACTCAGTTGCCATTACTGAAACTTGTTGGGATGAATCCCATGACTCAAGTGTGGCTATCAATGGTTACAGGCTGTTCAGAAGGGACAGGCAAGGAAGGAGCGGCGGAGGTGTTGCCCTTTACATCAAGAAATGGATAGAGTGTAAAGAGCTGTCTCTGAAGAATAGCCCCAAGCAGGTTGAAAGCTTATGGGTAAGAATTAAAGATCAATGCAACAAAAGGAACCTTGTGTTTGTTGTCTACTACAGGCCGCCTGATCAAGGGGAGCCTATTGACAAAGCCTTCTTACTCCAGCTAAAGGAAGCATCACGCTTGCAGGTTCTCATCCTGCTCGGGGACTTCAACCACCCAACATCTGCTAGAAAAGTGGCATGGCAAGCTGTAGACAAACCAGGAGGCTCCTGGAATGCATTGAGGATAACTTCTTCAGCCAGCTGCTTATTAGCAGCCCTACCAGAAGGAATGCAATACTGGACCTGATGGTCATCAACACAAGTGAACTAATCGGCGACATCAAGACTGGAGGCAGCCTGGGCTGCAGTGATCGTGCACTGGTGGAGATTGCAGTCCTGAGGGATAAGGGTCAGGCAAAGAGTAATGTCGGCACCCTGAATCTTAGGAAAGCTGGAAAACTTGCCTCCGGGACAAGGGAGCAGAACAGAGCTGGCAGATTTTTAAGGACATTTTCCACAGAGCAAAAGAGCTCTCAATCCCCAGGTCTAAGAAATCAGGAAAGGAAGGCAAGAGACTGGCATGGCTGAGTCAGGACCTGTTGGTCAAACTAAAGGGCAAGAAAGAGATGCACAGGCACTGGAAGCAGGGACACGTATCCTGGGAAGAGTATAGGGACGCTGCCCGGTTGTGCAGGGATGGGGTCAGGAAGGCCAAGGCGCGACTGGAGCTGAACTTGGCAAGGGATGCAAAGAATAACAAGAAGGGCTCCTACAGGTACATGAGCCAGAAAAGGAAGGTCAAAGAAAGTGTACCACCCCCAATGAGCAAGACTGGCAAACTGGTAACAACCAACAAGGAGAAGGCTGAGGTACTCAACAACTTTTTTGCCTCAGTCTTCACTAGCGACCTCTCTTCCCACACCACTCCAGTGGATGGACTGCAAGACAGGGACTGTAAGAGAAGATCAGGTTCGTGACCACCTGAGGAACCTGAACATACAGAAGTCTATGGGTCCTGACAAGATGCATCCCAGAGTTCTGAGGGAATTGGCTGATGTAGTTGCCAAGCCATTCTCCAGAATATTTGAAAAATCATGGCAGTCAGGTAAAGTTCCTGGTGACTGGAAAAAAGGAAAC
This sequence comes from Himantopus leucocephalus, assembly GCA_003993805.1. Taxonomy (NCBI): domain Eukaryota; kingdom Metazoa; phylum Chordata; class Aves; order Charadriiformes; family Recurvirostridae; genus Himantopus; species Himantopus leucocephalus. The sequence goes on along the minus strand of RSEF01000001.1, from coordinate 112,698,244 downwards.
TTTGCACCCATTTTTAAAGAGGGTAGAAAGGAGCACCCTGGGAACTACCAACCTGTCAGCCTCACCTCTGTGCCTGGGAAGACCGTGGAACAGATCCTCCTAGAAGGTATTCTAAGGTACATAGAGGACAGGGAGGTGATTTGAGACAGCCAGCATGGCTTCACCAAGGGAAAGTCCTGCCTGGCGAACGTAGGGACCTTCTATGACAGAGTAACTACATCAGTGGACAAAGGAAGAGCTACAGACATCATCTATCTGAACTTCTATAAGGCCTTTGACACAGTCCCCCACAACATCCTTCTCTCAAAATTGGAGAGATGTAGATTTGATGGGTGGACTGTTCAGTGGATGAGGAATTGCTTGGATGGTCACATCCAGAAGGTAGCAGTCAATAGCTCAATGTCCAGATAGACACTGGTGTCCCTCAGGTATCTGTACTGGGACCAGTACTGTCCAATATCTTCATCAATAACATAGACAGTGGGATCGAGTGCACCCTCAGCAAGTTTGCAGATGACACCAAGCTGAGTGGCATGTCTGACATGCCTGAGGGACAGGATGCCATCCAGGGGGACTTGCACAGGCTGAAGAAGTGGGCCCGTGTGAACCTCATGAGGTTCAACAAGGCCAAGTGCAAGGTCCTGCACCTGGGTCAGGGCAATCCTTGGTATCAATACAGGCTGGGGGATGAAGGCATTGAGAGCAGCCCTGCCAAGAAGGACTTAAGGGTACTGTTAGATGAAAAGCTGGACGTGAGCCGGCAATGTGCGCTCAAAGCCCATAATGCCAACCATATCCTGGGCTGTGTCAAAAGAAGTGCGTCCAGCAGGTCGAGGGAGGTGATTCTGCCCCTCTACTCCTTTCTCACGAGACCCCACCTGGAGTACTGCGTCCAGCTCTGGAGCCCTCAGCACAGGAAGACATGGACCTGTTGGACCAAGTCCAGAGGACCGCCACAGAAGTGATCATAGGGCTAGAGCACCTCTCCTATGAGAAAAGGCTGAGAGAGCTGAACTTATTCAGCCTGGAGAAGAGAAGGCTCCAGGGAGACCTCACAGGGGCCTTCCAGTACTTAAAGGGGGCCTACAGGAAAGATGGACAAACTTTTTAGCAGGGCCTGTTGTGATAGGACAAGGGGTAATGTTTTAAACTAAAAGAAGGAAGATTTAGACCAGATAGAAGGGAAAAGTTTTTTACAATGAGCGTAGTGAAACAGTGGAACAGGTTGCCCAGAGAGGTGGTAGATGCCCCATCCCTGGAAACATTCAAGGTCAGGTTGGACAGGGCTCTGAGCAACCTGATCTAGTTGAAGATGTCCCTGCTCACTGCAGGGGGGTTGGGCTAGATGACATTTAAATGTCCCCTCCAACTCAAACTATTCTATGATTCTAAGACAACTGGCAGGGTGAGAGTGATTGTGCATATAAGGATTTATAGTCTTCTGAAAGCAAAATAAATTGAAGTTCTTGGAAGAAGGAGACCAAGGTATTGATCACCTTGCTGTCTGGAGTAATGAAGGCTAATACATTGATAAAACAGTATTATCCATTTATTTAATAATTATTATATATTGTGCCAGTCAATACCAAAATTATTAGACACAGTATTACTTCAGCACCCCAAACCTAGTGCTGCATGCCATTCTGTGATGCCTAGACACTGCTGCTGAACCTCTGCTCTCTCACAGCCTTGGGGAGGGTTTTCTTTGTGGCATTTCTACCCCAAAAGCTGCAAGGGAAGGCTGGAGATGGGCTCTGACTCACCGCCAGGCAGAAGGCAAAGCACAGCCCATGACAGCCGCCATGCATTGAACCTGAAAGAGGTGTCGTTAGTCCCAGAAATGGCTGTGCTCGGGTACATGGTCTATATTCCAAGGCAAGCCAGGTAAAGACCTTTCTGTCCACTTCCCTGTGTAACAGAAGATTGGCTGAAACAAGGAATTAGTGAGAGGAGAGAGACCCCTGCTCCTACTGCAGGCTGCCTAAATCTCACTGACACCTTATCCAAAAAAACTAAAATAGTATCATACTAGTTATTGATATTTTTGGATAACAGTGTTTTCAGAGGAGAAAATGGCACTGCTCATCACTATTCCGCTGACCCCTGTCTCCTCCTGTTATTGATCATAGCTTCTCCCTCCGGCAGAAAGCCAGCAAATTATCACTTTGAATAAAGAGTTGAGGCCAAAGGTAAGGAAAAGGAATGAAGAGCTGTATAAGAAAGGGAGATTAATGGCAACGGCAGACACACTGGAAGAACGGCAGTTGGGCCAGTGTATTTTGATGTCTAGATAGGGAAAGGTCAGAGAAATAGAGTATATGGACTTCATTTAGACGTGTGGGTAGAGTCAGAAAAAGCCTTTGCATGACAGTGCCCCTAGAAATTCTCTCCTCCCCATCCCTCAGCTTTTGAAATAAGGCAAGCTTATCATTATAATCTAAATACAATGAAAGTACACAAAAGAGCAATCATGCTTGTATTATCAGTTATTCTCACAACAAGCATGGCATGGGAGATGCAAATCACATGCAGTCGAGGCGTACAGAAAAAGATAAAGGGGAAGTGGTCTCTTCTCTAGGAAAAAGCTTTTCTGTGTTCATACAGCTTGCAATTACACGATGAGGAATGATTTGCTCAGAGTGTCACCTTCTTTTCAGCTTATTTGGTCTTTGCATCTCTTGGAACTACATAGCACAGTAAAAACTTTGGCACCTCCTGCCCATGTTGTGCATTAGGCAATCTCATACGTACATTTTTACCAACAGTTTAAACCATACTGATGTTTCGGTTTACTCACTTCAGTCAGATCGTAAGAACCTTGTTAACACTAGACTAGAAATGAATGCCAATGCTAGTTCAGCTGAACCAGCAGCTATTTTTCTCAATACAGACAAGGCTGCAGTGGAGACATAAAACCCTCCCTGCTGGGTTAAGAAAAAGCTCTCAGCTAAACCTGACTTTACCTAAATACACGGGTGGAGGAAAGTGCATTTCAAGAATTACATGCACTGGGAAGACTGCAAGATTTGATCTATGGTTCCTGAAACAGAATGGGTCAGGGAATTGAAGTGGTCCCCAAGTACAACTCAGTTGTGTTTAACGCTGGTTAAGGTGCAGCTCATTATCTGCAAGGATAACATCTTTCGTAAAATAGACAAGGTATGCATTCAATTGGTTCTGTGCATCAATATGACATTCTTTCTCTGGACACAAGAAATCCTGGAACAGCTCTAATGCAAGGGGCTGATTTATCCCCAGAAGCATCCCCTTTTCATGCTTACTGGTTATGCTTTGACTGTACTATAAACAAAAAAAGCAGCAGGGTTTGCAGTTTTAACAGGAAATAAATGAAAACTAAAAAACAAACCCACACCACAGTCAAGCTGAGGATTATAAAAATAACTACACACTGCCCTCTGGCTCACATATTGCTACCACAGAGAGCTTGCCTGTAATCATCACCGCAGTCTGCTGGGACTGAGAACAGGTCACTTACCAAAAGTTCTCCTAAGCCTATTTGATACAGTTAGTATGTGCAGTCAAAATTAATACCTACATCACCTGATGGAGGAGCTGGCCAGCTTCAGAGGCAGAAGAATCCAGACGGACTACAGAGTCTTGCCCCTGGTCCAGCAGGGAGTGCCAGAACTAACTCAACCAGTATCAAAATCATTTTTGGAGGTGTTCACACAAAGATAATGGGTGTTGAATAAGCAACAATTTTCTCTGGTGAGCAAGCTGTAGCCCCCAGCAAGGCATGCCAATCACGCAGTAGACTTAATACATTGGAAATAAAAAGTCTGCTGTTTACAGTGTGTAAGCCCACAACTTTTATTGACTAAATATTGCAGACTGACAGTCCTCCATTGCTTCACTGCATTTCAATGCACTGTAGTGCCTTACAGTGAAGCTTCACTTTGCTATAATTGGGTTCAACTGTGCTAATCCCCTTGGAATGCAGTAATTAATACTTATTTAGTGGTAATTGCTGCATTCCAAGAGGATTAGTCCCTGCCCTGCACTTTTGCCAGCATTGCAAACGTAGAGCTGGAAAGAAGACAGTGTCTAACTACGGGTCTTGCTTTGCAGCTCCCAACAGGGAGATGAGAGAAGTTGGTCTCACTACAACTGCTCCCCTCTGTGTGTGAAAATACTGCTTTTCCCAGGGGAGAAAAAAAAAAAAAAAAAAAAANAAAATCACTTGACTGTCACTACTCCTTGCAGCTGCACTGTGCAGATAGAAACCCTGCCACATCCAACGAGGAAAAAAGAAAACCAAAAAATAGACACCTGTGCAGAACCATAAAGACCATAAAGACAAACACAGCCATGAGTGTATGTTTCCTATGGGAGACAATAAACAGGCCCTGATGCACTGTAAGAATGAATTCCTATTCATTATTTTGGGGGTTTTGTGACTGGCAGTCCCCTGTTCCTGCTATGGTCTTAAAATTTTCAGTGCAAACACGGGTTTTGGAAACCTATAAAGGAGATGTTAGTAGAAACTTAAAATGCACCCTCTCTGAATACTCAGTTTTGAGACTACTGAATGTGTAATATCCGATTCTTTCCTTCCCAGTGAAGTCTGCTCTGGATTTTTTTTTTAATGCACTGGTGAGACCACTGCTTATGTCATATCTTAAGAAGGAAGCACAATGCTTCCTTCTAGCTGACTAGCCTGCTTTAGGCTAGTCAAGCTACTCTCTCGCATCATAAACATTTTCACCTGTTAATTGCAGGTGAATTTCCCTGATTACATTATAGCAGATGTAGAAAAGTTCTGGGACTTTACCACTAAACACGCATTCTGGAAATGCTATACTGAAGGTACTATTATAGAGCACCTTCAGTATTTTCTGGCATGGCTGTACAGACTATAATTGATCAGTAAGACGATGTCTTTCATAAATATTGTATTGTGAAGCCAGATTTTAAGACCTGTGACAATTATTTTCATTTCCTTTATTTTCTTCCATTCTTCACCCCCAACACATACCTCTTCTGCATTTTTCAGATGCCCATCTGGGGAAAAACTTAATTAAATGAACCGAAATTCACTTAAGCGTTTAAAACAAATAAAAAATCCAATTCATGCTTGACTAGGCAACTGTTTTTGTCTAAATGACAACAGGAAAGAACTACATGAGGTTCTTATCATCATACACTGCAGGCTTTGTGCAATTATTTCTTTATTTCTTATCCCTAAACAATTGCTTCATTTCAATACAGAAACAGTTACTTTTTAATACTGGGTGATGTTTAATAGGTTCCATTGGCATAAAATGTTATAGAAATGCAAAGTATCTTCAATGTTTTCACATAAATGTACATGCTTACATATGTAATTACATACTACCCAGTATTTCTTGAAAGTCTGTTTTTCTCCATGTTTGCACACACATACACATACCCTCTGCATGGCTTTGTCAAGTTACTCTGTGTTTGTAGCAACCAGAAGTCATCATGTTTTTTAAAAAAACATTCCTCTAATCTAAAGATACAGAGATGATTTACAAGTATTTTTACATGAATCCTGCAAACTGGTATCTATTTACATTTTTATAGATAAAGGGAAAAAAAATGTGCAAAATGAGTAAGGTCACAACCTGAGTCCGTGGCAGTAGCAAAAATAACGTTAAGTATTTCTAGACCTGTATGGGTACGCTAACGACATTATTGAGGTTGAGGGAGAGGCTCCCCTCTGTCAACAAGATCCTCAGCAGTTGTTGGATCTGCCACCGTAAGTGTGTCAGTTCTTTTGTTTAAACTGGAGAATTTACACGTGAAAGTAAGCCTAACAGCTGCAAGAATCATAAGTAAAGAGTAATGGATAATTGTTAAGGGTCTTCTGTCTAGGGTACGAAGAGCTAGAGAAAAAAATAATTCAGAACAATCATTATATCTATCAGGTTCCTTGAGTAATAAGACAACATCCACAACACTTCATCACTTCAGATGCTAACTGCATACCTGGTCTCAGTCAACCAGAATACTCCAGACAGCTCTGCAACCAGCACAATTAATGAAGCTCGAATTTTTAAAAAAGCTTTTGTACTTTTGTCCCTTTGATATACGTGAACCGAGTTATGTTTCCTCTCCTAAGCTCCCAATTGTCATGACGTATACAGGAGCTTTGTGGCTTCAGGGTCACACTACCTGTTTCAAATCTAAATCACACTGAGTTTAAAAAAAAAAATAATCTGACAAAAGCAAGTGCCCAGACAACATGGTTACATATGTCTTGTTTCCATAGAAAACTGGGCTATGACATTAACTACTACAGCCAGAATGAATGAGCCTTACACTCTAATCTTATTACACTATAATATTCAACACAGAAACCCTGAGAAAGCTTCTAGACACAAAAGTTCCTAAGTCAAAAAGCCCTGGGAGCAACCCCAAGAGTTTTGCATGAGAAGCTCACAGACTGAGCTTCCCAGCAGGGAAAACACAATTGTTGGGGAGCACCAAGGGGCAGTTGCTCCTCCAGAGCAGGGGAGCTGGCAGGGCCAGCAGGGCAGTAGCCTCACCACCGAGGTACACAGTCCCACAGCACCTAGACAAGAAGAGCAGGTGACAGCAACCAGGGTCAACCACAGTTGAGGCATGTTTGAGGTCAAGTCAGTGGGACTAGGGAAGCAGCAAGGCCCTGAGCTCCAGCACAGCCCCCAGGCAAACAAGAGAAGCTTCGACAGAGGCTTTTCCTGGCTCTGCCTCACCACCCAAACCCCTGCACGCAGTCAAGACCGGCCTCCAGCACTGGCAGCCCAAACCCCTAGAGAGGTGCTGGGGGGCACTCAAACAATCCAAGTCCAACAAGATTAATCAGCTGTTGGAAATTACAAGTCAGAATCAGGTGGGTTAGTTCAGCTAACAATAAGCCAAAGCCAAAGCATCATCATATTAATGAACATCCTCACTTTGGATTCTTATGGTTAATAAGTACTGAGAGAAATAAATGCTATCAAGTCTAGAGGTGGCTGCTTCCAGTCGATGTTCCAAGGCATTCTATACCTGTCTCCATTTCCTTTATTAGAGTTTCTTAAAGACCTTTAAATCATTTTCATGGATATTACTTCTGAGCTCTCCATAGCACAAAATGATTGCAAAACACAAAAAAATGATGAATGCTTCTTTTTTAGCAGCTAGCAGGCTGCTGTGTTTATGGAGGAAAGCGCGCATAATGTAAAGTACTGTAGAAAAAGAATTTGCTCGTATCATGCCCCCTGTCGTATGCTTTGCTAGCATCTTTGAGTTACGATGAATTCAATAACCAATTTTAAGTATTAAACATTTAACAATCAACCCGAATGTAAGTCTATGGCACCCTCTTGTGTTCAACAACAATATAACAGTTTATTTGATTTTGACTCAAGCATCAGTGTGTTATTCAGGAAAAACCTGCTGAAAACAAATTCATCCATTAAGTTACGATTAATACTTTTTGTATTAATCTAGTACTCTGAGATACCTCTATTTTATTGTGAAGATCATAGATAAAAGATTAAATAGCTAAGAAATTAATTCCAGATAGAACTGAATAAAGGATTAAACTAAAGCCTGATATACATAAACTCTATTCTGTAATGATGTAGCACATTCCAAGAATCTACTAGGCAGAAGACTTACATTAAAACACAAGAAAGAAATGGAAAATCGAGGAGCAACATTAGTAGACAAAGGAAAAGCATGACTGTATGACTATATCCTTAGAGAGACAAGCTGAGATTATCCTAACTAGATTCCCAGCTAACAAACATCCTGTGACTTAGTGAGGTTATCCTGTGTCTGAGAGTCTTATCTATGAATGGAGATCCTTCCTGGGTACGGAGAGTGACTTCATTACTATTTAGAATATGCTCAGTACGTCAAGCGTGGCATGGTAGAGGATACACGTAGTCAGATGTCAAAGCTCTGATTCATTGTTTACAGCTGTATTAATTTCTTATACTCAGCCACTTCTATTCTAAGCCACAGTATTACTTCTGGATATTAGGACAAAAGCAAACATGCTCACAAGCAAATTCCTGAATGAGCCTAATAGAACAAAGACGAGCACAGGGAGAAGAAAAGGTGAGGAAAAGTAGCACAAAAACCAGTGACTTTCTTGAGCTAGTGATATTAACATTTACACACCTATTACTAAGGAAGAAAACCAGGGATGTTTAGTATGATTGATACCCTAGTCTGATTTATATTCCACTTCTACATACAAAAATGTCTTTATCCAAGGGTTCAAAAAGATGCATATATACAACTCCAGATAGTTTTCTCTGATTAACCCTCAAATCCAGCTCTGTACATGTAGTTTAACCATTCTGTTGTTCGCCACTTTCCAAAAGAAGCATCTGGCTGGAGTCCTCTCAAATTTCAAACGTGAAGAGATTTGGATGATCTAAAATTGTTCCAATAAAATGCAGTAGTATTACAAAACTGTTTAAGATTGTTACCAAAGAAAGCCCTTCCACTCCCAATCAGAAAAGACTTGGGAATTGGTACTAATGGGAACATCAAATCCAACAAGACAACCAGAAACAAACCAAAACCAAACAAGCTTTATTCTGTACCAAACCCTCAAATTAAAATGATTATTTTAAAGGTGTTGTACTGGTTTTGGCTGGGATGAAGTTAATTTTTTTTTTCATAATAGCTTTTTGGGGACTACGTTTTGAATTTGTGATGAAAACAGTGTTGATAACACACCAATGTCTTTGTTATTGTTTACACAGCACCAAGGCCTTTTCTGCTTCTCACCCTGCCCCACCAGCGAGGAGGCTGGGGGCGCACAAGGAGTGGGGAGGGGGCACAGCTGGGACAGCTGACCCCAACTGACCCAGATCACAGGACATCATGCTCAGCAGTAAAGGCTGGAGGGGAAAGAAGGAAGTGGGGAGTTTCGGAGTGACGGTGTTTGTCTTCCCAAATAACCGTTACAAGTGATGGAGCCCTGCTTTCCTGGGGATGGCTGAACGCCTGCCTGCTGATGATAAAAGTAATTTAGAAATAATCAAATAAGGCTTCCTTGTATTAATTTTCACAAACTCCACTGTTATTTTATGTTCCATTTCACAGTATTAGATGCAGAAAAGAAAGTGAAACATGAAGATGCTTATTTCATCCAAGGAGGGGAAAGTCAGGTGTAATAGGGGTGTTTCACCATTTATTCTAGCAAGCATGAAAGACACCAGAGCTGAATAAAACAGGAACTCTGATGAGAGAGTGCTTGTGTGAAACAGAACATGAGGGAGAGAAGTATTCTTGAACATGCAATAAATAACACTCAACACCACTTGTCAAAAAATACTTTAATTTTAACAAAAGCCCGGCATCATCAGTCTTACACATCAGAAGTTACGGAGTGACATATAATGCATTCAGGTGTCCCCATGGAAAGGATCAAGTCCATACCAGAGGATCATTTGAGTTTCCACGATTGTTATGCCTTATATAAAAATATTTTACAATTTCATATTTAATATCAGTGTTATCTGTTCAACATAAATTGTTTCCCTAGTGTAAGTTTTTTTTCCTCCTAACTTAATTTTCAAATAGTAGAACACAACGTGTTTGATACAGTAACAAGTACCTTTTTTCCCCCCTTGTGGAGAAGGAAAACTTAGTAAGTTACATCAAAAATACTTTCACAAATAATTCCAGTATTTGAGAAAAGCAGTGATATAATGACAACATTAGGATGTAGAGATGATTTGATGTGACCAATTCCACTGTTCTATATATGGATCTGCCTCTAAGGAGTCTAAGTTCTCACATTCTTTATCATCAACTAGGTAATATTTGCTCATTGCAAAATCAACTTAATTGTTCATAATCCCTTTTGGATATTTGTAAACTTAGCACATGGGAGATGAGAGAGGCTGTAAAAAGGTGTTAATTTATTTTTTATGTTTGTATGTGGCTTATTTTAACAGAGAATTAATCATGCACGTGTTTCATTAATTTTCATTCTCTACAAGTCAGGAATCATCTGTGTCATACTGTATTGCTTCTATCTCCCTTCTGGGTTACTAACCCAATATTGCTCTGTAAGGTTTCCAAAACCAAAAATCTGCTCAGTTCTACTGTTGAGGATAATAAAAGCCACTACATTGCCATTTGATCAGACTAACAAAGCTGAAGATTTCAGAATCCTAATCAAAAACCATTTACCTGTTACAACATTCTCATTGAATTTACAAGCCACTACTCTTCTTATACAAACTTATACTGTTCTTATACAAACTTATATTACTCTTCTTATATAAAGTCAGACACTTCAGCTATTACCACCCTGCTCCTTTTAAAGAGTCAGGACATATAATCACTGCCAGCTGAGGAGTTACCAAGAACTTATGAGGTATACATACAGTTTGCATAAACACAATCGTATTCTATACCACATTCAATATAGGTAGCAAAATAGAAAAATGGCTCAAACAAATGAGTGTATCAGCATGCAAAGAAAATTCTTAACAGAATTTGGGAACTCAGCTTATCATTTGCCATTGTAATACAAGCAATGCTTTCCATTCCACAGTCAACTGAGCCATCCTGTAGTACTTTACCATAAAGATCTAAACTAAACTGGTATTAAAAATAAAATAAAATTGGAGAGTGCTCACAAACAGGTATTATTTAACTAAGGCACTGAAAGGTTTAGAACAGACTAACCCTTTAGTTACCAGTAAATACAGTGGTTTTGAACGCAGACTGTCAACAGACAGACACCTTTCCAGAATCACATCCAATGAATAAAATTTAGTTATGGCTTATGCACAAAGGTTTTTGAATATGATGCAATTCAAGCTGTGCTAGTTAGTGAGAATTTTCATTTGCTTCAGAAGCTCATTAACAATGCTAGGTGTTTGATATTTTGCTTCATTAATTCAGCTCTACAATACATAGAAAAAAATAAATCTTTCATGAAACAGCCGAAGTAATTCATTATCTATCAGCATCACCAACGATCTTCATCCACCTACAAGTAGTAAGAATAAGAGTGAAATTGAATGTGTAAGCACTGACTGCACTAAAACTTACTTGAAAGTTTTGAAGACTTAGTTTTTGGTAGGCAATAGAACACTATTTCTCTATACTTCAATATCGTAATGATAGATTCGAAAGCAATTTTGCTTTGAAAATATTAAGCAATATTGCTGCAATCCCATTAATGTAGCTTCATAAACGCTGAACAGTCTCACTAATTTTAACTATTAGACCAAAACATCATCTGTCTTGCAATTAATTCAAACAGAGGACAGTGACTGTGCCCACTCTATAAGAGTCCTTTCTCCCAAGAAACTGTATTTAAGCTGAGGTACAAGCACAGTTAACCATAGACAGTTCTATAGATATAGTACTTGATATTGTTAAGTAGGTGGATCCCCTATTCAAACATATCTTATGATTTCAGATACTGTATCCAGTAAACTACTTAGGGAAAAGACATAAATGTGTATAAAAACCAGAGACAGGTATATATACTGTTAACAATAAGAGGTTTTACAGGTTCCAAATATAATGTGAGTTAAGCATACAAAACTTAAGCACTTACTAAGGCTTGACACTGTAATATTCTTCTGGCGTCACAATTTTCAATCCACCAAAGTAGTCCAGGACCCAAATATTGGTGATGTTGAATTTGGCAAAGAACCAATTATGATCCTTAGGCCAACTTTCCATTTCAGGGTGGCGACTGAATAATGCTTTTTTTGCTAAGCCTGCTTCTGAATCATTCACCTAAACAATAACCAGCAAAATATTACAGTAAGATACAGTCATGTGAAAACAAGTTTTAGCTAAAAAACACTGCTGACTGCAGTGCGCTCTTTTCGGTTTAGCCATGTCTTGTCCCAAAGGACTCATTACTGTGGCAGAGTCCACTCATCTTCAGTGTGGTGTACAACTGTACATGAGACAGACAAAAACTCGAAGGTAGTTGATTTTAATATTAAATCAAAAGGGTGCTTTTAAAGTAAGCATGAGCAAGAAAATACTTCATCAACATAAGAATAAATCTTTCAACAAATCACAAAACAGGTAAGTATGGGTCCTTGCTGAATTACTATAATGCAATGTTTTAGGTGTAAATTTATCTCCTCTGCATCTGCTCACTGGAACAGACACAAACAGATCCAAACTGCTCAGATGCATGCAAACACACACATACACACAAACAAACAGGATGATACAACAGAATCTACAAAAGAAGGGAAGATCAAATGTGTGACAGCACTTAATATACAATGTGCAAATATTTAAAGGGTTAAAATCAACAAGTTCGATTTCTGGATATAGTACAAGAGGAACTAATTAAAATAAACAATTCCATTATTGATGAGAAACTCATGACAGCAATTATTGCTGGAGTGTAATGAGCAAATATCTGACATGTGAAAACACCAAGTAAGAATCATACAAGAGAGAGAGTAATGATGATTAGTCCTCATCCTCAATCATTATCCTCAATAATGGCATTAAGATCTTCAATGAATAACACGTGCAGTTCTGAATTCCTTCTATGGGACACCAAAGTCCTGGTGCATGAAAGAATACTGTCCCGGCAGCAATGATGCCAGGTAATACAATGCACTGTAACTTTATAGCTAAGGTTAGTATTTACTTCAGTAAAGTTTCGGAAGCACATATGTCACACTGCATGGATCAAAGAATTTAACTGAGCAAAAGAGATGGAAAAACCATCACACTTCATTCACAAGAGAATTGTCTTAGACATCTCCGTTTCAAAACAGGTCTAGAGGAACAAGTGAGGTCTCCTTCATTACAATATTGTCCTCCCAAGTTCCTTGCTAAAGACATGCCAACATAGCTCCTGTAAATATCAAGTGGTAGCTTCATTTTCCACACACAAACTATGTGCTAGCCCTCTTGTATCACAGCACATAACATCTCTTCATACACTTTCATACAGAAATTCTAACTTTTCCTATGTCCATCCACTAAACAATACTATTTGCCCAGTGTCAACTTTCAGCTGCTTACCTTTACAATACTGCCACAGAAGATTATGTGGGCACAGAGGGGATTCTGGGGATCATATTTGTGCTTCTTGCAGTAAGGAGTCTGTGCCAAAGACACAGTTAAGGAGGCATTTGAATTGATCTGAAATGCAAGTGGTAAGATAAGAGGTTTACATGCTTTTGTGAGAAAAATGTCATACCCACCGTATTTTCAGCTTTTGGTATTTTATTCAGCTCAGTGTTACTGGTAAAAAGAACAAATCTGTCATCTTCTTTTCCTAACTACATTTGAAAGCCTACTTAGATGAGCTCTGAATCTGAAAGAAAACCCAGTTTGGAAGTATGCTGAAGTTTGTTAGCATAAAATGAAAACCTCACAAAATAGCACTCCCTAAAAGTCTGAATTCAATGCACAGTCTAGCCATTTCACATTCAAATATCATTATATTCCAATTTACATACATACAGGACTGTACAGAAGACAAGGACATGCAGTGAACTTCATTATATTAATTTTAGTGGAAGGAAAAAGGGTTACTGAAAAGGTAACGAACAGAGTTTTACAACAGAGTTTTACAACTGTTGATAAAATTAATTAAAACAAACAACCCCCCCATCAAAACAAGCCTCCTGGCTGTCCCCAAAGTGGTCAGCTCTTTTGAAGTTTAAAATTATTTTTATAAGTTAGGTTTTAAAAATTCCTGTATATTTAAGTAAGACACCTAACTTGAAGAATTAAAGATTCTGTATCCAATTGTTTTTCTAAAACTAATTTGGTGAATGCAGCTTGAAAAGTATTGGTGCAAAACAGGATTGCCTACTGCACAACGTCACATAGTTCATCTCCCAGCAACAAACGTTCATGTGCTTTGGGAAGTTTCATTAAAAGAGCTCATCTCAAACAGAAACCCCCAAAAGTCACTTAAACACTACGCAGAGTACCACTGAACTGATAAAACACGAGCAACCACCTGACAGATAGGAAGTTGCTTAACTACAAAAAAGCTGACTCATGATTATTCAGCACTATCTCCTATCAGATGTCTCCCCTACACGTGACCATCACAGTCAAATGTTTCTGCCGTGTAACAGCAGAATAAGGATCTGACCCTTCTGAAGGAAAATGTTCGTTAGCAGTTTATAACATGATTTTTATGTTATTCTGAAAACAAAAGGCCATAACTGAGGTGGAGAAGTAGATACTATACAAGTTAAATTAGGCTTTCTACAGCACTTAGATACATAATTAAACTAATTTAATGTAACAAACTGAAACCTGAGAGGGAACAAAAAAGAAGGGTTTACGGTAAAACAAAGTCAGAAAAAAATCCATTATTTATGTTTTGTGTTTATTTGCTTTACTAATACTGTAATAGTTACTAGAACAAAAAAGCATATGGCTGCTATTTCCCTAACTTTTCAGCCAACTCTCTGTTGACCACAGCCAAGCGAAAGAGCTGAGACAAGGCCAATTACGCCTCAGAGCCTTAGCATGCCAGTCTGCTGCCTTTTGTTCTGCACTTGCCTTTGTTGTAAGCTACAGAGATTTAATTACTATTCCTTCAGTAGCCGGTGTAGAAGCCCTCTTTGCTCAAGTCCCACACTGTCAATTTCCAGTCCTTTTGATATTTTATGTGACATTCCCCCTGTTTAAATATTCTGTGGTCCCTCATTTCTCTGGTCAGTGCTTCTGGAAGCTTCAGCCACTTCCGCTACCAACGTGGTGTTTAGCAACTTTTCAGACCACCATCAGCAGGAACTTCTTAGGAGGACTAGTAAGTGGCAACACAGACAGCACTGCTCACGTTTAGATGTTCAAGGGCTAATAATTGTCCCCAGGGTTCACAAGCGAGGTGACATCTGTGGGACAGGCAGTTGGTGCCACGGACACTGCCTTCAGAAAGGCTGCTACCGCTCACCTCCAGGTCCTGCACGGAGATCTCCATGTCGGTCAGGTAAAGGTAGGGGACGCCGCTGCCGCCCAGCGGCCCGGGGGGCCCGTCGCTGAGGGAGAAGATGTTGGCGAACGGCTGGCCGCGCAGCCCCTCCTGCGCCGAGAGCGTGGCCAGCGCGCCCCAGTCGCAGTTGTGCAGCACGAAGCGCGCCATGCGGGCCGCCTCCTCCGGTGGCGGGATGGCCCCGCCGGCCGCCAGCAGCAGCAGCAGCGCCGCCGCGCACAAGAGCGACACACCGGCCATCCCTCACCGGCCGCCAACCGCCACCAACTGCCAGCGCCGCAACGCACCGTCCCCAACGGCCCCCGCACCGCGCGGGGAGGGGCGGGCCGCTCTGCTCTCCGCCAATCGGAACAACCCTGCCCGCCCTCCTTCACCAATGAGGGCACGCCGGGGACAACCTTGCGAGTGGGAAATAAGCCTGTCCACTGTCAGCCAATGGGCTCACGATGTTCTCTCCCCTCAGCCAATGAGAGCTGCTGGAAGGCGGGGACAACCCCCACGACGTTCATCGGATGTAAACAACTAGCAGCCTGCCTCGCCGCCGGGAGGGGAGGGAAAGGGGGCGGAGCACTGGTAATCCAGCAGCCAATGAAAGACCTCTTCAGAACTCTCTGCCAATCATGTTTCGCGGGCGGCCGGCAGGAGCGCCTCGTCCTCGCCCATCGCGTGTATGGAGGAGGGTGGAGGCGCGCGCAGGTCCAGTAGCGGGCGGCGGTTGTGCGCGCGGTCGGGTAGTTGGCCGAGGACGCTGACGGGAAGCGGGCGGACGTGGCGGCTGCGGAAGCTCCCGGAGCCGCTTGTGCGGGTGGTCCGAGGCGGCCCGCGGGCAGCTGAAGCAGAGCCGGTCCCGCAGAGCGGCCCTGTCCACCTTCTGGCCCCCATGTCGCTGGGAGCCGGTCCGTTCTGCAAGGTCCGAGGGACCCGGCGTGGGTCATGGCATCAGCACCGGTGCCTGGCAGCCGCCCCCTGGTTTGTCTCGCCTGGAAAGCCGGTGGGATCCACAGGTTGGTTTTGGCACTGTCGGTCCCGCTGTCCCTGGCTGCTGCTAAATCAATCTCAGAGGCCAGTTCTGTGTCAGGACAAGTGTTTTTGCCCCGCTTCCCTTAAGGAAGACCTTGTCGTTTAATTAGAACAAGCAGGGCCTATCTCAAACTGGTTTGGACTGTAAAGCTCACAGGATCATTTGCTGCCAGGCATCGCTCAAATCTTACCACTTGCAAACAGCAGGATGTATGGCAAATCCATCTCTTCTACAAGACCTGGTTTCACTAGCTGAACAACTTCCTGGCCTTCAGTGTGTTATTTACAGAAATAAATACCGAGGTACACCTCATTTTATCTGTCACCTTGTGCACAGTCACCTTACAAGGATTTGTATAAAGAAATGTTTTTAACTGGGGTAATACTGAGACTTGATTCAACTTTTCCTGTAAGATAGGAGGTTACCATTCTTCCACTTTAATCTTGCCAGGTATGTCTATGCTACATATATAGCAACGCAGCACAGAGAAACCCAGATTAACTTTGTGTGGCCACCACCTGCCCCCAGGCACCCATAGCACCCACAGCTTAGAGCAGCCCAGAGGAATCATTTCGTTGGGCTGAATTCAGGAAGGAAAACACACCACACATCCATTCCCTACCGTTTATGTACTGTCACGTTGTTGTGTACAGGCAGAATAAAAGATTTTTTCCTCCAGTATTCCCCTTGCCTGCAGAGCGTGGGCAGAGAGCCTGGCTTTCCCCCCAGGGGCACCGGCACACAGAGCCTTCCGCTGCTGCCCTCTCCTGGCGATGTTCAGGAGAAACCCGTGTCTTACTGAAAAGCCAAAAAAAAAAAAAAAAAAAAAAAAAANAAAGGCTTCTCTGAACGCCTGATGTGCAGCCACTCAGCTGGGGTAGGTAGATGAGCTTGTGAGTAGCTCCAGCAACAAAGGCGATACAAGCAGCCGTGTTCACGATACATGACAAGTGATATTTCAGGGCAAAGTGCTAAGGCGAAAAAGGGCAAGAAAAGGAGTGAGGTGTGAGAGAAAAGACTGCGCAACAGGTTGTTATTATTTATGTAGGATTATACAATATATTTAGATGAGGGGCAGGAATAGAACATGCTGAAGGGGAAAAGACAGCAGCCGTTGTTCAGGAGTGAAGAGAATGGAAGAAAAGGATGAAAATGGTCTAGAGGAAACGGCTTAGGAGAGAGAGGGGCATAAGGAAGACAAACTGCAACCAACTCTAATGAAAAGAGATTTTGCTAGCTAAAACAGAGACATTATAGCTTCCTCTTTTCTCTCTCCACCAACGTGTGCGTGCATACACAGAAACTGCTTGTTTCTCTCCATTTTCAAGCAGTCCTGCCCTCTGAGAACCTGAGGGGTGTCAGTATTTACTTGACGCAGTCAAAGGGATGAGTGGTAGAGGGAGGTGGCAAGGGATGAATGTGTGGATGATTTTACTGCAGAGCAGGAGACCATGACAGGGAGCAGACAGGAGGTGGTTGGTGGGGTCAGCACTGGAAAGAAGGGATGCCATGGACAGTATGTGGAAGTAACAACATGTGACGCAGGGAAAAAAAAAAAGGATAGAAAGGAAAGAAGATAAAGGGGCTGTGGGAAGCAGAGCTGGCAATTCTTTTTTCTTTTATTTTGTTTCAGATAAAGAAAATGCAGAAAGGGGGAAAGCTTTTAAGTTCTGGAGTTTAGATGTATGTATTTGCTGAATGTGGCTGTCCCTCCTTCGCCAGGAAGGGTGCCCGTTACTGGAGCGGCACAGGCCCTGCGGCAGGAGAGTCAAAGTAATTCTCGTAGAGAGCATGGAAGATCATCCTGCACTCCCCCTGCCACCCCTGGGACCATACAGCAGGATCTCAGAGGCCAAAAGAAAACGACCCGTCCAAACAAAGTCTGCCAAGTTTCCCTCGCCTCTCCCTGCTCCTCCAGCCTTGCAGCACGTCCGCAGCCCTCCCGGTCTGCAGCCGCCAAGGGGTGCTGCTGCCCAACCCCAGCAGCCTGCAGGATTTGGGCTGACGAGTCTGGTGGGAATTCTGTGCTCAAGAGGATTTATGGCAGCAAATAGCGTTGGCTCTCTGCTATGGAGAACAGGATTAATTAGGCTGAGTACTCTCTGCATTGGCAGTGCCAACCGGCTGTCTTGCAGATTGCACTGAACAAAGGGGTTTTGTTTTGGTCCCCTCTTTCTTGGATGGGTAGCTTGGAATGAACCTGTAGGGTGAGGGATAAGGTCTTTAACTCTTTCAGCTTGTTCTGAAAGGATGTGTTATCTGAAGTAAATCTCCAGGCTCTCTTACTTCCTCAGCTAGATCTCAGAGAAAGGAGAAGGATTCTCTCTGTTGTGGTGCAATGTGTCTAGGGGCTCCCAGCATCCTTGCATAACAAGGTCAAGAAAGTATTGCTAGCCACTAGTTCTCCTTTTCAACTCATGTGCTTATTTACATTAAAAAAACAGTAAATAGACAGTACTATCTCACCATAGATTGAGCCAGTTTACTCCCTCCAGGGGTTGGCCAGTTCATGGAACAATCTTAATTTCGGTGTGATTTACATGCGATGGGCTTCAGGCTGAATCTGGGAGCTGTGTCTCCGGAGAAGGTGTATTTTAGCCAGAAAGCGGGCAAGGTCTTCATCCTGACCAGTGTATCATCATGCTCTGTCTGCCCTCTTCATAGATGGTTTTGCCCTGAGCCAGGTCTCTTTACATAGCATGATTGTTGGATGGGGTGGGCAAGGTTTCTCTTCAGACACAGTCTAGCTATGTGCTGGGCCAGGCTTCCTGTCTAGATCATGCAGTCTGTCCATGAACAGAAACCTTTATTTGTCCAGATAACACTCGCAGGCTGTGCAGTCTCGCTGCGTGTAGCACTTGATTTCTGAGCCAGGCCAGCTCTCTGAATCCAAATGACAGCCAGAGTGATTAAAGTCACTTGCCGCTGTGTTTGACAGAAGCGACTGACCTGTGAGTCAGCTCTGGCAAAAGCTGAAGTACTCAGTGCTTTGAAGTGCCAATGCTCAGTGCCACATGAGACCCACCATGCAAATTGTTTCTAAAAATGTTGGTTAGATATCCTCCTGAGGAGATATCAGCCCTGACGAACAATGTGGTGCTACTACTATTAGGAAATGGCATAACACACAGCCCTTTGGTGAACACAAAAAGGTGTTGTGTGCTTGTGCATAATGCATATATTTGTTCTTGTCCTCAAAGTTCCCAAAATAACTTGGTTGGAAATTTAGCTTCTGACCCTTTAATCAGTGTATTTTTTAAAAGATAGGTGAAGTGAATATAGCACTGGCCTGGTATTCAGCTAAAAGTCCTTTTACCTTTTTAACAGCCACCACACAGGCAGTGGCCATGCAAGCTTCCTCTGTGCAAAACCTGTAAGGAGCAGAAATGTTGTTCAGCTTTCAGTCAAAGAATCTTGCTGTTCAGTCGGCGCTTGGGCTGCATGCTGAGGAAGCTGTTGCAAGAGCCAGCTGTGACACCGCTTTCTAGGACGTTGAGAGATGGGCAGCAGGACTGGCCTGAGAACAACGTAATCAAAAACATGGTTGTATGCAGCATGGATACCTGGAATTGTGTCAGCACCATGTTCTGATTGTAACTTTTTGTTTGTTTATATTAAGCCTTGTTGTGTATTAAAACTAGTAACTAGTAGAGGAATTGTTGTCTAGAAGCAAGCTGTCAATGGCTGATGATGATAATATTTGTTCCATCACTATATTAATATAATGGGATGCAGCCGTGCCTCTTAATACCCCAATTCAGTTTGTTCTCTGAAGTCAGGTGGATCAGCAGTGAAAGAAGAGCTCTCCAAAGAAATTTAAGTGCTGCAAGAGATGACACTAGCTACCTGTACACTGCCCACCAGACCCAGGTGGCCTGGCATGGATGAGGGTGGTCTACCTCAGTGTGATCTTGTTAATGCAAGCAGAGCCACTCAGGCAAAGCATCACAGGTGAAATGCTCCATGTGCAGTACAGCATTTTCCTAACTTTACCCTGCTTAGGGACAGGATTTTGCCCAGAACCTGGGCCTTAGGAAGACTGGTAAATCTGATCCATGATGTTAGCACTCAGGCGCACACTGACAGTCAAGAACACGTGAAATGATTCAATCTTTCAGTTAGTCTCCGTCACCTACACTTTATGCGGTCACCACGCGACACAGTCTCGCACGCCCTGTCCCATACGTCTTCGCAAGAATCACTTGTAACTGTGTCCTTTCATTTAATCCAAGCACCTTTGGTAATGGGGCTTTCCCATTCACATAGATTCCCAGGGGTGTACAGTGCCTGGCATGCCGGTCCCTGTGTACACGCCAGTGCTGGCACGTGAGCATGTGTGTGCGTGTGTGCGCTCAGATGTGCTTCGCTGCAGCTGCAGAATTAGAGCAAAAATTGTCGATGGTACAAAGCGTTCCAGATGACTTCATTTCCTGCTGATAACTCCCTGAAGAGGAGGGTGAGGCTTGGCGTCCGCAGTGTTAGTTTAATGCTGAGGGGCGAGGGCAGGGTCGGCGGGAGCAGATACTTCAGAAGACAGTTAGTAGAATGGTCGGTTGAAAAAGCGAGTTTCCCATAGAAAACGCTGTTCACGTCCACTTCCTGTCAGCTTGCCATTGTCAGAGGAGCTGATGTGCAAACCCAACCCAAAACAGGATGTTGGCTTTTAGAGTTGATTGATCTTTGAAATGCAAATGCTTTCTTTCTGTGGTTACTTTATCCCCCTTTTTTCAGTTGAGAATTGAGTTGCTTGAGTGGGAACAGGAAGGGTTGAGACCCTATTTTCAGGGGGTTAAAAGCCCAACATGGTAACAGCTGCTAGTTAATAGTATGAATTCTGGAAAATGATGTGGATAGCAGCAGCCAAAGCCAGACAGAGAGGTGGACAGAACAATTTCAGATACTGGCACTGAACAGGCGAGCTCTACTAAACCCTCAACAAATGTCTTAACAAAATACACAGATTCAATCTGTCTTGCAGGTACCCACAGCTTCCTCCACCCTTTGCTCATCCACCACCCTGACAAACATGCCTTCCCAGATTCGGCACCTGCACAGACACACCCAACTGAGATAGCTCTGTGGACACAAATATCTGAGTCAATGTTTCAGATGCCCTCAAAAGCTTTCTTTCCTGAGTGGTCTCTGAACAAAGGATTGCCATGTCCCTGCATCTCTTTTCTGTTGACCTATAGAGGCCCTAACAGAGGTTCACAGCCCATAGAACCATATAGAGGTTTATAGCCAAAACGCAAGAGGTCAGCAAATATTACACATGGTGTTTCTAAGCATGGCAGAACTAGTTATGCTACATCTTTGCAGGCATGCAAGGAATTCCTTGCACCTCTCACCCACATGCTGCCTGTAGCAGGAGCACCAGTCATTTGGCCTGAATCAAACTTGCTGTTTTGGCCTCACACTTCTTGAAAAGAATCAGCTGGGAAGCTGCAAAATCCAGGGGTCCAAAACCACAACATTTTCTCACTCGGATGAAATTTCCCCCTAGCGTCTGTTTTAATGGCAGTTGAGATGACTGCATTTTTTTCCTCCTAAGCAGAACAGATGTAGGAACTTTTCCTTGCATATACGAAGAAGTTAGTCTCATAGACACTGCTATATCCCAGAAGGTCTGTAAACAGAGATACACACAGAGATGCAGAGAGTCATACTCTAAAATATCTCACATTCATACTCGCACATACACATCATGTAAAACACGCAGTTCCTCAGTATAACCTCCCTTAATAATGTTTGTCACAAGGTTCTTGCCATTAAAGCATGTTGGTTGTTTGTTTCAGATCTTCTAGTGTTTCTCAATCCAGAAATGAGAACATCTAGAGCAAATCCACACTTCATGTCTTGCTGTCTGGAGAAAAAACATACACCGTGTTCCTGTGCATTGTCTCCTTGTTCCTTCAGGAAGAAAGATTTAGCATTAATACACTGAGTACTGTGTACCATGCTCAGAGCAATGCCATTTGGGAATCCTGCTGGCAGAAAAGATTTGCCTTATGGCAAGATACTTGGGAGCTGAAATAAATAGAGTGAAGAATTGTGGTGGGGCAGCTGCAACTACCTTTGCTTTATTAGTACTGGTAAAGTGATACTATCTCTGCCTAGCAGTTTCCTTTTCTGTAGACCTAAGCAAACAGTTTCCTCTGCAGAGTACAACCCCTGAAAGCAGAAAGAAAATACTGAAATAGACCCTGAGCTGCATGAACCAACCATTGGAGGTATGTGATTTTGACGGTCTGTTACGTGGCAGACATCTTGAAAATTACACTTGTGGCCAATGCCCAGAGTGAAATCCCTGAGCATGAAACCCTCCTTCTGTCCAGACAGCAGTCAAAGCACGGGCAGCTGAAGCATCCTGCCCTCCCCGCCTCACCCTGCTGCGCAGTTCAGTTCCTATCCCCTCTCCTAGCATACTATTTACAGGACTTTAAGAAATCAATACAATTTCCAATCAAGAAGTAATTTCATTTTTATATTTCTTTCAGATTTTTAATCTATTTTCTTATGTCATAGCTGCAGCATCTTCTGGTTGCTTACAGCAGAGAGGGTTTCAACTAATGCAGTGTTTCAGCAATAGCAGATTAATTAGTCCTCTTGCCCAATCTCCAGATGACAGCAACTCAGCCTAGCATTCTTTTGGCTAAGGACCGTGTAACCGCTGTATATTGAATTTGGGAGATAACGAGATCATGATTTAAATCTGCTAATTCCACAGGAGTCCTACAGCATGCAGTACAGCAACAGTACTGTAAAAACAACTATGTTGAGATGATTTATCAGTAACAATAATCTGGGATATCATGATGGTCCCATTTAAATCCATTCTGGAGTGTCTTCCGCCATAGCCAGCAGGGACTTGTGAAATGCTGCAAAGGACAAGTATGTATCCCTTTCAGAAAAGATGCTTTAACCCTCTTCTGCCCCCGAGGTATCATCCCAAAATGATGACATGACATTGTGTCACTTTCCAGCTGCATGCAAGGCAAGGAAGCCAGCAGAAGACAAAGGGAGTGTTTCCAAATTCCTCTGCACCACCCTGCTCTCAAGAGGTGGGGACTGAAATTCTTGAGAAGGAGCATATGCAAACAGTTGCTAAAAGAGATGTCTAGTTTACAACACTGTGATCTGAAGGGAAAGGGAAACCGTAGCAAAACATTCCTGAGGCTTATTTTTTCCCATCTGAATTTTTCTACCACCACGGAAGCTTCTCACTTCCAGTGCACAAGTCTGTCCTTCCTTGTGAAGGGAGAGAAGAACATCCTGCACCTTCCGACCTGGTAGTGTGAGACACGAATTCAGGGTGGAAAGAGCTAGTCCTGCTTTGCACCTAGACAGTGACACCTTGCGTGGGGACCCTCTGCTTGTGCCCACATATGTGTGGTGCCCTCCGCAGGGGAGCCCTGATCTCTCCTTGGGGAATCACCCAGCAGCACAGTGCTCCTGCTATTACTGTCATCCCTGGGAGTCCCAGCGATGCACCGGGACACCAAAGCCTTAAATTCTGTTCAAACACAATAATCACCCTCACTCTGCTCTTCTTCTGCCTCTCTAACCACTCTAAAGACACTCCACTGCTGACTGAAATTGTATAAAAGTGTGAAGGAAGAGAGAAGGGAAGCTGCAGTTAGAGGAAAAAAGATCCTCCTCACAAACAAACAACAAGGAAGAGAGTCTGCAGGCTTGGAGAGGGAAGCATGGACAGGGGAGAGACCCAGGCAGAGACACCGGGGAGCAGCTGCAAGCAATGGAGAGAAACAGAGGCAAAACGAGGCAGGCGGGTGGAAAAATGAAGATAAGGTGACAGAAAATACGAAAGGGAGAAAGAAAGGAAGGGACAAAATGCACATGTGGGGTCCCCAAGTTTGGGCGCGGCAGCAGAGTTTGCTGCTTGTCGTCTCATGAGCCCAGCGCTCTGGGAAGGACAGTATCTGTTTAGATTTGTGTCTAAATTTAAACCCCGATTGCCTTGCCTCCCCCTCCTCTCCCCTCCCTCCCTTCCTCTCACCCACCCGCCCTTCTTCCTTGTTCGTAGTGCAGGGCCACTGGCTGGGCTCGCTCAGTGTTCAAGCTGACCAGGAGCTCGGATCTTACATACCCTCCACAGCGGCGCGATTTTGCTCTGGCTCGGCTGCGCTTTTCCCACAGATAAGAGGCAAAGGGGTGGGGAGGCAAGACTGCCCCGAGGACACCTCTCTCTTGCACGACATGGAGGTAAAGAAAACTTTTATTTCCACTAGCTTGTGACTGGCTCCTCGGTCTGCCTTAGCTCCACCTTGCAAGGCAATTTCTCACTAAAAGCAGCTCAAAATATCTTTGCGCTGAGGTTCAGCTAAGTGTCTTTTCCCCCCCAACCCAGCCCTTGCCAAGCACCCCAGAATATTTTGCGGGTTTTAGTCCTGATTTGGAAAGTAGGGGGATGGTATGGGGAGAAATTACATCTGTGACAGGGGAATGAGGAAGGACTGCCATTTACTTTTTTTTTATCTCTGAGGTGGGAAAGCGTGTTACATTTTAAAAGGTATCATTTTAAAAGGAGGCTTTAAAAAGTCCGTAAAAATGAGGACATAAGGAGAAGTGAACAAACCATACAGGATTAGCTGGCTCCTTGGGGTTGATTCCTACCCAACCCATGCAGCAGCAGCTGTGATTTGGACCTTAAGCGGTGTGTCCCCCTGTTCCACGTGGATTGTGTGATCTCACTTTCGTTATCTATAGAGCATTTTGCTTCAGGAAAGAGGACCCAAGAACCGCTGCTTCGGCCAGGTAAATGGCAAGCACATCCCTGGAGGGTTTCCTGCACCTTTCTCCATGCTGTGTGTCCTGTGCTGCAGGAGGGTCAGAGCTCTTGTCTCTTGGCGGGGCACACGGCTGGTGGACAGGGGTGTAGAAGCAGGAGTCAGGCTTTCCTGGAGTTTAAGTCCAAGCCTCCTGTGTGGTACCCTCTTGGGCAAGGCAGTTCACCTCCCCTTACATCTTTTCCCATTCATATAACATGGGAGCGATGGTGCTTGCTTCCCCCATGTCAGACCGGATTCGCTGGCTTTTCAAACAATTTTTTAAGTGGCAGGGGAAAAAAATATTTATTTTTAGGAGGGGCACAGGAGATAGAAAGGCGATTACAACATTGGCAAAACCTCAAATGACGAAAGAGGACTTTCGGTATTTCTCTCAGCTAAACACAGATCTTACTAAACACTTTATATTATCTTCCCAGAGAAGCTTTTTCTGTGTCGGTGTAGCCCTAACAGCAGGGGACACACAACAAAGGCAGACAACAGGGTGCTTGAGGCACCACTACAATTTTCCTTTGAAGATTCCCAGCGCATAGCTCAGCTGGGCAGTTTTGATAATGCGCAGGTGCTAACATCGCAGTCCTTGTTATCTGTGCTGACCTGCCCTACAGGCGCGGGTAAAGATCAGGCATGTTCATTACAAGAAACATCCTCAACAAGCTATCTAAACATGTTATGGTGTGGAGAAGGACCAAGCAGTGACCAAATCAACTCAGCACAGACTACATGTGGCATGACAAATACATAGCTTTATAAGGGTTTTTTATGTTTGACAGAGCCTGGATAATTAATAATTAACAGCCTGAACTGTTAATGCTTGTTTTATTCTTTTTTGCTATATAGTATCCTGTGATGTCTCAGAGGGAAGGGGAATTGAGGTCTTAATTTGTTGTAACTGCTGTGCACAGTAAGCCACGTATGGAGCAAAGACTAACTTAGGGCTGAAGCAGATATTTTGTCATGTTGGGGACACTCTTCCCCACCCCCTCTCCTCTCCACTGCACCCCTTGAGTATTTTTTGTGGTCTGCCACAGCAGCGTTTCAGAGTAGAGAGGGACAGACCTACCATTTCCTTATGGGAGATACACGTGACACATATGGCAGGTCTAACCGTCAGGAGGCTTCTCTGAAGTATTTAACCTAAGACTTTCTGACTCTTGATTCTGTTCCTTTACCTCTTTTTCCCACTCTTTCCCTGTGTTACTTTGTTTTATGATCATCTGTACATTGCTGCATCTGTTCGTATTTTCAAAACATCTCAACTCCCAAGACATTTTTTTAAGTAGTGCACTTGGCCTTCCCTTCCTGCCCCAGCCCTCCAAAAAGGTGGTTAATGTCCCAAAGGTAAGAAGATACTAGACCAAAATAGAGCCAAGAGCAAAGACTTGAGTTCCCACCTGCCAATTCTCTGCTCTGTTTCTTCCTGAGAGCTTTTCACAGGCAGCTTGAGCCGGACCCAGAGACACACTACAGTCTTGCTTTAAAAAACAGATTTAATGGTCCTGTGCAACAGGAACAAAAAGTTGTGTCATTTCCCCATTTGCTCCATCAGTGGCAGGCAGAGCTGCTCTGTGCTTTCCTGCTGGCATAACTGGCAAGCTCTTTGCTCTAGTGGGACACATGAGGTTACCAGTATTAGGGGAAAAAAGGGCAGAGGGCTGACCTAGCCAGCTGATTTCCATCACGTCTCTGGCAGGAAGACCCTATTTTTGAAAAACCCACAGAAGCAAGATAGTTGGGATCGCTTTCTTAGAGTGGTTAGTGTGGTTTTGCTGCTCCTTAGGGGCTAGTACCTATTAGCCATTCTGCTGTCAGGAATGTGCCACATTGAAAGCAGTAACTGTAACCATTGAAGATCCTGAAGAGGGAGAAAAAGGCAGCAAAACCCCATTCTTGCAGTTCTTGTAATTTTGTGAGTCTGCTCATCTTCAGGGTTTTGGGGCTTTTTGTGAAGACCAACTTCTTGATGCAAGGTAGATTTGAGAATCGCTTTTCTTTCCAATGTTACAACTCATGAAAGAAACTTGAAATCATGAAGCTTATATCACAGACTGTTAACACGAGGAGTTCATATAAAAAGTGTGTAAAGCCGACACTGAAGAAAGCTAAGCCACCTGTAAAAAAGCAGCCACTAAACATTATTTGCACTCACAGTACAAAAAGGATCAAAAACTACTGTGCTGGTTTGTTAGTTTACACCTTCAGAGTTGGTTCAAACTGCCTAATTCCCATAGCCATACCAAACCTTGCTGAAGATGTAGCGGGTTAAGGCATCCACTGAAAATGCTTGTGGCTTTCTGCAGCCCGTATGCAACTGTGCTCATGGCATTCCTCTTCCCAGCCTCTCTGTAGGAGCTTGGGAGCATGGAGACATTTGAACTTTGCTTGCACAGCAAGGGGAAGCTATCCAAGGCTGGGTTTCACTTTGGTGGCTCCCTATGGTGCAGTGGGATCCCTAAGCTGTGAAGGTGCATCAACCAGGTTTATTTTGGGAAGGTTCCCCTCTTCTCTGTGCCTACCAACAGATTTTGTTTCTTTTTGTGACATCTCCATTCCCATGTCTCTTTTCTGCAACTCGCTCCTGCTAGATCTTCATTTTGGCCATTGCTACACCGGCCCAGGATAGGGAAAGCTTTTCCAGGTCTGACAGCAGTTCTCTGCTCACTTTGCCACTTCCCTTCTGGGCAACCTACTGGACATGGCTTCAGCCCCAGGCCCTGTGCTCTCCCTACACCACAATGTCCTCATCTGGGACATTTGGGGACTGATGGGGCCACTGCTCTTTTCAGTAAAGCTCCCTCCTCTATCAAGTGAGGATACCACAAAGAGGCCCTTGGTCCTGCCCCGCTCCTCTAGTAAGCAGCAGAGCAACACGGAGAAAATTCCTCTGAGTCCTCTGTTTCCTGTCTCAGCGGGAGTCTGCAGAAATCTCCAAGGGTTCAAACATGTCCTCTCCCTCAATAGGCGAGGTCAGAAGCCACCACTGGCTGTGGTCAGCCAGACATCGTGACTGAGCACATTTCCAGGTCTAGTATCCCACTTGCTGCATCCTTCCAGGAGCTACAGGGAGTGATGCCCTTGCCCGCACTACAGAGCAGCTTGTTTTCAGCAGAGGCATTTACCCTGTCCTTAGGAAAACTGCACTAAGGATATGTGACCTGTCACCCAAGAGGACTGAAGTAGAGGGGATGGGGGAGAGGGTACATGGTACAGTGCAGCCAAGAGGGCTGAAATTGGTAACCTTTATGGTCCTCAGAGCAGCGGGACAGTAAGCCACGCAGAGGTGAGCCGGGCTGAGCGAGGTCTCTGCCCACCCTTGCAGCTGTGGAGCCAAGATTAAGTACAGGCATTACGCCATGGTTAGCTCTGCCAGGAAACAATTTCCCTTTCTCAGGAAGCTCCGCTGCTTGGCTGTCGTTCCAAAAGTTAAAACATTCCTTTTCCACTCCTTTTTCTTTTTACTTAACAGAACATTTTAACCTCAAATACACTTGTTTTTAGTGTTTCCTCCCAAGTTCATCAAAATGACACATCCACGCAGAGTGTCTGTGTAGATAAGGGGAAGAGTATTTAAATATACTAGGAGAGGTACCATATGACCCCATTTTACTCCTCAGGTCTGGGCAGATTTAGGACCTGCCTTACAGTAAATAGCATGTCTGCAGCTGAGCTGGAAAGGATCAGGTTTGCCAGACTTCTGCATCCCACCAACTGGATGAAGTCCCCCTCTTGAAGGACAGAAAGGAACAAAACCAAACACCATGGGCAGTGCTGTGACCCTTACTTGTACCCAGCGGAGACCCAGAGTAAATGGTTTGCAGAATTAAAGCTTTTCCTGTGTCACTGGAGAAGGGATGATTCTTGTGAACCCCTCTCCCTCACTCCCCCGTTTTAGTTTTTGGGTGTCTGAATATTCCAGGTCATGACAATAGTGTTTTGGAAAAGTTTTTTTTCCTGTATTCCACAGTCTAATTGGCAGGATGTGTCACTGTTGAGCAGCATATTATGCATACCTTCTCTCATACATTCCCAGGATCTGCTTATCTGAAGAACAGGGGAAAAAGTCAGCATTGCTTGATCAATAGGTGCTGCTAGGAGACTCTGCTGGTTTTCGTCATGGAAATGACCAAGCCCATACAAACTAGGGGTGGTTTTCCTGTTTCCAAGTGGTTGGTTAACAGTTGTAGAGAGGTGGATGCTTCTTTTCCTAAAACAGCAATTCTGCAGCTTGAGTTTGGGATCTGAGATGGCAGCTGTACCCAGCAGCAAAAGAACCTGTTTGGAGGACTTCTCTATTTAACTTGTGAAGCCTTCTTGCTACCTGTAGGTGCTGTAGTACTGCAGAGACACAGCTTGTCTTGGTGACTTACAATTATATGCCGTTAGCGGTTTGCAACATGGCATGCATAAGGATGAATTTGGTCGAGAGGCAGGAGATCTGTTGCGTAAGGAGAAGTTATTATTACACACTCACTGCACAGTTGATTCACACCAAGTTATTGTCAGAGGCACAGGCCGCTTAATTCTTACGGAGTCTTGCGTAGGTGTGGATTTAAATCTCACTTCATCCAAGCCACAACATATCCAGCTATGAGTCTTATGCCAGAAACGCTTTTACACTAACATCAAGGCTGAGGCATATCTTTATGATATCTTATCGCCAGTATATGGGTCCCAGTAATGTACTGACAAGGATGAGGCTTATCTGCCCCGTTAGTGCCAAATGAAGTTTTCACCTGTTAGAAAGAAAAAAAAAGACATCAGACCAAATTATTGTCAGTTATGAGCACATCACTTGCTAAAAGCAAAGACCCAGACCTCACCTGCCAGATTGGCAGCTGGTATAGATGCATGCCCTTTTCCTTTTGCTCTTCAGCATCAAATTTTGAAAGAGCTCAAAACCCACACAACAGGCAGCGAGGTGGTAAGCTGGATTTTGCATACAAGTGTCCTTACACAAATAAACCTGTTTACCATTTGTAACAAGATGCACACAGTGTTTTGGTCAGTGTGGATGACTAGTGGCCAATCTGCAAAGGATATTGATTTACCACTGCCAGCTTCAACAAAGCCATTGTTCATCTCAGGCTTCCCAAATGCATACTCTCAGCATGACTGCACCACAGCTCAGATTGTGCTTTTGTACAAGTTGGTAGCTATGGCATGCAGTGGTGCTTTTCTGAGCATCTTGAAGTACTTCACAAAATATAATACCTTTCCCTCATGCTCTATCACTGAACCAAGCTACATGCTGCTTCTTAAGGCAAGAAATTGTTTGCTCACATAGGTCACAGCTTTTCAAGCACAGAGAATTAATGTGTGCAGTTTGGAAAGCTTCGGTATCTAAAGGATGCAGACCAACAACTTCTTGTTCAGAGAAAGACACAAAAATGCAAAGGAGAGGGAGAGCTGACTCAGAAGAATGGCATTAAACCAGTCAGTGTGGCTTTGTAGTGAGGCAGAGGACAGTAGTCTAAAACTTTTAACACAGAGGAAACATAATTAGTGCATCAGAAAAGCAGTACACCTAGGAATAATGAGATCCAATTAAAGGGAAGATGTATCTCATCGAAGAGCAGGAAGGACTTCTAGCAGTGAGGTCTAGCAGGGTTTGGAGTAGTGTAGTGGAAAGCAAATGTAGTGGAAACCTCTTTCCCATGAGAGATTTAAAAATAGACTGGACAGAGCATTAAATAGATAATGTCAGGAGTGATCTTCTATTGCATTCAAGCAATACTATTGATAGGGCCACCAGAGGGGCAGGACCATACCGTTTCTGCAGTTCTTCCACATGTGGGGCTGCTAGCAGAAGCCAGTGGCTATTCAGCGTTTATGATTCCTTCCTGATACTCCACTTCTTTCAAGCCCTGCAGACTTCTTCCAATGGGAAACTTAGGTCAAAATAAATTGGCATCATATCTGCAAAAGTCCAGGAACTGTTCTTTTATTGCCTGTATAAAACATAAAACCAATTTTATTTGTATTCTTTCTTCCTGTTTTAAGAATGGGTTTCTTTATCCTTTCAAACTGTCTATTGCAACAGCAATCATGGGTTATTCAAGTCAATCATCTTGGACTACCTTTCTACTGAGTGCCATGTTTCCCTGATGTAAGTTCAGATGAAACAGGTCCTGTTTTCATATACACACATTTGAGCTTGTATGCCAGGTTTCCTAGGAATTTCACCCCTTGGGCCCTGCAGCGAGCATGTGTTTAACTTGTGAAATATACACTATATAATTTGGATTCCCACTTAGTCTTTACAAAGTGTGCGGAGTTGTCAACACTGTCCCCTCATGAAAACTCAGTGTTTTCCTTTCCAGTTTCAAGGTATTCATTCCCAGTTAGAGGCAGAAGGGCTGTCCATGCAAACAAATACAGGCATGCACACCGGTCCTTTAGAAAACAGGTGTTTATAAAGAGGACAGAGTGGAAGAAAAGGGATGGATTGATGAATACACTGGAGCATGAGGTGACAGGAGACATCAAGGTAACAAGTCAGACAGGTCACCCATACAGAAAGGAAACAGTCTTAGCACCTTCTCTTTCATCTCTGAGCTCAGTGTAAAGTTGTGTTTTCTACTCATATCAGGACTTCTAATCTCATGTAATATCAAGTCCTGCTCTGAACAGCTCAAGAAGCCTTTGCCCACAGCCATCCAGGGATTTCTTCTTGGCCTCTCTCCTCCTGCTCCTTCGTATGCACTGAGCATGGGACTCACCTTCCTTGACTCTGCCCTCCCACCCCAGCCTCCTGCCCTTGGCACTGGCATCTCGCACTACTCTCAGTTCTGACCTCAAACACCTGATGTGGGTGACCCACCAGCAACACTCTGCCTGCCAGGCCCTGCAAGGCTTTGCTCAGGAGTGTGATGTTCAAGGCTCAGTCTCACAGGGTCTGTACCCCACTGCAGCTTCACACACTGATCCAGAAAATTGAAGGCTGCATCATCGAGAGCAGATCTTTGAGCCTTTGCACAGGGCCCCAGTATGGTCTGTAGATTCTCCAAGGCGAAAGCTGGAAGCCTTTTCTTTTTGTAGCCCGTGGGAAAGAAAAGCTATCAAGTAATGAAACTGTCTTACTTTATTTCTGCAACTCAAAAATTGCTGGATCGTTCTCTTGTAAGTTGAATATAATTTTTCTTTCCAACTCTTTTTGGCTTAAGGTCCGCGAAATTAGTGACGTGCTGGCCAGAGCTTCCTAGTGCTGATTTACGCGCTGAGCAAGTGGCGTGCAGGCACTGAGCCCGCACTTCCTGTACACCTGGTTCCGGTGGCCCAGCTTTAACCTGGAGAAACTGTGCCTGAGGTTGAAGGAACTTAGTCCCCATTCTTGCCACAGAAAGAACGTGTAAGAGTTTCAATCAGCCATCAGGAAAAAGAAATAGAGCACTGAAGTAGATAGGCTACTTCAAAGCTCTTGCAAACATTGGGTTTCTCCTTCATAGGGTTGTCGGGAGAATTTTATAAGCGGTTTAACTCAGAAACAGAGATAATTATCTTTCTCAGATCACAGAAGAAATCCATGTCAAAGGCTAAGCTGCAGCTCAAGAATTACTTGCATGTGCTTTCCTTAGGGTATATAGCAGAGTCATTTACCTATGGAAATCACTAAGTTCCTAATGCATCATGAGAGCTGATCCGGACTCGTCTGAAAATTCAGACAGGTATTTTCAAACATAACTGCAAATTACAGCGGCCTGCATTCGTTGGCCCAATGTGGGGCCTGGTTTTCAGGGGTCTCGCAAACTGGAGACTCCGGATGGAGCCAAAGGGAGGGCGGCTGCTGAGAAAGCAGCCTCACAGACCTGGATCCTCAGTGCTGCTGGGGCCGCTGAGCCCTCCACAGTCCAGCTAAAAAGACATCCCTGTGGATATAGCTTAGCATTCACACCTCAAGCTGGCTGCCAGCTGGGTGCTTACTATCATTTTCCTCCGCTCCATATCTGTGTATCTTTTTAGACTAAATTCCCGGCTCAGATAAATATGAACCTCCTTCTCTGACCTGCCTGTATCCAGTGTAGACCTAATTTAATAGCAATGTGTTACAAAGATAGCACAGTCCTAACTGATGAGCCCTGGAGGCTGCAGCAGTTGGGAGCTCTCTGTAGGCTCATTTACCCTTCTGATTTTCTGTTCCCAGCATGATAAATGCAGAGGAGTTGAATCCCTGTGCTGCTACAACTAGACTGTCTCTAGTGTTGAGTTTAAATGGAGAGGTATCACAGTCTACTTAAAGCATTTAACTGAAGTATTTTGAATTGTCCCCGCTTCTCATGTTCTCTGTGTCCCTTCTTTGATAGTTCAGTGACTTCAGTTTCCAATTTGACCTTCTGAATATCTTCAGATTAGTTAATTAACACAGACTGCACATGTACCTTCTTAAAGTTCATCCTCTTTAACCACTGGCATTCGAAGAGCGGTCCCTTCCCCGTCCCACCTGAAGCGTCTTGTGTCTGAGCCTCCTCCTGTTGAAGCCCATCTTATTTCAGACCTCTGCTAAAAACAGGGCTTTTTTCCTCACCTTGCTTGTGAAGCAAGCAAGGGAGAAGCTAAAATGAAGGGCAGTTAAAAGGTGATTCATTGGGCTGAGGCCTTTCCTGCTACAGGGGCTGTTCCATTCGCTCAGCCGTTTCCTTGATAACAGCTGCCCAAGCGTCTCTGTGTCTGTAGGTGAGGGCAGGGTGCAGCCTCTCATCGTGTCTGCAGCTACAAGGCTCTGCAGGTCGCTTAGAGCAACACTATGAGTCGGCTGGTTTAAAATAATGATTTTCTGCCAGGCACATTTTAACCAACAGAAAGCTGCTCATCTCAGAGCCCTGTATCAGATAACCATGGTTCATGCGTTTTATTCCCCGCTGTCAAGTAGTACGCACACATGCCCAGCCTTCCTGGCCATCTCCCTCCCCTGTGCCTTAGTCGAGGAGACTGGGCTCGCATGAGATGGGATGCACTTGCCCCGCAGACTTCATTACTTCCCCTTTCCCTGCGGGCAGCCTGGGAGGTTTTGCTGGTTGTCCCTCCGTTAGCTCACCCTTCATCCTTCTAGAGTGGTGAGAGCTCCCCAGAACAAGGCCTGGAAGTACATGCAGAGAGGCACTAATTAATTTGGGGAAAGTTGACAGGCTGTGTACACTTCCCAGACCATTAAGAAAAACAGACGTCTAAGAGGGAAACGTTAGGAAGCTGAGAAGGATCCTGGGGAAAACCCCGCCAGGAATGGAGGTCTGTACAAGCAGCTGGTGCAAACAGCGCGTTAGGTAAGCAGGCTGTGTCTCAGAGTGGCCATCACTGCTCTTCTTTAGTGCTGCCATCTCACCCCTCCAACCATGGAGGCATTTGCTAGTAGTCTGAGTATCCCAAGGACAAGTCCCAGATACTGGTTATACAAGCAGCTAAAGACACAAAGGAAGTAATACACTCCAGTCCAGCCAGACTGCCGTCTTGGTAACAGCTGTTGTCAGCTGTAGATTAAGACATCAGCATTACACTACCAGGGGTAGAGATCAGCCCTTGGCTCCAAAGGAGCTGTTCCACATCTGGAATATTTGTTGATCCCTAAAACAACACAACGTCCTCAACTTACCTATTCTATGGATAATTTCTGAAAAATAACCCCTTTCTTTCTCCCACATGCCTTTCACATATATTATCTTTATTCTAGATATCTGCAGTAGCTCATGTCTGGTTGTATCAACCAAGTTTTCAGACAGCATTTGTGGCTAGAGGGCTCCCATCAGATGGAGAGGAGGAGTTAATGATAGGACTATATATCCTGCCTGACACACCAGAAAAGCCAGAGGTCTTCCTGAACTAAGTTGAAAGCTGTGTAGGTGTTCATCTAATTGAAGTTTGGAGAAAGGAAAAGTGCTTGAAAGAGCGGGGATCTTCAGTTATTTAGGAAAGTGGTGCATTGGCTCTCAAATGACACTGAAATCCTGCTGCCAAATTAATGCCCACTAGCCTCCTTCGTGGTGAACTTCTTTGACAGAGAAGCGGAGGGCTGTATTGGACGTGGCATTTCAGAGTAAGGGACCTTGTTTTCAGCATCCCAATCCAAATGTTCATAATCTTGAGTAATAGGAACGCTCAGTGTATCTGCTGCAGGATTCTGGCTCACTGGCGGTACTCATGTTTTAGAGGCACAAAATATTTCCCCAAAAGCACTTAGAGTTATTGTAAACTTGACGGAAAAAGACTGCAAATGTGTCACTGGTGTTCACTTGGAGCAAGGGAAGAGCTCTGCAATATCAACATTGTTCTTTTAAGGCCAAATGCTCATTATAATGAGCAAAAAAAAAAGAAAAGTAATTTTTTGAAACTGTTTGTTCCAGGTTAAATACAGCCAGTATTTTTAAAACAGACATATTAAGTCAAAGGAAAGAGAAGGACACTTAAGTTCCCAGGACTTCATAAAGGGAGGGGAGACATTAATCTAATCTTCTAGTGTAGTCAAACTTAGTAATTGAAGAGATCTTTGTTCAACTAGTCACGTCTTTGTATCTCAGTGCTTAAGGTTACTGATGGCTCCGCTCGAGTTTGCAGTGTACAGGGCACTGCTGGGTAGTAGTTAGATGGTTTGAAATACATCACCACCTACAGTAGCCACATAGTAAACTATCAGCTTTTGAATCTCGCTGTATTTCTTTTTTTTTTCTCTTGAAGCTGTGGAATTTTAAATATCTCAGCCTCCTTTAAAAAGGCATGTCTTACCCTCAACATGGCAAAGTCCTGAATGCAGACATTAGCACACCTCAAAGACTCAGAAGGGAGAACCCTGTGTTGTATGTCTGTGCTTAAAACCCAACACGGATGAGTTTTGAAGTTGGTGCTGTTTCAGGTGACAGAAAACCCCTCTTGCAAGGAGCTGCTCCAGAGAAAGGCTGCCATACCGCTTGTGTGGGCACAGCCTCTGTGCCTTTCATTATTTCTCCACTTGTGTGGCTGGGTATGACCACATTCAGCCAGATATCAACTTTATCCACAAGCCTTTTCCTGCTGCCTGAAATTATTTCCATGTTGGCCGTTTGGCCTGTCTGCAAGCAGCTGTGTTGGATTTGTAATGAGGTAATTACATACGCGTGGCCCTTTTACAGGAAAGGCTGAGGCCGTTTCTCCTTGAATTGATTGGACTCCTTAATGAGGCTTATCTGTTTCCCTTGCTCTCTCAGCCAGGCCAGTCTCCCTTTCTGTAGGGAACTGGCCTGGTTGGCAATGTAGATTTTTCCCTCTCCACTTAGCCCTCCTACCCTTTCCTCTTCACTGTCTGCAAGCAAATGTTGCAATGTGTCTTAAAAACCTAGTGATCTTGATGATCATGATCTCTTCTTACTGTACAGTGGCACAGCTTCTTCCCCCCATAGCCTCAGGTGTCACTGGCACTTAACAGCCTTTTATTTCACTTTCCTACCTCTCATCCCAGCCACCAGTCTTCTCATTGCAACAGGAGTCACCTTGCCCTTCAGGTAGCTTTTGGACCTTTCCTCTGAAATAGTCTGTCTTCTGGCACTAAATCTCATTTCAGTTGTTCTATTGTTACAGCTTTGAACATCTTTGAGCTTCTCCTTCCTTTTATATTGTTGACTTAGTGGTCTAGGGAAACCAGTGTGTCTCTGATTGCTGAGCCTACGCAGGCTACTGTGCACAGACAATTGTTAGGGTACAGCCCCGCAGCTGCAGGCAGGAAGGGTAAGCTGAACAAACAGGGGATGCATGTGACCAAGATGTGAAATCTGTTGTCTCACTAGCAAAGCGTCTTTAAGACACCCTTATAATCATGCTGGATATTATAAAATTTTAAAAAACCTTTAGGAACCAGACTGAAATCCCATTAAAAAGAGTTCACTGGGAGGGAATCAGTCCTTTGTGGGTGCTGGACTTCCTTAGGACTTGCTCGGGAAGAGTTTTGAGGCAACAGGTCATCTCATTTAATATGTGTCCATATTCCCCTGTACCACACAAAATCCAGATGTCTACTTCTCAGGGATACAGGGGTGAAATGCAGATATTTGGTCTGCTTGCATGTTCATGCAGAGCTGTGACTGGACTAATGATCCCTTTGGTGTGAGCACAGCACCAAATAAATGCATCCATTTTGATGCCACCATGAGAAGTCATGCAACACACTCTGACTGTAGGTCTCAGATCCCTTACTACAGGTTTCCTTGGGCTGCTCTGCATCGCAGTGTAGCTATCCTCAGACACGTGGAGAACCAGTGTGCCTTGGAGGACCAACTGTCAAGATGGAGCTTGTGAAGCCCCGGACTAAAATTCTGCTCTGGATTTTGAGTAGCTGAGGGCAAGTTATTGTGTCCTAGATCAACTACAGGACTAATGCAGAACTGAAACACTGCAATCCACATCTTCAGCCTGGAAAAACCCCTTGCAACCATTGCCTGACTCTGCTGGTTCCTTCGCTTTACTAGGCATCTGCCTGCTCGACATTAAAATTCAACCAGTGCCCAGGATGCTGCTTCTGCACAAGCTTGGGATTGCCCTGCTTGACCTGTCCATGTGTGGTCTGCTGCCCAGACCAAGCTGGCATTAGAAATTAGGCATTTCCCTGTTACATTCCCCCTGCCCCACATTCTCATCTCTCCACTCCTCTCCCTGGGACAATACTCTGAGCATGGTGAACACAAGCAAACAGGATCAGACATCTCACCAAAAAGCCACTTCTCACAGAAAAGGAAACGGTGACACCCGTGTGTTGCTGGAAGTTTCTGCAATAACCTCAGTCAAGGACGCCCAAAACACTATACATACGCACAATATAATTGATTAACATTTCAAATGGTCTGCCACCTCCTTCCCTCAGCAGCAGTTCATGGCTGAACAGCCAGACGCCTTATCCTGCACAGGGCACAGCGGAGCCGAGCACTGCTCACGTCTCCATAGGGGACAGGCTGAGGTTACATACGTGCTGCCCCTGCACAGGCACGCTGCCTGGCAGGGACCAGGTGCTGCATTTCGCTGCCTCTTTTGGTAACGATGGCACTGGATCAAACCATTCTTGGCAGCCTTTGACAGACATGATAAGACACTTGCTCGGGAAGCAGACAGCCTGGGCTCCAGTCTGTTCTCAGGGAGTGTGGGCTTCAAACTCTCTGGTCTGTCTAGCAGGAGATGATTTTTAATCCGGTGCTTCGGACAAGGCTAGGGCGAGCACTTGCCAGCCTGCCTCTTAAAGCCATGCCAACACGTAGCAAAGAATTCAGGGTTCCCTAGGGCAGAAGGGTGCTCATGCACCTGCCTGGTGATCTGGGTGCTCTCCTGACAGATAAAACCCCGGCTTCCTTCGGGACCATTTCCGTGGGGTATGCAGCAGTGGCTACATATGCACTAAATTGCAGAAGCCATACATTGCCTTCTCCGCAGAGGCTCCTAACTGTGAAGTGGTGCTGCTGCTATGAATCGGCCCGTGCAGTGTTGGAAACGTGTAGGCACTAGGCAATTGCCGAATATTGTCATTATGAAAAGGGAGACTCAAAGGGAGATCTCACTCGTACCTTTCACAGTGATATTTGCTGGTTTTGCTAATCTCAGCAGGCAGTGCTTAGTGAGCACAGGCCAGGCACTCCTGAGAGCTACATACCATGGCATGATGAAAAGAACAACTTGCCATAAATCCAGCCTCAAAAATTTTCAACACCAGCCAAAGACTAGCGTGAGGTGGCTGGCATACCCTTCCTATATAAGGGCCTTTCCAGACCTAACTGTTGATGTTAGGATATGTTACTAATGAACTCCACGGAGGCAAACAGGAGGCTGCTTTCTCCAGTTTGGGCCCCGGAGGCGGTGAGGACAGCAGCAGCAGTCCCACCTCCTCAAATTAAACTGAAACGTCATACAGATACTTTGCTGAGAAGAGATGCCTTTTGGAAGATGTGGAAAAAGCTGGTGTCGGTACCAACCATCCATCATGAAAAACAATGCTACATAACACTTGCATCACACCCAATTTGCTAGCAGAAATACGTCAACAGCAAAGGGAGGGGATTCTCACAGAGGAGTTTAAAAGAATGATTATCTCATCTCATTTTCATTGTAGCCACTCTCTGAAACAGAAAGCAGATAGTGTATTTACCACTTCTAATTTCCTGATGTCTACAGATGTTTCCTATAATTCTGCTGTGAAGGACACAGCTCCTCGCCTGCACGTCTGGCACTGGCTGCTCTCTGCTGCCGGTCTCCTCCTGCCCGGCACCAGCTGGCTCTACTGACAGAGGCAGCCATGGCATTGCTGGGGGTGATGGAGACGCACTTGGACTTGTGATGTTCTTCAACAACGCTGCCTGCCTCCATCCATCACACAGTGGTCCCTGTTGCCCAGTATTAGGGTGGGGTTTTATTCATGATAACCATTTGCCTTGATGTTCAGGAGCTCTAGGCAGTCCCGAGGTTACTTGGAGGGAACTACCAGAGAAGGACCCTGAGCAAGCTTCTGATACAAACAGGCAGCAAAGCTTTCCTGAGAAAAGCCTCACTCCAACCACTGTGCTAACTATCCAGGCCCTTTTACTTGTAGGCATGGGTAGCTCAAACCACTGAACGAAGGAGAACCAGCAGGAGTTTCCCTTCTACTTTTAGTAAGCAAGGGGGAGAGTACGTGAACCGTTTCCTCACAATATAGCAAACAAGTTCAACACTGTGCCCCTTCCCTTGAAAAGCATTTGTCCCTTTACTAGTTTCTGGCTATAAGGTATCTCCCACCTCCACCCCATTCCCGAATCTTGCTTCTGTGAGCCTTTAAATTTGGCAGATCTGAGTCTCTGCAGTTTTGAAATTACCGCACTGTATTTGGGAGCTTCTTGCTGTCCTCTGGATGAAAGCTGCTCATCGTTGCTGAGCTGGAATATCCTCACGTTACCCTTTGGGCAGGGCTTGACCCTGAGTGCCAAGTTCATGAGGGAACTCTCAGAAAGAGAAAATCAAGACCAGACCACTGCAAGTCTTGAGAAAAATGTTGCCCTAAAGCAAACTCAGGGAAATGTTACATATTTTTACATATCTTATGTAAAGAAGGATTTTCCCACCCTTTCTCCTAAAAGCAAACATGCAACCCTTCTTCAAAGCCTGGATTCCTCATACTATTCTGCCCTGTGTTATAGTCAGAGCTCCTTCTGCTTTATCACTCTCCTTATAGCTATGCAACAGCCTTGCAGTTGAGTTCAGACACACGCTCATCATCATTCATCTGTGGTGGGATAAGTGTTGACCTGGGTACCACTCTGAGGAGGGATGTTCTACTTCTGAGTTGTTCTTGTGGCTAACATTCACAGACTTTGAGAGACAGGCCAGAACTGATTTATACTCAGGCAAGAACCTTGCTCTCCACTGAAAATGTTACAAAAAGAAAGAGTTTTAAGAGGAGACCTCACATCCATGTTCCTGCAACATGCATTTCAGTAGTGCTAGTCAAATCTTTGGGCTGCTGTGAGAGCTCCTGTTTTCATTAAGACTAGAACTGAAGAAAGCTGCTAGAGGTCACTGGGCTCTAACCATGCTGACTGCCTTGAAGGTAGCATGTGTAATCATGAGTCTTTACCTCCTCCTGTCTGTCTCCAAAACTTCCGTGTCTAGCATTTTTTTACTTTTTTTGACATTTCTCAATTAGTGAGTGCTCCCTTATCTGAAGGAAACCAGAATATACAGCTACATAAAGACATGTGCAGAAGAGATGTGTGCCTGAGTCAGAGGACTCTTAAGCCCATCTTTGGGGCCCAGGAGCTCAGATGGGTCCCAAACCTAATCTGAGGTCCCATTGTGTTCACAAAGTGTTCAGAAATTTGGAGCCCAAACTCCAGCATTCCCAATATTTTCCCACAGGCTGCAGATTGCTTTCCCTGGAGTTGCAAGACTGAAGATTGCCTCTGTTGTGTGTGGCATCAACCAAATGTGGAGGCCACTCTGCACTGGCTGAGGCTTAACCTTAATGTAGAAAAAGCTTGATCTTGGAAGTGCAATGGTTCTGCACAGTCATGCACACTCTCATGTGAGACAGACAGAGGCTTACCACTAATTCCTTTTGTTGCATGTCAAACTAGAAATCTGTTTGCACGACCTTTAAAATGCCAGTCCCTGCAAACGGCAGCCAAGCATTTTGTAGTGCATGTTGGGATCATTATTAAACATCTCAACATATCCTTATACTCTTTCACAGCTGGATTGTGTGTCCTGATATCAGCCCCGGAATACGCTTTGAATCTTTCAAATGGAAATCTTATTTTCTTTGTTCAGCTTTCTGTTGTGTTTCACTCCTGCATCCTGGCAGTGAGGGACCCATAGCAGTTTGAGGCCAGTTATTCCTCTTTGCCCAGCCATCTGATGGCAGCTTGGAGGAAAAGGATGAGGACTTTGTGCACGTTGCCATTCTTAGAGCTCACAAAATTCTCATCTGGGATGTGAAATGGAGGTGTTTAGCTTCTGGTAAAGGTTGATCAAAGCAAACACAACAGAAAGAACAGAAAGAGAGAAGTAGAAAAATATTATTTCTTTTTCAGCTTTAGAATACACCTGAAATGCCTGCAAGGTATTCTGGTCTTGTCCTCTCTTGGAAAGTAACTGTGATAAAACTGTGATATACAGAGTTTACAGAGCTAGCCTAGCACCACCAGAG
This sequence comes from Himantopus leucocephalus, assembly GCA_003993805.1. Taxonomy (NCBI): domain Eukaryota; kingdom Metazoa; phylum Chordata; class Aves; order Charadriiformes; family Recurvirostridae; genus Himantopus; species Himantopus leucocephalus. The sequence continues at coordinate 112,656,866 of RSEF01000001.1, read as the reverse complement.
GTAGGTGCAGAAGTAGCTTACATGGTAGCGTTTGCTTTGGTGGAGCACAGCACGGTAATTACCACTCCTGTTCTATAACAAATAGCAGGAAATACTGGTAAGAGCCTTGGCCCTGCATCCCAGGGTGCTACAGTCTATGCTGACACGATGATGGACAGGACTGGCTATAAGGTATCACAGAGCCACAGCTGCAGCCACTTCTACCTGGGGCTTCTGCCAATAATTAAAATATACCACAACCAGACAAGGAACAGCTTCATTGCCAGACAAGAGGCCAAGTGAATAAATAAACCACATAAATCCCTCCTGAAACAGAGAGAATGATTTGTGAAGAAGGGTAAAGAGAGAGATGGGAAGAAAGATGCTTTGCTGGGACAGAGACTGGTCAGTGTAGCAAGAAGAGGTTTGTTTATTCAGGGCTTACATCTCGGGATGTGTTGCTTCTTGAGCCAAGGGCCCAGCACACTGCTGAGCTCCAGTCGGAACAAGCATCATGAGATTTCCTTCTAGGGATGTAAAAAATGGGTCAAGGCGAGTGTGAGCCACCCACTTCCTAGGCAAGCTGTGCTCAGCCTGCGTTGATGCTTTCGTGGATCATGAAGAGAATGAGCAGGCTCAGATTGTGCGTAGCAGCCTCTCCTGATTTTTGCTGCCCAGTTCCTCACGCTGTGATTCAGGTATTTTCCCACCCTCTTGCCTTTCAGTTTGCTCCTTTGGGGGAGTTTGTGTTTTAAACCCGCGCTGCTAACTTACCTCTCCCTTCCCAGTCCGAACAATGTTCCCCTTTCAATATGATCCTGATGCCACTGATGTACTCACACGGACACAGATAAACGCATCGGTTCAGGTTATGTTGGCAGGAGGGTGCAAACTGCGATTCATCTAAATGGCAGATGCAAAGACATGGCTTTGAACAAAACTACAAACTACATATTGGAGAGATTTTTCCATCAGTAACTTGGGTCCAATCCTAATTAAAAGCTATTCTTGAGCGTTTTTTAGTTCATTTAAAGATGAGTTCCTCATGAGCTGCCCATCTAATCTTACCTGCACTTATAAAATGCCAGAGCCAAAATAACTGATGCCTGTAATAAGAGGCTGAAAATGAAAATTCAGCTACCTATTTCCTGCCATTGAACAAGACAAAAAGAATGGCAGATTTGTCCAGGTGAACCTAAACTTGTCCGTTCTTTGTCTCTGCTTTAAGGCTAAGACCTACACCCAGGGACCCATTCCAGGTTTCTTTAGGTTATCTTCCTTGAACAATAAATGAACCTAGGGGTAGAAAAGGGTAGTTTGGTGAATTGGCCTCTTTGGACACTTGCTTTTATAACAGGTACTAAAGATACTCCTAACTGAAGGAAAGATTTTATTACTTCAGTTCATGCAGTCACATTACTATTATGTTTTGCCTCGTTATTGTGGCCTTTAAAAAAGGTAGGACTGGTCTGACATGGAGGTGTGTTTGGCTGATAATGAGGTGAATTCATGATGCGTTCTCCATAGCATAAATTCATGTCCTCTCCAGATGGACAGGAACTGTACCTTAGATGATGTACCGTGTGAATATTCAGCGGCCTTTTGCCTCCAGCTGGCCTCAATGTCAAATAGAAGATGGGGCAAGGAGAAGGGTTTAGCTCTTGCCTATGGAAATGGTCACCCCAAATCAGCAGGGCAGTATGGGAGGAGCTAGTACTGTCATCACTTCTCCCTTGCTTGGTCTGCAAGTGAGTAGGACATCTCCACTTCATCAAACCCCATCTCTGCAGGGGAGTCTTCAGGAGAGAGGCTACAGGACCTCACTGCAGGGGTAGGAGACATTCACCCCCCTCCAGCCCCCAGAGAGCCCTGCAAGGAGGCACGTTCCCCGCTACAGCTTAACGTGTCATTCCCAAAATGCTGCTTTCTGTGTCAGAAACAGGTACTTGAGAAGTTTGAGAACAGCTCTTTTCAGCCAAGCTGATTGCGAATGAGTTCAGTTACACTGAAAACCAGACAGCTCTATCAGATTAAGGTTGTACTGCTCCCCGCACAAGCTGAGAGTTACCCCAGTGCACGTGGTATAAGCTTTCCTGTGCAGACAAGGCCTATGACCAGCTGGCTCCTCAAATCCTGCAGCTACCTTACTGAAAAATGAGAAGGGTAGGTGTCATGTCTGGGAAAGCTTTGCACAGAGAGCATGTCATTTGCCTTCGGAGCGCTGAGCCAGGCAGGGAAGAGGGGCTCTGCCAGAGGCTCTGTTCCCTTCTGAAATTCAGTGCCTTGGTGAAGGTTGACGCTTTAATTTCAAAGGAAACCACAGCACTGCTTCCCAGATTTTTTTGCTGGCCTCCAGGCAGAGTGTGATGATGGCTTAGTTTGACTTAAGTAGTTTCCTCCCCACAGATGCATCCCCCCATCCCTTCCTTAGCTGAGCAGGTCCTACAGGTGCAGAGCTTTGCCTTTGCTGTGCAGCGAGGCAAACCCGCTCCCCAGCCACCCGTGTGGCTGCTGCTGTTTGAAGTGGGGCTTCTGGAGATCTCTGACACAGTGTTGGCGGGGCTGTTGTGGATGCTTAACGGAAACCTTCCGAATCACTCAGCTGCCAGTAACGTGGTCCCCATGATGGCTCGCAGGTGCTCCCTGGGTTCACAGCCTGCACCCAGCTGCATCTCAGGCGGGATTGCAGGGTGAAATACCGGTGCCACAGACCAAAACAGCCTTTACCAGCAAGTAATATGATTTTTCTGTCATATCACCCCTCTGAACAGGAAGATGCATAAGGATGCAATTTCCTCAGCCTCTGGCTGGAGCAGTTAAAGGGAAGTCCTCCCCCCTGCACTGCAGGCTGCCCCTGCCACCCCTCCATCCCCTCCCGCTACAGCAGTGCAAGCGCTTGTCAGGCCGTGCTGTGAACTCGATTGCTGAAATGATCTGGGTTAAAAATAACCTTGTAAAGAGTTAAGGGGCGTATTTTTAGCCCAGATCATTTCAGTGATCCAGTTTACAGCACAGCCCCACAAACTCACACCGGTGCAAGGGAGGGGGGATGGGGGAAAGGAAAGGTCAAGGGAGAATGAGCAGTTGGAAACATAAGCTGCCCGTCTGCCAAAACCAGGACCTTATGAAACTGCACCCCAAAAGCACTGACCCTCGCTTGTTTTCATCTAGCGTACTGCCTTCTCGTGGCACAGTGTTGAGAGCTGGGTGCTGAGGATCACTATTTCTGGATTCTGTTTGTGTAATCAAGGCACTAGCCCTGAGCCTTGCATGCCTTATGGTGTCTGCCTCTGACACACTATATTTGCCATTATTTTTGCCATATTTGCTTTTGCTGAGGTAGCTTGTATGTGCAGCAACAAAAAAAACCGCATGAGAGTCATGGGGGACATTTGCAGAGCTTGTGCGAGCGCAGGGCATGGGAAGGTGGCCGGCATGATGGACTGTGTGAGAACAGGCTGCAGGGAATCCTTCCTGCAAAGCTCTTTAGAGGCAAGGGAGGGATGTGGAGGTCAGGGACTGACCTCAAAACCATGTCTAGATGCAGCTGCATGAGAATCGGGGTGGAAAGTGCACAGGACTACTACCAAAACTTGTGTAACTGTCACTGATTTCATAGCCACTGAATACTCAAGCCTTGCAAGGTGTTGTGGAGGACTTGCATCTCAGATAAAAGGTGCTTCATATGGCCAAAATATCCTACCTACAAAAGCAGACAAGTCAGAGGATTCATAGGGGAGGGAAGAAAAACAGGGCAGTAGAAATCTCTGCTGTTATTCGTCTGGTATTTAAGTGCTGCTTAAGCCAAAACACTCCACTGTATGGCAGCTAATAGACCTTTGCTCTTTTCATCAGCCAAACCAGGTGCACAAATCCAAACCTGAACTTCTCCTTCATTATCTGCTTCTGACCCCCACTGATACCCTTTCAGACTAGCATTTCCAGAAGCATATTGTGGACAGTGACAACACTGGTGGAATATCAGTCCCGGGAGATGGAGTCATGATAGCTTTCACTTGCAAGGGGGTGGGTCATGACCAAAACTGCTAGCTGAGGGCTGTTGGAACCAGTTTTGCACCAGCCCCAGCAGGACACTCAAATTCATCCTCAAAGCTACCTCTGGCTTTTCACTTTTCCACAGGAGTGGAAATTCTCTGCAATTTTGATTTCCTAAGAAACTCTTTGTCTGTAGTGACACTCCCCACCTGTAGCTCAAATCCATGATCTTTAAGAAAAGCTCTTTGTGAGTACCCGAACAGGATGCACAGAAAAACTCTTCAGTCTCTTGACCCATTTTCTGTGAGCTTCTAACATGCACCTTCTCTCCCCTGGTGCCCACAGCGGGTCCACGGGCTCTAACAGGAGAACTGGCAAATGTCATTGAGACAGGTAACAACATTGCTGTACTGAGGGGTACCCTCTGTGAGATGTTATTACTCCCACATCAGGCAACCTTACTAGCTCCCACATCTTCTGGCACATTAACTCACCAGTGAAGTTGGGACTATGCTAGCCAGACCTGACTGTGCCACAGCATCCAGGCATCTCCGCTCGGAAAGCTTCCCAGCTGCCTTGAAAAGATACAGCAGGGATGGCATGGGACATTTCTGTGGGGACCTAGTGGTGTTTCCACCAGGCAGCCTGTGAGAGAAGCAGGGATCTATGCTAAAAACAGCGCCCCCCTCCAGGCAATCTCCAGAATCAGGGATTTGTGGGCAGTTTTGGTCTCACATCAGAGGCAAGGACACCAAAGCATGAGGAAGGAGAGGCTTTGGTGGGAAGCTTGAATTGACTAACCCACATGTACAGAGAGAACTTTCTTCTCTGGTGCTGCCAAAAGGACGAAGTTCAGTTTTAAAAGCAGATGAAGAAAGACGGGGTTGAAAACTGTTTTCAAATTTACCCAATTTTATAAATCTATTTGGAAGAGGAAAGTGAAACCCCTTACAGAGAACTTGCTAGTCGCACTTCCTCTTTTGCAAACTGTGCCATGCTTACATTGATGGTATAATTCAATTCCTGTTTTGCTGCTCTGACAGACATTTTTCAGAGTATGCAATGCTTCGACACTTATTTTTATGGAACAGTAAAAGACCTCAGAGTAGCAGTCACTAAATTACTGATGGAGTAAGTATTTTACTTTAGCTCGCTGGTTTTAGCCCATGCAGGCTGACCATGCTTCTCTTCTGAAAAGGAAAAGAATTAGCAGTTAGCTGCAAAGAGTGCAAAATTAACATCTGAGTAATTTCACCTTTTTTGCCAAAAAAGAGCAGAGCTGCTCCTCTTCATCATTCATAAAAGGGGTGGGCTATGTCATTGCCGAGACAGGAAAAATGACCCGGAATGGGAGAGATTGTATTAATATCATGGGGCAGGAGAGAGCCACCACTGAACTTTTGGGCGAGAGGAGCAGATGCGTGTCTTAGTCATGGTAGAGGCTGAGGGCTGGTAAATGGTCTGGGGTGAGAGTGAGAAAGTGAGGCTTCCCACCTTCCTCCCAGTGGGAGGGAGACTGCCGGTCCAGCCCCTGGAAATCAGGGGGACAGTGTTCTCCTTGCAGTGCAAGGAAGGCAACTTTTTGCACCCGAGTGCCCCGGTACAGCGCTTTTCCTTGACTAGAAGACATAGACCCTGGCACACCAGCTGGGGGGGAAAAAAAAAAGGCTGTAGAAAAAGCTGGATACAAGACAGCAGTGTAATTGCCAGAAAGGATCTGAGAAAGGACTTTTCCTGTTGCAAAACGCATGGAGTAATCGGAGAGTCTGCAGCTGGCAGTTTCAGGAGGACACAGCCCGTGGGCTACTTGTGCTAATCTTAGAATGGCATGTTCACTGCTTCCTGCACCCTGGCCGGCGAGCTTCACGCCGGCGAGAGCCACGTTGCAATCAATGCCTGCTACCAGCAAAACAAGAACCGCGTGGAACCATTCCAGCCTCACAGCTTTGATCAAATCCAAAGAAAGGGAGCTGTGTTTTCAGACTGTAACTCAAAAAAAAAAAAAAAAANCAACCACCCCAAAACAAGAGGTCAAAGAGGCTAAGAGGAAGTGCAGTGTCTTTTCTGGGTAAAGGCAAAGGGCTGTGAAAGAAGCTCTTGGAGAAAAAGGGACTATGAGGGAGGCAACCCTTCCACCACAGACACCTGCAGCTCCTCAGCCTCGTCTGAGTCCCCAGTTGAGGTGTCTGTTCTGCTATGCCCAGGTATCCTGGGAGATGCTATGCCGAGCCAAGCCTCCCAGTCCATCCTGCCTTCCCCAGGTTCATTCTTTGCTCCCTCCTCTTTCCAGCCTGCCCTCCTTTCACGGCAGGGAGCCAGCCTGCAGCTGGGAACTGCTCTCCCTCCACAATTAGCCCAGCCATCATTTTTTGTGTGCAGCAGGTTGCCCTGCTGATCTGCTTACCTCACTGTTTCTTCCCTTCTGCTTATCTGCCACTTCCCCTGCCTGTAATTTCTCTAATGAAGGCTGAAAAGATGGGGGAAGCTGCTAGAGAGGAGACAGCTTGATATGGCTTTTATGGCTGGATGCAGGAAAGCTGGTCCAGAGTGTACGGGAAGTTTAATGGCGGAGATGTAGTCAGGGTCCTGCAAACAGAGAATGGCAGACATCTACTAGGGCTTGTGGGCCTAGGAGAAAGAAAATAGCATTTCTTGGGAGCATTTATTTACAGCTGTCTGAGAGAGGGAAAGGGCCTTTTCCACAACACAAACAGGCCTTAACCATGCTGCTCTCTACCAGGTGTTTCAGACTGGAGAGTGCTCCAAGCTGCAGATGATGAGATGATCCTTAACGTAGCCTCCTCAATTTGCTTTCAATCTAGAAACTAGGAGTCTAAAGAAATTCCTTCTTTAATATCATTTCAAGTTTCCACAGCTATTTCTCTAGCTGCTGTAGTGTGGCAACCCAAAGAAAATGGTCCATACATGGGCCAGATTGGTATTTCCAGGGCCTTTCACCTCCAGCGATGCTGAAGGAGTGGTTGTATTGAGACAGAAGGTCCCTCCCAGGCAGAGCAGCATAAAGGGAGAAGGAAGGGATCTGCTGGAGCCTTTGGAGAAACAGAAATGTATTTCTCTAGCAAGAACCTTTGGGGGAAATTTTCTGACTGAGAAGCAGAAGAGTATTGAGGCAGAGGGGTAAGAAGTGTGGTGCTGGTCATGAGTTCATGGTGGTGGTACAGGGAGCGGAGGTATGAGGTTCCTTGCTGCTGGTTTGCAGCCTGGTTTGTTGTTTTGAGGCCTCCACCTCTAACAAAACAAGGATTGTTGGTTAGTTGTTCTCAGTTCCTCTGGTTCAGTTTTCCCTGGCATCAGATACTAGAGATGAAGAACAAAGGTTTCCTTTCATCAACTTTGATTTCAAGGCTTTCTGCTCATGTTGCTTGATACACATATAACAAAGAAAATAAGGTAAATGTGGGAAGACACCAGGGCTGTGTGCTGTGGGAAGAGCCGCACCATCGAGTCTCCAACAAGCCTCCTGCTTCTCAGCCTGTTGTTGACCCAGGGGAGGGGAAGCTTCTCTCAGTCCTGGTATTTCCTCCCTCTCCCCCACCCGCCTGAGTATTTCACTGCCAAAAAGGCAGAACAGCACAGGGACATCCCCAAGCAGATGCTGGCTTGCTGTGAGGACATGGAATGGCTTCTCACAGCAAAACCACTGGAAAAGGAAGGGTACTGGTGACCAGGGCAGTAAAAAAGGGATGGGAGGGCTGAGAAGGTGTATGTGAATATCCTTTACTGCCCCACTCCATCTGCTCACTGTGAGGAAAAGATGGGGAACAGACACTTGGCTTGAAATACTTACTTTGCTTCCAGTGAAAAATACTGAGTGTCGGCTCTTCAGCTAGAGCTGAAAGCCTCTGCACGAATTACTGGTTTTCTGGGATATTTGAAAGTGCTGCTAGGTCCTGTCTTCCCAAACCTCTTGCTCTCAGACTGGATGATTGATGCCAGATGTGAGAAACTCTGCTTTAAGTCCCTGCTTACTCTTGAACTTTATAACGCATACGCAGGCTTCTCTCTAGCCTGCTTGCTTTTCCCAGCTTTTGCTCATAACTTGTTGTTCTCGATTTGTCAGAACAGGCCAGCAGAGACCAACTCAGAGGTGGACAAGTCGGCATCACCCTCAGTGGCTCAGCTAGCAGGGAAATTCAAAGAGCAAGCAGCCAGTATCACTGGAAAAGAGGTAAGAAGCTCTGCAGCCACCAGCAGGTAATCGAGTGGGAAATGAGGCACTCACCTCTGCCTGTAGAAATTAGAGCGTTAGTGATCTGAGCATGAATCCACGTGGATTTTGGATCTTTGCAAAGGATTTGTCTCCTAGTGCAATACAAGCTGTGGCAGTATCTTCTATGCATTGCCGACTTGTGGATGAGTATTTTGGTAGAGCCATACCTCAGGACAACTAGACGCTGTAACTGAGACACTGTAAAGCTTGGTAGGGTACACATATATACCTAACAGTAGCAGACAGCAATGCATGTACTTTCTGGGCTGGCTTTTGTGGGCAGAGGGCAACAATGAATAATGAAATAGCTGATATTGAGCCATGGAAAAAGAAAGCAAACAACAGATTATGCAGTGTAGAAGTCAGTGGCAGGTCACCAGCACCTCGTTCACACAAGGAGGTTTCCTCCAAGTAATTCCTTCTGTACGGGTCTGAGAGAGAAAGCTGTCTCTTTACTTGCCCTTGTTACCTCTTCCCAATGACATTTCAGATTCTGTGCCTATCTCTATCATGCCGAAACTCTATTTTATTGAAAGCCCATGATGCTGAGCATTACCTCACAAGCTGTCTTTCACCAGATAAGCAAAACACTAGAATAGCTCTCTTAGGAAGAAAGGAAAGTCAGGGTGTTTATAGATGGAGGTTCACATTTTAGGAGAGTCTGCTGTATCATTGTGCACTTTTTTTAGAAGTATAGATGTTTACTGGTGGCCCTCTTCAGTCAGTGGGTGCCCCTTTAAAAATGAACTGCTTCCTTCTGCTGCTCAGTGGATTTCAGCATGTCCCACGCTGGGCCTAAGGGGATCCTCCCCATCACCCCTCCTGTCTTTGGCTGGATGCAATGGGGACCTCTCTCCTGCAGGGCTGGCACACCACCATCTATCAGAGATTAGCGCTAGGTTAACCGGGCCCCAGGATAGGAATAGCCTGTCTCTTCCCAAGCACTTTTTTTTTCCATCTAGTCACCAGCACACCATTCCATCTGTCCCATTACAGTCATTTCCTCTTTTTAAGGTATGGGATTTAATTGCACTAAGTCCCTCATCCTTAAGACAGCGGCAAGTTCCCAGACCTCTCGTGTTATCTGCAGACCTCTGCGGCTCCCAAGCCAAGGCAGTGTAGAGGGGCCTCACAGTGGGGGGAAACTAACTTTCTCCAGAGACAGAGGAGGACAAAGTTTCCTGTCTTTTCTCTGGAAGCCATCTGTCACTTCCCCATTGGCTTTCTCAAGCTGGCTTCAGATTAATGGCTGAGTGGATGGTCTTTAACCCTTGCTTGACCCATGCCAGCAAAGGGGAACCTATCAACTAGGGAATCTCTGATACATTCACAGTGGCACAGTGCAGCTTTTCATGGTTGCAAAATGGTGGAGTTTCAATAAGACATGGTATTATTGCTTCCTAGCATGACATAAGTATAAGGGCAGAGCTGCCCTTGGCTGCTTAGAGATGCAGCATTGCCATGGCTGGGTGCAACACCTCCAGAAGTTAAGTGATAGCAAGTCTACAGGTCCTCCAAGACAGCCAACTCTACAGAAGGCAAAGATGCCGTAATCCAACTTTTCACACACCTACCTGTTAGAAGGTAACAAAATTATTCAAATATTATATTGTGGATATTATCCAAGATCCACAATATTATCCAGTATTTTGTTTGTTAACACATGAAAAGTGTGTTAACAGCTTGGCAGGAGACTACAAACCTGGCATAAAAATAGAGACAGCTTGGCTTCAAGACCAGAGCAATAGTTATGAAGGAGCAACTCCATAGGTGCTGAGCTATGCGTCTCTTCCTTCCAAGTGAGTGCTCCGGTACTTCTGAGACCCTGAGAACATTCAGAAGGAATTCATGTCCCTGCTGTTAAGTTGCCTTGTTCCTTCTCCCCTGGACAATCTGTTTCTTAGTCAAATTAAAGGTTACAGCTGAGGACTTCTCTCTGCAAGCTGCTCTTCTTAATTAGAGAGAAACGAATGGGGCTGTCAGGCATGTTGAAAAAGTCAGAATTCCCCTTTTTGCCCCTAGAATATATCAGATGCAAAATAGGAAAATCACGAACCAGGTAGGCAGCTGAGACTCATTAAAAGGAAATCCTGGTAATGAGACAGGAAAGAGAACAATAACAGTGTGAGGGGGTTTACAGCAGGATGCTTTGAAGATGAAGCTTCTGGGAAGGCTTCTCCACCCTCCACAGCTTTGCACAAAACATGAAGTGTTGTGGTTCATGCTGTGGAAAGAGATATAGACTACTTTTCCAACACTAGGATTGGGCTTGAGGTGCTACAAACACACCTAGCACACATGGGCCACGTGCCCATGTACTAGTATCTTGTGCTGCCTTTAGGCAAGCTGAGCCCTGCCATCCAAGCAGGTCACTTACAGAGCATGACCTTTGGTGCTTGAATTCCACTTCCTTTTTAAAAAAATCTGATTTCCCTGCTGCTGAGTTGGTTGTTTTCTTCTCTTAGGTACCACCACATAAGCCAACTCGGAGGAAACCACCATGCTCCCTTCCATTGTATTCCCACAAAACTGAGACAAGTGACAATGATGAGCAAGTGAGTATCAATTTAATAGGGGGACAAGGTCTCTCCTCTTTGCAACCCGTTCTCTCCTGAGACATGAGCTTGAACGTAGCAGAGAGGTCAGGCTGTGCAGCAAAAGACGTCAATCATGCAGCATCAAACCTTCCCTGGTTCACACATACATACTGACTCAGAGTCACCTCCATGGTGTTTTCCACTCCCGTAGCATAGATATGCATCCCATTTCTACTGCTTTTGTTTCTACCCTTAGAGCACTGACGGATCCACCCAGTTACCACCTTTCAAGCATTTTAAAGCAGGAACTGCTGGCGTTTATTAGAGTTGAACAGCTCTTAGCACAGGGAACATCCATGCTGTTTGTTGCCTTCAGATGAACTCTAGATGTTTGAATAAGGTGGCGTAATAGTTCTGCTCTTGAGATTTTTCCTTCTTTAGAAAAAAAGAATAATTAATCCAGAGTGAAGAGGGGTTTTGTCAGCAATACCCACAGAATATTGTCTTGAGGTGTCCTCCATACAACCTCCTTGAATGAGCAGGTCCCAGTAAGCTGGCTGCTACTCACTAAAGCTTATGCTTATGCCCTTTGCAGTCACTTCTGTCCTTCTGTATTTCATGGTATGAGGTCTACCCACCAATTTTCACATTGTCACATGCCCTTAACAAGGGGCTGGTTCTTTGTCCTTCTTTTCTGACAGCTACATGCTCTTTCTGCCTCCGTGCCAAAGTAGCACAAGCTTTATAATTCCTTCCTTTTCCTTTAGACCTGAAAAAAAGCAATATGTCCCTTCTCAAAGCAATGCTCTCCCTTTCTCAAGCTGTTTTCAGCCTTTCTTAGCTCTACATTTCCAGTCACTTAGGCCTTTCCTGACCATACTAATTGGATACCCTTTAACTCTATTAGTCAAGTGATGGCAGAGAGCCTTTCCCATCACCAAAAGTTCACACTGTTTACCAACATTAAGGCTTGTACCCTTTAAGAGGTAGAATTTTAATCTGTCTGGTCCTGAAATAATACTAGGGGAAACTGTGTCATAGGTTAGATACCTTAGTGAAGGCCATGTAGCAGCAGAGCCATTACACATCACCTAACTCAGATACTTCAGCTGGAAAGCAGACTATCACCTTTTCTCCCAGAGGAAGGATACATGTATGTGGAGCCCTAGGATGGCTAGATAACCAAAAAGGGGCAGGAGCAGGAAAGAAGAAAGCAAACTTTTGTGTGAAGACACTGTATGAGGCTTCATTTGCTCCCCTACTAGCACTTTCTGCTTCTCTCTTCCAAGTTTTCTGCCTTCATTGTATTTCCTCTTTTTCACCTACTTTACTGTGACTTTTTCATGTTTCATTTTGTTTTGCAGAAGCGGTCTCCAAATGCTTGCCCCATTCCCAAGGTCAAGGTGAAAAGCTCCCCCATGATTGAAAAGCTACAGGTAGGTCCTAGGAGAGCCCCCATGTCTGCCCCAGCAAATTAAAACTGATTGGCATTTGTCATGGATACTTTCCTTGTGGAGCAGCCACAGGGGAGGGGGATTCAGGAGCCAAGGGTGACAGCTAGGTAATCAGGGCAGCGGCCTCACCAACAAGGGCCCAGTCCTACAGTACACAAACAAGGAAGGCAGAACAGGTCTGGTAATGGTAACCAGCGTCAGAAACAGTCCAGTGATGCTCAGGCATGTCCGTAGCATGGGTCGAGATCATGTGGATCTGCAGGGTACATGGCTGGGCATGGGCATGGCAGCAGCACAGCTCAGGTAGGGAGCAGGGGCAGGAGCAGTTTAGATGCAGCTCGCGAGACCAAGTGCAGAAAACCCTGGCTGAGACTTCTTCCAGTTCTTTCTTTGCAGCAGTCTAAGTCAAACTGAGTCACCTCCACCCTATCGGGGAGCTGGCCTTGAGTGCAGGCAGCTACAGTCCTGGCAGTGGGGAGTATGGTCTGAGCTCTGGCACCCCCCTGCGCCTCGCATCCCCGAGGTATGCACAAACACACCCAGTGCTTCTTGCCCTTTTTGTATCTCTCTGCGGCGCCTGATTCATGCTGCTAAGGGCAGCTCAGCACTTGATAACCTGTAAACATAGTGCCCTGCTGCTGCCAGCTGCCTCTCCTGGCAGCACGTGCAACTCCAGAGCTCAATGCCTCCTGGCCGCCCTGACACAACGTAAACCTATCCATAGCACTGTCCCTCTTAATGCACCCAAGGACATTTGCCTTCGAGAGCTTCTTAGTGACAGGCCAGCAGGATGTGTTTTGCCACAGTTAATCACAAACTTGCTTCTTTCCATGGTCTTCTCGCTCCTCACGACTGTCCAGATCATTCAGAAGACCTGCAGACAGGCTTGAAAATGCGAGGTCTTCTTGGGCACACACAGGGATGGTTTAAAACTCGAAGTGATTGCTGGCTGCTTGTTCAGACTTTCTCCCAGCTCAGCCACAGTAGACTGTGCTGGCTTGGCTGGGTCACTGGAAAATCTCAAAAGGCCTCAGGATGACAAAAGGACGCGTCCTGAGATCCAGCTGCTGGGGAAGGGCAAATGTCCAGTCATAACTTCTCTGCCCGGACTTGTTTGTTGACAGTGTCACCAGGAGAGACCCATAACCAGAAGGTATGTGGGTTGTGACAGCTGAGAGGTGGCAGCTCCCATGGCAAGAGCAAGGGTTCCTCCGTGTGGTTACCGCATGTAGTACGCGCTTGTGTCATGCATACCGGTGACGGGGATTTTTCTTTACAGGCCAATCTGGCTTTTGCTCCAGCTGCTCTGTTGCCGGGAGCATCTCCCAAAAGCCCTGGTCTGAAAGCCCTGGTTTCTCCGTTCAGCACCCCTCCCTCAACGCCCAGCAGCCCCGGGATTCAGTCCCAGCCCAGCGAAGTGAACGAGACGCCGGTCAGCTTTGATCAACCCCCGGAAGGCACTCAGCTGCAATTCTATAACAAGGTAGGGTATGTGCTAGGATTTCTCCATCACAGCAGGATAAGGCTTGCTTATCGCTTGGGGATGAAGAGGAAGAGGAGGCTGTAGCCCTCAGTCCTGCAATAACAGCGTGCATTTGTAGCCAAGGGAGGAGATCTACGCACCGGGTTCAAAACAGCCTTTCAGTGTAGCTCTGTGGAGCCTCCTCTCTGCAGACCTGCAAATGGATCTTCATGGTCCAGCAGCTCCAGTAGCCTTCCTGGCCCAATGGTAAAGGGAAGGGGTAAAGTGGCAGGACTCAGTCACTTCAGCTCAGCAGTAACTGGGTGGCTGGTAGCACTGTGAGGAGGTGGTGCCACATCCTAGCAAATGTCAAGGTTGGCTGAGGTGCAGTTTAGGGAGCCACATAGAGCACGATGGTTTGCCAGGTGTCCCACAGAGTGCACAGCATTTAAATGAGGAGCTGTAACCTGCATTCACCATCCTCAGCTGGAGTGCAGACTTCTTCTCAACCACCAAACTGCCAAAAGTAGAAAAGGCTGAGATATCCAAAGTCAGCAACACCTATATAATGAATGCAGCATCCTTGGGTTAGGGTCTAACTTGGACAATGAGCCACATTTTAAATTGAGACAATGACCTCCAGCACCGGCTTTACAGAATGAGGTATATACTAGGAATCCGCTTGTCCTCTAAAGTAGTCTCTTACATGTAGGAGCCCTCGTCTCCCTACCTTTCAGTAGCAGAGCAGGAAAAGTGAGACCACCAGCATAGCAATCAAGTTCCGCATGGTATTTTCCTCTGTTGTGCTTTTCTGCTTTCCAGTACCACTCTCTTGACTGCTTCAATGTTTGCTTTTCCTGCCTCCAAGGTGCGGACGCGGGGATCAATAAAGCGCAGGCCTCCCTCCAGGAGGTTCCGAAGATCTCTGTCCGAGTATGGAGATGGGGAAGATTTAGGGGTCAACATCACCTCTCCTGAAAATGGTGCCAAGGAAGACGGGGATGAGGTGTTTCGGCCCAAGGGCAAGACAGAGGAGGCAGAAACAGGAAGCAAAGAGCAAAAGAAACAGATGGGGTCTGATGAGAAGCCCCTGTCAAGGAAAGGATCTAGCAGATCAGAAGATGAAGAAAAAGGGGAAAAACAGGCAGAGGAAATTATTCCTTGCAAGAGTACCACAGGGGAACCAAAGGAGGAGGAGGAGGTGTGTCGTGGTGCCCCAGGGGAGGAGAACTCTCCCCAGCCTCCCTCTGGAAATGAGGAGAAAGTGTGTGAGGGTCCCCAGGGAGAAGAGCAGCAAGGCACTGCCTGTGAACAGGAAAAGGGGGACAAGGAGAAGGAAGAAGCTGAAACTGAAGCTGAAGCTGAAGTGAAGGAGACCAGTGAGAGCACAGATGCACGGAGAACATCGGACACTGAAGAAACGCCACTGGCACCTGAACCGCTGCAGGATGCAGTGGGCTTAGAGACTGCCAGTGAGGCTTCAACATCAGCCACACAGGACCAGGGCACAGCGTAACCATGATGCACAGGTAAGATGGGTCAGTATGATGAGGGGTCCTAAAATACCAGAGGGTTTTGCTTACTGATGAAAATGGCAACTGTGATAGAACACACCAACATTTCTGCTGCTCCCCACGCCTCAAGAGTATCAAATCTCAGGCCTGCAGAGGCTGCAAGGCAGGGTATTTGAAACAACCAGCCCTCCTGGGTGGTGTCACAGAGGCAGAGGATGGAGAAGAGAAGAAGCAAAGCCGATTCTGGATTCAGTAAAATGGAGAGGGTCTCCTGAGCAAGCACCCTGCTCAATTGCTGTTTTGAAAGCAATTTGAAAGTACTTACAGTAAAAAGCACTCTTCCCCAGCAATAACCATGTATATACTATCTCAATATGCCTTCTTACATGTACATATTTATATGTGTGCACACATTGTATATATACATGCATACATACGTATTCTGTCTCTGTATGTGTTTACATGCATAGATATATATTCTCTCTATATATGTGTTTTGCTTGTTAGCTTTGCCAGCAAAAATAGTGTTTGCACACATACCAGTTTCATGATCAGCCCTGGAAGCGTGCAAACGCAGGCCTCCACCTCTTGAAGTAGAAGAGGACTTCTACTAGTTAAAGCAGGGCTTGTTCCATGTAGCTTCTTACGTATTCTCGAACCACCAATAACGTAGCTGCAGATGCCTGAGGAAATATCTCATTCCACCTCAACCACCTGTCCCCTCTTCAAATGCCTCCTTGGTTTGGCAAGGAGCAACTGAAGGAAGCAGGCTGGTGTTCAGGCTGCAGCTTACCTTTGCCTCCTAGCACAAAGTACCCCCAGGTCACAGGCTCCCCAGCACTGTATTTACTTAGACTCATGATTATTTTTCATAATTTCCTAACTTTTCCCCTCTCAAAAGGACCCAGTCAGGGCACAGGAGACTTAATGTGAATAGGAGCCATCTAACCCAATCAAGGTGGAAGCTACTGGAAAACCTTCAGTGGCAGGAGAGGAGCAGAATACGGATATCCCCCGAGGTCCGAACTCACCCCAGAGCTGAGTGGCTGCTCGCTGGCTCTCTGCTTTGCACCATCATATTTGGGGACAGTTGGAACAAGAGACTGGCTTGTGATGGCTTCGAACTTCAAAACTGAGGTGTTGGCTGATGTTCCTTGGTGATACCTGGGGGCTGAGAGACCTGATACATGCTATCCTGGAGCCGACAGCCACCACCACTCCTGGTCCCTACGCTCCTTCATCCTGCTCCAAAATGTCTTTTTCTTCTCCCCTGCATTGGTCTTAGATGAAATTCATAATTACATACGTACCTGTATGGTGCCTTTTTGGTAGCTTCTTCTGAAATATTTTGGGTTTTCAAATTTCATTAAATAATGTTTTAACAGTAGGAAAAAATAATGTTTTTTCCATATAATGCTGTATGGCAGACAATGTGAACCCTGAACACTCTTAGAACATTGTTCATAAAGCATAAAATCCCATTGAAGTGGGGGTTGAGGTGGCTGATCTGTGAAACAGACAGCTCTGCTAGGCAATTCTTCTGGGTGCTTCAACTTTGGGGTGTTTTTAGTGCTGGTGGAAAGTAACAACCAACAGATTTGATGCACAGAAAAGATGTGCTGCATAGGTCAACAGGGCAAGTTTTCTTACCCGACTCTGGGCTCCAGTCCAGATTTAGAAGGGCTGCCTGTCTGTCAGTCTTTCTCACTTCCAGACCCTATCCAATCTTTTGATTCTCTTTGGAGACTTTCAGTTTGCGGCCACTGAGTGCCACTCGTGATAGAAAGCATCCTGGCTTACTGGAAACACTTGATTAATTTTATGTAAGTCAAAGAAGAGATCTTAGATGGCTGAGTTTCCAGTTGTATGGCCTGACTGAGTATGAATTGGTGAAGGTCAGACAGCCAGTCCCTCCTAAGTACTTAGGCATTGTACTAGATTTGCATTCACTCTTGGGGTACTAGTTAAGTCATGGGTCTAGCAATTGCTAAGTCAAAAAAGCTTTTACATCTGGAGAGTATTTGTTGCCTATAAGAAATAAGTTATTTGGGGAAAGATAGGTAACAGACCCTCACCTGACCAGTTTCCTGACAGTAGTGCTTAAGGCTGTATCTGTATACTGAATAAAAAGCTGCTCTGGCTTGAGGCCATGGGACTCGTGTCCACAGCATGACGTGGAACTATGGACAAGTCTGGGCTCGCTGGAGACAGCAAGCCAGAATTGTCAAAAACTGAGCCATGGAGTCAGCTAGCTGTTAGGTGGTGTGAACGGTCAGAGGCCAGTGCTTGAACCTGCTGCCAGCCACCTGTCAATACAGACACAGCTACAGAGACCAAGGGCAGAACCAGCCAGCTCCTCTTCATCCATCGCAAAGCTCCTCCTAGCAAACGTTAAGCTGAGCAGAGTTGGAGGCTTGGGTCATCCCTGGACAGGTACAAGCATTTTACACAACACAGCCCACATCCGTTCTTGAGTGGTGTTAAAAACCTGATGATTTTGAGGGATATCCCCTTTCTGTTCACCAGCTCTAAAATCACAAGGAAAGAAGTGGCTCTGTGCCCTGCCTTTTTTTGTCCCAGGTGAAAGCACTGAGGTGTCATTTGCTGAGACCCAGCGGCGTTGCCCCTCCTGCAAACATGACCCCCACATCCTTTTGAGCCATGTTGCAGAGCATTGTTGCCATTGAATCCATTTTAATCTGTTTGTTAGAGCTTGTATTCCAGGGCAGGCTGCAATCATTCGCTGTACCCTGTTTCTTCTCTCAGCAGTGTCCCATCTGGATATGAGTGATTGTACCTTACTGTATATATAGATATATGTGTGCCTGTTTAGAGAATGAGTATGTGTGTCCCAGGCAAGGGAATGAAAATTCGAGGGAGAAACAGAAGAAATAAATGGTGGAATAAAACCAAACCAAAATCCGTGTGTTTCTTCCTGGAGAGATGAAGGAACCTGAGGAAGGATGGAGAGAGCTGGTAGCAGCAGGCAAATGAGAGGTGGGATTTCCACTGCCATTGGCACAGTTTCACATTCAATTTTAATTTAATCTGTGGCATTTTTTACTTTTGGGGAACCACAATAACCAATGTGCTTAATCCACAAAGGAAGGTGTTCTTTGGGGCAAGCAGTGACACCAAAGACTGCCATGCTCACTGCCCCAGCCCTGCAGGTATCAGGTGTCTAGGAATGGAAGACAGCAAAGCCATACAGCCTACTGCCATTTCTCCAACAGCATCCTTGTTCAGGGGAAGCATAAAAAAACAAGGTGACACACAGTGATCCGTCCTGTGAGATTTCCCAGCTTTTGGCAATTAACAGTTTAGAGACTGACTGTGCCGGAAGTTGCATCACCGTCTTCCTCCTTGATGGCTTTACAAGTTGCAGGAAAAAAGATGCCTGTTTCTCAGCTGAAAGCATCCACGCATCCCTCTTGGGGTGATGCTCACTCAGGCAGTGCACAATCCTTGCCCTGTCTGCAGGTCAAGTAAGAGCAATTTTAGAAAAGACTCCTTGGGCAGCATTAGTCTCATGACACTGCAAAAGCGGAGGATACATGCGGGCATGTATCCCTGCCCCATCCATACTATCAGGAAATGTTGGCTTGGGCAGCGTGGTCTTGTATCCACAAAGTGTAGAGATTCGAAAAGTTTTGACTGAAATGTAGACCACGGCTTGGCTTGGTCTATAGGGTGGAGGTGCCTATTCAGACCGATACATATCTGTCAAATTGCTGAGGCTGGGGTGTATAACATCAGGTGTAAGAACACTGATGGTTGAACAGGAAAATGCCCTCAGCAAGAAAAATCTGATGTAATTTATGCAATTCCTCTGATGTGGATGGTGCCTCAAAGATTAAAAAAAAAAGTGAAAGCACAAACCTTACAGGCCAGAAGACCTTTAAATTGGGGGGGAAAGGATGAAAAACAGAGCAAGAATAAAGTGGAGAAAGGAATGCAGCACAAGAACAAGGAGACTTGCAGTTGTGTTTGGCTAGATTCCTGTTGTTTTTACTGTTATTTTTTGATTGGACTGTGTGTAAGCCACAAGAAAGTGTTGGATGGGTAAGGACTGAAAGCAATTACTGATGGGAGGAATAGGGGTTTTTGAAAGATCGGAGATGGAAAGGATGCTGGTACGGAGGTGGGGAAACACGAAGCAGAAGCTTGAAGGTGACAGGAGGCATTAGCAGGATATAGCACATCAGGGACGAAGTGGGAGCCAGAGAAGCAGGGTGGAGTGGGTTCAGAAATCAAACGGAACACCGCTGGCTCCTCTGGGTGCCAACACCCGAGTAACACACCCCCAATGCTCAGACACTTTTCCCAGAAGCTCAAGGCCCTTTGTTAAGCCATTTCCCCTGCAGCCTCCGGTGGGCCCCAATGGCCATTCCTGGGGCCACCAGCTGGAAGGGAACCACCAGCTGCCTCCCACAGCCCCACCACCCCACAGGCCCTCACCTCACCCACTTGCGGGGCTGCCATGAGAGGATTCGTACACACTTGCATACGCAGTGGCACGTATATCCCCCTCACACAACCTCACAGGGCAGGAGGCTGCGGGCGGTGGAAGTCCCTGTCTGTCTGCCTGCCTGTCCGTCTGTCGGTCCACCCGCCCCAGCGAGATGAGCCGCCCCGCCGCCCCCGCCCGCCCTCACACCCTAAGGGGACGCCGCGCCTAACGGCTTGGCGAAGCGCGAGACGGGATAAACCAAAGCAGTTCGGGGGCGCGTGTGTCCCATTCCCCCCCCTCCCCATCCGCTGAGAATGAGCTCGCCCGGCTTCGAGCCGCGCTGGCCGTGCCTGCCCGCCACGCGCGTCAGGCGCGAGCGCGAAGCGTGTGGGCGGGGCGTTCCTCCCCCCCTCGGAAGAGCGCAGTAGCGATATCTGCGTGGGGGAGCGCCGCCGGGGCCGCTGCCCCCCTTCCCCCCGGGGGCTGGGAATCGTCTCTACCAAGCGGAGCCGGAGGGTCGGGGGAAGGGCGATGCCACGGGTTACCTTGGCGGGGGGAGTAGGGGAAGGGGAAATCGCAGCAGCCTCCGCAGTTAGGGAGAGGAATGGTATCTTCCGAAGCGGCGGGCAGAACCATTGGTAGTTGGGGGGGGAGGGCAGGCCCACGACGGCTCTGGGCGGGGCAGGGTGAGTGTCGCTGGGCGGGAGGAGGCGGGAAGTGAGTGAAGTACAGAGCTGGGAAGAAAGCAAGAGAGAGCGGCTCGTTGGTCTAGGGGTATGATTCTCGCTTCGGGTGCGAGAGGTCCCGGGTTCAAATCCCGGACGAGCCCGCTGGGAAAGGGGGAGCGGCAGCACCTCCTGTTTTGCCGCCGCGGTGATACTCCCCCGCCGGCGTTTTTGTTGCCGCGGAGCCTCAGGCGCGTCCGCGGCGAGAGGGTGGGCTGGGGGGGAAGGAGCCGGTGCCGGCGGGAACGGCGGGCTCCGCCGTGGTTGCGGAGGCAGAGGCGGGCCCTGGGGGAGGGGGAGCAGCCGCCTTCTGCGGGGGCGAAAGACGGGAGGGATGACCCCTTCTTCCTCGTGAGTTATTAAACGGTTATTCCTCGCGTTAAAAGGGAACGTGCGTCTCGTTGTAAGTCCTCTCCGTGCCCCTTCGCTCTGTGTGTGTGTGTGTGAGAGCCGGCGCTGCCTGCCCGCGGAGCGCAGCGGAGGGCTCCGGAGCGGGGCGGGGGAGAAAGGGGATGAGTTCAGGGAAGGGGAAAAATGGGGGGCGAAAAAAATAAGAAAAGCTGGGCTCGTCCGGGATTTGAACCCGGGACCTCTCGCACCCTAAGCGAGAATCATACCCCTAGACCAACGAGCCGCCATGCACACAAGTTTTTCTCCCTTCCAGAGGAACGGTCGAGTGCTGCCGGGCCGGGCCTGGCCCGGTGACCGTTGGCGGCCCCCGCCCCGGCCGTGGGGCTGCCCCGCGGGGGGAGGCGGTGCGGGCCTCGGTCTGCGCCGTCGGCCGGAGCAGAAGGAGGCTGCGGGTACGGGCGGGGAGCGCGTGCCGGGCCTGAAGGCGCTGCTGCTGCTGCTTTGCCTACGAGCTCGCAATAGAGACGGCTGAGAAGGTCCCAGAAAAACAGGGTTACATAAACGAGAGGTGGTAAACAGGCTTCGTGACAGCCGAGTGTTTGCCGGCTGGTGCCAGCCCGTAATCTGACTCGGCGGAGGGCCGAAGTTTCCCCCCTGCCTCCTCAGCAGGGAGGCCGCCACCCCCGCGTGTTACCTCAGCCCGTGCCTGCCCGGGGCAGGGGCTGCCCGCCAGGGGCGAGTGTGCCAGCCGGGCCGCCGCCGCTCACAGCCGCCTGCCTGAACATGGCGCCCTGCCGGTGCGGCCAGAAGCCCCCCAAGGAGCGGTCAGGGCTTACGGGGGTGGTTCTTCTGCGGTGGCCTTGCTGGGACAGCTCCAACAACTCTCGGGTGCGTAGCCTGTCCGCCGCCTTTGCAGTGCTGCGTATTACTGATGAGGCACACGCGCTGTTACTGTGCGCGCTGCTGGTCTCCAGGTTTCTCCCAATGACTGTGGCAACCCTATCTACCCTTGGGTGCCAAATCTGCTTAATATATATCTAGCCATTAGCCGCAGCAGTCAAACCACAAACCCCAACCAAAAGAAGGGAAGTTCATGGTTCATTTCCATAATGTAAAACCGTACTACAGCCAAGCAGTGGTGACGTTACTTTCCTACTTTACAGGTGATGATTTTATGCACACCTGTTTAAATACCAGAGTCGTCTTTCAACAAACATTGACGCTGGTCAGGCCAGAGGTCAGTGCTGCCTTGGCTTTTGTCTCAGTACAGTAACAGTCACTAAACTAGTTTTGCCTATATTCCAAGAAACTGGGGGGAAGGTAAGAGGGAGACACAGGAAGAATAATTGCTTTAATTTTATGGGCTTTTTTATATATCAAGATTATCAAGAATACTTGTGGCTCAAGCTGTTCCTCAGCATCAGTTCAGTAGTAGAATAGCTCATCATTAGCATCTTTTTCCATTGTAAGGTTTCCTAAGAATACTTATCCTTGCATAGTGGGTGATTGAAGACATTCTTCTTAATCGAATGACAGAAAAATAATTACCAAACTCTTCAAGTACCATATGCAATTACTGTGCTGCTGCCAGCTCTGAGTTTTGAAAGAACCACTGCGTTTCTGTTTAACCAGAGTAAACATAAATGTATCTGCCAGTCACAATTTCTCCCAAATTGCATAGGAAAAAGTAATGTTGTAATAGACACCCAATACTTTCCTTTACAAATAGAGCCTGTTTGGTCTTTCTCTCTCATGTTCTTCTCTTACTGTTCCAAAATGAGCATGTTGGGTGGGGTATTTTTTGCAGGAATGCGTTATCTCTGCACACTAAACAGCGTTTACTGCTCAATTCCAGAGATGCAGGCTAAATAGGAAACAAACAAACCCATTGAAAATGTAAAATCAGTCTGAATATATTTGCTTCTCCTTCTGGAAGATGTTACCCTTATTTTGTTTGCCGTCATAATTCTGCTTGCTCTAACAACTTACTTGAGAGCTGTCCAAAATAATAGGATAACAAAGGTCTGAATTTCTAACATAAACAGCCACCATGAAAAAAATTATTTAATCTCCTCCCCAGTGCCACACACTTTCTTAGATCTTACTTTTCTGATAAGCGGAAACAAAAAAAAAAAGCATTTTTTCCTCCTCTTGTGGGACTGGATGCTGATTTTACTGCAAAGCTCAGAAACCAGTTAGGCAACTTGACAGCAGCCTGCCAGGAGGCTGCTGCGGTCTCTCCTGCCCCAATGGTCTGGGCAGTCCTGCTCTGTCACTGCTGCTTGTCTGACCTTACGGGGAGTGGCTTCAGCGTGAAGAAAAGCAATTCCCCACCTCTCCATATGCAGACAGGAAAAAAAAAAAAAAAGTTTGTTGCCAGCTAAATGAGCTGAATTACTAAGAAATTCGATAAATACCAGTATTATCAATAGGCAGAGAGTAGAGTTGCATAGCTAGAAGGAAAAAGGATGGCAGCATCTACACCTTTAATTGGGTTAGCTTATCAGGGAGTTATGTGCTGAGATGAGTTAAGGAATTGTGTAGTGCAGCTTGTAGGCTCTGCATTTAACAGCTTACTCTGAGAAACGTTCCCAGTTCTTTTTGTCATAACCTTAGTAGTAACATGTCACAACATACAAATGCAATATACGTTCCTCAGGATAACCTAGGTTTGCTCCAGCACCTTGCTTCCTCTTCTGGAAATAGCAGAAGACAGTATTTTGATCATTACCATCTAGAAAAAAACTGGTCTACAGTAAGTAGACCAGATACTCTTCCAGATGTTCTCTGTATTGAACGGCAGTACTACCGCACAGCGAATGGGGCACTCGCAGGGCTGTACCTGTGACAACATTATTTCAGCTCTGTCAGGGAAGGGAGAGATTGTAGGAATCCTCTGGCAAGGGGCACGTGTGGCCGAATTATTACATAAAAAGAGAATGCTTGAGCTCAGTGAAGGACAGTAAATTTGAGAATAAGAAAAAGAATATTAAAAAAAAAATAGGTTGGCTAACTTGAAAAAATGCCTGGAAAGACAAAGCTTGGCCTGTTTAGGGGTGTCCTCATTTGAGTGACACAGGACTCATTTCTCTTCTAATGCCTGAGAAAACTGCACTTTTAGAAGACTCTAGTGTCTGAATTTGT
>RSEF01000001.1:112547346-112632923 GCA_003993805.1 Himantopus leucocephalus | reverse complement strand
GCCTCCTTTTCTCCAGGCTAAACAACCCTAGTTCCCTCAGCCATTTCTCATAAGACTTGTGCTCTAGGCCCTTCACCAGCTTCGTTGTCCTTCTCTGAACATGCTCCTCAATGTCTTTTTTGTAGTGAGGGGCCCAAAACTGAACACAGTATTCGAGGTGTGGCCTCACCAGTGCTGGGTACAGAGGTACAGTCATTTACGTAGTCCTACTGGCCATGCTATTCTGATACAAGCGAGAATGCTCTTGGCCTTCTTGGCTACCTGGGCACGCTGCCGGTTCCTGTTCAGCTGGCTGTCAACCTACATCTCCAGGCCCTTTGCTGCCGGGCAGCTTTCCAGCCACTCTTCCCCAAGCCTGTAGCCCTGCATGGGGTTGTTGTGACCCAAGTGCAGGACCCGCCACTTGGCCTTGTTGACCCTCATACCGTTGGGTTAAGCCCATCAATCCAGCCTGTCCAGATCCCTCTGTAGAGCTGTACTTCCATCAGGCAGATCAACACTCTCGCCCAACTTGGTGTCATCTGCAAACTTACTGAGGGTGCACTCAATCCCCCCGTCCAGACTGTTGATAAAGATATTAAACAGAACCAGCCCCGATACTGGGCCCTGGGGAACACTGCTTGTGAGCGGCTGCCAACTGGATTTAACTCCATTCACCACAACTCTTTGGGCCTGGCGTTCCAGCCAGTTTTATACCCAGCAAAGAGTACACCCGTCCAAGCCATGAGCAGCCAGTTTCTCCAGGAGAAGGCTGTGGGAAATGGTGTCCAAAGCTTTACTGAAGTCCGGGTAGATGACATTCACAGCCTTTCCCTTGTCACAGAGGGAGGTCAGGTTTGTCAAGCAGGACCCACCTTTCATAAACCCATGCCGACTGTGCCTGATCACCTGGTTGTCCTGTATGTGCTGGATGATGGCCCTCAGGATGGTCTGCTCCATAACGTACCCCAGCACCGAGGTCAGACTGACAGGCCTGTAGTTCCCTGGATCCTCCTTCAGACCCTTCTTGTAGATGGGCATCACATTTGCTAACCTCCAGTCAACTGGGACCTCCCAGGTTAGCCAGGACTGCTGATAAATGATGGAAAGTGGCTTGGTGAGCATTTCCTCCAGCTCCCTCAGTACCCTTGGGTGGTTCCCAGCCAGTCCTATAGACTTGTGCGCGTCTTAGTGTTGTAGCAGGTTGCTAATCATTTTCTCTTGGATTATGGGGGCTTCATTCTGCTCCCCATCCCTGTCGTGCAGCTCAGGGGGCTGGGTACCCAGAGAACAACTGGTCATACTATTAAAGACTGAGGCAAAGAACGCATCAAGTACTCGGCCTTTTCCTCATCCTTGGTCACTATGTTTCCGCCTGTATCCAATGAAGGATGGAGATTCTCCTTTGTCCTCCTTTTGTTGTTAATGTATTCATAGAAACATTTTTTATTGTCTTTTACAGCAGTAGCCAGGTTAAGTTTGAATTGGGTTTTGGCCCTTCTAGTTTTCTCCCTGCATAGCCTCATGAAATCCTGTTAAGATTTGAGGAGCTGATGTCCCATGCTGTAAGACAACAGAGGCAGGAAAAATTTTTTTTGAAGCGGTGTACACTGGAAGAGCAAATAAAGTGAGGGACTTTTTTTATGCTGGGGGGAAGAGAATAAGCAAAGAAAAAACGTGAAGTTGAGACAACAATAGGACATGTGAAAATTAAACTTGCTGGAAATACCTGTACAATATTACATAGTTACTGCTTTCCTAGACTGTAGAGAACAGTCAGATATTTTTTTCTTTTGCTTCGCTACAGTTCTGTCCTGGGTTCCTAGTGAGTTAGAACAGTGACTTCTTTAGATTAAGCAGATCTGTGCTACCCACTGCCTGTGTGTGGCAAGGAGTTCTCCGTACCATGTACAAACAGACAATGTCTGTGCAGACTCTCTTCCTCCTACACAAATGCTGAGGGCATCTTGCTTGTTTTATGCTTGAAAGGAAGGCTTGTTCTGTGGCTTGGACTTAAAACAATGGATTTTATTATTTTTTTTCTTTTCTACTCCATTAGCTGGAAAAAACACATAGAGCACAGCAGCTCTGAGTTCATGTCATTGAATTGCCAGAAGCCTTTGTATGTTCCAAATAAATATTTGGTAATTGTTTTACAAAAGAATATTTTTTGGCCCTAGTCAGAGTACATACAAGAGAAAGGAAGCTCTGATACAAACTCTGGAAGGCAATCCCCCTCCCTTAGGGTGCTGTTTCTTTTTCACTCGTTTGAAATGAGAGCAATGATGAACAGGGGGGTCTGAGGGATCAGGGATAACCTGATGGGACTGAGGAGGTGGTGAGTTTGAGAAGTGAACAGCGTGGACTTGGAATGGCAAAGTGAATGAATGGTGGTTTCGTCTGGTTTTGGTTATTGTAATTAAACTGGTATGCTTAATTCTTCCATCCCTGAAGTGCTTGCACGCGCATCCCGTGTCCCCTGGGTATGTGCTCTGCCTTCCCCTGGCTTGCCGTGCTGGTTGGATGAGAGACAGCGGTTCCTACAAAGCCATGCACGGAGTGATTGTCAGGCGTACCCAGATGGCGGGGTGTTTTCGTCTCTTTCATTGTTGGGCCATTTAATTCATGCAGGCAGTCTGCATTGCAGGGCCAGTTGCTGCTACCTGCTGTGTTTGTGGCCCCCCTGTGCCGCAGCCGGTCAGCTGGAGTTGCCTGATAGACTTGGTGTCTCGGGGCGAGGAAGATGGGAGGTGGCGCAGCTCACATGAGCTTTGTTTTCTTGGGGAACAAGGCTTAAAGTCACATATGTAAAAGATGGTTTCTAAAATTCTCTACGGAGCGTGGGCTTTGCTTAACTTTGAGCTCCGATAAAGTAACCTGTTTTATGGCAAATCTGCCTCTTAGGATGGTCATACCACTCGAAAGAAGCTTGCCATCCAACTTCTGAAGTTTGCTGAGCTGGTAACTCACTGACTAAAAGCATAAACCCCATGATTTAAAGACTAACGTAGGTGGGGGATTTTTATTTATTTATTTAATTATTTTAAACTGTCTTTGACTGGAATATTTCTCTTCAGTTTGCCTACTTCAAGAGCTAGCTTATTCAAAGTTGAGAAATAAATCAGCTAAGATACTGAAGAAGCAGGAAGGCTTGCTTCCCCCTTCTAATAAGGGAGGAAACCCCCTGAAATGAAGATATTGTAGCCCAGAAATATAGAATCCTGTGATCAGAAGCAGATTACTAGTACTGTCTCTATGCTGAAAACCATGGTTTAGTAAAAATCAAAACTTACATTTGAGTTGCCGGGTGCACATGTCACATGCACACCCACCCACAGTGATTTTTAAAAGATTTTTGCTCTCACATGGACGTGACATGAACGCTGAAAGACATTCTTTGGTGATGTCACAAGATCGCATGTTGTTTCTTAACATAAACCTTAATGAATGTACAGATGTATCTTTGCTTAGATCTGGATATGGATAGTATCTTTGCAGTTTAAAAGGTGCCAGATAAAGAATATGTTCAACAGGTTTTCCAAATCACACTGAATTTCACTTACTCTATAGGAAAACTACCAGTACAAGCACAATATTAACCTTGATTACTTTAAATTTGGGGGGTGGTTGTGGTCTGGTTGCTGTTTTGACCATGCATAAGCCTCGTGGTAGAAAAAAATTAAACTACTCTCATGCTTCTGAACTATAGCTGAGTGATTATTTATGAGGTCTTGCACATGAAGACCTTGAAGCATGCCAGAGAGCAGAAGCAGATGGCGTAGCTGGGAGCCAGAGAGCTTTCTGGAGGTGAGCTTTTGTTCTACCCACAGCTGAGAAAACTGGAGATGGGAAACAAGATGTGAGCCATAGAGGAAACTGAGTAAAGCTGAGTCCAAGATGTTAGTTCCTCTGATGGGGCTTATTTATTACAGTGTCTGCTAGCGGGGAAGAGTTTTAAACTCATCCTTTGCACCATAGAATTGACTTCTACAAACTGGTGCAGAGGAAACATCTGTGGATGGAAAACATCCTGTAACAGATAATACAAGGAAAGAGAAGTGAACTGGCCTGCTCTGTATGTGTTTATATTGCAGGTATAATGCAATGTCTGTGCACTTGATGTAGGAGTTGTTGATGTCTCTTCTCTTTTCCACTTACAAGCAATGTGATATGAACAGTTACCACTTCAGCTTCCTGATTCTGGAAACAGCACTGATGCCGCTTGTTCTCCTTCTTTCTTCTCTTTACCTTTCCCATACAGTCAAAGTATCAGCAGTAGAGGTCAACACACCGGAGGAGATATTTGTGGAGAATGGGACAGACGCAAAGCTTCCATGCACATTTACATCTGTGGAAGTGATCAGCAGCGCAGCATCTGTTTCTTGGAGTTTTCAACCAGAGGGAGCTGCAACTCGTATCTCAGTAAGGAACGGCTGTAGGGGAGCAAACCTGGGAGGGGAGGCTGTGATAAGTGTGCAGAAGTCTTCTAGTTGGTTCTGAGGAGCAAGCAAATATGGATTGGAGCCTCCTTCCATGTGTCTTGTCTCCATCACTGTGCTTTTAGGGGGGCTTTTAGAGTTGTTTAAAGTATTGCTATATGCTAGGTCTCTGCAAAGGCTGGAGTGTGCAGCAGCTGTAAAGTGTACTAGTACTTTGTTAGAGGAGAGGGGTGTTGGTGTGGTAGCAGTATGTATGAAGTAGGTGAGCATCTAGGAATCTTCTCCTCAGTACTATATCCTCCTGCACTTGAAATGAGCTGTGGAGCTGTGCATTGAATGATAGTGGTCAAAGAATTTGAGTTACCAGTATTACAGTGTTACATTGTGTGTTGTGCGTGTTGCTTATTTTCTGCTTGTGTACTGTTTAGGCACTATTTGAAAGGGCTTAAAATAAGACCGGTCTGCCTGGTTTCAGAACAGAATTGAATTGCTCAAATCAGTAAGCAGTAACATACTCATATCTAGTTATTTGATAAGTAAAAAATCAGTCTAGCAAGCATCTTAGGCTAATAATAATTGCCATCACTCGTTTCCTGTATGTTGAGCCCAAGTGTGCTTAGATCCTTTGTGTGTGAACCTTCAAGGAAGTGGTTTTGGTAGGTTGTTAGCTGTCTTCTTTCTTTGTTGCACAAGCTGTGCACATCTGAGTCTGAGTTCTCTGACACTTCTGCTTTCCTCTTATTCCTTGCCCTGAGCCAGAATTTGGAGGAGGCAGAACAAGGGACTCTGGGGCAGCAGGGAAGGTGTGGGGGGACAGCAGGTTGCTCAGCCTGTTAGTGTTTGTCTCCTTCCTCCTGCTGCAGATGTGAGATCATTTAAAGTCTAGAAGCTCTTCAATGCTCAGAATAGAGGCGGTCCGAAACAGCGTATGAGCATCTTGCTCAATATGTAGAGCTCTGAGGAATCAGCTTCTGAACTCTCAGTGAATAAAAATTTAGTTTTGAAAAGGGACCTCTTCTCTTTCAGAAGCCAAAGCAGTCGCTGGACAAAAGCTTAAGGAAGTAGGGCATATTTCCTGCCAATGTTGAACAGGATGGGTGAAAAGAAGCCATCTGTTCGTATGTTTTCTGCTCCCCATAGAAAAATCCGCCATGTATCCTGTTTTGCCCTTTCCTTTCCGCATCGCTGTCCAAACTCCTTACTGTAGAAATACAACTTCAGGACATAACATTTTTTTGGAAGTGAAGTCAATTCAGACATTCTACCCAGATGTAGTTACCAGCACAACTGAGGGAAAAGCAAATTATCTTTGAGCACAAGTGACCCAGCATGATCTCATGTTAATTCCCTGTTTCTTTCGAGGGGCTGGGGAAGATATAGAGGGGAAGATATATTTTTTTTTTATGAACCCCAGTCATGTCAATTACATGGCTTGGTGGGCATTAATTTGAAAGATCAGTGTCATGATCAGCTTATGTCTGAGCTAAGTCCATGCTTCTCCTGAAAAGGATGGTCCTGTGCCTCTTTGGGATCAGAACTGTCAATCTTGTGGCCATGTGGTGAGGGTGACTTGACTGAAAGCTTCCCCTGCTTGTCCCCTTCCCCCTCCACATGCCTGGTTATAGAGACAGCTCTGCATGAATGAAACATCTGATGATAGCAGAGTTTCACAATCGGCTTAAACCAGTCTAAATCCATCAGCTTTAGGCTTCAAAAGAAGCCTCATGTAAATCACTTAATCATAGGCATGGAGTGACTTGAGTCACTTAGTTTGTGTTTCAGGATGTATTTTACTTTGACTTCCCCTCCCCCAGGTGAGCATACCTAGACAGCTAAGGGATCTGCTTCTTGCCTTCTAGACTTCCAGTCGGATGACTCCCCCCATGCGCAGGGGCGTGGTAATGCGGTGCCTCTGTGCTAGAGGTTATAATCCAGCTGGAAATGCTGCAGACTGATGCAGATTTCCTCCGAAATGTTGACAGATGAGGGTGTGTTAGCAGACTTCCTACCAGATGAGATAGTTCGTTAGACTTACGCTAGCCTGTAGGCGACAAATAAGTGTCAGATTGGCTGCAGCACAACAGATGGTCATGTGTACATACCTGATCTGGATAAGGTTTGTGCTGCCAAATGATCAGGCCTGATATTCAGAGTGCAGGTCTGATAGAAAAGATACTGGAGTGGCAAGCCTCAGATCAAGGGTAGGAACTGGAAAAGAGATGGGAGCTGAGTTGAATGGCTTGCAGCCAGTTTGTTCTGTGTCAGAGAAACTGCTTCGTAAAGAAGGGTGTAGAAAGAGGAGGCTGGAATATTATCTTGGTTTCTTTAACCATGCTCTGGAGACTGAACTGAAGAGAGTTCGAGTTGATTCTTGGTTGAGTTAAGGTTGTCTCTCTCTCTTTCAGAATGTGAAATTAAGAATGAATGTGCTCCTGCAATACAGCCTTGATCCCTCTCTTAGGGTTAATGGCCAGTGTTCAAACATCCCATGTGTTTGAAAGCAGAGTTGTCCTGTAGAGGTCTATGCACTTCTACTGCTGTAAGTTCCAATTTTGGTCAGGTATAGTGAGGAAATAAGCAGTTTCTCCTCAGACTGTACTAAACAGGTTCATTCTTCAAGGATTTTTGGTCATGTCTAGGGAGTGCCGGGCCAACGTGCAACTTAGTCACCTAAAAACTGGGGAAGAGTTATATTTAGTCACTGTGAAGGTTTCTGGAAAACAGCTAGGTGTGCTCTAAATTGCTCGTGGGATTTTTTGGGGGGTGAAGGGAGGGAGGGTATTGCAACTACAGCTAAATTAACACGCAAGTAACACACAGCAAAACATGAGATAGGAAACTTGGTATCCTTTTCCCACTAGGATGCAGAAGGCTTCCTGTGCCTCAAAGACAGATGGCTGTGATCCAGAACTGTTCTATGCTTTAGTTATTCCCAGGTTAACAGCCTTTGTCTCTTTCCCCCACCTCCTTGTTTGTGAAACCCAGTGTCCCCAAGAACAGGAAAAAAACCCCAAACAATCCAACCACAAAACAAAATAAAACCAACAGAAAACTGAAACTTGCAGTCTGTTGTGCTAGTATGATTGAGGTACAAGCCATAGCATGGTTATGTCATCAAGAGCCAACAAGCCAGACTAAAGTGGTGAGGCAGGAGGAAAAAAAAAATCTCAAATGCTAGCTGTCTATAGTACAGTGGATTCTGGGAGAATGCTGTAATAGTGAGAGAAGCATCGTAGCTCTGTATTCTCTAATTGGATTGTTCTTATATCCTCTTTTCCTTGACTACAGTTTTTCTATTACTTGAATGGAAAGCCATACCCTGGAAAGGACATACCATTTAAAGACAGGATCACTTGGGCTGGAGATCTTAACAAGAAAGATGCTTCTATCAGTATATCAAACATGCAGTTCCGGGACAACGGCACTTACATTTGTGATGTCAAGAACCCACCTGACATTGTTGTCAAACCAGGAGAAATCCGAGTTAGAGTTGTGGAAAAAGGTATTCACCCTATATGATTTTTTTACTTTTTTTTTTTTTTTTTTTTTACCCTTCTGTGTCTGTATCACTTTTCTTGGGGGTGGGGGAGTAGCCCGGAGGGAACAACTGTCTTTTTAATTCTCTTCTTCCAGGTCCTACTAATCAAACCGATACTCTGTCAGCTGTTTAAAACACTAAATTTCATACTCTTTTCCTCTATATCCACTAATTCCTATGCTTTTAACAAGTATTAGCAAAAGCTGATGGAAGCCTTGATGAAAACCCATCTTCTCATTTCAAAGTCCTATGATTTTTTTTTTCTGTATTATGCTACACAAAGGGTTAAGATGACTTGAAATCTGGGGAGTAAGGAGAGAAAGTGGCTGACCCTTCTTTTTGGAGCCCATCCAGTCTGTATACTGGAAAACAAAACGAATAATCTGGCCTGGGCATGTACCGACAGACAGTGAGATGCGACTGTCTTCAATATGAAGGTGTTTGTGTTGGATGTGCATTCAGTCTCTTTTACTGGGATGTTCTTACAGTGTCCATGGTGACACTTGTAAACTGCAAGGGCTGGTTACTTGCAGTCATTTAAAGCTTCTGATTAGCATTTGGCCACAATGATCACATTTCAGGAGCACTTACATTCTGTATGTTGATTTGGCTCTTTATTTCCCTTGGTCATCCAAAACATTTGATAGTTCTATCTAAGCTGGAGGTCAGCCAAAGCGTGACTGTTCCTACAATGAAATGGTTCTTACAGTGATCAGATTTCCAAATTTATATTTAATAATGACAAGAATAAATGTTGAATTCAGAAACATCAGTGCTGATACAGCTATTCCATTAGATTTTAATATGCTAGGGAAGATACCTACGTGTATGCTCCAATTACAATGATACTGCTGCTATAACAGGTGCGTACCCCTGCTCATGAGGTCATTCCATGTACTTATGTAGCCAAGATCTATATCTAACCCTTCTCTTCACAGAGCAGTTTGAGTTGGATGGGACCTCCGGAGATCCTGCCATCACTTAGAACTTTCTGATTCTTGGACGTTTGAAGTCTATATAAAATAGGGTCAGTTTATTTTCTTACGATGTATTGATAGTCTCTATGAAGAAGCAGTAAAGCAACTGCTGGTTTGGCAAAGGCAGGCTGTCTGGGCCAAGCCTCTTCAGATTTTAACCCAGGTTAAGCAAATGAAGACTGACTTCAGTACACTAATTCAGCTGATATTTTTCAACAGACTTGCATGCCGGCTTCCCCATAGGTGGAGTATCTGGACAAGAGAATCTCACTGTTTCTGAAGGGAACCCTGTATTTGGCAAGACTTCTCGTCATCAGAAAAATGCTGCAACAATTTTCTTCAAAGTCTTAGGAAGACCTTGAAAACAGGTTTTCAGGCTATAGCTGTAATGTTGTCTTGCATTCTGACTTTACCTGGAAGTACTGCTCTTGTAATAGGTTGTAACTCATCCTGACCTTAGCTGGAGAAATTTTTTCAATGGAAATAAGTACAAGTTGACTGTGTGCATATTTTTTTTTTCTTACTATGTATACATTTAATTGTTCTGAATCATACGTCTGGTGTTATAAACTGTTCGAAGCCACATACATACTTTACACATTTAAATGATCTCATAGATGCTAGGTTAGCCTTAGATTTTGGATTAAACATGTAATAAGTTCCAGGGTGGCTTAACTGTTCAAAATTGCCAAGCTAACTCAGCTGATTTTCACTGCAGTATCTACATAGTGTTTGCACAAACAGCTTCATCAACTACATTGGAAGAATCCTACTGGCAGGAATGAGAGGCAAGACTGTTCTTTCACTAGTCCGTCTGAATCTGGAAAGGACTACTGCTCAAAGCCTATATGACAGAAATTTGTAGGGAATTCCAAGTCTTTACATTAGGCTGCCTCTACTTGTAATAGGAAGCTACTTAACACTGTGTTCAAGACAGATTGTGTTATCTGGAGGTAGTCCATCTTTGATCTGAACTCTCGTTGGGGAAAAAATTAGAATTGTCATATGAAAATATTAGCAGCAATGGAAAACTTCAGTTTCTTGCATATTTGATAAAACTGATAACACACTTTCAGCGCAAATGGAAGTTGCTTTTAATTATGGTGATATTTAGTGAAAAATGTTCTTTGAAAGGCTGGATTTTTGGCTTGTGTTAAGCTATTAACTTAAATGTTAGCTTTCAGAGCTGGCGTTTGGTTATGTAGCTGGGACTGTCTGTTACAATGGAGTCATTGGCTGCTCTGCAAGTACTTACAAGGAATTCATGTAACTGTGGAATGCTGAAAAATATAAGAAAAACTGGGAGGTGACATTCTTCAGCTGAAGTATGGGGTCGTAAAATTGTGTGAGCTTTTCTATAGTCTGTTGGACCATGTTCTGAGAGGCAATAAAGCCAGACTCTAGTTTCACATACAAACAGTTGCGTTTTTTTATACAGTCTTAAAAACCTCTGTCAACAGAACATAACTGCTGTCCTTTACTCAAATTCAACCAACCAAAAAACCCCACCTGAGTCAAAGAAATCGCCAAACTCTAGATTAGATAGTGCCAGAATTTTAATGTCACTCTTTCAGCAGACACTCAGCACTATAGTTTTGGGTTGCTGCTTACTTTCTTGCTCTGAAAAAGTGTGTGGGGGGTTTCTTTTTTCTTGTGTACGAGGCAACAGGTGGTCTGCTAACAGAAGTGCATGTCTGTTGATGCTTTTGCAGACAGTTATTTCTTCACTTGGAAAAGTGAAAAAGCACAGAAACTTGGGAACTCCTATATGCCTCAAAATAAATTTGTTTATCTTTGCATGGGGCTCACACACACTCTCGGTCTTGTGTACCTGAAAAGTATTACCATTTGTAGGGCTCCCTTCCTTAATAGCAGATGGATCTCTGGGCTGCCGAAAGGTTCTGGAAAGAAGGGATGTCTTCCTCTAAATTGTGGCATGCCTGTCTTCATCTTTAATTGCTTACTAAGACTCTGAATTACCATGTTGTTATGAATTGCTATCTAACACTGGAGAGCTAGGAAAGCTGCTGAGGCAATATTTGGCCAAACGATGGTGTGATCAGTGAAACGCCTAGAGATCAGGTAGCCCTTTGTCTGAAAGTCACTGAACTCAAAATGTACAGTACTAAATGTAAGCCCTGTTTTCTTAGTATGATGCCCCTGATTCAGGGTACTGTGTTGTGCTGCTCCCTTCTAGATAAAATGGGCATGGCCTACAGACTGCAAACTTTCTGGGAATGCTTCGTATAAGCATGGTTTGTGGTCCTTGCTGGAATGAGTCCACCAAAGGGAGACTAAGAGGATTAAGGGACTGAGCCACCTTTCATATGAGGAGAAGCTGAGAGATCTGGGGTTGTCTAGCCCGCAAAAGAGAAGAAAGGCTCAGGGGGATCCTCCCACCAGGTATTTATGTACATTGATAGGATCTAAAGAAGACCGAGACAGGCTCTTCAATGGTGCCTGGTGACAGGATAAGAGACAATAGGCGTAAACTGAAATACAGGAAATTCTGTCTGAACATTAGAAAACGCATTTTTACTGTGGTTGAACACTGGAATAGGTTGCCCAAAGAGCTTATGGAGTCTCCCATCCTTGGAGACAGTCAAAACCAAACTGGGCAGAGTATTGAGCAAACTGTGATAGTTGACCCTGCTTGAGCAGGAGGTTGGACTAGCCAATCTCAAGACATCCCTTCCAACCTCAACGATTCTGTGATAATCAGATGCAGGTATCTGAGAAAGATTTTTCTATGTAAGATGTTTTATGTGTTGGATGTTAGGCTGATTCACTTGCATTTGGTGCAAGTAGCTAGTGTAGCATGGAGTCTTGTGAGAAACCCTCTGGTCTGAGATGTTGCTTCCATTAAACACGATGTGGAGGTGGGGAGGGACTTCATTTCTTACTTGGAAAAGCTATAATGGTAGTCTGTGTTCTTTACCTTGTAAGTCATTTGTACTCATTCTCTGATTGGCTTTTATTTCTGTCTGCTCTTTCTTGGCCTGCCCTCCCCCCAAATTATATTGGGGAAAATGTGAGTAAAGCAATACTGTGTTCCTATAAGCTTATTTCTAATATCATACAATGATCTTGACTTAAGAAGGGAAAGAATGACTCTATAAAGATGTATGGAGATGTATTTTGAGACACCAGAATCATGTATAAGCACTCTTCAGAGACATAATGGGTAGTAACTAGTCTGTCTGCTGCATGCTGCCCAGAGACCACCCAGCCTTCAGCACTCTGAGTTGGTTGGCAATGCGCTACGTTCAAATCTGCTTTCAGGCGTGTGTGCCTTTTCCTGTTGACCTCGCTGGGAATGGCCAGATGAGTGTAAGTCCCCACCCCCAATACAAAATTAGACAGTGTTATCCTCATTTTCACTTGTGTTCCCTGACATGTAAAAATTCTTGGTTCAATATAAACTCTCTTCTGAAGGATGGTGACATTAAGAACACTTGGTGTGTGCTCTGTTCATACATTATTCTGCTGGCTGCCTGCTATCACTGCCACTTAGGCTGCATGTTATAATTCCTGGATATTACTTTAGTGCCTTCTGCTCTAAACGAATCCAAGGTCAAGAGTATTTGTGGTTTGCACTTCTGTTAATCAGGGAATGCAGAAGAGTTGAATGTTTTCTCCCTTCTCTCCCCAGACAGCCTGCCTGCGTTCCCCATTGCCATGGTGGCAGGGATAGTCATCGGTACGGTTACAGGTCTCTCACTGCTCATCTCTATTGTCGTGTGTCTTGTCATCAGAAAGAACAACTCTAAAAAACGATACTCTGGGTAAGAGATCTCCCTCCTCACCTATGGATGATGTGAGGAACAGCAGCAGGATCAGAGGGAGGGTTTAGAGGGGGGTAGGAGTTGTTTCAGCCAAGTCTTGGCTAGAGATAGGGTATGGCCATGTGGAACACTGGTCATCTGCCTATAATGATTACCTTTGTACTGTGCCTGAAAAGACCTACTGACCATGAGTTGCACCTGAAAATCGCTAAAAGTTGGAGCTGATCCCCAGCCACAAGCGTATATGCCCTATGAACATTTAATCCAAGATCCCCTAGCTCTCGTCTGTTCCCCTTCCCTTCCCTCCAGCCCTGCTTCCCCCTACCACCCCTCACACCAAAGGAAAAGTGCCACACATGCGCTGTTAAGGAATGCTCTGTGGTGAGATTAAGACCGGATTTTTTAGATACCAGTGTCTGGCTCCTGAGCCTGGAGTATAATCGCCAAAACCCCATTCATCACCACACTTCAAAGTAAAGGAGAAGTATCCACTCCGTATCCATTCTCATACACTGTCTGTTTTTTTGTTAACTGTTACCATCCCCGCAAGGTTTTAGTGTTAGGAAGATAACTCCAAAGTGAAGCATGAATCTTTGAGTGGACATATGAAAAAGCAACAAGAACAAACAAAGGCAGACTTGAGTCCTGTAGTGATGGAGCTTGGTGCTGGTGGGGGAAGTGCTTCCTCTTTTCTCCTCTCTAATTAGCTGGTAGTTTGCTTCTATAGGAAAGAATGAAAATTATGTATGTAGTCTTAGAAATAAACCCCAAACCTCTAACTTCCTTTTGTTCTTTTCCCAACAAATATTCCTGCTTCCTGCAGGTTCTTTGGGTTGCCTGTCAGATAAAAGAAAATAACTCCAAAAGGAAACTTGTGGGGATTTCTAAATTAAACTTTGCCCTGTCCTTTTCCCAGTTGGAGAGCTTAGAGAAAGTGATTGCCCAATGGTAAGGCTAAATATAGCGAAGGCAGCTGTGTGTGCTGAAACTTGTGTGGAAAGCCTGATTTTCCCTTTCTGCATGTGCCCTTCCCCTAAGAACTGAAAAGAAGCCTGCAGTGTCACGCACCAGCAGTGTGCATGAGGCAGTCCGCTTGCCTTGCTTCCCAGAGACCTGCTCTCCAGTGTCTTCCTGATGAAGGACACATGCTGGTGCTGAGCCTGGAGCAGTAGTTCATGCACTGTAATTTCTTGTAGTAGATTTAACTACTCTCTTAGGAAAGTAATCTCTGAAGTTTAAATACTGCTTTCACTGACCATGCCAGCTCTGCATGATGTGTAAAGAGAAACCAAGCGTGCTGTGACCCCCTCCAAACTTATGGACTCTCTTCTACGTGATGCTAACCCAGTGTGTGGTGGTGGTGGTGGTGAGATGCACTTACTTCTAGATAACCATTCTTCTTTGAACTGAGGTGGGCTGGGGCACTGCGCGGCATCTGGAACCCCTGCATGGCCACAGTTTCCATTCATGCTCTGACTTTGGTGTTGTTTTTTTTTTGTTTTGTTTTTTTTCTTTCTGCCTGGGTGTGCTGGGATCGGATCCTGCTTACCTTCCTCTCCTTACAGAGATCCTGATATAGACGCCAGATTGGGAATGTAACAGGGCTGGGTCTTCTCTTCCAATCCCACTAGACACCATGGTAACTAATCAAGTTGGTGGTTGCTGTTAATACCTGTGTGTATGTGTACACATTTCCTCTTCCTTTGCTGACTAACCAGCTAGCTCTCTACTAACATAACTTCACTGTAATTTGTGCTGGAATCTGTTGGCAAAGGGATGATGCATTTCACTGGGTGCTTGGGTTTCATTGTCTCATGTCTAACTGGGGTGGGATTGCTGCTTATCCCAGGTGGTGTCCCTCCATCTCTTCCAACAGTGAACTTGCCAGTGCATTGACTAAAGCACACGGAAATTCAGAGCCCTTTCTGTGTCAAAATAAAAGTAAATTCCCTATAAGTGTTTCTCTGGCTCAGACAGCTTGGGTGTTTGAAAACCTGTGGTGATCTAAGTGCATTGGTTGCTTAAACCTGTATTATGAATTTAGATAGTGTAGATCTTAGGAATTCTGGGAATAAAGCAAACAATTCACAATTACATCATTTTGATAACAGAAGGGCTGCTTTGTCTCTGTTTGAGACAGTGGAAGCACCTTGCCGTGATGGCTGGGGGCATTTTGTTGTTTTTTTCTTACTGCTGCAGGTATGAGGAGCTAAGCCTTCTATGGTTAGACTTACCACAGGATAAAAAATGATTGCCCTGTGAGGAAGTGGTCTGCTTAATGTCGCTGTCCGCATTTGTTTGTTTCTGTACTTGCTGTGTACGCTGTCTGTCTATAAAGATTGGGGGAAAAGGATGCCCAGTGGTCAAAGGGTTGTGGTAGCAAAGGGAACTCCTTTGTCTACTATCAAGGAGGTGGCTATTTTTCTATCCTGGGTGTTCGGGTGCGAGGAGGTAGACCTAGCATTTAGAGACCCATTACTGCATTGCCCAGAAGCTACTGATGTTGAGTTGAAGGGCATTTTCTCATATACTTAGCTCTGTGGTATTCATTTCTCTGTCTGTCACTGGCTTGTTTTCTTTTCAGTCCTGCTTTAAGCAGAGGGAAAGAAGCAAACAGAGAGTGAAAACAGCCAACCTTCTTTTAGGGGTGTTGGTTCTTGCCACAAGACAGTTTTCGTGTTTGAAAAACCAGGTTTGCCTGATTAGATGTCGAAGTAGCTATATCAGGGCACATAGCTTACATGTCACATGTGACTCTTAAAGTAATTTCTCCAGAGATTAGTGTCTGTTGTGAGTGGGCAGAATTATTTTGGGATTGTAGCCTAACCAAAAGCAAGGGAACTAATGTGGAGTTTGGTAGAAAGTGCCTTTCTGGTATGGATAGCTGGTGGTTCTTGCAAGTGTTAGCTCTAACTGTAGCACTGGTATAACACTTGCCTCAGTGACTGGGATTATTTAGCTTATAGTTAGAAGATAATTGCTGTTTACCACTGTTGACTGAAGTCTCAATGAAGAAAACACATCTGGCTTTAGACAGATTGGGTTGAATAGTAACATGTAGGGAACAGGGGGTTTGGAGGAGCTGCTGTGCTATGTGAATAGTTGTTGCTTCATGTTGCTTACCAGTGAGACTCTGGGAGGAAAGATAGAGAAATGTCTGGGGAGAGATGGAGAATTATGTGTGTTTATTTCAGAATCCATTATGTTCATTTTTACTTTGGCATAATCTGCCACATTCATCTTGCCATCACTCGTTTTTTGTTTTTGTTCTTTTTTTATTTATTTGTGTGCCTCTTGAACATTGTCGTGCAAACTCTGCTCTGCCACCTCGTCAGCTGCAGTACATCTGAGAGCTTGATGTCACCGGTTAAACAGGCTCCACAGAAGTCGCCCTCCGACACAGAGGGTCTGGTAAACAGCGTGCCCGCCAGATCACACCAGGTAAACTGCTTCCAGCTGCTTCCCGAAACAGGATCCTCCTAGAATGTGGGGGAGATGGTACAGAAAAGATAAAGGCAGGGTGGGACACGTGAATTAGGTGCTGTCTGATGAGGTGTTGAGGGCTGGGGGGTAAAAGTGTCTGCTCCGAACAAGGGATGGGCTGGGACTGGTGAACTATTCGTAGAATGCTTAGTGCAATTGAAAGAATAGCATCTTGATATTACTTGAGATGGAGTTTTATGCCCTTTTTGTACTGATGTGTAAAAAAGTTGGTTCTGATCTTGTGCGTTATCATACGCAAGTGTTAGTGAAGTGCAAGGATGAGAGCCTGGCAAGAATGAGGAGTGGGCAGTGGGTAGCTGTTTAATGTAGAAACAACATTATTTACTGGATGTGTGATCACCCCATAAAGATGCCTAATCTGTTCTAGGATTGTAATGGGGAGGAATTTTACTCTCTCATCACTGTGGTGGTGCGTGCCCTGTGGCATATTCTTCCTTCACAAGGAAATGAGCCGGCGCAGTACAAACACTGACCAGTGATGATTAGTTTGAAGATGATTCTTGCTGCTGAGAGCTCTCCTCTGCTGAGTCACCCAACTTTTCTGGGCTTCAAATTGCCACACCTTGTCTTGTGCTTGCTGCTGTTGGCAAAGTTCTGCTGACTTTGAAGGAAAAAGGTGGCTCTTATCCAGACTTAACATCCCATGGGAAATTAGTCAGCTGGGAAAGAGCATGAGTCAGACAAGGATTCTACAGAATTTATGATTACCTGTTAACAGTGTACATGATTTCCTTATTTGTAAGCTCTTTCTTAGCTCTTGATTTGTGTATTCCCAACAATTTTCCTGTGGAGATACAGATCCTGAGTTTAAGTCCGAAATGGACTTCGTCTTAATTTGCCACCTTTTAGCAAGTGGCTGCAGAGTAGTCTGTGAACCGATGGGTTCCTAAGTCAGGGTTAATACCTGGTTTCTTAATTTCTCCTGACAAAATAATGGAGATGTGTGTTAATGTGTTAACACTGCAGGAAAAAAATACAGCGCTAACAGTGAGCTGGATAAAGTCAAAGTCCCTACTCTGTTGGGCTTCCAGGCTGGTTTGGAAATGCATCTTGTTCTTGGCAGATGCAGTATTTCCAGAGTTTTAGCACATAGGCCCATAAAGCTACCTACTGACTTCAGAGAACAGTCATTCTCTGAACATAAAGGCAATATACTCAAGTTATAAGATGTAAAAATAGTTCAGATTTTGACTGGAGTGGGTCTAGTAGCAGGAGGCTGCCTATAAAGGCCTACATAAAGCTCATCTTTTCTAGTTCATAGGAGGGGCTTCTAGAACAGGTGAAAGACACAGGTGGTTGCCACCTCCCCCACCACTCAAAAAAAAAAAAGAAAAAGAAAAAGAAAAAAAAGCTTATGTGTGGGATGTATGCTGCAGTAGCTGTTGTCAACTTCCATAGGTCAAAAGACCAAGATGTTTTATCTAATGACTGCTGTGGTATGAAGCAATACATGCAAGTGCCCTGAGAGCTACATGGAGGAAGAGTTTTGCTGTTCTATGCTTTCATCTTGAAAGCAGAAGTACTTTTATCTTCTCTGTAACGTTTTGGTGTGAAAACTTACTGTGTCCTCAGCCTTCCATGTCCCCAGTGTTCTGGGTCTCAGTGTACAGGAAGGAACACGTCAGAGTAAATCTAACTCAGAATTGGTGTGCTTTTGCCCTCCTGTAGTCACTCCAGTCTGCTTATTCCTTGACAGAGTTCTCCAGGGTCTTCCTACAGGTAAGTTCCTAAAGGAAAACCCAAAGTGTGAACACTCCTGACTTCAAAGAAAAAATATGGGAAATGGTTTTTGTTTTGTTTAATTTTAGTTTAGTTTTTTAGTTTTGGAATCTCTTTTGTCAGGCAAAGAGAGCTTTGTCTGGATTTTCATTTCTGGGCAAACATTTGTAGCAGCAAGTGGTTCCTCTACCTTCTGTTAAGCATTTGCTCCATCTTTACAGAACAGCAAGTAAACATATTTACTTTTCTTTAAAAAGATCCATGATAAAATCAGAGTAGATCAGATTTTGAACAGATGGTTTAAAACAGTGAGGAAACTAAGTTTCAATTGATTACACTTATATTTTTAACTTCTAGCCATTTTTTTTTAAAGCATGATATCAACATGCGAATTGATATATTTGAAATCTAGCATCACATATAAGTAAAACCTGTTATTTCTTGGTAATCAAAAAATTAGTTGTCG
The DNA here is from genome assembly GCA_003993805.1 of Himantopus leucocephalus. NCBI lineage: Eukaryota > Metazoa > Chordata > Aves > Charadriiformes > Recurvirostridae > Himantopus > Himantopus leucocephalus. The sequence continues at coordinate 112,614,516 of RSEF01000001.1, read as the reverse complement.
CATTCAAGCTTTTGAGCTGTCATGTAGGTGGAATGCTGATACTCAGATTCCTAACAGTTCCCAGAAGCTGTTGCAGGCTGCTTGATGATTCAGGCACACTTTTGTGTCTTGGATTGCCTGGCAGTTATAGACCAGCGGTTCACACAATCAATGCTGCGGGCAAACAGTAAAAGCCTGTGGGCTTCCTTGTAGCCTTTTACTTGGTAGAATGTGTAGGAAGTGACTGAACGCTTCGTGCTTCACTGTTGAAGATGAACTGTGAATACAAATACACAACCCCTGCCTCTGCAAGTTAAAAATAGTAATACGGGTGTTCACTCTCAAAGAGTGGCATTTAAATTAGATTTATTAAGTGAGGTTTATTCTTTTTGTTACTTATGTGTCAGTTTAAGAATCAGTGATGAAGTATTTGTCCACATCACTTCTCAGCTGAAAGTGCACTTGATCCTGCACTTCCTTTGTGTGTAAGTTTATCAGGTGTGGACCTGGCTTTCTGGAGTGCCCCAGAGTGCTGAAAGTACGCAGATCTAATTCTGTGAATGTTCAGTTGGTTCAATCAACTCTGCTTGTTTTCACTGTGTCTTCCTTCTCAGCAGGTATGTTTTGTCCTGTCAAATTTGTTATGTGGTGTTTCTTCTCCATGCCATCATTCCGTAGTGGCTCGTATTCTACCATGACTGTTACTTGGATGAGTGAACAAGCATTTCCAGGGAAGGCAAGAACTGTATGTGTTTCCCAGATGGATGTCTGTGTTTAGCTAGTAATCTGGGTTACAGCAAGCGAACTGGAAGGCAGATGTGTGTTGTCCCAAGATATGCTAACTCCAGGGTGGCTGTCATTTGTCTTTGCGCTCAGCCAAGTATTAATTTCTGGGCAGGCTGAAGGACCACTGATCTTAAAGTGTAACTTCCATAGAAATGCATTTCTGATGTACAGAGCGGTATGGTACAGAGCTCCTAAGCGTGTAGGTCTGTCGATGTAGAAGCGGGGAGCATTAAAGCTACATTAACTTAAGTGCAGATCTCTGGCTTTGCTCTTTCTGCTTTAAGACATGCCTCAACAGGCTGTGTTCAAGCTCTGTTCCAGGCTTTAACTGGACCTCAGGACCCTGGAAAGGTGCCAGGAATCTTGACTTAAATTTCAGGTAAATTTCCTGGAGCTGGAATCTACGGTAGCTGCAACGTCTTTCAGAATCTAAAAAATCTGAAAATACAGTAGACCACTCTTAGGCCATGGTGGTCTAACTTTGCAATTCCTTTTTCTTTGCTGTAACTTGCAATTCATGGCTTTGCTGATAAACTTTTAGCAAGGTATCGGTACACCTGCTACTCTTTTCCCTTTGGTTCTGAATAGAAAAATCACAAGGCTTAGGGAAATGCTGGGTTTTATATGGCAGTGCTGATTGGTCCGCTGGTTCTGAAGAGTGAGGATGAGTTTATTTGGGATTAGGTGGAAGTTCTGAATTGTTTAGAGTTTTTTGAAGGTTTTACTTGTGGAAGAAGAGTCTTTACAAAGACTCAGATCACTGGAGGTATCAAATGCTGGGAAGATGTCCCTGGTGCTGATTATAATCAGCTAGAAAATCAGTTGGCAGCAAATCAAATATGTGGAACATCATAATAGATCCAGCTTTTCTGTGTGTTAGCTAATCTACCACTTATTCAGGTGAAAGTGAACTCATCCAGACAATGATGGCTTGGTTTGGATAGGTGATCACACTAGTCAGTCTTTCCACCACCACCTAACATGCTGGTTGCAGCAGAGTAACTGTATTTAACCTGGCATAAAATTGGAATAGGGATAAGATAATTGATCCTGATTGAACTCCTGTGGTAGAAAATTGACCCATCAGAATTACTTGAACAAAACTTGAACTGTCATAGTGAGTACTTTATGCAGTTATAGATTTCTCTCTTTTTTTAACTGATAGGAACCGGTCTCAAGCTGAATTTGTCATACCCTGAACCTATGGCTTCAGGCAGATGAGACTTCCAAAATTGCTTAAAAATAAACAAAGGTCACTTTGCCTTGAAGTTTGTATGGACGCTGCACTCTAATTGGAATTAGTAATGTAATACTGATATAATGTTGGAGACCAGAACAACATGAGAGCCAACAGTGGAAAAAGAAAAAAAAAAGTGTCTCTAAGGAGACTTTAAATCTAGAATTTTCTGTGACATCAGTGTCTTTTTTTTGAGCATTCCCTTAGTCTGTTATTTATATTCAGCACTTTATAGCTCTACTCGTTTTCTTTATCACTTGGGAAATGCTTTACCTGGAAGCTAGAAACTTTGGGTTTAAACTAGCTCTGCAAGAGAATGAGGTATTTAGCAGGTGCATGCTTTGCTGTTGTGTTGGGGGGGAAACAGCTGTGCAGGAGTGTATCAATATGGTCCTTCAAGGACTTAATTTTCTGTACGGGAGGTCTCTTCTCATCACTGGCCTCTAATTGCTTTGGAAGATGGATGGAAGGATTTCTGGGTCAGTTCCATAGAGGTGTTTTCTACTTTGGCAGGTTACCAAAAGTACTGGGGAGAATGAGGTGGGAGAAATGCCCATGAAGGCTACTTCTTCCTGGGGCATAAGGGAAACAGAAACAGAGTTAAATAGATCAGATGGTTTTGAAGCAAAAACTGCTAAAAAAAGCTGCAACCAAACTAAAAGATCTCTCCTTGTAATTTCCCCCACCCCCAAATAGGACAGTCCCTTTCCCTCCTGCGTGGGCTGTGGGTGGGTGTCTGGCCTCTCTGCTGAGGTCATCTGGTAGGTGGTTGCAGCCTCCTGCTCTGGGCTCGTGTCAGTTGGGGTGAGCAGAATGGGGGCTGCAGGTCAGACCTTTCCATAAAGGTTCCACCTGTCTTGTTGGGTACCTGCTCTTTATAGGCAGCGGTCCTATCCTCAGCCCACCTCCAATAGCTGCAGTTAGCTTTCCTGCGGGCTGTGTTTTGGAGGACATGGTGTTTTAGGAAGGCGCTGGCGTGTTTGCGCGCTCTGCTGAAAGGTGGTGCTGTAATGTCTTCCACTGCGCCCCAGCAAATATAATGAAGGTGTGTGGCCATGCTTGCCTGGTGTGGCTGTGGAGGCGCTCACTGCCTGGGTTGGCTTGAAAGTCAGGTAAGAATCCTGCATTACTGCACCATTTCTGTATTTTTTGGCTCACTGCTGTGCAAGTCTTGATCCCATCACTTGCTTGGGCAGTGACTGGTGTCATAAGGTGGCTGCAGGTTTGTCCTCTCCCTCGTTATCCGATTTACAGGACTTGAGTGGCAGTATGGGAAGTACACTCTGCTGTCTATGGGTAAATCTGTAGTACAGTTCCTCTTGAAAAATATTAAATCTGGCATGCATCTCACTAAGCCATGTGTCTTTTGCTCCATAGCATGTAAGAATTGCTGCTTTTCAGAACAAAGGATTCTGGATTTTGCTTTTTGTGAGAAGCAAGCAGCTGTAACTGTATTAAGGGGAGGCAATGGTGCTGTTTGGCATGCTCCTGACAGGAGAAAGGTGGCAGAATAGAGCTCATTTGTAGGGGAGGGTTCATTCCACCTGCTTCAAAGTGCTGTTAGCGGTCATAAAAGCTCTGTGGTCTTGCTTTGGCTTTGGTCTTGCTGCAGCCCCTGCAGAAGCGAGGGGCAATATGACCTATTCTGAAAAATACTGATTGTGCTTTTTTATTCTGTTCCCAGGGCCCAGTCATTTATGCGCAGTTAGATCACTCCGGAGGACAGCACAGCGACAAGATCAACAAGTCAGAGTCTGTGGTCTATGCTGATATTCGGAAGAACTGAGATGAGATCCTAAGCTATCCAAAGGAAAACACACAGTCAGACTGGAATTGCTTGAACAAGATTTGACCCAGAGAACTCACATGTGGCCTTTGATGCCTAGGCTAGGACCAATGCATGTGCATACAGAGGGAAAGATATATATGTATTGTGTGTAAATAGTCTATTTAATCGTACAGAAGTGAGACCAATGTTGCATGTTGAAATGCGGTAAGAATTTTGCTTATAAATTGCCAATATTCTTTTTTGTATCTTGTGTGACGAGAGAGAAAGTGAAAACTCGCATCACATTTTTAAAATATTTTTATCTCGATTATTAATGGAGAAACTGGAAGATGCCTGAAGATTCTAGATTGACCTAGAGATTCTTTTTTTTTTTTTTTTTTTTTTAAGGCCTAATTTTTTTTTTTGNTTTTTTTGCTTATAAGGCCTAATTTCTTTTGTTGAGGTGAATGTAAAGAAGATATCTTCTTTATATTCACAGTGTTCTTTATGTATACAGGGTATCCATCTTTCCTTGGTCAGATTCTCAGTACAAGCTGCCTTCTCATATAAACTAGACACTCGCACTTGGTCTTGTAAGCCAAATTGTGACTCCTAGCTATCAGAAGTGTATGTCTTAGCAGTGTAAGTGAAGGAAATGTTTAGGCCTACCTGACCTGTGTAACACAGGTCACAGAACTGTTTACTTCTGTATTGAGCCCATCTATTCAAGCTTAGTCCTTTAAGGTACAGGGATAGTGTTGATCTAATGAATTTTGTGAAATGGTGGTTTACCTGTGAAAACTTAAGAGCTAGTGAGTTAAAGGGTTAGGAAGCTATGGCTGTAGGTGGTTGCCTCAGACGCTGTTGAACCTTTCAATGAAATGTTTCTTCCTCGAAGCTCTGTCATTTCGTACAAGCATGAAAAAGGGCTCCAAGGGATCTGGAAGCTGTAGTACTCCCTCACCTCTCTCTCACAGCTCCGTTATACCACTGTCACTTCCTTAGAGATGCTTTATCTGTTCTTAAAAGCCTGTAGTGGAGGCTGAATGACCTCTGGAGGAAATCTAGGGCTTCACTCTTTGTTTTTTTTGATGTGTGTTTTTTTGTGTAACCTATGTTTGCACAGAGGGTGCAGAGGGCAGTTTATTTCCTTCCTCTCTGCAAGTCTACTACTTGAATATGATTTCCCAGCTTCTTGTTTCTAGATTAAACTCCTTGTAGATTGTTAAGGATCTCTGATTACTCTCTTCTGCTGAAGAGGCTCTTTCTTTAGCTGACCCATTTGTATCCTAAAATCTGGTGCTCAGAACTAGAAGTGGCATTCCAGCTGAGGTCTTCTCAAAGTAGCGTATAGTAGAAGGATTTCTGGTTTGTACAACCTAATGTGGTGTTGGCTTTTTTGTAGCAGAAAGAAATTTTCAGTCTGGTCTGCCATAACCCCTTCTCTCTGATTCTTACCCATTTCCTAAGGGTTCAGGCTATTTCACAGAATCACAGCATGGTAGGGGTTGGAAGGGACCTTTGGAGATCATCTAGTCCAACCCCTCTGTCAGAGCAGGTTCACCTAGAGCAGGCTGGACAGGAATGCAACCAGGCAGGTTTTGAATATCTCCACAGAAAGAGATTTTACAGAATCAGTTACAGAATGGTTGAGGTTGGAAGAGACCTCTGGAGATCACCTAGTCCAAACCCTCCCTGTTCAAGCAGGGTCAGCTGGAGCAGGTTGCCCAGCACTGTGCCCAGTTGGGTTTTGAGTATCTCCACGGATGGAAACTCTACAACATCTCTGCACAAAAAAGTGCTTCCTTGTGTTCAGGTAGAATTTCCTTTTTTTAAATTTCTATCCATTTCGTCTTGTCCTGCCAGTGAGCGTTACTGAGAAGAGTCGTGTTCTTCACTCCCTCCCATCAAGTATTTATATACATTGATGAGATCCCCCTCAAGCCTTCTCTTCTCCAGGCTTAACAGTTCCAGCTCTCTCAACCTTTCCTCATATGAAAGATGCCCCAGTTCCTTTATCATCTTTGTGGCCCTACACTGGACTTGGGCCAGTAAGTCCATATCTCTCTTGTACTGGAGAGACCAGACTCCAGGTGTGACCTCACCAATGCTGAATAAAGGGGAAGGATCACCTCCATTGACCTGCTGGCAATACTTGCCTAACACAGCCCAGGATATCATTTATCTTCTTTGCAGCAGGGGCACTCTGCTGGCTCATGTTCAACCTGGTATCCACCAGGACCCCCACAGGGCCTTTTCTGCAAAGCTGCTTTCCAGCCAGGTGGCCCCCAGCATGTACTGGTGCATGGGGTTGTTCCTCCCTAGGTGCAGGACTTTGCACTTCTTGAACTTCATGAAATTCCTCTTAGCCCAATTCTCCAGCCTGTCCAGGTCCCTCTGAATGGCAGCAGGACCGTCTGGTGTGCCAGCAGCTCCTCCTGGTTTTGTATTGTCTGCAAATTTGTCCCTACTGAAATCATGTTATGGGTTTTTCAGACCTCATCTTCAATTTGTCAGTGGAAAACTTGGTTTGAATTCTCATCCTGTCCTCCTTCTTCTTGCAGCACTCTTAGCTTGATATTTGCAAACTTAAGCCTACATTCCACTGTAACATCAAGTAAATGAAAAGCAGTTCTTGGCCTATGGCAGACCCTTTCAGAACCACATTAGATAATCCTTTAATTATGACAGTGCAACTTAAGTAACTATTTTCTGTGGGGTTTTTTTTCCCCAAGAAAGTTGGGTATGCCAATACTATATTCTTTCATCAGGATCAAACTTCACTGATTTCCTGACAACAGTTGCCTTTGTTAGAAGCCTCATTAAGATCAGGATGAATCCTGCTGCTGCTTTCCTTATCTACCAGGCTGTTAACATTTGTTTCATACTTAGTAAGAAACAAATGCTTTTGACATGGTTGATGGAGAAACTTGATTTTGAACTGCCTGTGTTCATCCCTGTGCATCACTATCTTTCTCCCCAGACATTTTAGACTAAGAGGGTGAAATGTGATGAATGTAGCGATCAAAAACTTGCTGCTACGAGAAGATAGGGCTGTCCTTGGCTCTGTAGTCTGCTACTAATATTTGTTTCTTTTCCTGCTGGAATATACTGGAGAATCTGAGCACAATCCTGAACTGGTGCTGACTTTAAGAAACATGCTGATCTGGTGCTAACTTTAAGAAACACACTGATCTGGTTGGTGCTGACTTTAGGAAACATGCTGATCTGGTGCTAACTTTAAGAAACACACTGATCTGGTTGGTGCTGACTTTAGGAAACATGCTGATCTGGTGCTAACTTTAGGAGACATGCAGATCTGGCTGGTGCTAACATTAGGAAACACTAGTCTGGTTGTTCCTAACTAACTTTAGGAAACATCTTCCATTGCTTTTGTTTAACTACGGGTATGTTTATATTGCCTATACTGCCGAGGAGGCTCATTGCAAGGCTGCTTGCATCCTCTTTGTGAAGGCAGAACAAACTTGGAAGTATTTTTTAAAAATGCTGACCATCTTTTTTAGAAAGAAACAAAAGTCCCTTCCCCTAGGAATAGCAGAAATCAGTCTGAATCCCTCTCCGGTGTGAAGGCTGCTGAAATATCTTTTTTTTTTTTCTTTTCTTTTGGTTATGGAAACATGAACTACGTAGTTATTTAATAACTTATTCAGGCTGAAGTCAAAAGAACTTGAGGCAATGTGAGACAACACTTGCGAACTTTCTGTCCCTCAGGTTATCTTGGCTTGTTTAATTATCTGATAACCTGTGCTGATGAAAGGGACTGATGCTAAGTTGGTTTACTTAGTAAAGTGTCAGGAGACAGAGGACTTCTACGTCCTTGATGGGTAGCAAGCAGAGATTAAAGTCAGACAAGGTCATCATATCCTGATGTTACGGTGACCAGAAGTTTAACTCTGTTTGCTCTACTGCTATTCTCTTAATTCTCTGATGCTGTTCTTTGCAGGTGGAAAGGAACAGCTTGGACTTTGAGGAACACTAAGTGTGTTGTCCTTGTCCTGCTGCTAGCTCTTCTATGACCACCTATTTTAAAAAGAAGCACTGCGTGGCAGGCAGGCTTGCTGCGGCACAGCTGAGGGGTAGGCAGCCTCTCGAGGCAAAACACTAAAACAGCTACGCGGGTCATGGCTCTTGGATAGTGGAGCTGGGGAACATCTGTGTGATGTAAAAGACTTGCAATGAATTCTCTTTTATTCATTTTGTGAACAAAACTGGGACCAATCTGAAATCCATTTCTCAGCTGAGGCGGAAGAAAAACCCAAAAGGTCTTTTATGGGTAAAAGTGACCTTCTACCCTCTGTAGGAGTGCAGTTTTGGATCACCCAGCCTGGGTTCTGCCAGCTAAGCCAGCTGGCACTCCCCATGCCAGGGATACGCATGGCATCATTTGTCTTCCCTGTTTTTAACAGAAGTGCCAAGTGGAAAAGTTTTGGCTGTTTACTAATAGTGGATATATTCTTCCTTATTTTTGATTACCAAAAATTTGAGAAGAGAATTACAAATAATTATAAGGTACCAATCTAAGTAAATTGGTACCTGTACTTGGTACATCAAATGTCCATTGCCCCTTTTGACTTCAGCAGTTGTTCTGTGAGGGAGATGGTCAGCATGTTCACAAAATGGCATTAAGAGCCACTACAGGGTGGCAAATACGTCCCTGTCACTAATTGAATGACGTGTCATTTATAACCAGAAACCTGTAGGGTTTTGTTTTCTCTCAAAGCTTTAGTGATACTTCAGTTTGTGACTAGAAGAGCTGGAATTAGGTTTTTAATTTTTCTAAACCTGTGAGAACTGTTTAGGTAACCATCTGTCTTGTAACTGCAGTAAATGTGTATATGCAACTTAGAAGCTGCATTGCCGTAGAGTGGATTCATTGAGGTCAAGTGTGGGCTCTTTGGTTTATAAACAAAACACCTTCAGTCTGTATTGAAATCTTGTCTTGGAATTTTACATTATTAATGTATCTACCTAGGACCTCAAATACAAAGCGTTATTGCTGTATAATAAGTGATGGAAATATTTTCTCTTTAAAACCATCAAAGCCGAGAAGGTGGGTAAGACTTCTGGGCTGTGGCTACACCCCCACTGCTAGTATTTACATAACATTTTTATATGGGAGACTATGAAATCATATAAACTGTGCTCAGCAATTATACTCTTCTTGAGGCTTCTCTTTCCCTTCTCTTCACTGCCCTAAAGCTAATAAACCCTTTCATTTAAAGGTATTTTTGCACTCTAAAATGTAAGTTCAATGCCTTTGGAGATCAGCGTGCTGTGCAATCCTTTCTGTCTCCCTGCAGTCCCAGCTGTTTTTATGTGGTAAATGTATTTGGAAACATAGACTGGGCACTTTCCGGTTGTAAACCTCTGTCTTGGAGGTGTGCCAGAGAACAAACACCTGTAAGACAGGTGTATAATCTGTGTGAGGGAGCTAGATTTGCATTGCACGGCCTGATTACGTGAAGAGCCAGTGTACCAACTGTTAGTGCTTTTGCTTTTACGGACTCATCTGGAAACAGTTATCTTGGATATTTTTTTCTTGAATGGACTTTCATGTTTTCTATTGTAATCTTGTGAATATTTTAATACACTTTTTTTTTCCCCATTACTGGTTTGCTGGACGAGTCTTATCTGGTTAGGGGCTGGGGAGGGGGACTGGAGTACACCACCCCTCTTTCTGGCAGTATTCTTCAGTCACTGCAGTCTTTGTCTGCTCAGCAAACACCACAGCTGGGGAGTTCACCAGCTGAATTGTCACCCTCTATCACCACTTCATCGAGGAGAACTAAGAAATGCAAGTGAAACTCTAGCAGAATTCACATAGGACAGAAACAGCTTCATGGCAGGACAGCCTCTGAAAAAGGGGAGCTGACAGACTATCGTGTGCATGTCTTACAAGAATGGAAAATGCTTTCCTTAAAATACACACAAATACTCTGCACTGGATAATATAACCTTATACATAGGATGAGAGAGGACATTAGTGCCACAACAAGGTGCTGTAGCTTTTGTAACTATAGAACAGTTTCCTTTCCTCTGGCCATGCTGGAGCGGTAACTCAAATGGGATTCGGGAAAAGTAGGGGTGGAGAGAGACTTAGTAAGAGGACTTTGCAAAACTCCAATATTTCAAGGCCTTTATTTTCCTGAAAGCAGAATCCTAAAGAAGATACTCTGTCTCACAGTTATCTTTTTCCCCTGGATATAAATTCCTGAGCTCCAGTACTGACTTGAGCTTTGGTGGAAGCAGTCTCTGAGAACCTGCCAGGGAAGCTCATTGTTGCCGTGCTCTGAACACACTTGCCTTGTATTTTTCAGTAACAGATGAGCTTTTGCAATGTAATGTAAAGCCTTTGCTCAGAACTTATTTCAGAGTGGCACATTTTTCCTCTTTAGAGGAGAGTGAGTAGGGAGAGATGTTGACTTCCATGGAAGGCTTCAGTGTTTATTCATAAACATGCCACTGATGGGAGCAGACCACTGCCTCCAAAGCTGTGAAGAACTGACATGTACATCTTTCCTGAGTGCACACCTTCTCAGGAAATCTGTATGTACTTAAGGAGGGGGTGGAAAGTGAGTAATAGAGGTTTTGGCTGTTTATTTTTCCACACTCCCAAGAACCACCCACCTTCTGCTTCTAATTGTAGAGGACGACAGAAGCTAAAACACTGGTGGCACATCCTAGTTTGCCCTCCTCTTGTTAAAGACAGTGGTGACTGGGAAACAAATGAAAATATGCTTAGCTGAAGCTGAAAAGAATATCCTTACACTACCAGGAAAGAGCAAAACACAAATGCTACTGTTGTTGATTACTAAAAGTATGGTAAAACCCCACACAGGTCTGACCGTGACATGAAAGAAGATTACTTCGGCCTGAGGCTCTGGCTGACTGTCACCAGTACCGTGTCAACCCCAGCACAGTTCAGCAGAGTCAGATAAGGTGGGGCCCAGCAACTCATTCAAGGCACAATCCACAATCACTTTCTTATAAAGACAATGTAAGACACACAGTTTTACTTCAATTTAAAAGGTTGCATTTTATTTAAATGTATGGAGATACTTTGTTATTTGCACTTAGAAAACACCTGCTCTCTAGACATTTAAATTTCCTCTTCCATTTCTCAGAGGAAAAAAAAAAAGATTAAAATTAGTGAAGCTAGGTCCCATGGGGAAGGGATTGTGCGTTGTTGGATTTGACCTGTCAGGTTAAGCATCTCTCTGCTGCAGCTGCTCTTGTTGTTTTGCTTTTAGCTCCTGATTATACCTATAGGGGAAAAAAAAAAAAAGCACAGACTAAGAATAGAACACCAATTACAGTAACAGTGTCTGCCTAACAATCTATTCAGCAGAGGAGGTTTAAAATGACAATGGACTTGAGGGTGGAAAGTCAGTATAGGATAGTTTAGTTCATGTAAGAAGTTCCAAATTAGTTGCTAAGTTTGCCTTATTCCTTGCCAGTACTGAAGCCAAAGAACTCCAAATTTTTCGAGAAATAATTAAAAAAAATAAAGAAAATGCTGCTCTGCTCAAGGACCCTTTGATCCATCTGGAACTGACATGATTCAACACTGAAAGCTGACAGAAATGCAGAGCTTACGAGGAGGAGGAGAAAGTGTCGGCTGTTTGTAAGTCAGACCTACAACTTCAAAAGAATGCCTTAGACCCAGGAACTACAGCTTACATAGAGCATTCCTTAAAAAATGCGGTAGCTATACTGAAAATATTTAAAGCTTCAGTCCCACTCAACAATGTAGCAAAAAAGTTCTGCAACGTTTAATTAATTGTTCAGTTCCTCTTGTCTGTTGCACTGACATTGCTGGCAGAATTTCTAAGTTCCTGGTTAAGATTAGGTGGTGTGAATGCTTAGTTATAGTATGTAGAGTAGCCCTTCTTAATACGTACCTCCATATTCGGAAGAGTTGAGAGCCACCAGCACAGCCAACAAAGAAGTTCACAGCAAACAGACTCCAGTTTTTAGGAATAATAACTAGAGAGTACCTTGACCAAATAAGGCCTGTTGAAGGAAAGGGAAAGTTTAAAGATGTTAAGTCTTTAAAGCGAAATGTTCAGACACTCCCCTAAGTTTGGAGACAGAATCACGGGCCAGTTTAAGTAAAAAAGTTTTACAGCTTCACATTACACAACTGCTTTTCTTATAATTTGCCGTTTCTCAGTTAGAAGCGCATCAAGTGCCAGTGGGACAGCTATGGGTACGTATTGCATTTTTCCAAAATAACTAGACAAGAAGGTCAATCATAGTCTTAATATCAAACAAAGATCCTCTGTACTCTACAGCAGTCTAAACCTTAATTCTCCAGCACAGTTGCAGGGTAGTGGCATTTTGCTATATCCTGCTTGCTGCACCACTTTAGAGATTACAGAATCTACCAGTCAAGAATGGTTTACATATAACACAAAATGCACAGCGCTGGGTCAGATATCAAAGTCTGGAGAAGGAAGAAACTGGCAGCTGTAATTTTGATTTTCAGCTTTATCTGCCACAAGTTCCACCCCTGGCAAGATCTGGTAGAACACCCTGAGTATGGAATATTGTTTCTGCCAGTGTGAAAATTCATGGCAGACAGCAGTGCAGTAGTGTGTGTACCATTGCTTCCAAGTTCTTTTAACTCGTGGAAATTCTTTCCAGTTGCGTTACTGTAACTACCCTGCTATTGTTTAATCCCTTAAAGTCTGTTCTAAAAAAGTCACTATATCCTGGACTGATTTCAAAATTACTTGACGTGAAGCAAAAGAGGTCACTTAGTGGAATGAGTGGTATCATTGTAACTTAAGAGATGAAACTCATATCCTAACTCGTAACAACTTGTTCCGGACAATTCCAAATAAAGACACACGTAGAAAACTGTTATATAATCACAGAACTCTTACAGATTTAATAACAAGAATCGGTCTGTCCTAGAATTATTGTGTGACAGCAATAGTGAGAGCTAGCAAATTAGCGTTAAGCCTTTTATACAGAAGTGGATTAGTACTGATGGAGAAATCTGAAAGATGTGGATACAGTTTTAGAGAGGGTGCTGTGTAAAAGCATGGAGTAACTTTGGCTTTACCTGTGGCCATTAGTACTGCAGACTGCGCTGTGCTGAGCTTTTCTGCTGGTCTGGTCATATCAGCCATTCCAGCACATACCAAACCCTGTAATGAGAAATTCAGTGAGCACCAGTCCAGTACCAGGACCTCCTGTAACAGATCAAACGCTTTACAAGGGCAAGTTGCTTCACAGCTCAGTGCTTGGTCTATATGCGTTATGCAGGAGATGGGATGCATTATACGAGCAGAGTAATTAAACTCTTGGAGACATCATCTACTTTTAGTCACTTGCGGTAGGAATAAGAACAGTTTTGGCAGGGTGCAACTGGCTTGCAATAAAATCCCAAGCAGTGACAATTTTGTATTAGTTTAAGAACAAGGTTAATTTAAGGACAGCTGTTTAAGAAAACAGCTGAAAAAAATTGTTTTTAATGCAACAAGTAGAAGCTTATCTAAAGAAGGCCTTGACTTGGACTTGGGCTAAGATATTGCCAGTAAAGATGCAGGTGTGACACCATATAGTCTTCACTCAGCTTCATCTGAGGAAGTAAAGTAATTCTTTTTTAATATAATTTCAGTAAAAGCAGAAAAATTCCAGGTGAAGTGAGGAACAGCTTGGTTGATCTACCTGACAACCTTACTAGCAAACACACCACTTGATTTGTTTTGTTGTGTTATGCCCTCTACTGGAAATAAAATTGCATGTTCATGTTTCAGGAGTTCATAAAAAACCCTCACCAAAAAACCAAAATCCCACAAATCAGAGTCCTAATACTTTTAATTCACTGACTGCCACTAAGAACTCCTTTGGCGCCAATCAAGAAACCAGTTTTCAAGGGTAGAGACTTTGCGTGCTGCCTTGCTTATGAGACTGATGTTGCTGTAGTGGTGCCACAAAGGTACAGACTGTCAGCACACTTGGGTAGCTGCAGTAAATGTGCCTTTGCCATGTAGGGGGAAAGTCAGTTTAATTTCTCAGTGAAGAAGTTCACTGTGAGCTTAGAGAGGTCTTCCTGCATGTTCACAAAAGAAAAAAAAAAACCATCTGTGTATAAGTTCTTTTGTTACAGCAGCAGTCAACAGCAGCATGCTCAGAAGAGTTGCCTGTATGCTCAGGCTCAAGAGCATGTTACCTGGGAGATCCTCTGAGAAAGGGGAAGGTTAACTACAGTTACTGCAGCTCCAGTTTAGATTAACAAGGAAACCAAGCTACAGCTTAGAGCACAATGGCCTATAGAGCTTGTAGCCTATAAAAAGTTGGCATTCACGATGGCAAACTTACGAACCAGCTGGCAGTAAGAAGAGCAGGTTATATCCTTGCTTGTTTTCAAACAAGGAGATCAAACAGCTTTATGATTTTAGAGCTTGTCTATTTTATCTGTACCAATACAACAACTAGGAGGAGTACAGTGAATTAGGAGGAGGCATATACTTCACCTGTGCATATATGTAGCCAAGATGTGTAACCAAGTCAGAAGCAGAACTATGCAGGAAGCAGAGAGCTACTAACAGCCGAAATGGCAGTTACTGTTTTTCTTTTTTAGGCAGTGGCTGCTCATGTTTTCTCAAGATTACCTTGCACTCTGACACGCTTTAACCTGCCTTCAAACTCTGAGGCTTAGGAATTGGCTTCCTTAAGATAGTCTTCAAATTCCTCAATCTCAGAAGAAATACCTGCTTTAAGAGTTTGAATTATACACTAGCTCCTGCCTACCTTGAGCAACAGTTAGTGTTTCACAAGAGAAAGCTTTTGTGAAACTTCCAGTGAAAAGTACAATTTTTCCACAAAATATTTTTCCCCTGCTGTATCCCCTGCATGTTGTGCTGTCTGTTATTAAGACTAATTTTGTTCTTCCCTGTATGTTAAAAATTAGAGCCTTGGTGTTAAATTTTCTGTAGGCTCAGATATCTGCTGGGAAACGACTGCTTGCTCAATGGGTTGCTGCAGATGATTGCCCTCTGACTGACATCCAGACACCAGCTGGCGTATTTATACTTACCCATTTCATAATAGGTGCCCAGAAAAACACTGTTTTGGGACCTGAGGAAGAAGGGCAGAAAAAAGAAAAGAAAAATTATTCAGTGAGATGTGGTTGTTTTAATACCCACATTAAGTTTGGAGTTTGTTTTATTTTTTTTAAAAAATAACAAATTGTTTATATTAGCACAGTTTCTACCACTGTTCAAGCTAAGCTCTACCACCTAATACTCTTAGTTCATCAACTCAGTACATCAACTATCAGTGGTGTAATCAGGCCACCCATTTCTGCAAGAGATGAGTAGGATTTTGTATTTCCATTTTTAAGCAACCAAGGACACTACTACAGGCAAAATGCATTTATAATGAAAAGAGTTAGTATAAGGCCTAGGAATAGTGAAGACAGTTTCTATATAACAATTAAAAGCTACTCTACAGCTGGACTAACAGAATTAGTATGTGAAATCTTTGTGTACTGAATCTTATACACTAAAACCCCAAAATATTTTATTACTGGTACTGTAACAAGTCAGCCGCTCCTTCCCTTCCCAAATCACAGCCCATCGTTTGATGCCACAGAAGACATGCTACATGGCAGCATTACATGGTTAAAGCAAGAGTAGAAATCGTGAACATAAGTGGCAGTAACTGTCAGAAGGAAAGTGTCCTCGTTCACCTTTAATCTGCACCTCTGAATAACCATGTCTTTCTTGCAGAAACAATGCTTCCCACCCAATCAACCCCACACCCCAGTAATTCACCAATAGGCAAAGGAGAGTTATGGGGGAAGAGGTGCAAATCTACAGAAGGAAGGGAGAAAAGTCAATGGAATGGGATCTGGGGGGGAAACATCTCTCTTACAAATACACATATCTTACAGCGGTACTAAAATGACAAGTGGTTGGTTAAAGCAAAGTACTGTAATGCCCCACCTACAACATGCAGACTGCCAACCATGCCAGAAATCATTAATCTAGGACTACTGCTCAAAGTCTTAAAAGAGAGACCATGATCCAAAGTATCAACCCACCACACCGGGAGACAGTCAGGACACTGGTTCCAATTTCATCAAAACACGTAGAGTTTTAGGTCTCACTAGGCCACTGCTCAGCATTCTGATAACATGCAAGATGAAGCCAAGTTTTCACTGTAATACGTTACATATTATGAGTAAAGTTTTTAAATATAAATGATAAAAAGGAAGCAATCAAAGTCCTAGTGTTTATGCAAGCTAATTTTTCACTAACAATTCAGCCTTAAAAAGGCCTTGCAGTAACTATTTATACTCCCTGTTTTAAGCACCCTCAGGTTTGAAACTATGACTTGGGAAAAATTAAACATCAGGTTTCTACAGCAAGCACCCGTGAAGCAACTCATAATTTGGGGGATAAGACTAGTTGTTAACAAATATCAGTTGCTCCATCACCTTAAAGCCAACTAAGCCCTATAGAAGGGCAGGGCAACTGCAGCACAGAATGCAACAAAAACTGGCTTGGCAGCTTTGCATAAAGCCCTTTTAGACCCACACCACTTGTGAGAGTGATCAAGTTTCAAACTGCAGTTAATAACTACTAGCACGTTACTTTTTGCTTGGATAACTGAACGTTTCTACCTACATAGCATTTAACTTTTTGGGGCATGGATGGAGTTGTGCAGCCACTAAAACTGTCTAATATTGTTGAATAAATACAGCTCAATATTCATCCTTTAAAGATGTAAACTTCAGTTCCTGTTATCTTAGGCAGCTACTCAGTATATCACTATCAGGCTTCAAATATAGCTGTTTACAAATCAGTCTTACAGAGGTCCCACAGAAGTAGCCTAATTACTATCATCTATTTTCTTCTAAAGCACAAATATAGATTTGGAGTGCTGGACAGTGTGGTGTGAGTATAAATTATTAAACTGACATTCTCTAAACAACTAGTAAAGTTTTCAAGAAGACTGACATTGATTTTTATTAATAATAGATAACTTCATAATTTAAAACTACTGACTACGAAAGTAAGAAACAATTGAAGACAAGTCAGGTACCGAGCCAAGCTTGTTAAAAGGGAACACGTCAAACTCCATAAGCGGAACACCTCTCCTGGAGGCATGCCAGTAAGCACCCAGCTGGGGCGAGCTCCTCACAGATCCTGACACAGAATTTTTCAAGGATGAATTTCATAGCAGCACATCCGAGCAGGCACATACCAGAGGCTAATTTGGATATCATGTGTGTGACCAGTTTATAGAATTTATGACTTCTGTTAAATGTAAGAAGGCTTTATCCTGGAGAGTTTAGTTTGATCAGGCAAAGTGAACCAAAGAGGCCAAAGGAGAGGGAGTACAAGCTCAGCCCGTGCTTCCCCGTGACTGCCAAGAGCCATGTTCCCTGCTCTGCAACAGCCAGGGGAGTTGGTGTGCTGTACCCCAGGCTCTTTGTTGTCCTCCAGCAGCCTCGCTCTATGCAATGCCAGCCAAAGAAACAGCTTTTCAGACCAGGCATCAATTATTTTACTGGAAGCTTGCTTTGTGCCAGAAATGAAGTAAGCATTGTTCTTCATTTCTTACAAGTGATTTATAATTTAATGATAATGACACTTATATTCCTAAATTAGACTAGAAACTTAGATATCACCAGTGATAAAATGTGAGCCTTTCATTACTAACCAACTTGTTTTGTGACATCTATTGCATAACTTTCTCACAGACCCACCTTTGAGACATTCAAAGCTGAAACAGAAGTGGCAGAAGCTGCGTTTCAATACCTGCTTGCTCTGTGGCTTTTCTCACTTATGCCACCAGTATGGATTATGGCAGATATATATGTATACATACATACATACACAGAGTCCCCAAAAACTGCATTTTTTATTTTTTATTACTTTCAACATTATGATGGTGAACAAAAGTGGCCCACAGGCAGTTCCATGAAGTGAAAAGCACTGCAAGAGAACCTCCAAAGCCTTTTTCAATTAGTACTATAGTTCTGATAAAAAACCAAACATAGATGTTCCCATTGCTCACCATGCCTTGCATTCAGTAAAAGCAGCTGCAAACTGCCACATTTCATACAGGATGAATGCAGCACTCAAAGGCTTGGCACCTTTGCAATGGAAGTGCTGGGCATATTGACTCTTTATGAATAAAAGTTATATTCATGTTAAACATATGTATTCATCTAGTGAATTCAGTATAAATCAGACATTTTGATAACTGCAGTTTTCACTCTTTAATTGTGATTTCTTTAAAGCAACAACTTTCATTTCAAAAGAGGACCGTTATAGGAGGATGGAACAACTGACCAAAAGCTAAAGTCCATTTTCACAGCATATATTCCAGGTAGGTGAAGAGTCAAGGATGCATATCACACTGAAACAAAACAGTGGGAACAGCAGCCTATGGAATTTTAGGATTTTATCAAGCACTCTTTTTAACTACCCTATGCAATGTGTTTACATGACAAACATCACCTAAATGGCCACTGAAGCAGATCATTTTACAAAGAAGTTTCTCTTTTTGTGTTACTAACACAAAACCCCCCCATGTTTGCTCAAGCAGAGGTAAGCTTTAGGTCAGGTAAGGGTAGCTCATTTCATGGAAACTCGCGACCTTCCATTCCCACAGGAGCGCTTCAGCTACGACAGCGGATTCATAAAGGGCGCGAGTTGTCTTCAGTAGGAGCACCAGATTCAGGGGACAGAAGATAAAGCAAACAGCAGCTTGGCTTAAACCAGAGCACACTTAAAGATCAGAAATCCTTGCAGCGGTCCCCTCTATTTTTTCAGCACATCCATTCGAAAGAAGTGACTGCTGAAGCCTTCAGGCCCCTTTGGAAGCCATGGTGTGCCCTAGGTTAGGATCGGGTAGCCCAGCCGTTCCCCGCATTCAAACCGTGGAGTAACACGACAGTGACACCCAAGTACCCCCCTGCATCGCAGGAGATGGCAGTAACAATATCGTGTCTGGATTATTCTTATTTTTTTTTTTCTTTCCTTTAACAAGCAGGACCCCGCTCTTTGACAGCATTCCCCATGGCAGAATCACGGTCACAGAGGCGCAACCCTGAGGCCCCCCGGCGGACGGGCACCCCCCCCAGTACCGTCCCCCACTCTTTCTCCTCCTCCCCCTCCCCTTCCCCCTCCGGTCCGGTCCCCCCCGCCCCGGCGGAGCCCGCTGCCCACCGCTCCGACACCCCCGCCGCCTCCCCCCGCAGGGACCCGCCGCACACCGCCTCCTCCCCCCCGCCCAGCGCACCCAACCGGGGGCCAAAGCGACTCCCCTCAGCCCCCGGCCCCTCCCGCGGCGGCAGCCGTTGGGCCCCGTTACCTGCCGGGTGGTTGTAAAAGGGCCGGAACCGCGGCGGCAGCATGAGCTCGATACGGTCGAGCAGGCGGTGGTAGGAGGCGCGGAGCCCCGCGACGGCGGCCGCCATGTCGGGACGGCGCGGGGGCCGGACGGCAGCGGGTCGGCGGGCGAGCAGTTGCCGGCAGCTCTGTCCCTCCGCGACCCGCCGTCCTTCCACCGCCCCCAGCGCGCCCCGCCTATCTGTCACCCGCGTGCCGGTGGGGTGGGGGGGGAGGAGCGCCGCTCCCCGCGCGCTGATTGGCAGCCTCGGCAAGAGGCGGGGCGGGGCGGAGGGGTTGGCGCAGCGCTATTGGTCAGGACGGCCTCTCCTCGTGAGGAGAGCCGGAGCCGGCGGCACCCCGGGCGTCTTCGGGAAGGGCAGGGGCGCCCGGCTCAGAGATGGCCGCCGGCGCCGCTTCACTCTCCCATTCAAGATGGCCGGCGCGGGAAACCCTGGCCGGCGGCTATACGCCCACACCCAAGATGGCCGCCTTGTGGCTTCAACGCTTGGCGTGAGAGCCGGTGTGGCCCGCGGAGCCGAGCGCGTTGACGTCATCCGTCAGCTACACGACGCGCCCTCCCCATTCGGGGAGGGGATGAGCGTCGTTCCCCCCGCCCCCCCGGCGGCGCCGTTGCCAGCTCGCGCGAGACTCCCGTATTCTCGGAGCGCTTGCGCCCCCTCCCTCGCGGCGGGGGCGGGGCGCCGCGAGGGCGGGGCGCCATGCCCCGGGGGCGGGGCGCGGAGCCGCCGCCGGCCCCGCCGCCGCCGCTGCCGCTCGCTCGCTCGCTCCCCCGTCGGTGCCTCGGCGCGAGGCGGGCGTGAGAGCGCCGCGCGCGCGGGCCGGTGGGCCGGCCGGCCGGTTGGTTGGTTTCCATGGTGATCGCGCGGGGCGGCCGTTACCAGCGGAGCGCCCGGCACCCCTCCCTCCGCGCGGGACCATGTCCCGCGGGCACTGCCCCCACCTGCTGTGGGACGTGCGGAAGCGGAGCCTGGGGCTGGAGGAGCCCGGCCTGCTGCGGAGGCACTACCTGGGTAAGGGCGCGGCGGGGGCGGGCGCCGGCGAGCCGTTCTTAGCCCCCCGCACCCCCTTCCCTGAGGTGAGGAAGGGGCCGGGTGTCCCTTCCAACCGCCGCTCCGAAGTTTCCGGTGTGTCCCCCCCCTCAGCCCTCCGCGCCCTCAGGGGGGTCCGGGGCGCCCCTGAGGGCGCGGAGGGCCCTCGGAGCCGTTGCCCGTCGCCCCTCGCCCGCCCCGCTCCTTCCCTGAAGGAACTGTTGCATGAGGGAAGATCCAGCCGGGAAGTTGGGCGGCGGGCGGTGGCGGATCGCGGCGGCTGAAAATAGACCGGGGAGCCGTGGTTTATGTCCCGGCTCCTCCGGATTTACCGTCCCTGAGCCTCCTAAAGATTGCTAAGGAAAAATAAGAAACGAAAAAAAAAAAAACCCAAACCAACCCACAAAAACCCACGTCAATGCCGGGATAATGGCGTGATTGTTCTCCGGGGGAAGGGGGCTTTTTAGGTGTTTCCTGGTTTTGGGGGAGCTGAAAGCTGGGCTGAGCCACTTGGACGTGTTCGGTGCCGGCTTGGTTGGCGTGTCTTTGTGTTCACAACTGCTCTGCAGCCATGGGGGGGCGGGGGGGAATGTGTGTGTGTGGGGGTGTTGTCTGAATACGCTTCGCCTTCAGCTTCTTGCTGCTGTCTCTTTCAGACGCTAAGCTGGTTATTTTCACTTTCTGCGTGCCGTAAGTTAAAAATAGCGATAGTTTCAGTTTACGAGGCTTCAGGGAGATTTCTTTAGTGTAAGAGAACTATTGATGTTCTTTGTAATGGCGCAGGTCGCGTGCGTCGTGTATCTCCCCCTTCCCCCAAAAAATATATATATATAAAAATTATTCACGTGTTTTTTGGAGGTGTGGCGGTCTATTGCATATATCATCATGACACTCTGATTTGGGGTGGGAGGCTCTCCAGGGAAGATGGCTTATTGGTCGCAAACACATTCCTTTGTGCTTGTGTGGCAAAATAATTCCTGCTTTTGAGTGGAAATGTTGAGTACTTGAGAGGGAACTTATTCACGGCATTGTAAAAAGTGTATCTTTGGATACCTCCTAGGTATTTCTGACTGTGGTTGGTATTAGTTTTCATTTGGTTTCCAGCTGGAATTTAAGGTGGCATATCACATTACCCAGTAGTTTTCTGTTTGTGGTCCCCGAGCACTCAGTAATCCAGAAGAGGTAATTGAGAAAAGCAAGGCTGTTCCCGGTAGGTTTCTACCTATTACAGAGAAGGGTGTATATTTGTATACCACTTATGTGCACATAAGTCCTCTGGGAAAAAAAAAAAAATTGACATTCTAAAATTAAAAAAGGTTGAAAACTAATGGTCTAGCTGCTTTTGACTTTTGCTATGTCTTGACAGCTGTGCTTGGTCAAGTCTTAGCTGAGGATTGTCCTAACTTTTAGTGATCAAACATGGATATCCTTCTGACTGTATACTTAAGGATTTTATTTTTTTTGCCTGCTCCAATTGGAGCCAAAAAGCTCAGTGTTAAAATCAGGACTGCAGTGTGTAGATTTTGAAGAAGCATTGTAAGACTTTTTTTCTTTTACAGGATTGTGTCTCTGACAGTTGAAGTATTAAGATTTGATTGGTAGAAATCATCCTCCCAAATTTATTAAGATCTCTTTTCTGGACACTGCTCCAGTAAAACGTGCATAACTCTAGTTAAAAACAAAATGCCTCTGGTGACTAGGTTAAGGTCTTATATTTACTGTTTTTCATTTAACCTGAACACGTTCAGTAGCTTTATAGCCTTGAGAAAATAGGACCTGGGACAGGCTTCCCACTGAGTTGATGGTTAAGATCTGCATTGGTGGTGGTGAGAGTTGCTCAGTCCTTATTGACTTCTGCCTTTAATGAAAGGCTGTAAGCTGCTGCAAGGAACTTAAATCACATTCTGGAGTTGGTACGTGGTGTGCTTGTATTGTAGACCCATCGCGCTTGTATCAAAATGGCATTTACGGCCTTAATAGACCTTCTAATTTTGCTGCTAGTCAGATGTGATTGTTTCCATGCAGATTTACCAGATGACGGGCCTGTTATTGTCCCTTTTTCTGTGCAGTTTAGTGTATATATAGGTCTTCTCTCTTTCAGACTTCAGCAGTTCAGTATGTAGGAGCTTCATTGTTGGGACACATTGAGATTGCAGTGAAGAGAGATGGCTGTCATTGATTGTTGGTCATTGCTGATCTAGTCTGAATGGGAAGTAAAGTTTCTTCCTATTTATACTGTTTTTATACTGTCTAAACAGTCTTGACAGACAGAACAAATGCAAGTCAAGCATTTCATTTTGACTTAGGAATAGTATTGGGAGACTCAAGGCATTGCCCGTGTGTTTTTTGTGCCTTTTTTTGTTTGTTTGTTTGTTTGGGGTTTTTTGGTAAATTTGTGAAAACAATTATGGATACCGGTACAAAACAAAATAGGTTATATGTCTCTTCGTTGCCTGCTGCTCTTTTTCAGCCAGCAAATCACAGGAGAAACCTCATAGGAAGTCCATAACTAACAATGCAGTTAAATGTGTTGGAGGGAAGATGTGTATGTATGAATGTATAGTGAACCATCCATTTGGATGGTGGTGTTATGCTACAATGTAAAATATGGGGAACATTGAAGGTGACTATGTATTGAAGGAAGACATCTGAGAACTAACTACTGTTTCCTATTTACTCTGTGTTTTAGTTTCATGTGAACTGGCAATCAAGTGCCACTCTATTTATAGCCTCTTTCAGCTTTTGAAAACAGCTGCTCCAGGAAGGATCTGTGCATCATACTGTACCTTCCCATGCAGATGGTTCACTGGAACTTACGTACTTGCAAAACTGATTTTGCAAGATCTCTGAATAATTGCTCTGAAACCTAGTCAGTTCTGGACAGGGTTCCAGAGGAAAGTCTCGTGGACATGGGGCAATACATACGTACTTGGGATGTGTCTTCCAGATGTCATCATTTGGTAAGAATTCCCACTGTCAGTGTAGAGGGAAAATGTGGGTCTTATCAGGTTATCTGTTAGCTACATTTTCTTCAGCATTTCTGGGCTAATTAGTCTCAATTTCAGACAGTGCTTGTATCTGAAGATTCCAGAGAAAGCCAAGCGTTGGACAGGCCATCAGTAATACTCTTTGATTTTGGGCATCCTCTTAGCGTAATGCTAGTAGAAGGAATCCTGCTGCTGGATCATGGATGGAAACTGAGTTTCAGACTACTTTCAGTTGTTAAAAACATCACGGTGCTTTTACATGGAAAAACATTGATAGTAAACAGTAGTATCCAATTTAAATTCTGCTTTGAAACTGGCAAATGTGTTTATTCAGTCATGATACTTTCTCAACTATCGCCAAATCCTTGTTGCAGTTTTGTATCATTGGCAATATTTCAGTGACTAATGAGCACATCAGTTCTGATAGCAGGTAAAGTGTTCGGAGCCATCACAATGAAGGCCTCTATGTGGATGAAGTATAGCATATAAAAATTTAAGTAGAGAGATAGCAGTATGGGTTTCTTGCAAGAAAGAGGTGAGTCCATAATTCCTCTGAAATATTTAATGTGATGGGTTTATTTGATTTTCTGTGAAGGGTCATGCTGCTGAGGATGGCTCTGTTTAGTCAAGGAGGAAGACTGAAGACTTTTCTTTTTTTGTTTTGTTTTGGTTTTTTTGGTGAACTGGCATAGCAGGTTATCCAGAGAAAATCTATTAGTCTAAAATAGTTTGCAGAGAGGAACTGATTCCATTTCTTAGCTCAGCGTGATTGTCAGAAGCTGCGGTGCTTGATACAATGGAAGCAAGTATCAAAATAAGTCAATTCTTCCTAATCTCTGACATCCTTGTTCATGTACTATTTTAGAATATCTTCTTTCCTTGTGATACAAAATTTTTAAGCTTGCCAGATTTCTTAGAGATAGTGTTGTGTGATGCTGTCTCCTGAGCTTCCCCTCCCCCTTCTTTAAAGACTGCTTCATATCTTACGGCAATTTTTTGTGAGGGTGTGGCCTTTTTAATATTATATTTTTCTCATTCTGTTTTTTAAAGATTTGGGAAAGGTCTGAAATTTCTAAATAAACCCTAAGTAGTTAGGTTCACTGTGGTCAAATTTTGTAAAGTTTCAACAGCTGTTGCTAAAAAGAGAACTGTAAATATATTATTATGTAGGTAGGAAATAGGAGAACTTAGTAAAACTAATCGGGTGTCAGTACCTCCCCCTCTTTATTGAGATGAACCATAGTAAAACCATAACTAATTACAGTTTTGAAGTGAGTTAATTGCCCTGTTCATAGGTAGGGTTGAAAAACAGGACAGGCAAGGGTAGCTGTTGTATGTATGGACAGCTGATTAGTTTTGATATTGACTGTGTTACATTCATTACCTTATTAGTTTATAAGACTAGTAGCGGCTCATTGGATGTAGTTAGAATTGGGTATTGCTGTTGAACGTTTATTTCTTCCTAAAATAACATTGCCCAGGGTAAGAGAGTGAAATTAATTCTGTAAAACACTGAAAACTTTCATTCTCTTTGTTGCTTTTCCTTGGACAAACAAACAAAACCCAGCACAGATGGAAACTTGAATGTTAGGGAGAACAACTAGAAAGAGGTGTTATTTTCCCCAATTTTTGTTCCAGCTATATTTCAATATGTGGTATCTTGCTCTTTGAAAATAATGCAGAGTAAGAAGGGTCAGACAGCTTTAAAATTATCAGCTTTGTAGTTGGTACTCTTGCAGACATGGAGATAGTCACAGAGTATTTAATCAGCCTTTCTTCTTTAATTCTTTGCATAATACTTTTCATGTTTAGTTATTTTCAGGTGCACTGTTACATTTCACGTCCTAAACCTCTGGCATTAATTTTCTTTGCCAGCATGAATTAAAAACGCTCATCTGTCACAGCTAAAACCTGGAACTGGTAGAGGTGTTTTATATTGTTTTTCCTTCTACAAGTCTAGCAAATGAACTGCTGCTTGAAAAAGGACCTGGTCGTCTGAATACGAGGACACAAACGCTTGACTGCTGTTTTAATGTGAATAGCGTAGCTTCCTGATGTGCAGCATCTTCCACTGCACTTTGGTGTGTGCCCAGAAGACCAGTTCTGTAGTGATATATTCTGGCACACACCAAATACTTTGTGAAACTAGACTAACTGAAGATTTAAGAAAAATAGAGTTGAACTCCCCAAACTTTTTTCATTAATGATGTTTTCTGAATAATAGAAATAGGCAGAGTCAGAATTGAAGTTCACAGTGTAATGAATGAATGAGAGGAAAATACATCTTTGAAACAAAACCAAACATCTCTTACTTGCTCAATCTAGTATGTCAGGCAGGAAATTTGCTGTAGTCATTGGATTTTCAGTAGTTGTAGAGAAAAGTTTTAAGATGCCTAAGAGCATTGCAGAAAAATAATGTAACTTTTAATTGAAAAAAACCCACAAGACAGTACAGTGATCAGGTATTGCCTTAAACTAGATAAGTTGTGGGCTTTTTTCCCTGTTAATAAAAGCAAGACTTAGCGACTATAGTCCTTAAAAAATTACAGATGGGCAATTGAAAGAGCAATGTGTCATCGAGACCTATTGGTAACAAATTGAATTTGGAGGAGTTTAATGAAGAGACTATGTTGAAAATGAATTCCCTGATACCATCTCATGTAAATTGGTATCAAGGAATAGAAAGGCACAATGCGTATGTATAAAACAGCTTTTTAAAAAAATGTTAGGGGTGATCCCAGCACATAAAGATAAATAATTTTTTTTTCTGGTTCCAAATAAATCAACTGAGATAGTAAAGACACCCATTTTAAATATTTTAACAGAATAATTTGTAGAAAGTAGAACTCTATCAGTAAAGGAAAGTAAAAACATAGTATAGCAGAATCATCTGGACAAGGCAACAAATAAAGAAAAGCTGGCTGGTTATAATTTGGTACATATGAGAAAACCATAAGAGGTGTGAGCTGGGAGGCAGCATTGAGGTTGGATGAGTATTTCTGGTGGCTGAGTGCTGAATACTTAATTTTAATTTCAGTCTAATAAGCCTTCTGTTATCTTTGGGATTATTTCACTCATAGACTGAGCTATGAAAGTGGAGGCACAGGTGCCAGTTGGACCTGCAAGTGGTTCAGCCATGTAGCACTACACTGTGTAAATGTAATTGCTTGTTTTGCTACTGTCTCAGGAATCTTTGCTTATAGTTAACAATATCATTGACCTTTTCTCAGTTAGGTCTTCCCTGTGTGTTTTGTGGTTTAATTGTTATTGTTTGTGCTACTGCTTCTGTCTCCTCAGTGTTGTCCCATCTTGCTCCTACTCAGTGATAAAGTGTTGACAATCACTTTAGTATATTGCCTTTTTTAAAGAAAAACCAATGTGATATGCGGGATCTGGAACTACTCGGTGCCTTCTGTCACTCTGTCCTGAAATAAGAGAATGATTTCCAATTAGTTTTCCAGATGTTGGTGATTGGGAGGAGTACAACTTCTGGATTTTATGTACTAACATCAATTTGTGAAAAACTTTAGACCCTTACAGGTCACTTTATTATGTTATTTGGTGGGACTACTTTGCTGAAGCTTGTTTTTTGGGTTTTGTTTTTTCTATTTTTATGGTACTGTCTAGATCAGATTTTGTTATTAATGAACCTACATACTGAGTTTTGATGTTTTAATTTTCTAAATCACCAACTTTTGCGCTGCTGTTGTATCTTGACCCACAGCATAAAAACATTAATAGATGGGGGATTTCTAGCATTGTATACAGATACATCCAGCCTAAGTGGAGCTAGAAGGAAATGATCAAAAATTGGTACAACCATTTCAGATTGTAGAGTTTCTGTCCTTCAGAAGAAACTCAACAGGCCTTTTAAGTTGTCTGCAGTTTTGTTGGCTTTGGGTGACGTGGGCTGAATTATGCAGATATACTTTTTGTTTTTAAGGGATTAACCTTATGTGTAATGTCTGTGCACTGAACATTAATCATGTGTGTTAATGGTTGCCAAGAAGTATGAGTGTATGTAAGTGTGTTGTAGTCCCAAGGCTTTGCATGCATAATTATATTATTTGACTTCTACTTAGTCTTGGGACGCAAATGTATTTGCTTTATATCCTTTGGAGTCTCAATCTTCTCATGCAGACAGCTGGAGACTGTAAAACTTTGTGTGCACTTTAAATATCTGTTCATTTTTGATTGCAATATTTCATTTAATTTACATTGTATGCTTTTAAAGACAATCTTTGTACAAAGAATGTATTTGCTTTGTAAATAACTGCCTCTGTCTTGATACTGAGTGTTTCAGACAGCTGCTTAGTTAAGTTCCACCTTGATCTTGTAATAATGAGCTTTGGATACATGAAAGCTGTCTCTTGCTGCAAAAACAAGTAGTGTACTGCATGTACTGGATTTGTATTTCAGGATGAGGCAGTGATGTGGGAGATCACTTTAGATCTCTTTCCTTTATTTATTTTTTTAGTATTTTTTTTCCCTGTAGCCTTCTTCCAGTTGGATTGCTTCCATTAACTGCATTAGGGTAGACCATTAAGCATATCTGCGTTTAGTCACTTTTAAGTTGTTGCTCTGCAGTACTATGAGTTCTTGTGACTGTGCTTGTGATTCCTGATCTTCTATCCTTGAATGTCCCGAAAATAGTCTAGTGGGATATAACTGATCATGTATCAAGAACTTGTTGACAGTTGAGACTAGTCCTGTCCCAGCAGTAAGGAAAAAGATCAGTTCAGATATGAAGTATGCCAGCCTTTAAACAAAGCTGGATTTTTCACTGATTAAGTGCAAATCTCAGCGTTTTCGTGTCTTTGGGGCTTAGTGAGTTGCTGATTCAGATATGTCCCAAATGCTTTCGTATGTGTTGAATCATTAAATATTGAACTTGAATATCATGAGATGCAATCTGAGTCACATCAATGAATTTTAAATATCCCCTTTCCTCTTTTTGTTCTTCAAGGATTTGCAGGCTTTCCTCAGGAAAATTGAACGCATCATTAATGCTTTCTACTTAGCAGATGTCATGAGGATGAGGATCTGTCTTTCCCTGCCCTGTGAACTGAATGCGTTCTGCACCATAAGTGATGGTATTCAACCTCTATTGAACTACCAAAACTTCACCAATATAGAAAACTATTATACAAAACCAAAACCACCTCTTTATTTAGGTTACATGGCTTTGTTGTTGTTATTATTATTGTAGTGTGTTCCCATTATTTACCTTTCCTAGGAAATGAGGGAAAATGTGTTTCCTCTTTAATTTGTTTTTATTTTAGAAACACCATCATGTTCTGAAAACTCTCCTTGGTAAAAAAGGCATCTCTTGAGCTAAACAACAGGGTTTTTTGGTCATCTAGGATGAATACATACCATTTAATGCAACAAGCAATGTAACTTTTAAAAGTAAGCTTTTTTCATTTGTTTTTAAATCCCCAATGATAATTCAATTTATGTCACAGTGTTACTTAATAATCATCTACTACCAAGACTCAGGTTTCTACTTTACCTCGACTTTTGATGTCATCTATCTTCAAACTCTGATCCTGGGCAATTTCCAAGTGTTTACACTTGTAATCTCACAGGGTTATGTACCTGTATCTGTTATGGTTTGTCTGTCTTTATCTAATTCACATCTTCCCCCAAACCCAGCAGTGTATAATTCCCATACTGGTATGGATTAAATGGTATGTTTAATTAGGTAAGTGTGCATAGTAGTACATCCTTTAATTCAGTTCCGCCCTGTCCAAATTCTCAGTTTCACTGAGTCATCCTTGTGGGAAAGGCAGGCTCTGCTTTTTTGCTAGAAGACATGTCTCTCTAGATATGCTGGTAAGCTTCTATATAATCACTTCCTAATCTGTTTAAAAATGTGTATTGAGTTAGCTTAAACAGCTTTAAATAGTAGGCTTTTATTTACCCCAGAACCTTGTCCGAAATGGGCTAGGCGCTGTTCATGTGATTAGTCCTGCTGGCTGATTTGAAGCAGCAGTAGCCTCTGATGGACACTTAAAGGTAATGGAAGGACTGGCAGCAGTATAGGGCACACATATCTTCAGCCTAAGAGGATGTGCCTGCTAGGAACGTGCTTCTCTTAAGAGCAGATTCCAGTAACTTTTTATTTCCTTCTGCTAGTGCTTTTGCATGCTCCAGTATTCATTTTGTCTGAGTGCTTGGAGATGATAGAAGATCATGGTTCTGCTTGTAGCAATCTTAACTTTTGCACTGCGGTAGAGTCATGCCCCTGTTTCAGCTTCTTAGACATCATCTGTTCTTGCTGAAAAGCAGAGATCCTAATTAACCTTGGGTGTTACACAGATAAGTAGTACTTGGGAAAATAAAGCAGAGTATCTGATGTGATATGTATTTCCCAAAGTGTCATAAGGATTGTCTGTGTTGTTATGTTAATAACATTTTTATAGGAAAATATTCAACATACATTACTGTTCCACATACTATTTCAGATGAAGACTTTTCGAAGTCAGAGAAAAGCACTTCCAAAGACATGTTCAAACCTACAGTAATGCTGTTTACTCCAACTTGCAACATGCTCTGTAGTATTTCTTTTTGCATTCAGTTAATGGAAGCCTCCTTTGATTCCTTTGAGAAGAAAACAGGGCTCAAGTGTATTTTTCTTGATCTGATGGTTCTTCAGTTCTGTGTTGGTATCTGTTTCAGAATTTCAAGTTGTTTACTTGGGTGACGTATTTTAGTGCTGGTGGAGAAAACAGAAAATGCTTTTGCATTTGGTTAATCATACATCCAGTTAATCACACTTAAGCAATTTCAGATAGTTTTGTGTTGAGAAGAGTAAGGTGGCACCTGTTATCTTTTTGCCATTGGTTGTCTTTTACATAGATGCAGCTTCTGTTTGTTTATCACATGAATTTTTGTCTTCTGCTCTGTAGAAATTATAAATATTTGTGACATAATATAAAAATTTCAAGTGCCTTTTATCTCAGTGAGTAGTTTGTATTTGATCATTGGACTACTTTAAAGGATTGAATGAATATCAAAATTGTTGAAAACTGGCATTTTTTCTCCTGTCACAAAATTAAGCTCCTTCTATCTTGGCAAGAACAATATAGAAGATTTTACTATGGGCAGAGTAAGTGGGGGCTGGATAGCTGTCAGAATATGGTGTACTTGTGAATGAAATCCACCTAGTACTAGTCAGTATAGCGCACTCACTCAGAAGCTAGTTCTTAGAATACACAAATAAAATGCCTTCTCTAAGACAGGTAGTTATACTTTATGCCACATTTTTGCCACTGAGAACACCTTAAAAAACTGATATTAATACAATTGAATTTTATGTATTAAGTATCTTTCAAGCATAAAACATGGTAAATATCAAACAGAAATTAAACACATTGGTTTAAAGCTCAAATGCTTGTAGCCTTACCAGTGATGGAGCCTAATGGAAGCTTATATTCAGTACATACCTTTAGAATCTGAAATATGTTTGAAATTTAATTACATTGCTGCTAATGCAAACAAATCTTATCTGTGCTGTTACCTATGGTAACTTACTCTTGCAGATTCAGTAGAAGCAAACTTAAACAGAAGTCTTTTCAAAAATGCTTATTAGTTACCCTAAAATATATAAAATTGCTGAACTATTTTTTTTATTTTTTTTTTTTTACTTCAGCAGATCTCTTTTTGTGGGTTTTTTTTTTTTTGAGATCAAATTTTGCATCAATATATTCACCAGGAGACATTATAGGCTTACTAGATTGTAATTCAGGGCATAATGTCCTATCTTACATAGTTTCTGTCTCAGTGTTAAAATGTGAAAGTTTTGTGTTTATTAATACATGAAGCTTATTCTGAAGTGGGTCTCAGGATTTGAGTGCAAGCTTGATTAACACCAAGTTCTTTGATGCTGGGTGTTTAGTAGCAAAGGTCTTATGTATTAAAATGGCAAGTAAGTCTCTTCATAGAAATGAAAATATTTTGTGTTTTCTGCATAGCATTCAGATCTTCAGGCTTGATGATACATCATTAAGAGCATAGAAGAATTTGAGTTACCTGTTTTGAACTTAAACCACAATGAAGTAGTTGTTTATAGTAACTTAAAAGGTACTCTTTTAAACATTGACAGAACCAAGAGTTACCATTTTTTGGCATTTATACAGTAGTACAAAACAAAAAGGAAATATAATGCAGGGCCTTGATCAAAGGCCTAGAGGTTACACCAATGGATTTGGTTTCTGGCAGTACTGCTGATTCACTCTGTCCTTTGATAAATTGCTTCAGTTTCCTGTGTCACAGATTCTTCAGTGTCTCTAAAATGGGGCCACTGTCAGTTTATGTAGCTAACAAATGTTTTTCAAGATTTTAATTCACCTTCAAGAATTTTAACATACCTCAATGAAAGTTAATTCAGTGTATAGCCCTGTTTACGGTGTGGTATGTGGAGAATTTTGTTTGCTGCATAGAATATTCAAAGTCATTTGCTAAGGAAAAACATGTTGAGGTGAGGATGGAGAGTTACACTGGATCACTATGCAGAGGTTTACACAGTCAATCCAGCAAAATAACCCATATACAAATGAACTGAACCTGCCATCTTTTCATAGAGTGACTTCAGAAATATGTAAACTCTACCCTGGAAAATCAAGAGTAGTTTTTAAATGTGCTTAGAGTTGCAAGGTAACATGTGGTCTGCATTGGGAACAGATGCTGGCTTCGTTTCAGTTTTAAACTAGGGCATTCCAAATGTCACAGCAAGCTAGCACTGAGGGACTTGGCCTTGGAAAGAGCCAGCTTGAATGAGTGTTCATTTGACAAACAGGATCTATTACTGGTTTTCTGAATAAAGGTTGTCTTTTAATGTCTCATACCATGGTGGTGTGGCTTTGGATCAAAGTTTAGTTATATTTCTGTAGAGCACAAATGTGCTTTAAAGCTAGACCTTCTCCAGGAAGCAATCTGTACTTTTAAATGGGAAATTCTGCAGTACTGTTTTAAGTGTATGAAGGTTTTACATGCTTGAAGCATTAAACTTTACTGCTGTCATCAGTTCTGAAGTAGCATTGACTAAGGTGCTTACAAAAGAGAGGTATGTGTACCTCTGCCAAAATAGCCATGTAGAAAGCATCTGACCAGCAATTCCTAAACTGAGGATTGTGACCTTAACGGTGTGAACGGGTAACACGAGGGACGTTGTGGTATTTTGGTGTTCCTCCCGGAAGTGAGATGAGAACTGTGTATATGTGCCCAAACACCAAAGTTTGGGCAATTCTCCAAAGGGGCGTGGCAAGGCATCGTTTGGTTTGACGTTGTACACAGTGGAACATCTTGGAAGAAAAAAAAGTTGTAAGGAAGGGGCTGCAGTTTCTGTTTTGCCCACTTTTCCGTTTTTAAATTCGTATTATGAATGACACAAAGTGGTGCATCTTCCATACATAGAATGTGGCCTTGGAAATGGGCCTCTAGTCTCTAGCTTAATATACATTAAAGAAATTATTGATCACTGTACTGAGAGCAGCACTGTACCTTGAGGCTTCAGTTACTGCATAATGTCTAGTGAAAATGGGAGTGTGGAGTGTTAGCTTGATCGCTTTTCAAATTTCAGCTCTGTAAACACTTCACAGAGAGGTCATCATTGCCATTTGAAATTTAACAGTGCTTTTTTGTTTTGTTTTGTTTTATTCCTGTTGATAGTTTCACCTTAGCAGTTTCAAAGGAAACCTCATGTATGTTCCACTGTCCAGTGAGATGATCCTGATGATGACAGCTTGATCACTTGATCCCTGTCTTAAAAAGGCCTTATTTGAATATAAGAAATGACATATTGAAGCATCCTTACAGAATTAAATTATTCCATTTCTTGTGGCATGTAGTTAAGGGGAAAAAGAAACCGTTTCTGGCTCTTACAGAGCCTGTACACAGTGTTAGGAGGGAAACCCCCCAAAATTTGACAGAGGTCTTGATGCTGATTTTATAAGAAAAAAGTACTCTATGAGGTTTTGTCAAAAGCCTGGGTCTCCTCCATCATCTTAGCTGAAGATGAGAGCCAGGAGGGCTGCCTTCGTTGGGAGGTGGAGGGAACAGGTAGCCATTGGATTAGATGAATGAGAATTAAGGATTGTGAAGACTGTCACCTGGGACAGCAGAGTCCTTGATGAAGAGAATTTGACTGTTAGAAAGTAATAAGAGTTGTGACGCACCTGAAGAGGAAAAAAAGGAATGTAGCCTACTAATAAACCATATAAATAATACTGTGGTTTTAATGTTTTAATGTGATAAAAATGGGAAAGTGACAAAAATATTCGAGGGACTTAAATATTGGAAAACTCTAGTGCTCAAATTACTGCTCAGCTTTTTTTACCAAATCAGTGAACTTATGGAAGTCATAGCTGAAGTACAAGGAACACAGATTCACTGACTTAACTCAGCTTTTAACAACAGCAACTGAAGAGACAGTATTTTCTTCACATCAGTTTATTCGAGTAGTTCTGGTTTTTATTTTAGGAGAAAACCATTCAGGATCTCGTGGTTCTAGTTTTGAATGATAAGAAAAACCAGAAACAATACATTCGGTTGTCTTATTGTGTTTAGTACTTTATTTGATAATTTAGGTTTTTGAAGGCAAAACATTTTAACTGTTTTCTCCCTTGCCCCCCTTCTTACTATAGGGAATAACGCAACTCTTTAAGTATTGTAGTTTTGCTTGTATTTAATTCTTCCCTTAAATAAATATTTAGATAAATAGTGATCACATGATAAATAACTAATCACACAGATGTCAAATCACATATGCTAGCAAGTGCCATCCTGACAATTTTTTTAAAATGTTTTAAATAGTTGAGTGTAAGTATATGAGATGCCATATGTCTGTATCTCAAGTTGAACATTTACTGAAACTTGTACAGCTACTGCGTTCTTATTAAAACCAAAAAATCCTAATCTAACAGCAAGTCAGTTCGTATCTAATTTTGTCAACAGACTTCTTTAAGGAAATAAAAATTGCAATTGAAGATGTGATTAGAACACATTTACTGTTTCTTGCTTGCTGATTTAAGTGATTTGGATTACAACCAGACCATACGGGAGGGAGGAAAATCTATGCTCTGCTTGTTTTTAAAAATGAGTTGAAGTAATCGCCTTCAGTGTTTCTGTACACAGGATTGTCAGCAAGTGCCTGCTTTTTGGTCTGCAGACATCACCTCGCTTCCAGATGTGTTATATGTATATAATGCTATGCCCAAGAATCATCCACTGCTAAAGAGCTTTTCTGTTCTGCATGTGAAAGTTGGATGGGACGGGAAAACACTGGATTTTTGTGTTGGCCTGCGGAGTACACCTTTCTTAGTGAAGTTATCCTGTTGGGGGTCATGTATAATTGTGCTGTGTTTTGCATTACAGTAGCACCCTAGAAGCAAATTGTTAGGTTTCTGTTATGCAAAGTGATACATAAGCGTACAGCAGGTGGTATTTCCCACCTCAGTATTCACATTTACTTACAAGCAAGTGTTGTAGAAATCAAATTAACCTGAAAATATGAATCTTCATTGAAAATACATGTATTGTTCAGTGATTTGAAAATTTAATAATAATAGGATTAATAATAGAATTTAACTGAAAAGTATGATAAACCAACCATTTATGACCTATGCTCAAAGTCTGTTCTTCTAAAGGAAAAAAATGGATAAGGCATAGTGGTAAGGAAAGAATAGTGAATTAGGTAGATTTATGCCCAATTCAAAAATACATACATTCTTGCTAGTAGGGCATGGTGCATAAGATGAATTTTGTTTAGGTTTTTACCTGTTAGTGCCCATTAGCAGAGCCTTAATTACTTCTTCAGTGTTACTGTTTTAAACGAGCATGTAATTAGTATTTTTGCCTTCACAGGGAGAAGAGAATTTATCCAAAGATTAAAACTTGAAGCAACCTTGAATGTGCATGATGGATGTGTAAGTCACTTGTTGCTTTTTTGTTTGTTAAAAGATGTTAAATTATGATTTTGTTGCCATGGTAATAGTTCCTTAACTTAAAAATGCAAATACCATATATTAAAGCTGAGCTGGAAAAGTCCGCTTGTTGAGACCTACATCTGAATTCTCTAGGTATTTGTTTCTTCTTAACCATCTGACACTTTACCTTTGAAGCAAAACAAAATCTCGTTCCTATACCTTAATACTGCATCCCACTGCTGAATGAATTAATCTCCTATGCCAGGAAAATGCATGCTTATCTTTTCAGTTCATCTTAAACCTTTAAATGGAATCTTTAGTAGTTTTGTGCTATGGTGATGTATTTTGTTGACTTAAAGCTGTATTAGTGTTTTGAGGAATTTATTCTCCAAGTCTAAAAAGCAAATGATCAGATGCTACATGCTTATTTAAAGAGACAATAAAAACAAAAATAAGCCTCCCCCGAAAGGTGATAACATAACTTGAAATACTGCTTATTTAAATATTTGATTTTTGAAAGTGATCCAGTCATATTCTTTTAAATAAATGATTTTGCTTAAACTAGGTAAAGGGCAAAGAGATTACCATATTATCTTTGACGAACAGAGCAGAAATTCGTCATTGTTAAAGCATTGTCTTTGTTGTGCAAGATATCTGAAAGGTGAAAGGATACTAGATGTGCTATAAAAAGTGAAAATGTAAGTGTACATTTTATACCTTAACATGTTTATTTCAAAAGCTGTTCCTAACTAACACAGTAGCAGTTTTAAAGAAAAAATGTTAATAAAATCTAGCCTTTTAGCTTGAGATCAGAAGTACTATTTTGACTTGTGTATATTTTTGAGAGACTAGAAAGGCTGGGAAACGCAAGGATTAGAATTGCAGTATATAGAAAGTCAGCTACTTTTGCTGTACTGACTGCCTTTATAAGTCTAATGTTCTGGTACAGATGATGTTGACTTAAAAAACCAAATGCATTGTTTTCCCATTTTTTTTCAAGAAATGTTGTAAGAATGACAATGTAAGGTGTCTTCCAACCCAAACCATTCTATGATTCAGTTTTTGTATTCAAGATTGATAACAGTGATTTTTACTTTAGAATTTCTTTTCTAGTAGTTTTTCATCTCCTCAAATGTGCTTGAAATTTTTCAAGTTTCTTTTCCTGAAGTTGTTTGGGGCTTTGAAATTAGTTTTTTCTCTGTTTTCTTGTAAAAATAGTCATTTTTTGCCTATAAAACTTAGGATGAGAAAATAGTATTTCTTCGCTACTTGTTAAAAATGGAGTGACTGATCTCTATTTTAGCTAACTACCTCTGTGTGATGGAACTGAAATTGCAAATTTGGTGTTGGCTATTTGGTGTTGCTTGGAAATTAATTTTGAATTGATTGTGTTAGCTTTTAAAGTATGCTTTAACATGTGGCCTAACTTAATTGTTTTACTGGGTGGAAAATGTTTTAATTGTGAACTTACAGCATTATACACAGGTGTTTAAAATACTGCTACAATTTGAAAAATGTGTTTAGAAATCAAATTTGCTCAGAACTAGCCACCTTTAAAGAATAAAGGATAATAGGAGTTCTTATCTCATTTACTGTGTGGATTTTTGCAGGGAATAATCTTTTATGGCTAACAATCATTCAGTATAATTTCTTACTAGTTGCTTTAAAAAAATCTGTGAAATAAAAGTAAATGAAATTACGGTGCCCTTACTGATTAAAATGCTTATACCATCAATGGTAAATAACCATATTAGTCTCCCCTCCCCCTCCCTCCACTCCCCCCCATTGCTGAATCAGCATGCATTTCAAATGTGAGGAATGAATGCCATAGTTGTCTTATTAAGGGTGTTTCTGTGTTTGGATTTTTTGGGGTGGTTGGGTTTTTTTGGGGGGTTGAAGGGCAGTGGTTGGGTTTGGGGTTTTTTGGGGGTTTCTTTTTAAGAACATTTGCAGTCTTCTGTGGAAAAAGTTGTGACTTGTATTTTCTATATAAAGCATGCTGTGTAATTGGACACGGTGGACAACATACTTAAGGCAAGAATTATTTTTTTTCTAATTGAGGATAAAAGTCAAGTTCTACTTCCTACCTACCATTTGATCTATGTTACACAAAAGTGAGGTCCTGTGGGAAATACGATTGTATGCATAATGATATTTAGGTACAATATCTTTGAAAAAGGGAATAGTTCTATGAATTACTTCAAGTATACATGCGCTCGTAGCGGTAGTATTACCATAGCACTTTTGTTTGAGATACAAGTATTTTCATCTCGGAGTTTAGGTACTCTTGTCTTTGAAATAGTGCAATTTTCCACTTCGTTTGAAGACACAGTTTCTAGCCAGTGGTATGTGAAGTAATTGAATTAGTCTACCGAATCATTGATGTCCGCTTGTAACCTTATCATCCTTCCAGGGCATGATTTGCCTCTTTCAATGTGATTCACATTGTCCAATTCAGTGAGGTCATATGTATGCCAGAGGTTGGCATTTTCTGTGTTAACTCTAAAGGGTGCTTAAGGTGATGAGGAAATGTATAGAGTTAGGTGAGATGCTTTCTGTATGAAGTGGCTAAATCCAAAGGAGAAATGTTGAAAGAGAGTCAGTTTGGATTAGCAGCGCTGAAGTGTGGGGAATCTAGAGGAGAAAGCAACTCAAATATATTAGATTGAAGTAAAAATATCGCTTATTTTCTTCCAGTTCTGGTCCTGTGAAAGCTGAGGAAGATAGAACTGCAGAATGCGTAGGTAGATGGAGCCTTTGACATGAGCAAATACTACATTTTAAAATAAAGGAAAGAGGATTACCTGGAGGAATGATGTCTCATTTCTATGTATAGACATTCAGTTCAGTAACAAACAAGCATCCTGTGTGGCATACATGTCCTTCAGGATGGCACTTGTGAGCAAGTAATTTTTAGATGTAGTCCTCAAAGCTATGCTTAAATTAGTGTAGGAAGTTTTTTTGCAAATTCTTAGAACGTGCAGTTTTTACCTTTTCCTCCATAGATGAAAAATAGTGCCTTTTTCACCTGCTTTCTTGCTTGGGAGATCTTTCTGATATTCTGGGTATTTACAGTCATTTTTATTTCCTTTCTTCTATTTCTTGTATTCTGTTAATCTATCTTGTTCACAAAAGAATTAATTCTACTGTTACATTGCATAGACGTGAGGAGTTTGCTTTTTAATTTTTTTAAGGATTGGCTGTACTGCCTCTTGCATTGTCTTTGAGGAGAACACAGAGATAGTAAATTTATTTTTGATTATTTAATTAATGGATCAAAAGTGCTTGCTGCTTCCTTTCAGAGCTAGTTGAGTGGCAAATAAAATTAGATACACTTCATAATGTGGAATACTTAATAGAAAAAAGCTAATTGCACACCTTTTGACTTTTCTCATCTTGGTAGTAATTGTCTGTCATTTGTGTTCAATATATCCTTTCTTTTGGCTCTGACACCTTTTTCCAAGAATTTCAAACCCTTAGTGTGGTAACTATTACATTATGCTTTTAGTTGGGTGTTGAGTAGCTGTGAAGTTAGGAGATACATGGCTTTTCTACACAGTTTTGAAATACAAACTAATTTTCTAGCTAGTCCTCATTTTACAGTGTACTTTAATAGTTGGTTTGGTACCATGGAATGAGACTTAAGAATTTCTTTTCATCAGCTCATATTGAGCTGGTTTTAGTGATCCATATGCATATTTATTGGGGTTATTCACTGTTGGTCAACAGGTTGTACTGAACACTGAGGAACATAGTGTATTGACTGATCACTTGCTGGAAAGTTGGTGTTCTCTGGGAAAAAAAAATCAAGCTTATTTTGCTGAAAGACTTTGTTATTTTTGAACTTATTTTTTGACAGCAGTGTTGAGAAGGTGATCTGGTACAGAATAAAGAGCTTGTTTAGTTACAGACCTCTAGCACACATTTGGTTATGTCATCTCACTTCAAGATTTTTTCTGAACCAACTTTGGCCTGGGTAGGGTGTGTTGAAATTG
Organism: Himantopus leucocephalus; assembly: GCA_003993805.1. Taxonomy (NCBI): domain Eukaryota; kingdom Metazoa; phylum Chordata; class Aves; order Charadriiformes; family Recurvirostridae; genus Himantopus; species Himantopus leucocephalus. The sequence continues at coordinate 112,575,405 of RSEF01000001.1, read as the reverse complement.
CTAAACCCCGAGGCAATCAGTGCAATGAAATTGGAATTTAGGGGGAGAATGATTGATGTCTTGTGTAGGCTTGTGATGCTGCAATGTAGATAATCATGTCTCCCCTTTGCATCTTTGATGCTGTCTCTGCTTTTCTGTCCTTCAGATTTTGTTTTTGGACACATACATACACACCCCCACTCCCCTCAGTTTGTTTAACTTTTCTGCTAGCTCTTCTTTCTCACATCATGGGTTTTAATTTTTTGGTAGCTTCCTTGTTTTTTTTTCATTGTTTTGATCTTGTTTCTATTCTTGTATCCTTCTATTAGCATTTTTCTTTCTTTAGGGCAATGGTAGTATTTTTCTGCCTGAAAGGAAATGTAGATGAAAATTAACATTCTTGGGTTTTGTGTTTGCCCTAGCTGTAGTACTGTGCTATGTTTGACAACATTTTTAAAGTACAGTCATTGTCAGGACAGGTTACTTCAATGATAGATGGATCTGGGGGCTAGTTGAATGCATGGTTCTTGGTGATTGACAACCAGGGTTATAGAATCATAAGAGTAGCCATGCAAGGTCATACCAATGCTCAGTCGAGCCTGATAACTTGGCCCTGAGAGCGGCCAGTACTGATTTTTGAGGAAAGTTGTGACAGGACAAGTAGGCTGTACTTGAAGAGTATTCTAGAGAACACACCACACTTTAAATGTACAGATGGAGGTGAAAGTTGCATCTTTGTTCCTGATCATTTTTCATTTTTCTTTGATCAATATATATATTCTTCCACTTCTGGTGTTTAGGACATTCCATGACAATGAATCCCAGTTTTAATAAAATGCCATGTGTGTCATATGATGGTTCTATTGAAGGCCTTCCATTTCCTGTACTGTAAAGATCTATGGAAAACTATTTCTTTCTTTTTCCATGTCATTCATGATTTCATAAGCTTCTGTCATATCCCCTCCTCAGAGTAGTACAAATTAATTGCTTCTTGCAATAAAAAGTGTTAGATATCTATGATCACCTTAGTCATTGTTTTTCATAATTTCTTTTCAAATGGGTAGTAATAGAAACGGACAATATGGGAGTGGGATATGAACCAAAACTGCATAGTGTGGAAGACACAGATTTGCCATGCATGGATGTGTACTCTGACAGAATGACGTTTGCTTTTCTGTGCGTTTCCTAATGATTCCTAACATTATTTGCTGCTGAGCATTGAGTTAACTCTGCCATAGGCATGTCTGTTAAGCTCCTCAATGAATATGTCAAGTTGTTGCCCATATGATCGATCTGAAACAGCTAATTCTGATTTTGCAGTTTGCCTCATTAAGGATCGCAACTAAGCCTGTGATTGAAAGAGTAACTAAAATGGGTATATTTGCTTTAAACAAAAAGATTTTTGTCTTTCGGGCTCAGAATGAGACATTTGAATAAAAAAAAAAGCATAAGACAAGAATGTAGAACGAAGTGGGTTTTTTACTAATTATATAGTCCACTCTGATACATCACACTAAGGCAGTTATTCTGCCAACAGAATATAGCCAACAGAAGATGTTGATGGCTGCAGTTTGACACTTAGCTATTTTAGAGGCTACTTGAAATAATAATGGTCATGCATGTAGTCTTTGGTGCTTGTGCATGAGCTGCTGCTTGAAGACAGGTTACTCTAATGATACTTTTGGAGCTTCCTGGATTTTGAGTGCTTTTACAGCTTTATGTCATTGACACATTAAACACAGTCTTGTGAAAAGGAGAATTGATAAGGAAATATGTTGTAAAATTCTCCCAATACGATGCTGTACCTCACTGTAGGATTCTTCTTTCCCTCATACTCACAGTTTTGAAAAGGGATCTGGTATAGATTCTGCAGTGCTTTTCTCATGATCCCTGAGAAGGTGTGGTTACTGAAAAGTATACAAAACAATGGATGGTCAGAATTTGGATATGGTGAAGATACAATAACGACAGCATTGTGATGCCCTCCAGTTCAAATTCGGAAAACTCTGTGGAGTAGATTTGGTACATGAAAGCACCTGAATGTTTAAAATTGTGGCTACTGAGGCCTCTGTGGGAAGGCTTAATTTACCTGATGGACTATTCAGGAGCAGAGGGAGTAATTGAGATGCCATAGGTGAAGCAGGTGATTCCCTTATCAATTTTTTTTACAAACACAATTATTTTTTTTTTTGTGCTAGCTGCTTATAAATTGCATCATTTCACTTGAATTTGTTCACTCCTATTTCTGTAGTGTTGGATGAGTATTGGTGTTTTAATATTTTGAAAATTGAATTAATGTAAGTCTAAACTAATTTTTGTTAATTCATGCAGGTGAATACAATTTGCTGGAATGATACAGGAGAATATATTTTATCTGGTTCAGATGACACCAATCTGGTAATTAGTAATCCCTACAGCAGAAAGGTAGGTTTGTTTCTGACTACTCAGTTGTTTTCAAATAAGATTTAAGTTATTTTTCAAGATACTAAGATATTTGTCAAGATATTATTTGTCATATATTAATTATTATCAGTCAAACATAATATCAGGCACTCTATAGTGTTTATAAATGGGAACAAAACTTCACAGTGTTTGAAAACCTTAGTATTCTAATCCCTTGCGACATAGGTGTTATCCCATTTTACGGTAGGTGGTCTGGCACAAAGGGAACATGGTCTCACAACAGATTAGTGTCAGAATTAGCAATAGGATTCAGTAATTCTTGTGAAATCTTATAGTCAGATAAATTGTTTTCTGTTTCATTTTAGTTTTAAAATACTGTGTTAGCTTTTGCTGATGTAATATACTGAGTTTTCTTTCTGTGTAACATTGTTGAAGTGTCAATCTTGCTTAAAATACTTTATTACCATTTGAAATCACATTGCTTTGTGTGTGCATGTATGTGGACGGAGAAGAGCTCATACTGAAATAGGGGGAACAGGTTTGTGAAGGGGAAAGTGCTGTAAAAGTCTCTGCTTTTCCACGTCTGCAGTCACATGGGTTATGATGCAGTTAAGTAGCTTCCAGTAATGTCAGCATGTAGTAGCAGTGTTCCACACCTTGCTCTTTAAGGAGCTGCTGATAGTCAGATTGAACAGATGCTCTGAACTGTGTCCTTCAGTGCTGGGAATCCTATGCAGCCATGTTAAAGTGAAGTCCTCTCTCCCACACTTTCTCAGAGGTTAAGAACTAAACCCTGAAGACCTGCTGAGAAATTAAATGGGGGGGGGGGGGGGGANGGGGTGAACACCAAAATGTGTGGTCGGTGTATGTGAAAGAGAGTTGAACAGAAGGTTATGGAGGCAGCAACATTTTGACTTCCTGAAGGGCTGTGGTGGGAAAATAATAGTGATCTGGAGTGTTGCCTGTACCTATGGGTAAGGCCCTTTTCCTCACTCCCCCAAATGAGCCATAGCTTCCAAGCTTCATCTCTTCTTTTCAACTATTGGTGTCATTCTGACAAAGTTCAGATCAGTGTTGTTAGACCAGAGTTGCTCTTGGACTAAGAGTTCAGCTGAAGAAGAAGAGGTATCTAAGACAGCTATGAAGTGGATGAAGAATATATTCCAAAGTGAGTATTGTTGGAGAGATTCGCAAAGTAAAAATTTTTCATACAAGTAAAGGGTGTTCACTATTATTCATTGTGCAGAGTTTATTTTAATATATCACTGTGGGATAGTTGCTATATAATTATCTTATTATATAATTATTATATTAAAATATTTTAATAGATGCAGCAATTTAAACTTTATGCTTTCATGGGATGATTTGGGATTTTTTTTCCCCCGTTGCTTACTACTGCTGCACTTAAGCCAAATGAGAAATATAGGAGATGTTTTATTTTCTTATTTTTAAAAGTCATCTGAGTTATTTTTTATGTAACAGCAGAGCAGATTTTTTTTTAATTATTTTTTTTCCCCAATATATGCAAATGCAATTATAAACCAGCAGGTACTAGCAAGAAGACTTAAGAATCAGTGTTGTTCCTGAAATGTACTAGAGATACGATTTTTAATGACTGATACAATTGTGTTAGCTTATTTTCTCTGGCTTGAGTAACAGAATCAATACAGGAAGGGGGAGAAAATTAGTATTGATACCAGAACTCTACTGTAATTCTGTCATCTTGGCAGATACCCTTATCACCATATTTTCCTGTTATGAGCTAGCTAGAGTAGTGAAAATAGACTTCGGCCATCAATATAGTCTTCTGTATTAATAAAATATCTAATCTAAGAAGGAAGCATTTAATCTTGTTTAGCTTTTGTTTACATGAGTTTTTTGTACGTCATTCCAGTTTAGGAGATTTTTAGATTCCACTTTTAGGAGATGCAGTCTGAATTCTTGAATTTGTTGCTTCTTCAACTGATTTTCTGTGTAATGTGTAACTTAAGCAATTGCAAAAGTTATGAGCATGTCTGAATGCTAGTTAAGTACTTTGAAGAACATCTGAAATTCTTTGGTTTCCCCCCGTTTTTACTCAGTAAGTATTTGTAGGCTGTTATGTGTTGGTAGTAAAATGCTCCAATGGAGTAAGGTGGTGGTATTGTTTTACTTTGTGTAAGTTTTCTCATCTTTTTTGCTGCCTAGGCCGAGGCAACTTTTTATGTCTCTTTCTCCCCTCTCTAAGGTAATATAATAACCAGAATAGAAAAGGATGTACAGTGCAAGTCAAGAAGGGCATGGAAAATCTTCTGCATATAATAAATGCTGTAATATTTCAATACTTTTTATTGCAACACCATACAATCAGGAAATTGAGGGGCAAGCAAGACAGTGTTAGATCTGCCTCTGAGAAAACTCTTCCCATTACTGAAAACATGTAACTGTCTATATTTCTGAATGCTGTTTCAGTTTACAGTGGAGGAGAGAAGAAGGGAGGGAAAGAAAAATCTGTGTTTTTCCAAGTTTGAGGGCAATCATCAAAGGTAGATCTCCACATCTAAACTGAGATCTGCAGATTGGGAAAATTGAAGCATAAGATTAGAATAAATTAGCTATTGACTGCATAAAAAGCAAGGGCATTAGGTTGAGGTTTGTGAGAAAAGGGGAAAGTAAGAAGCACGTTTAGTTTGGTGAGAGAAGGACCCTGTGCAGCAGAGCAAAGAGAAAAAAGTCTGCCTCCTTATATTCAGTAATAGGAAGGAAGTGGTGGACAACTGGCAAGAGTAATTTATGGTGGTAGAGAAGCCCCTAGCTATTAACATTCTATGTTTTTTTTATTAGGGAGATCAAAAAGGGTCTCTTGGCAGGACAAAAATATTTCTTTCACAGTAGCAATAACGTAAAATGAGGCAGGATTGACAGATGACATGTCTTTGCTGTCATTTGAACTAGGGTATCTTATGAACAACTTCTGATTTCCTCCTTTGATACTGAGTTCCTAATTTCTTTTGAAATCTGGGTTTTGAAGGTTTTCAGTAAAATGCAGAAATCTGAATATATCTAAATGAAGAGGAAGATTTCTTGAAGTAACATGAATGTATTCTCTCTCCTGATTTTGATACTGAGCCTTGTGTATCTTTCAAAATATGCAGATACACTGTTTTTTTTTTTTTAATTGTGTAAAAGGTGTGAAATAGCACTTGTAAGATATTAGGCACCGGCTATCACTGACAGAGCAACTTCGTTTGTGTAATGTTTTCTTTAATTAAGTTAATTGAGTGGAAACTTGGAAGTAATTTTCAAACTGTAAACAACTGTTTTTCCTATTAGTACTGGTGAAAATGCAGTTTGGTTTAAATGCTGCAGATAGGAGAAATAGGGTAAGAATAGAATGTTCACCAGTGCACAGGAAAGCATATGAAGGGTTTTTTCAGTTTTAAAAGACTAATAAGAAGTACGTTAGGAAACACAAAGAGACGTCACAAAGTGTTTAAAGCCATCTGTGATGGTGAAATAAATTATAGGCTTCTCTGCTGTACTGTAGATGAGTAACATTCATTGAGACCAAGTCATCTTATTTTATTGCCTTGTAATTGTGTTCTTAGATGTTTGTTTATTTTTGACCATTTTCAAAACATCCTTTCTTATAAACTTTTCTCCTTTTTAAAGTAAGTTTATTTTAAGAGTAGCATCAATTTTTAAAGACTGTAAAGTTCTTCTTGACCCATGATATTACAGATCTTCTATATCTCTCCCCACTGACATGCTGGCTGGCTGCACTATCACCTTGGACTAATGTTCTACTTTGAGAAACCTGGTGTGATATGTAACTAGCATTTTAAAAACAAAAGGTGACAGTTCCATTCCAGTCCTTCCATTTTGCAGAGTACTTCGTGCAAGTGCATAAGTGAACGTCTCTTGTAGAACCACTTTGTTTGTAGAAGAAATTTGGTGTAAAGACAGCTTCTCTGTTCTGTTGTACTAAACTGTAGGTTACTGGCAGCCTGTACATAAATGATGTTTTATAGTGCCTGTGTTATTTTCCATTCTTTATTTGCTTTGAAAATATTAACCTGATACAGCCTTCCTTTTTCTTTCTTCCTTAGGTCTTAACAACCATTCGCTCAGGACACAGGGCCAATATCTTTAGTGCAAAATTCTTACCATGCACCAATGACAAACAGATTGTATCTTGTTCCGGAGATGGAGTAATTTTTTACACTAATGTTGAACAAGATGTGGAGACCAACAGACAATGCCAGTATACGTGCCACTATGGAACTACCTATGAGGTACCTCACAAAAGTATATGATACTTTTAAGATAGGTAGAATACATATTTTTCTTGTCTTGTTGCCCCAGATTTTAACCAGACTGATGAAAGCTTCATATCAGTGAGAATTAAAGAACCTTCCTTCTAGCTTTTTTGATTTATTTTTTTTTCTTAGAGTAGGCTTTAAAGGAGAAATACCTTGTCTAAACTAAATGGAGGACTTTCCCAAAAGTACTGTCATTAAGACCACTTTCTTTGCAAATATAATAGCTGAATACACCTTCACTGAAAGAATCCTCTGCAGAGCAAAACTGATTTGAATTGTGCTGTGAATTTCTTTCTGAAGTAGCTTGGGAGGTAGGGGCAGTGGCTATGTTTTGCATTTTTATTTTTATTTTTACTCTCCCCCCCAACTTTTCAACAGTTTAATGCCTTTTTCGCAATTTAAATCCTAAGACATGCTTATTTTGGCGTGTGTGAATAGCAATCTGAGAAATGTATTTACAGTTTTAGGTAATTTCTCTATTTTGTATTCTAGTTAACTCTTTATGTGTAAATTTAGAGCCAGTGTTTTCAAATGTCCCTTGGAAGTTTTTTTTCATGTAAATAGGCAAGTGAAGAAGCAAAGTGTTACTTAAGTTAGGAAGATGACCGGATTTATTGATCTATTTATTTATTTTAATGACAGCAAAAATCACTGCTTGTAAAACTTACGTGCTTAAAATAGAAAAAATATGGCTATTTCCTGCTTAGATTATAAATGTTCCAGGTTTTTTAATTATTTGTTTGAACACTACTACAGTACGCACACAGGGGAAAAATATGAAATCCATTGCTTTTTTAAACTATTTAGCTCAGTTTTCATAACAAGCTTTTAAATCTCTTTCTTTGTACATTAAGTGAACAAAATATTTTAAAATATATTTTTAAAAAAATCGGGGTGTGTGAAAAGGCTGTGTGAGAAAAGGAAATGGCTGAAGTACTGCCAGAACTCACATTTGTTTGTGTAGTAAAAGTATCCTTACGGTTGCAATGGCACATATTCCATTAAAGGTTTTGACAAAAACACTTCCTCTCTGCAGGGTAACTTTGTAGGTCAGTCAAGCAAACCTTGTGGTATTCCCTGTGTTTCTGGGATTTGTGGCTTTGGTTTTGGTTTGGTTTGGTTTTACCTGGGTTTAACACAAGACTCTTATTTTCAGTTTTGCTAAATGTAATTCTGGATCCCAGGCTCACATCATCTGCTTTTATTCTTGAGATTTGCTTTGATTGAGCAACTGCTGTTTCCTTTGAATAGCATCAGTCCTTATGCTCCCCCAATCAGAAGCTTAAACCGCCTCGTTCTCACTGAAGTTTACTATATATAGTAGTCTGTATGCTAGTCTGTGGATTCTGCAAGTTGATTGGAGGTTCTCTGCATCTCAAATAAAATCTGCCTTTTCATAAGAACATCTGGAGAGTGAGATGCTACTCCTTAAAGCTGAAATGTCCTCATTGAGGAGGGGGTCTGTCAAGTTGCTCCATTATGACTTCCTGAAGAAATAAGAGCCCCTCCTTGCTGGCTGGCTGCAGGCTTGAGGAGCAGCCAGTTACTGGCTCAGCTGGTACTTCTGTTAACTGGGTAGCTAACTGTGAGTGTTATATAAATAACATTTTTGAGCTTGAGAATAGGAGAATGGTTATGGATGCTGTGCTGAGGAAATATGAAGGTAGTGGTAGAAGCATCATTACAGCAGTGGGTTTGGGTGGGTGAAGTTTGGTGTCATGGGTTAGGCTGCTCACAGTACTGCAAATGAAAGAGTTGGTGGCAGCCTAAAAGTCATCATGAGAAGTCACTGTGACGGTCGTAAGTTTTGATCTGCCTGAGCTTGGGTTGACCAACAGTTTAGTTGAATACGTGAGGTGATTGACACCAGGTGGTGCTGCAAACCAATGATCAAACTGGGAAAAGTCAATGAGAGCAGTTGCCAGTTGTCCTTGTGGGCAGGAGTGGTAACAGAGGCTAGAACATAACACTTCTAACCTGTAATATAAGATGCCGGTTGTCTCTTTGCAAGGTGTTGTCTGTCATCAGTAATGACGGTATGCACATTGCAAGCTACTAAACCAGATGATGAATATAAATTTGATAGGTACAACAAATTAAACTTGTCAAAACAGACATTAAGAGTTTGAAAAATATTGTGGAAGAAATATGGAGAGCACCACAGTCTAGCAAATCAAGACGCAAGTTTTATTGTTTTCCATATAGAATGACTATAATGGAACAGTAACTAGTTGTACAGAATATAGTAAATTTCTTCAAAATCATTAGTTGAAGGGAGTACGGACATCGCATTGCTATATTGCACAGTCAAAATGGTGGTATTGGGGATGAATTTTATTCAGCAAATAATGTTAAGAAGAGGACATTATTCTTGTTTTGAATGACAGCAGTGCGATACTGTTTTGGTTGTTTATACTGTTTTTATACACAGTTAATGGAAAAGATCTCAAAACCCCTGTATGATGTTGACTATTTTAACCACTGTATCTCTTTTTGAAGTTATTTTTTTAGCTGGTTTTGCATTGAGGTTTAAGATATCTAAATTTGAGCTCTCTTCAAAAAGTCTTTGAAAAGATAGGTTTATAAAACATTTTGGGAGGTACTTTTTATAAAGACGATAAATTCCGTTAGTGTCTTAAACCTTATATTTGACCATTAAATGCGTCTATTATTGTGTGGTATAGCAGACCTTTTTTTTGAGCCTTGGCATATGAAAGTATAATAGCATAAATAGCAGGGATTTTTAAGCAAATGGCTGATACTCAACTTCAGACATAGCGCAACTTTTGTCACTGAGTGGTTTCTGGAGTGGGTAAATCATTTCAAAATATCATGATGTTACTGCCCAGCTGTATGTAACCACATCATCGTATTAAATATAGAACTTTGACTCATTGGATTCTCTAAATAACAAAAGCTAACATCATCTGCCCCTGAGGTACTAATTCTAAATGTGAATAGGGTTTGAATTTATACTGCACTTTAAACTTGGAGTTTGTGACAGTTCAAGACATTACAAAAACATGTATTGAAACCAGAGGAAAGTGGAAATTTATGTAGATTGTTATGAACTGTGAGATAATTGGACAATTGTTTTTTATTCTGGGGGAGAATAGAATAACTAGAGAGGGAGAGAGAAGGTCTTGAAACACATTTCTGGAGAATTTGTTGTTTATACAAGGCTGTTGTTTATACTTGTTTTACAAGTTTATTTTTACTCAGCCAAATGCTTTTCTTTATTGCCCTTCATGTTAATTGCATTTCAGAAGGAGAATGTACTTTTATCGACAATTCTTACCTTCGTATTTTCCATACAGTAAAATGATCATATAGCCATATATTTTTAAAGTTAAAAAGAAAGGGGTTTTTTTAAGTTAGTAAAAAGGGTTTAATATATACAATGTGTACCTGTTGAACTTAAATAGTAACAATTAATTACTGGAGTATGCACTTCTCAATTTTTCCATTTTAGTGCTTATAAAGTACTTAGTATGATTTTAAACACCATGCATAAAATTTGGCATGTGCAATTGGAGGTATGTACTGCACTATTACATGTATATTTTGAAATAGTATCAGTATGACCAAAACTAAAATACAGCTACCTGAAGTAAGAGCTTGCTGTGTTATACCACATTCAGCAACATTCTTGGAACAAAGTAAATGTTTTCAATGTAAGCTCTGCATTGAAATACAGCAAAAATACTGGAATGATTTAGTGGATTGAAGAACAATTGCTGGCTTTTATAACTGCATTAATAAAATCAATTTGAGTGAATGTGTGGTGAAATACACTCTTTTTCAATATGTTATGCTAACATATTGAAGAATAATGGTTATAGCTCAGAATTTTATTGTTCCGTTTGTTATTAAAACCTTTGGTTTGTTCTGTCTGATAAACAACTTCTTCGTCAGCAGTAAGATTTGGCACAGGACACATTATCTCAGTGAATGTACTGAGCATTACAAGAAGTGCTGAATCCTGCAGAGATTACCTTTGTAATCCCACTCTAGGTAGAGGGATTTACAGATATCCATAGGTTGCTTTTATTAAGAGATGGGGTTGGGGAGAAGAAACCATCATGTAAAAAGTGTTACAGAATCACTCATTTGCTCTGTGTTGAATTAGCATGTTAATTGCTTTTTTTAGCTTTATAAATTTCTATGAAGTTACTGATAGTAGCAGTAGTATAGGAAAAGAAAAATACAGCTAGTTTCTACAACATTCTCTGTTTTTTTATTCAAGGGGTAGCATGTAAAAACATGGTGTTTCATGCACGTTCATTGATCTGTGGAATTCAGCTTTGACGTTACAGTTGATTGCCTTTTTATTTTGTCTTAAGGAAGCCTTCTTGAGTAAAGCCATACATGTGAGACTCCATCTGAATCTTCCCTAGTTTGAGTAGGGCTGAGGTCAGAAAAATGGTGGAATGTGCTGTCTTAAAAAATTTTTAAGAAAAAAAACCCCAGCCTTTAAACAGCCCTTAATGCATAGTTGCTTCAGGGGGCTATTTTGAATATAAAGGAATGGCCCAATGGGAATAAAACCCATCTAGTACTTTCCTGGCATTCAGATTTCTGAGGGTTTTGTTTGTTATTGTCTTCAATTACTGGATAGAAAATAAACTGAGCTTCTGTTGAATTATTGTGGCAAATTGATTACTTATTTGAAAACTGATTGCAGTAAATGTATGTTGCTTATTAAAAGATAATAGAAATAACTGTAAACTATGACCTATAAATATTTAATTTTATGTGACATTCCACAGTTTGTTTCAAATTCAGTAGTTCAAACCTTTCCTTGAAAATGAAGAAATGTCAGCAGTTTTGTAGTTTTCTTTATTTCAGCAGAAAGCTTTACTTGAGTCATAATTGCTTCAGTCTTTGCTGCTACTCAAAATGTTGATGCTTTTATGTTCAAATTAATGGTATTTCTGGAAGTATTAATACTTTTTCTTCTTTGTTTGAGCAGATTATGACAGTACCAAATGATCCCTATACTTTCCTCTCTTGTGGTGAAGATGGCACTGTAAGATGGTTTGATACTCGAATCAAAACAAGTTGCACAAAGGAAGATTGTAAAGATGTAAGAGTGAAATCTTTTAATAAAGATGACCTAAATGTAGAGCTGTACATCATACAAACATAGGATATGAATTCTGGTAAGGCTTTTAGAAATAATAGATTTCAGGGTCGTTGGTGGAGATGACAACATATTTCCCAAGAAACAAAAAAAAAGTCTGGGGAGCCTTTTTCCTTTCTTTCTTTTTTTTTTTTTTTAATTTATTTCATTTTAATATCTACTTTGGCACTTTTTAGTTCATGAACTTTGGTGTGAGGCTTTAGATATGGTAGAAAAGGTTCTGTGTTGAAATTGAATCTCTTGGTCTGCTTTACATTAGTTACTATAGAGTGCAAAGTTGGAGGCAAAAAATGAACCTTGAAAAGTCATCTGCAGCCTTATGTTCTTGAGCATCCTATGTCCCTCCATAAGAAAAGATTGGGTAATGAATTATACTACATCAAATTAGTCACTGGTATTACTCCCTAGAAGGTAAGATACTGGTGGTGTCCACAGTGTTTGGATTTCAGAAACAGTTTTAACACTGAATTGGAGAAAAACTGACACCAAAGTATGTATTACTACTCTTGATTAATTTTATTCTGCTTCCTGCGTATTTACCAGCTCTAAGGGTTTCTTTCTTTCTTTTCCTCTACCCAATTATCTGCCCATAGATGAAATCTATTCTCATCCTTTACATTCATTTAGACCGTTTCTGCATATTTGGTACTCTTCTGACTCAAGTTATCTATGTTTCCATAGGAAAATCCAAGGTGCAAGCTAATTTATAAATCCATAGTTGTTATGCTTATCTGTTTTTAAGTGTTTGTTCCTGTGGTTTGTTTTGGTTTGGTTGTTTTCTGTTTTAGTTAATCTCATGATCTATTTCTTTCTCTGATAGTTTTCCTTCTCTGCAGTGGCTTTTCTGTTTGACATATTTACAGTCTATCTTCACAGGGCCAGACCTAGTTTTCTCAAAACCTCCTTGACTAATAGGCCTGTGTCCTGAAATAAAATACAAAATTATACTTCAAATATTCAGAGCTCTTATTTGAATGTTGTATTTTGGTTTGTTCCAGGATATTTTAATAAACTGCCGGCGTGCTGCCACTTCTGTTGCTATCTGTCCACCAATCCCGTACTATCTTGCTGTGGGTTGTTCTGATAGCTCAGTAAGAATATATGATCGACGAATGCTTGGTACAAGAGCAACAGGTAGGAAACATACCTTACAGTAAGCTTTTCTAACCATTTACAGCTCCAATTTCAGGTTGGTTTTTTTTTTTTTCCAAAATAGTTGGTGAATGACTGAAGTGTAATACTGAATGAAGTATAGCTTGCTTCTCTGAGAACTATGCTTTGTAATAATAGTTATTTCACTCTAGTATTTGCTAATACAGAAATCTTCAAGTAACTAAACTTAATCTCTTCATCCATTAGAATATGTTGTATACTGAATGCAGAAAAAGACATTTTGTAATGTCTCTTCTTTTGTCTTGAAACATGTGGTTCCAGGGTTCCAAAAAGCTAGTGATTGCAGCCTGCAGTCGTCCGCCTGAACTTAATTAAGTTCTATCTTGTCCATGCCGGAATGTGTTGCTTCTTATGGGAAGGGATCTGATGAACTCTATAATGTCATGCAACATGCTTATCTGTGCAGTAGTTGTTGCTATATCTAACATAATTTCACTGAAAAGCTACAAATTACTCATGTGAAAGCTAGCATGCTTCAGATTTTATAAAGGATTTTATAAAAAAATTGCAGGTGACAAGCAAAAGTGTGTTATGTAGCTGAACATCTCTCTTTCTTACAATGTGTGATCAGTGTATGTTTGGACACATATGAATTAATCCACGTAGCTGTGCCTACACATTCACGCAAGTAATCAGTGTCTCAAAATACGTCCTTTCTTGCAGTGTTTTCCTGTTGAGGATTGTGATGGAGGAGAAAGGAAACAGTAAAGATCACTTAATAGACATAAAAATACCCCTCTCAGGCTAACATTCGTATAAGATCTCTCCCTTTCATCACAGCAAAATTCTGTGAGAACTGCCTAAGGAACAGATTCTGGGGGGGTTGATTAAAAGGTACTATGTATCTGCTTTTGTATTGTAATAATACAGGAGTAAAATGAATTCGGATATGCAGGCCTATAGAGTAAATGAGAGAAAAGACAAAATTTTGAAGACTAATTTTTCTGGGTATATTGCTATAGTGTTCTGTTGTTTGTTTTGCAGAGTTTTGGGGTTGTGGTTTGGTTTTTTGTGTTTTGGTGTTTGTTTTTTTTTTTTAAGGGGTGAGGTATGCTATGACTAGTGAGCAAACTATTGATTTTCATTCAAAACTTTCTGTTTCAGTCCTTATGTAGTGTGACATGATAAACTTTGAACTTGTCTGTGGTCAAGGACAGACTGTTGCACATACTAAGCTGCAGCCGATAAGCCATGTGACAAACAGCTACATGGCAAATTCTGAGTTTTTCAAACAGTCTGTTTTTCTCAGTCTTAGATCTTCTTATAGGTAACTTTTATCTGCTCACGGACTTGTAGTTCTAGAATTTAAGATTGTGTTAGTGTGTGGGATGGGGGTTAGTTGTCAGGGAAGCATGGTAAGTCCAATGTATTGTATAGTTCTGCAGTTTCAAAGTGGCAGTATTATGCCTCAAAGAAGAAAAACTAGTATTTTTAAAAACATTTTGGGTAGAAAAGAGGAGACATATATCCTAAATTTTCAAAGTTTTGTATAATGAATTTCTTTCTAATATATGTGTAGATACAGATTTACATTATTATTAAGTGTTCTTAGGTTCCAGAATTTCCATTTGTACTACATTTAACATATCCACACACTGTCATGGCTATGTGATATATGAATCTATTTGTGTGTGTGTGTGTTTTAATCTTTATTTTTTTTAAAAAAATGTACATAGTGTTTGTAAACAAAAATATAAAATACTAGTAAGTTCTGATATGTCACTATTAAGATCCAATTTAATGCAAAAACTATAGGATACATAGCTTTTCTCTGATCTTTAGTTGGATGTTAAATAAGGAGTATATTGAAGCTTTTGAAAATTTGAAATAGTAAATGTGTCATTTCTTTATCTCTCTTCTCCCTCCCCCCTCCTTTTTTTTTTTTTTTTTTTTTTTTNTAGGGAATTATGCTGGTAGGGGCACTGTTGGAATGGTGGCACGTTTTGTTCCTCCTCATCTCAATAATAAATCCTGCAGAGTAACGTCTCTATGTTATAGTGAAGATGGTCAAGAGATCCTTGTTAGCTACTCTTCAGATTACATATACTTGTTTGATCCCAAGGATGACACAGCACGAGAACTTAAAGTTCCTTCTGCTGAAGAGAGACGGGAAGAGGCAAGTTATTAAGATGGCCTGTTTTCATGTGTTTTTTTTCTTGTGGCACACTTACATCGGTTGTATTTCCCTTTAATTTAATCTTAAATTAATGTTGCTGTTTCATAGATTGAGATGTGGCAAGTATATTGTGTTACAGAATTTGCATATTTTCAATTAATTTATCTATTTTTATATTTACAATATTTTGTCACTCTGGTTTTCTTTCTTGTCTGGTTTCTCTTTCCTAAGGTGAGAAGGCATCTATGTGAACCTCAGGTTATAACACCAGCAAGGGTGGCAGGTCACTCTTAAGGTGTATTCTCTTGTTATTTTCTATGTCACCAAAAGCATATTCCCTGAAATCAAGTATAAATACTCTTTGTTAAAAGTTACCGTTTAATGACAGAGATGACAGGATACAAAATTTTTAGATTGAGGTGAGTCGCTGCTACTGAGCATTATTAAAAGTTTCAGCAGTGTAACCAAAACACAAGCAGTTGTTTATTACCAGCTCAGCTACAATGATGCTGACCCTTCCAGTCTAAATTTTCTAATCAATATAAACCAAATCACTTTAACTACAGTGAAGTTGTATACATCTCTCCCCTTTTCCCCCACCCCCTCCACTCTCCAAACCATCCACTCCTTCAAATGATGTTGATGTTTTATTCCTTGTTTTTCTTAAAGTCTGCTTGAAGGCCATTTTCATATGGTTTTAAACATGTTTTACATGATGTGGGTTTTTTTATTAGTCTGCTAATATGGCATGGTTTTGCTTTTAAATGCTTGTTCTTTGTCCTTGTTGTTACCCCTAAAACAGTTGTTGCTTGGGTCCAGCCTTTACAGTACAATTAACAGCCATGGTAGAGTTGCTGAGAAGGTGTCTCTGGTATCCCCCTGTGTCCACACCTGCAGGATATCTGCTGTCAGCCTATGCCTGTACTACTTTATGCTGCATCAGTGTCCTGCGTTCATAGGTGTTTTTTTCTTGCACAGTTTAGCTAGTTGGCGTTCCTGTATATATCAGAATTGTTAACAAGAAGTTGAACACCACACATCTATGAAAATCTAAGCAAAACTAAAGCAAATTAGGAGATAATCAGCTGGTCACTACACAATTGCTGTTGCAGCTAAATGAGCTAAAAGAATGCTCAAAGCAGGTGAAGTCCAAAGCCTGACAAGTGTGAGGCTTGCATTGTTAGCTTCGTATTAAGCCTGTGACCCGTTACTAGCAATGACCATGCTGTATTTACTGGGCCACAGGCTGCCATTACTAGTACAAATATTGTTGATCAGAAGAGGGTGTAGATTTCTAGGACCGAGGAAGAATGTCCAGCTGACTTACACTGTTACCTCACTGCGGCGGGAGAAAGCAAAGAGGAACCCAGAAAAAATGAAGTGATGAACAAATGGTTCTGTACTTCTCCCTTTCTTCTATGTAACGTTAATTTGATGTGAATAATTTGGTGGAGAATTGGCTGCCTAGTTACTATAGAGAGA
Source organism: Himantopus leucocephalus (assembly GCA_003993805.1). Classification (NCBI taxonomy): domain Eukaryota; kingdom Metazoa; phylum Chordata; class Aves; order Charadriiformes; family Recurvirostridae; genus Himantopus; species Himantopus leucocephalus. Next base: position 112,558,808 of record RSEF01000001.1, on the reverse strand, counting down.
GAAGATTGTGACCGCCTGTGAAGAACAGATCCTATGTATTCTCTTCTTTTGTAGGGACAGAGTATGTCCTGTAATGTCGTCTTGCCAGATGATTTTACTTAAATGCTATTTTTATTTCAGCCTGGCTTTAAGTTGTGTAGAGTAGAAGGAATGTAAAGCTTTCTTCTGGAAACTGCTGGCTACTTAAAGTTAACACTTTAATATGCTTTTACTACAGGGGTTTTGCATTTAATTTAAAATTGTCAGCCCATCTATTCACCTTTTTTTTTAAGCCAGAAATATCCAGCCAATACACTTAATTTCAAACTCTGAACTGCCTTTCTGAATGTTCAAAGCACTAGCTGTTTCAAGTTGCTGAAAGTAACACTGCCTATGTAGTACTTGTTTTATACTTCCTGCTGCAAAAAAAAGTGTTACAAAAATTAAAAAACCACGAGTTAAAAAATAAACTAAAGTTTATTTTCATAAAATGTCTTTGTTTTCTTAATGTCTGATTATTTTTTCCTTTTGCTTAATTGCAAATCTACATTTCATTAAACTGAAGCTGTTCTTAACATGAAGAGCTGAATATTTTTGCAGAATCCAGGCTGAATTCTGGAAAGCCTTTATTATCATTCAGTATGGAAAGCCTCAATTAACTTAGTATTGCATAAAATAAAAGCTGGATTAGTTCAGAGAGTCATTGATTTAGACTGTTGAACTTCTGTATAGCTAAAACTCTTGGATTCTATTGATACGGTGTTGTGCTTATTCATAGTTGATCTGAATATATGGCTAACATTCCTTTTTTGTGACATACAAATTTATGTAACTTAATAAAATTGAGATACTGCATTTATATTTTGACTTAGAATTCTGTACTGTCTAACACAAATAACTTTGTAATGCCTTTCTCTTTTTTTTTAAAAAAAACTTTTTTTTTTCCTAGTTACGGCAACCTCCTGTTAAACGTTTGCGGCTAAGAGGGGATTGGTCAGATACTGGACCAAGAGCAAGGCCTGAGAGTGAACGAGAAAGAGATGGTAAAGTGTTTGCAGTTGTGGGGGGGTGGTTGTTTTGCATGTGTGTTTTGTTTTGGTTGGGCTTTTTGGTTTGGATTTTATTTTCCAAATTTTCTTAAGTATTCCTGAAATATGTGTTTCGGATTAAACTACTCATGTTTTAAGAATCAGGCAGGTCTTAAGATGGTTTTCTTAGAATTTAACACAGAGCTGCTATTCTACAGTGATTTTTAAAAATATCTAAATTGAAAATATTCTTACCAGAAAAATTGTGTTGCTTCAGTTGGGCTGCTGTAGATCAAGGGGAGCTTACTTCATTGTCGTTGGTCCTGTAGTAACACAAATACGTATTTCCCTTTTTGTAGTCAAGCCTCATATGCAAAGTTACAAATTAAATGCTCTGTAATTATTACATTAGGGGACTGGAATTCAAAGCAACAGGATTCTAATATTGTATCTTTCACTTTTTTTATAAAACACACGTAGTGACTAAATTTTTATGCTTACATGTTCATGTTTGTAATATATTACCCATTTACTTGATGTTTCAGTAGGTAGAGCATTTCCAAAGCTGTGCTTTAGCATGAGAAAATGGGATACCAAAGCAGGGCAGAGGATGCTTTGTCACTCATCTTGCTCTTCATCTAATGATGTGTTTCTGTTTAAATCTGACAGTTGTGGGGGTACAAGTATTTGTTCTATTTCCCTTAAATCTGTCTCCCTTTTCTGCCTACCATTTCCCTTTCCAGATATTCTGTGTTGGATTTCTCATCTTCCTGGTTCCCCAAACTAGAATAACAGTGTCTAGCTGTATCAGACTAATCGTCCATGTAGAGTAGGATTCTCTGTCTGACACAGGCAAAAGGAGATGCTGTTTAGGGAGGAAACGTGAGCCTGTCCTCTTACCTTAGTCTGTTGCCTTTGCTTCCCCAGTATCCAGAATTACTGGATTAGAAACTTAAGAGGGTATATTCTCATTTGTTCATTTGGAATCTGTGTACGGTTCTATCGCCTGTGAGTTTCTGTAATCCTTTTTTGAATCTGTTGATAATATTTCATATGGCAAGAAATTCCAGAAGTTCAGTGCCCACTATGTAAAGGAATATTTTCTTTCCTTTCTTTTGAACTGCTCTCTTAGTTTCATCATGTGCATTCTTATTCTATTATCACAGGCTTTGATTATTAACAGTTTTACATTCTGCTTACTTGATGCTTTCATTCCACAGAATTTATTTGTATACCTCCTCATATTAGGGACACTTTTGCTATCATTTTTGTTGCAGGTCTTTCCCATCAAAATTAGTTGTAGTTTTGCCTTTACACAAAGTTACTTTTTAATTTAAATAATTTTTCAGCTAAATATCTTCAGTGTCCATCTAGCTGTCTTTTCCCCATAATGTCAAGTAAATCTGCTCGGGAGAAAATCAAGCCTGAGAAAAGGACTTCTCCACTAGACTCCTCCAGTATAGACATTGGCTAGATTTTTATTTTCTCAAAACAAAGCTTCAGTATCTTTACTGTGCATTATTTGATACAACTGTATGGTGACTGAGAGAGAATAACTATGTTGCATTAGACAGGCATATGGTAACCTGTTACTTATTTTTCTGTTAACTGTTCATTGTCCTGTCTTCCCATCATTAACCACTTTTTTTGTCTGTTTTCTTCAGCTGTTGCATTCCATTTTTTGCATTTCAAGCTTCTGAGGTCAGAGCTCCTCTGCCTAGGGTACAGGAAGGGAATGAGGGATCCCAGTGGACGGTCAGAGACCTGCAGTGTGGAAATAAGGATAGGCAAGGGCATTGGGGTCAGATTGAGGGGCATTGGTTTTTTTTGGGGGGGTAGGTTGGTGTGTTCCCCTTTCCTTCTCCATTCCCCAACAATGTCTTTTAAACTCAAGCAAATAATCTGAAAGTGAGGTATAATGATGATATATCCAAGCTATATCCTAACAGTGAAGATTATATGCAGTCCTGAAAGATAATCAGTTGCTCCAGATATTTGATTAGTCTTTCAGCTTTTGTAACATCTGTGCAGGCAGCAGCACTGATGTTTGAGGCGTATTCTCACTAGATATGTTCTTCCCAAGTATGGTCCTGATCTTTCAGTGTTAGTTTTTGTATGCAGGGTATGAAAATATTTTTTTCGTTTCACATAATACAAAAACCGCTTAAAGATTCAAATATTCTATTTCAGCCCTTTACAAATGGAATTTTTCCTATCTTCTTTCTTGAAACAAGTTTTTTTTTTCATCTGTAATAAAACCAGAAATAAAATGTGAAAAAAATGTTTTGAGTTATGTTGAAAGAATGTCAAAGAATTTGCTGCTTGAGAGTCTTTGCAGTCCTGACACCTGATCCAAAATGTGAAAATGAAAATCCCTAAAAGAATTTTGCTGTTATATTAAATTGTGCTTATGAGGAAAATCTAAGTCATGAAGAAGCCTTTTGGAAATGTTAAAAACATAATGTGCTCATTTTATGTTAGTCTTTTTGCTCTTTCATTGTTTAATGATAAAATTGGTTGTTTTATAATTAGCTGGAAAAACATAAAAATCTAGGCTTTCTTAACTTATTTAACCAGTACTTAAAACTGAATGACATAAATTTCACAATGTTATTTGTACAAAAGCTCCAGGTAATTGTAAAACAGAAAACTGATTTTTATGAGGTGCCGTGTTGAGCTCGCAATTCTTGCCGGACTGTTGTACTGAAAAAAAGGACATGGTTCAGGGGATTACTAATTACATAGCTTACAGTGCAGGGGTTTTTTTTATGGAAGAAATGGCAGGGGGGTATCAATGCTTTTGTGAACTTGTAGATAAAACTTTAGCATTACTTGTTTTACAGGGGAGCAAAGTCCTAACGTCTCTCTAATGCAAAGGATGTCAGACATGCTTTCAAGATGGTTTGAAGAAGCTAGTGAAGTTGCACAAAGCAATCGAGGACGAGGAAGATCACGGTCCAGAGGTAATTTCCTTCTTTTCAAGAATAATAATTACAACAGAAAGTATGTTTATACTGGACGTAGGGGCCTTGAATATCAGCCTTTATGAGGTGTAAATTAATTTATAATGCACACTGAAGAACTGAGCACACTTGTTTGCCATATGAATGCTAATGCAAAGGAATCTTCAGAGACAGAGTAAGTTTACCTTTGGGCTCTTGTTTTTCTTGCTTTATTTTTAATCAAAGGTGGGACTAATCGGACAGATGCTTCTGCTACTAATAACGTGCCACCTAATACAGAACCAGAAACTGCAATGGAAGTAGATGGTTCTGAGAAACTTCCGTCATCATCATCTTCTACCATGTCAGCCCAAGCTCCGTCAACATCATCTTCAACAGAAAGTCCCCCTTCAACTTCATTATTGTCCTCTCCTGATAATGAACAAAGGCCTTCTTTAGGGGCCTCAGCTCAACCTATACTCCATCAGTCTGGTGAGAAGAAATCCATCTTGTCATTGTTTGTGAAAAATGCTTTTAATAAGAAACAGTTTTATTTTAGGACATTTTGGGTAATTGATCTCAGTCTGTTTTCTTTCTTGCACATCCTTAATGAAGCTAGGTATTTTATAGTTACCAAGTGACTTAAAGAAAGAGTAAAACCATCAACTGTATACATTTGTCTGAAGAAGGAATCTCAAAGGGGATAACCAGTATTGTCTTTTGAAGTAGAAATAAAAAATTATTGCTTGTTTCTCTTCATGGAATATAAATAACATCATACCTTCTTCAGCTGTGATTTGGCTGTAGCAGCATCAGTGCAATGCATAGCAGAACCCATATGCCTGTTATCAGAGGAAGCAGAGAATGTCTCCTTCAGTAGGAATCTACATCCTCAACATTTCAGTCAGCAATGTTATTTTTTTGCTTCTCAAAAGTGTCTGGATGGACAGGGCTCACCTTGCATGTTATTCCATTATTGGTTAATAAATTATACTACATATTGATTTTTAAGTTTGTATATCTTGAAGAAACTCATCTGTATTTAATACAGACTTAAGTTCTTATTGTGGGAAAAAGAAGAAAGTATATTCCACTGTCCATGTCAGAAACTTATTTGGGTAGTAAAAGAGCACCTTATGCTTTGACTTGCCCTTTTCTGTCTCTATGCAGGAAAAGATGCTATAGCCTTTAGAGTTAAATATTTGCATGAGAGTTTATTTTTACTTCTTTAAAGTGAGTTTCTCAGCCTCACAGTTGTGGTGGAAAGGTTGACGTGATCCGAAACACCTGCAGGTTCAGACTTGATTATTTTAAAATCTCATGGGTTTCGTATAAATTCACGTTTTGTCTTGTACCGATTCTGTTGTAAAAAAATCAAGGTCATCGTCATTGAAAAAGATGACTGATAGCATCGTCAGGCCCTAAATTGGATATTCTGGAGTAAAGGAGAGATGGGGATTTCCCAGGGAAAAGTATGCTGTTCAGTGTACTGTGGCTGCTGCGGCCAAAATCTTTGGGACAGGTGAGAAATGATGAGGTATCTCATATCTGAAAGGCACGGAAGATAAAGGCATAAGTTGAAATTCGTTAAATGTATCATTCTCACCCTTTCAAACCTTGCAACTAGTCTGATACTTACTAGAGGAAATAAACAGTGAGCAGAAGAATGACAATACACACAGTCAGATACTATTTCTAGAATAAGTGAATGCTAGAAAATGTATTTAGTAGGAAAGGCTTTTTAGTCACCTATGCTCTTTACTAGTATTGGTGCCAGCTTGCTGCAATCTCAAGTTTTTCCAATACACCCACAAAAAATTGATTAAGGGGTCTACTCTTATTCAGTGTAACCCAATTTAGTTGCCACTATCTTTGGTACAGAGGGATAGCCACCAAAGAACACATGTACCATTACCAAGGGTTCATTTTTATTTTTTTTTTTTTTTCTTAAAGTATATGGCATATTCTGGAGCTTACAATGGCCAGGAGAGTATGTCTCATATTAAAAATTATTGCTTCAAGTCATTGAAACTTTGTGGGTTGCATAATGATAATGCAATAGAGACCAATTCTGGAATTATGATGCATTTTCTATCCTGCATTTTAAAGAATGGATGTGGACTAGAAAAGTGTTTTCCTCTTTTTCTCTGAATCTGTCTGAATTTCTAAGTAAAAGTTTATTCTGCTAGCATGAAGCTGAAGTTGTTATTTCTTGATCCAGCTCTTCTCGAAGAGCATTTCCTCTTTCCCAGTGTTACTTCGGGTTTAAGACCAATTTAAGACTCTGTATATTCAGTTTTGGAAGGGGTAGTGGGTGGTTGTTTTGTTGACAGTGGATACTTATACTTTCTAATTTACTGTATACTGTTTGGTGGGTTCTTTGACTACACCTAAGCAGGATGTCAGATTGGCTGCTGATTCTTTTTAAAAAAAATAAAAAAAAAATCACCATCACACGCACCACACACACACCCCTCCCCCCAACTCCAAACACGCAGAAACAAAACTTTTTCTGGCATTCTTTATTGCTGTATGCAGATTTTAGTGTTAGGACCAGGTGTCATCTTTAAATTGTTTACAAGAGTCCCACAAGAGTAAGCTTAATAGTACTGTACATTTGCATACCTAGTAAGCATCTTGTCTAGTTTGCACTGCTTTTAAAACACTTAAGCTTCTGTAAAACAAGTCTGTGGGTAACATGGGCAAGTTCAGGGAGAGGGGAAGCTACTGGGCAGAGGGAGCAGGTCATGGCAGAGCAGTAGCAGTGGATTTATGAATAGGTAGGCTTGAACGAGAATTTCCATTTTGCAATGTCTGTGTACTTATGTAACCCGTGATGGTGCTCAGTTACGAGATTTTATTTACTCACAGTCTCTAGTCTATAAATGTGAAAACACTCCACTCTGCATCAAGAACAGGATTCCTGAGTTTGTTTAGCTGCATTTAGAGGTGAATAAAACCTCCTGCTTTTTGGGGTGACAGGATAGGGAAAGTGGTAATAGGAATAGTAGTTTAAATGCAGTGGGGTTGATGAGGAAGACCAGATAGAGGTGTGTTGTAAAAGAATGATGACTGGAGAAGCATTTTGGAAAACGGAAGAAGGAAAGTGAAGGGCTTTTAGCCATCATTTTGCGTAAAGTGGTGGTAGTTTGAATATTGTAGCAAAGACTTAGCAAATGAAGAATATGTTTTCAGGTAATGACCTTCTTAGAACTGGAGCATGAATTCATATTACGTAATGGAAAAGACTTAGAAACAACTTTCCATAAATCACTTCTACAGATTTCTGTGCTGAACACAGGCACTGGTAGTGATCCTGTCTTTGAAATAGCAGTACCTTTGCATATGTATTATAATTCAAATATATTGTTGGTATGGTGATCCAGAAAATATGCCAGGTGGTGAGCGTTTGAGCTTCTACATCTGAATTACTTACTTCATTTCTTAATGTTTTAAAAAAGTACATGTTCAAAATAGAGTCAGTACAAAAATGGTTCAGCGCTGGAGTTTGTTGGGATAAGTCTCTTTATCAGGCTGTATTCTAGAAGAATACAGTTGAAACATTTGAGTAAGTTGCAAATAATTAACAAGATTAGTGCAAAATCTCAGCACCCTGTTCTTGTCAGTGTGTCTGAATGGGTTTTGAGGGTTTTTTTATAATGAGACAGAACAATTTCTGGAGATTTTCATGCTTGTCACTAAGTAAAAGAATAAGAAATTTATTTTCTTGCCCTGCTTGGCCCATTCAGTGGAAACCATTAATCCATTTTTTACATTAGTTTTAAGATGCTGTAGTTTTAAACCACACATAAACATCAGATGCAACAAACTGTAGAATATAATAAGGCTTTTTTTCCCATAAATAATACTCCAGATACACATTGGTACCATTGGGAGGGTGCTAGTGGGGTAATTGAATAATTAGGGCAAAGCTTAATCTTAATATATATGCTGATATAAGGTAACTTGGCTTCTAAATTTTGAATGGGAACGGGGCAATAGCTGTTTTTTTTTCTTGCCATTTCTATTTCCTCGCTCCATTTGCTGGCAAAATAAACATTTGCTTACTGATTCTGAAATGTGTTAAAAGGTATTGCCATTGAACATATTGAGGATGGTAGTTATCTCTTTACATTTTTTTAATTATAGTTCTTGTTACATCTTAGATTGTAACTGTCTCCGGACTGAGTGGAACTGAATCAGGAGCAAGTACTGAAAACTGCAATTTTAGACATTATTGAAATTTCCTTAAAAGCATTTTTTAGACTGTTTGGAGTTCTAATTTCCATAAATGTTCATGGCACATGAAAACTTTCATGGCAAATCTCTTTGATGTCATATTCCTTTTAGGAAGTATATCTTTTTCCTTCTTTTTATACCCCATCAACTATCAATTGGCAGGATGTATTTCCCAGAAGTGGTATTAGACTGAGGATGTTAAAGCTTATGACTGTTCAATGTTAACTGGTGCCTGCCAGTGATTTTTGAATGACTGGATTTTGTCTTTGGGTTTGTTCCTTTTTATGAAGGAAATTTGCTTGCTTCACTGAGTGAGTAAGGGTTACAGAATATTTGCAAAGCTTTTACTTGGATGAAAGGTTATGTGCCAATGTAATGCTCTCTAGTATTTTAACATTTCATAGTACTGATTTCTTTTATTTTTTTTCTGCAGATTTCCTCATATCTACAAAATACTCCAGAGTGCCCTTGATTGTAATACTTTCAGGATAGGTCTAGGGTAGCAGTTCATAGCAGAACTAGCTAGAGCATTTGATGTGAATATTCGAGTCTGGATTAGCTTCCCTATTCTAGACGAGACTAGTTCGGCAGTGGTTCAGGTCAATGTGCTTCAGCTATTGGTAATAAAGATACAATCTGTGTTGTATGAAGAGAAGCACTTGCTATAGAGCACTTGTGTAAGTGAAGGAAATCTGCAAAGAGCATGGAAAGAATAAAAAATTACTTGGACGCCGAGTTTTATAGTAATTTGCAAAAAATACTCTTAATCAGACAGTGGACTGATACATGCCAGAACGGTATAAGTGAAAAGCAAATAAAGACAAAATGATGAAAACAGTGAAGTCTCTAAAGATGGAACTGAAAGAGTAGTCTGTTAAAAGAATGACACTAAGAATTGTTTATGATCCAATAAATTACTTTCTCTGTAGGACCACTTAACAGTGTTTCCAGACTTTGAATCCTCACCCACGGGGAATGTCTGAGACAAAAAATGAGTTCATAGTAATGTATTTTTTGATTAGATGCTCTTCTGCCATCTATTTCCATAGTCCCAGATTATTGTTTTCACAGGTTTGTTTTGATCAAAATTGTACTAAATTTTTCTTTCACATCAGGAAGCGATCACATTCATTTTGAAAACTTACCTGTAGACCACAGTTGCATAACTTTACACCATGAATATTCTCATTTGTTATGTATGTTAGGAACATGAAAATGAATACTTCTGTTGTTTTGCTTTGTTTTCAATCAGTCAGGATCTATCTATTTTCATTAAATAATTCTTTGTTAAATGGTCTAAGTGTTGGAGATGGGGAGGATGGTGTATTGTATGACATGAATCCTGAACTTCTAAGTCCTGTCATTCATGCATTTAGGAAGAGAAAAACAATTTCAATATTTTATTTCTGGATGTTAGTAAATAATTTACATATTTTCTTTTATTGTAATTAGTATTTGTTGCTTCTCTCTGTCAGTCCCCCCATCCCTCCTCCCTGTTCTGTATATTGTATGTTCAATGCTTCTTTCTTTTACATACTCTTTTTTTTTTTTTCCCCCCTCCCTCCCTGTTTGTCAGAGTTAATGGGACCTGAGTTAGCTATAATCCGTAGGGGTCTACAGCGACTGAGGCTTAAGAAGGCAGAACAACAAAGACAGCGAGAGCTAGCTGAGGGTTCAGCATCACAGTCGTCCTCCTCTGATCAGTCCTCCTCTAAGGGCTCCTCGCAGAACCCTCAGACATCAGGTTGTCATTTGTCAAGGTTTCTTAAGCAGCTAATGTAGTTATAGTTTGTGCTGCTGGTGTTTGCTGAGATGCTTCTCTTCCAGAACAAGACAGTTAACGCATTTGCTGCTTGTCTTACCTTGCATGTGGTGGTGTTTATCATCACATGGTTAGGGAAAGAGTAATATTGACAGTTTTCATTTATTTAACATGTTTGGATTATATAGCTAAATGATACTCTATGGAGAAAATTTCCTAGGTGCATGGTATCAGCTACGTGCAATGTTTGTTAGAGCAGCTGAGCAATAAATTGCTGTCTCCTGAATAGAGTAAGGTACTTACTTGAAATTGCATTTTGATGCTAATTGTATCCAATAGTAACATTTAAGACCTAGCTTTGGTTTCGCATATGTTCTAAATCAGGGTAACAATTCAGTAAAACAGAATTTTGGCACTCTTAAATGCTATGTTTTTACAGTAAGTATAGTGAAAATACTTGTAACAAGCCAAAATCCCTAGATATGCTCTCCTTTTTTGAGCAGAGTGACTTTTCATTTCACCATCCTCTTTCTTGTCCCTTGTCTTATTGAGATTAAAAATTATTACAAGAAAGCCTTGGAGATGTTTATAGTAAAGAGACATATTTGAGAAAGTTAGGGAGAAGCATCCATATAAATAAAGAGGTAAACCCTAAAGCATAAACTTGAAGCAAACTTTGTCATGGCACCATGTAAAAAATGAGTGAGCTGCATGCTGTGTGAAAAATCAGCATATTTTGTGTTGAGAAGTAATGTCTAGCAATGTTTTTTCTATGGATAAATTCTGTGACAGTTGAGGTGCGGCTACATTACCTATAAGGACTGGGTCATGCATTCACATCTTGACTTGCTGTGGTTCAATCGTTTATCTGGAGCCTTACAGAACAACTGGATGTGACAGCAACTAGTGCTCTAGTTGCAATATGTAGTTACTGAATTTTTAATAACTTCCTACACTAGAAAACTCTACAGTGAGTTTTCAGAATGCTTGGAAACCAGTAAATCCTGGAGGGCTGCGTGCTTATCCTGGGGATGGTGGCCATAGCTGCTTGTTACCTGTAGGAGGAAAACAAGAAAAGCAATGGTAGCAGTGTTATTGTAGGTGGCTGCAGTTGTCTGCCAGAAAAAAAACCAACCACCCTACCAAAAAGCTGCCAATTTTTTTTCGGCAAACTGACCATCAGAATTAATTAACTCAAAGATATGTGTTGATAGAGGCAAAACCGTAGTGGTAAGTTGGCATTTCAGAAATGTGGTAGGAGGAAAAAGAAGTTCTTAGTTTTGGGGTTTTGTTTTGTTTGGTTGGGGTTTTTTTTAATAATAAATTCCCATACAGAGACAATCTCTATCTTTTTTTTTTTTTCTGCAAGGTTGTCTTTGATGCTCTGTCTTAAGGCAGATGTTCAGTTTTCATGCACATGCTAGTTGTAAATTTTCAAACAAAAAAATTACACCACAAAATGTGTCTGCCTGTCCTGGTTTGAGGTAAAACAGGAACAATTTTGTTCAGTAA
>RSEF01000001.1:112510532-112547246 GCA_003993805.1 Himantopus leucocephalus | reverse complement strand
TCTGCCTCATGCTCAGTATAAAAGCTGAGGGATCAAAGGGCCAACTTTCTTGGGCTCTTTCTTCAATGGCCGACGTCTGGGGAGGGCTCTGCCTGTTCGTCTGCCTTTGGTTCCGATCCTGAATGCAGATCTGGAATCCAGTTCTTGTCCGTCACTGAGTCCAGCCTGGGACTGCCCCAGTGCCAGCTGGTGATGTGATTGTCATCCTGGGAGCTTGATATGGTTTTGTATATATTTCATTATTTCCTTTTTATTTTATTATTAATATTTCATTAAAGTAATTTAGTTCCTTCTAAACTCCTAAGTCTCTTTTTCCCTCCTCTGCTTCTCTCTTTGAAGAGGGGTAGAGGGGAGCATCTGTCGGTCCCATCTGGGGTTCCCCATGTCCTCAGTGGCTGATTTGGCCTAAACCACAACATTGTCACTATGTGAAATGGTGTCATAGCCTTTGGCCCAGAGCTGCAAGTTCTCAATCCCCATTCTGGTAAAACTTGTATAATTTACACTTGCAATTTTGGGGGGAATTCAGTGTGAGAGTTAAGGCCATTTCTTCGGACCTGTATTTCATTGTTAATCCTTAGCTTTGCAATCCCAGAAGCTCAATTATAGCTGTAGACGCAGAATGGAGAAAAAATACTCCAGTCATGTAAGAAATTACCGGTAGAAAATGTCCAAAGCTGAAAGCTTTTACGGGCTTAATAGAAAATTAGACTGTATGGTAGTTATTCTGTCTCCTAGTTTAAGGACTTGTAATAGTTACTTGAGGATTTGTAAGCTGTATCTGTAACGGTTAACCTTCACTATTTAGAAAAAATATGGTCAAAAGTTCATGTTGTTGTTGAATGTGAAACTGAGTTAACTGAATAATTATAATGGGCTGATTTGACATTGAGGAAAAAGTTACTTCATCCTCAGATGGCAGAGAGACTTTGTTCTACTGGATACCTCTCCTAAGTATTACGTAAATTTGGCAGAGTTTTAGAAGCAGTATCTGCTGCATGTATCAAGTGTATTTTGTCTTTAAGCCTTTGCTTAGGTATTGGATTCAGATTTTTTTGATAGCTGCTTTATTTAATTAGGGAACTGTGGTAAGTTGTTTGGGGGTGTGTAGATGCTGTGCAGTATTTAAACAACAGCATGTATGTGCTGTGTGCAAACTACGAAGAAGAAGGTAAACCTTTTTAACCTATTGTTACTGCTGCTCTGCCCAGTGCTGATATGTCATGCATGCATCACTGTTACCTACATCACTCTTCATTTTGAGAACTTTAAGTGAATCGAATGCAATTTGTGAAGTTACAGAAACATGAACCAGCTGATCTTGAAGTGAAGAACAGATCAGTTTGCATCAGGGGTTCCTGTAGTGGTCAGTGTGCATAATCTTACCAACAAAAATATGAGGTAATGTGAACCTTTCTTTTTTGAGGAAAAATTAATTTTATTTAGACTGCATTTATTGTGGAATAAAGATACATACATGTGCATGCTGACATATTGCAGAACCTGTGATGCACATTGACTTGATTCTTTTTTTTTTTTTTAAACTTTGCTTGTTTCGAAAGTCTACGCAGTCAGTGTCTTTAAAGGGGAATAAATTGGACCTTCATTTTTGTGTTAAAGCTTTCTGCGAAGAACAAGGGGATGACTGCAGTTTTTATTACTAGATTCTTTGTAAACATCCAGATCTAGAAATGTGTCTGTTTGAAGTCCAGAATATGTAACTGAGAGCTTATTCACTGTGCAAAGCAATTATTCCTGATTCTTAAAACAAGTATTTCATTTCTTAGATTAAAGTCTACTATAGGTACCATGTTTAGGACTTTAAAAACAGGTCTCGTTGCTTCAGGCCTGCTGTTAGTGATACAAGGAAGAAATTTTTTTTAACCAAAACAATGGAGGTGGCATGGTAATATTCTGCTGAAGTCACATGCGGATTGCCCAAATTATAGGAAGGTACTTCAGCATGTAACTGACTTTAAAATTATCTTCTTATTTTCTGTTTGAGGTTCCCCAAATTTATGAATCTCCAATTCCCTCTTTAAGTGGTGTTCCAGTTTAGAATGTACTGGTGACATTACAACCACTGGTGAATTGCATTGGGATGTAGACCCAGCCTGTGAAGGCTCAGGTAAGAGTTTGGATTTTTGTTTGTTTTTTTAACTATATGGCACAGTTTTGGTAATACTTTTTTCAAAAGCTTTATCAGAAATGATGAAAGTACTTTTTCAGAATTTTTACAAAACAAAGCCATATATTAAAAAAAGAGGCATTTACCTGAACTTCTCTAGGCTGGTTTCATGGTCATATTTATTTCCCCATCTGAGCTTTGGGGTTCCAGACTGCAGTGCCACTTCAAAGGGTGCTGGTGATCTGTGGCTTCAGCTGACTTGGAAAAAAGTGAGTTTAAAATTGGTACAAATTGAGCTCTTTTCTTAACCATGTTAACTGGAATATTTAGGATGCTGCCTATATGTTGTTTAAAAATTCTCATATTACAAGTGAAATGCATTTGCCAAGTTGTAAGAAGACATCAAAATAGTAGTGAAATGTGGGAGGTTTAAGCCTATGTTGGCATGGACTGCTACCTAGAAAATGTTTCATTTTCCACTTACTGTGATTGAATGATGCACATGGTAAAACACACCTACTTTTTACTTACTGTTGTATAGCATAAGGTCTTAATAAAATTTAGAAGTGCCGATAAGGGTCGTAAAATGTAATTTCTTATGTTTATAATTAAAATATCTTAGTTCAGTCATATTTCTTCTGTTCATCTTGCTCGGAATTAAAGAGCTGATGAGATTAGCTTTTCCAGCCAAGTGAAATGTGTGGCAGCATGATACACGTTTTAAAAAGGGACGTACAAGCTTATAGGAAGAATTGGAGCACAAGAACAGAGCATGACTGAGAATCACTGTCTTCTGTCACTAGGCTTCTCAGCTTGCTGTCCAAGACCTCCCCTCCACTTAGCACTTTTGATACAGGTTAATTCCAATCGTGGACTTCATAACTGTGAGTCAGTGGTCAAAGGCAGCCTGCCCTTGAGAGGCATACCAATTCCTGCGCTGAGTCAGCTGGAATACAAGAAGATCCTCTTATGACACGGTGCATTTTTATACCAGCTTTTTTCCTCTGATTTACATTCGAAGTGGATTACTACTCCACTGAAAAAGCTCCACTGTAAATACTTCTCTTCTAAATTAGAAATTATATGTAAAGCACACTTCAGTTTTGGAAATTGAAATACATTAATGTTACAAGTCTCATACTTAAGAGCTATGTCCCATCTGAATTGAGATGACAAATTCTTGTGGTCTGGCTTAGATGTGTTTGGTGCAAGGCATGGGCATAGCTGAACAAAGGTGAAGACAAAACAGGGCCAATTTTTTGTTCCCCAGTTATGGAAACAAACTACATAAACTCAATTACTAAAACAAGCTAGCCTCCAAAATACAATGAGCTCACCTCAGACTCTCCTGGTCTCTGTTGTTCACTCCTTGTCCCCTCCCCTATGCTAGGTATCAGCGTAACGAAGGAACAGACTGCTGCTTGCACCGATGGTTAGGAATGAAGTATCATTTGAGGATAAATATTTAAATCAGCTTTGTCAATTTAGCAGGTTTTATGGCTGTACTACAAAATAGGTCATGCTGGTGATTCTGGTTCAAACCTGGAAGTGAGCTTCCTGTAGGAAAAAGGGCATTATTTCATTGCTTTCCTTGTATAGGTTTTAAATTTATGTTAAAATTGCTTTAGCATGCTGTGATGTTGGCAGATTTTGACTCAGTTTATAATACCGGATATTAAATCCTTTTAGCTTAGCATGAATTTGTTTATAACAGAAGATTAACAAATGGAATGAATGGTGGCCTAGCTAGTATTTTTGAAATAGTGCACTAATTTATATACATCAGCTTATCTTAAGATAATACAGAAGTAAGATCTGGTCTTCAGAGGTGACAAAGAAAATATACTCAGAAGATACTGAACTTTGCATCTCTCATTTGTCTGCACAGTGAATGCAGTGCTGGTGATAGTTATTAACTGATAGTGTCCAGTGGAAAAAAATGCACTTCTGGGGTTTTTGATATTTTTTTCCTGTGATTACATGGGGTTTTAATAAGACTGACTGGTGTGGTACTGTGATAAAGTCATGAAGACATGTTCTCAGTCATCAGATGCCACAGAGGTATAGCATCTAGGAATGCAGAACTATTGAACTGTTATACGAGTGGGATGTATTTTGGCACTTTAATATTTTAAAAACAGTCTATATGCTGTTATATCTGTAAACAATCTCATCTTTTACATGTTATGCTCATAGGTATAAATAGTGAAAATCCTGGTATGCCATTGAGTATTTTATGTTAAAGTATCAATATTCTGAAATTTACATTTAGAACATGGTTTGAAATACTTGTGTCATTTGGTAGTTGGAGCAAAGGCTTTAGGAGTCATAGTAAACATAGTAAAATCCTTGGTAACGGACAGGCATTTTCAGTATCGGCATGTCAGCAAGCTTCAGGCTGTTCAATGACTACCTAAAGAAATACATAATGATTTGAAACAAGTGGCTTTGCTTCTGTCATGCCTAGAAAATGCAATATGGCTGGCTGCTCATAAAACAAACCCAGAGCTTCCTTATGTTGCTGCTTTTTATTTTTTATTTTAAACTAACATATGATCGTGACATTGCTGTGCAGTTCTCTGCTGCTTATGTTTTAAGTTGAAATCTCGTTTTTGTTTCAGATTCTCCTTCTTCTGTGGTTAACAAACAGCTTGGATCCATGTCACTTGATGAGCAACAGGGTGCGTGTGACAGGAAATGCGCCATACCCAGCCATAGTTGATTGCAATGCTTTCTTTTAAAATTGCCTTTCATGATGATAAACAGTCAAAAAATGCTGTTCATCTACATAAAGTAGAATTCTGTAAGCAGATCTGGAAACTCATTAATTATTTAATTCTCAATATGAGTAACAGAATAAGGTTAATTGTTTTTAAAAGCCATCCTATGCTTGGTTCTTAATGCTTTCAATGTAGGTACTCTTACAGACATTTAGAATATTATTTTTTTTTAAATGCAAAGTAAAATTAATTCTTTAAACAGTCTTTTTCTCAATGGTTCTTCTTGGATCAAAGTGCAAATATCAAGATTGAAGTAACTTTTAATCACATAATGCCAAATTAATTTATCTTATGCAAGAGAGATGTGCAGCTGTGTTATACCCGCGCAGTTCGAGTAACTGAAGAGCACCTATTGCACTTAGGTGCGTCTTACCCCTGTAACCCCTTGTCCTACACCCCTTCTGCTAAACAACTACTAGTATTTCTCTGTAGATGCCTTATGTGTTGGTGGTAGAAAGAACACTTGCGAGCTTTCTCTATGCTCATTATTCATCAGTCTTCAAATTGCGAGCAGTGAAGTGTGCCATAGGTGACCCTATTCCAGCTGAACCAATGTCATCTATAGTGAATATTTATGCCTGAATAATTAATGAGTGATAGATGGTAATTTAAAAATAGATTTTCATACACTCTGCATTACGCTTACTTCCATATCAAAGCCTCTGTAGAGATTTAGTAGCTCAAATCCCACAAAAGAACTGGCTGTTTCATCTTGTTTCACATTCTAAGCTAGAATGCCATTTTGAAATCCCATTTCTGAAAAATAGTCTGTTTGGTAACTGTTGAGATTATTTTAGGATGCCAGAACATTGGAAAAAAATCAAGCTGTGTTTTATATTGACAAAATAAATTTATTTTGTGGAATTATATTTTGTGATGAAATAGCCTTAAACCTCAATGTGTAAACTTGCTAATTATTCATAGTTTGGTAGTCTACATCACTCCAATAGTCAGATTTAGCTGGAAAACTTGCTTATAATTAGTGGCCAAGATATGCTGTCTGTTATGAAGTAAGAATAAACCATTATTTGATAAGAGTAGAATAAACTAGAATTAACATAGAAAGTCTGTATGTTTACTGAAGTTCTTGCAATTGCAAAAATGTTGGAAAACTCATAAATAGTTCCATGAAGTTGTGAATTAAGGATATCTGACAGCAAAGATAAAATCAGAAATTTTGGTCCCAGAAATCAGTTCCCAAATCTGCATTGTATTCCTCTTCAAGCAGGATCAGTTGCCTTACAAACTAGTTTACGTATTACTGTTGTTAATTGCATAGTTGTAATAGGCCCATAGTTGTAATAGGCTCTTGGGAGTTTTTTCTAATAATTTTTTCCTGCGATAAGAAATTACTTTAACTAATGTGACGAGGTTTCTTCTCATAAAAGCACTTCAGATTTTTCAATATGCAAAAAAAAACCCAAAATGCATTTGGTTATCCAGACTTTATTGGTAGACCAGTTCTCTGATTGTTTTAAGGCAATGTTTTTTGGTTGTGAGTGTAAGGATCACCTGAAGAGACACAGAATGTTACTTCTAGTTTGGAAAACTAGGAATTTGGAAAATGCGGTAATTTATTAGGAAACCAAAGGATAATTCTCCAAATGATACCAAGAAATAATAATCTGCTGGGATCCAGTTGAATTTTTGAAGTTAAATTGCATTAGTTTCACGTTGTATTTGAACAGAAATCTCAAAGAAGTATAAATATCTAATGAAGGAATTCATATCAGTTCTTTTTATATAGAAATGCTTTTTCTTTCTTATTCCTCTCTCTTCTTAATTTGGTACTGAATCAGCTGTCTTCTGTTGGACCAGTCTCTTTTATTGGCATTTAGAAGACTGTTTCTGGGTTTAAAGATTTTTTGATACTTCTTACAAACATATAAATTTATAATGCCATTATTCTGACAGTCCACCAGAAGCTGTAAGTCATTCCTGTCTGTACAAAATGGTTTCAAATGGATTACAGTGATCCACACGGAATTTTTTTTTTTTTAAACTATGATTGTAATAATGGAGGGCGGCTGTTAGATTTGTTGCAGTGTAAAGGCAATGTTATGACTGTAAGGTACTGCCTGAATTGCTATGGTTAGAGAGGGAACCTGAAGCCAGAGAACTAGCTCAGTAACTTTGAAGTGTAAATGTGTATATGTATCCCGTACCACCCTAATGCTGCTTCCTACATGCACAGACGCCATACTGATTACTGGTATTTCTAGATATTTGCAAGTTAGTGCAAGAGTTTAAGTAATCCCTTATGGTGAAGTCTGTACCAGATTGTTCAGTGCCACATTATAAATACTTGAGCTGGCTCAGAACAAGCTGGTGTGTCAGCTATGGCAGAGTTAGTTCCTCATAAACAGTACTGTAAGTCCTGGGAACTGTAATGGCATATGTTGTGTCCCAGCTAATTAGCCCTGCCTCCCAGTGAGACGCACTGGGTGAGCGTTGGTATGCATATAGAACTCTCCAGATCTATAGTGAGCTCTGCGAGTACAAGCTCAAGAATTTCAAACCTGTGCTTCATTGTAAGGCACAGTGTGGTCTGTGCTGCCTCCTTCGGTAAAGTACAGTACTACATCTAATTAGTGCAGGAGTCATCTACAACAAAGAAATTGTATGCCTTGGGCTATAGATTAGGCTGGTCCAAAGAATTATTTGATTTTTGGTCTTCCCTTAGCCTTATACTGACTGACACCAGTGCAACATTGTTCAGTCAGTCAGCATTCCTCACTAGATAAAGGAATCTCCACCCTTCGCTCCGAGTTCAGCTGCCTCTGAATTTTCATGTGTTAAGCCTTCCCATGGGATTCCTATTTTCTGAAATACACCGCTTAGTTTCTCCTCTCTAGATCAATTTTTTTCTCCCTTCAGAACTAATGCTCTTTGCTTTTCACCCATAATATAACCCTATCTTCAGAGTGTACACAGCTGATCATGATTAGTGCTGGATAGGAATTATTTTGGAAGTTTTTCATGAAACGTCATCTATGCTCTTCTCGTGGGGTTGCCAATAGACTAATGAATAGGGCAGCATTTAAGATGCGGGGAAACTAGCTTGAAATTCCTTGCAATGTTATTTTAACTAGGTAACGTAATCTGTAAACCTGTCTATGCGCTTATGGCTTCATAATCAAGAGCCCAAATCTTTGTGAAGTTACACTTGCACAGATTCATTTTCTAAGGGAAAAAAGTGTGTATTTCAGTTGCAGGGTTTGTTTTGCTGCTTTTTGTTGTTTTTAAATAAGGTTATGAATTAAATTTTGTCTTCAGTTTCAAGGGTGGTAGTTTAAAAGTACCTTCCTCCTGTAGGCACCTGGAGAATGGACCATTTCATGGGAGAGTCTGTTCTAGGACAGGGTTGGTTATGAAATAAGACTGTAAGTTGTTGATAGTATCTTTGAAGTATAAATGTGTTTGGCTTTAAAATCTAAGTAAAGTTTCAAGGTATTTTTGAGGAATTTGGAATAGAGTTTAGTAACGTGTTGGCAAGCTAGAGCTTTTTCTTGGAGCAATTATTACCCTACTAGAGCTTGCAATCAGATTAATAGTTTTGGCAATAGCTCTCCCCTAAATCACAGAAGCTGTACAACTTTTCCTTTTCTTCCCTTCATTTTTTATCAATTTGAAGTAGATCTGGCCTGATGGGATGAATCTAGTAGTGAAAGGGAACAGTGCTTCATTCTGATCTAGTCAGTCTTTGGCAATCACATTGTTCTTTTTGAAAACAAAGAGTTCACGACTTCTGGATTTTATGTGGCTTCTCTAAAAGAATGTTCAATTATGTATTAGGCAAAGCTTATTAGCTTTCTTCACAGAGGCTCCCATTCAGCTTTCATTAGCAGTGTAAGTTTAATATAAAATAGTGAACTACATGACTAATTCTGTGCAGTTTATTATCAGATTCTTGTCTCATCTTTTTAAAAAGTTTCTTGTTCCTATAAGTGTCAATTTCATGCCCTAAAGCTAGTTTGAAGAAGAAACTGACCCAACCCAAATTGTAGCTCATGTTTTTGTAGATTTAAGAAAAAGCTATTACACAATATGTTTTTTAACAGCTGTCTCCAGAAATTTGTGAACATAATTTCTCAGTCAGTGCCCTCTTTGGAAAGTCTACAGCAATTCTTCCAACTTTTTGAGTGTAAATAAATACAAGCATTGCTTCCACAGTAAGCGTAGTCAGAGGACAGTCTTACGCATCTTGGTTAAATTTTTTGATGTTTAGATTTTAAGACAGGAAAGCACTGTTATATTAATATGACCTGAGCTTTATAACACAAGCCTAATATTCAATTACGTTCATTATAGGATGGCAGTGTTTGGTTACTTTGGTCAGTAATATGAAGTAGTTTTGTGCTGAAGCAAATGTTGTATAGCAGTATCAAATTACAGTATAGTCATTGTTTGGTGGCTGTCTTGGACTATTCAAGGCAGTAAGATGTCTTTCTTTAACTATCTGGTTTCCTAATCCATAGATGTCATGTCTGTACCTATTAAAAGGAAGGCGAAGAATTCTCTGTCATTTTTTTTTACTCTTTCAGTGTCCAGCTCCTCATGACTTGTACAGTATGTTGGAACGATCATTATTTGTACTTGCTTAGGCAGGGATGCTCAAAGTTCGAACACACTTTGATACTAAGAGATGCTTGCTGATATGTTGCCAAAAACCAGAGAAAGCAACTGTTTAGTTAAGAAAGAACATGTCATTTTTGTTCAAAATATCTGTATATGCCACTATAAAATATTTTCTTACATTTTTTTCTTATTCAGTTTATTTCAGGAACTGGAAACCTCATTTTTGTTCAGTTCTAGCCTTGCTCCACTTTAACAAGAGTGTATCTGGAACGTTTTATTTTTAGAGAGGCTATGAACTTTTCTTTGCATAGAATAAGACCTATGCTTTATATATTTTTAGGATCATGGTTGTAATTGGTTAATTCTCTTTCACATAAAGATATTTTTTTTCTTACAGGGTTTTTGTGTTTTGTTTTGGTTGTTTGGGATTTTTTAATTTCTCTTCAGAATATGTAGAAATACATATTTAAAGTTCTTTGGAGCAGCTGATCACTGCTCTGATCCTGTGAGTTGGCTTCCGCCTGTCAGTAATTTAAAAATATGAGCATTGATCATTAGGTTAAATTCTTATGTGCTGTTTCATAGTTCCTATAACTTAATTGTAGTTTTAAAAATAAATATCCTGTGGCAGTATTGTAGCCATTACTGTTTTAATAATAGCTTTTTTAGTGGGGGAATTTGTAGGTTTGTGCCTGAATCAAAGGTTAGATTTTAATTGATGTTTACCCAAAGATGATCTGAAGGTTTTACTTTATTAAAGTGTCAGTCTGCTGCTAATGCTGCAACATTATAATCAAATTTCTGTACTCTATAAACCAAAGAAAATATGGCATATTTTTGTCCAAGAATTCCTGAGATAAAAATCTCAGCATCCATGAAAAGCAAGACTACATAGGCTACTTAGTGGTCATTTGAGTGGTGCCTAATACTAACTAAACTCTCCCATCTGAGTTCTGAGAGAATGGCACCTCTGTAGTGAGGCTTAATCTGATGGTACTTTCCATTAACTTTTTAGTATTGCCCAAGGCCAACTTCAGTATTAATGTCAATTGTGCTATGCATGTAGATAGATTGTGACTATGAATTTTACTCAAGAGTAAAGTGGTGGGTTGATGGATGTTACTGAGCAGTTCTGTTTTAAAGGAGCTCACTGAACGTCCTTAAAACTACACGTGCATCAAATGTTTGGCAGACTTGCAGTGGTTTTCAATTTGATTCAGTTGCTTTTGGACACTGAATAGTTTGCTTTGCAAGTACTCCCCTTCTGCTTACAGTTTACTATAATATGAAAGTTTTTTTAAACCTGAAGCACTCAGAACAAGAATTTACAGTGGTTTTATGACAACTAGATGGCAATTTACAGCAGGTCTAAGGATTTTAGTAGTTGACTGGGTTCTAAGAAAAAAAGTAAAGGGGATGGTGATTTTTTTCTAGACTACTGATTGTGTCTAGATCTCAATCTTTTTTTATGTGTATTTACTGAGGCAAAAAAGGCTGAACACCACTTCCAAAAACATTTTATATTCTTATTATTAATATACTTGATAGAAAAGGGATCTGCTTATAAAGAATAATATTGTGTGTATACATACCAAGCTGCACTTTTATTTACCTGCATGTTGAAGGACAGCATCTTCTTTGTTTGCTCATATAAATGCAAATAATTTTAGGCATTTTTAAAGCATTGCAAATTTGGTGTGTTTACTCTGAAACTCCTTAACTTTTTGCTTGGGCTGTAAGAGATCTTAAATAGACATTGTATATGTTACCACCACATTTGGCCTTTGTTAGGATAATTAAATGAATCTTCAGAATTATAACAGCTTAATGTTTATTACTGATGCCCATCCAAACTTTATCAACCCCATATTTGCAGAGAATGATAAGCCACGAACAGGAACAGGTGAACCAGTTCTAAGTTTGCACTACAGTACAGAAGGAACGACTACAAGCACGATAAAACTGGACTTCACTGATGAGTGGTAAGAAGTTAATTTTGGTTTTGACAGATTATTGATCAGCACATATCAGTAACGCTCGTCTAGCATAGATACAGATAAATTATGTTTCTGTATGATATATGTCTATTTTTAGGTGTAGATAGACAATTTGAAATGGCTGTAGTCCTTAATGCATTCAGAACATAGAAGACAGTCTTACTTCAGCATTGAATTTATGCAAGAGGTTCTTTTTGTGATACTTACTGTGAATCTTCTTAATGCTAACATAATTTGGAGCATGCTGTCTTCATCAAACCCTAGCATAATATTGGCGTTCACTATCTTACTAAAGCAGGGTGGTACAGTGATGGAAATGTGGTCCACGGGCTAGTGCTTAAGTTTTAATTCTCTGCTCTACCAGACTTGTCATATGGTATTCTGTAAATTAGTCTTTCTGTGGCACGGTTCCTGAGTTGTAAAACAGTGAAATCTGTATTTCTGTGTCTGAGGCGTGTTGTTGAATGCATATGGTTAAGATACCAACTTTGTGGAGTGCTTAGGTATTACAGTGATGGCATCCTATTCAGATAATAAATGCGTACTGTCTAATTGGCCAGACTTACTTGGTTTTGTATCGAAGTCTGTCACTAGAGCATCTCAGGATCTCCCAAAACAACAACAATTGTTACTTTATCACGTCTGACTTCTACGTCTTTGCTTATGTTTTCGAAACTATTGTAGAAGACAATAAATAGAAATGCTTGCTGGCATTTGTTACTGGGACGGGGGGGAGGGAACCCCACCACATTTAGCTGCTCTTAAGTGCTGTGGCTTTAGACATAAAACATACACCTTGCCTAGAGCAGTTTGGAAACTTTAAACAGTGATCTGTGTTTTCACAAGAATGAAGACTTTGCCTACGTGAATCTGAAATACTGTGACAGTTATGTTCAACCAATTTATCAGACTGCATTTCTATTTAGAGTCCAAATCCAGCAAGCTTTGAAATAATTAGTTTTTCTGTAATGCTTTTAACTAATTCTGCATTTAGTTTTGTAGTCATCTTTGTTTAACGTTTTAGAATAGATGAATTTCACAGAGGAACAGAGCATTAGCAAATGTTTTGTCCATTTATTCTAGTGGGTTTTTTAATGTAATAATAAAATACTACTACAACTGTATCACAGAAAACAAATTAACGCTTTGTTTCTGTGTTGATTTTAAAAGAAAATTTGAAAAATGCATTTTACACTTCAAACAGTTAATGATATAAGTGATTCTGAAGATGGAAAATTTGAATGAACAACTACCTCAAAAACAATATTAAGAAAAATTAGAGTGTACAGGGAATGGAGATGAGGAAAATTACTCATTACAAAAATCTGTAATTGGGGAAGTAAAGACTAAGTGAAAACTACTAAAACTTAACTTCACATATATATTCTGTCTAATAGCAAGTATTTTAACAAATCTCTTGGGCCGAGGGTTAGCACCATATGAATGACAAACATCAAATATAATACCAAGAGAACGAAGGACTAAACATCACAATCTTCTAAGACTGATGGTAGCAATGGTCAAGGCTTTAGCACAGTTCTGATAGAAAAGCATATTAAAACAAGCAGTACATGAAAAAAACCCCCAAATTATGGGAACTAGAATGTACATGATTCAGTACCTGTTATTGGACAGAATAATGGGTTCTAGAAACGTACCTGGGGTAACAGAGAGAAACTGCCTGGTTTTCCAGAAAGTATTTGATACTTTGCCACATGTTGAACTTCTCTTCAAGGTGGGACAGATAGATCAGTAAAGAAACTGAACATGGTGATAAGCTAACTTAATTGAGCTTGTGTAGTGGGTAGTATAGTGTGGGAAGTGAGAGGAAGAAGCATTTCTGAGTGGGGCAAAGTTGCAAAGCATTGTCAGTTCACAGACTAACTGAAAACATTGTGCCGAAGACTGGAATAATAGAAGTAGGATGCAATTCCATGTAACAAAATGATGCAGTTGAGGACAAATAACAAAAACCTGGAAGTTGGGATTGTTGTGAAAATTAAATGGAGGAAGACATGGACCTACCAGTCACTTCATCCTCTATATAATGCAGCTACTAGAAAGGCAAGTATGATCCTAGATGTCACCAGCTGGGAGACTTCAGCCAAGGATGAGAATTACTGGTGCTGCTGCTTAATGCTGCTTTGCTTTGCTTAGAATGCTGTGTGCAATCTTCATCGTGCTTTCGAGAAAACTGATTCAACTTGGCGGAGGTTCAAAGAAGGGTTATGCAGAGAACTGGGGAAACAGAAAACCTGCTATGGAAGCACACAGTAGGGCTTAATGTAATGAAAGCACAGGGTGTTATTTTGCTCTCTCAAAAACATCCTCTTTGTATAACTGCTGGTGTGAAAAATATCATTTAAGTAAAAATAAAAGCAGAGTAAAACATGGATATAAATTAGGATTTAGCTAGAAAGTAGATTCCTAAGAATCAAAAAAAATCTTAGTGCTTAGACTGTGATTTAAGTTCATAAAAGAGGTTATATCATATGAGGCATGAAATAGCAAAAATCCTTGACTTCATGTCTAGCAGTAGCTTCTTGTCTGTCCATTCAGAAACAATCCAGAAAATCTTGATTTAGAAGAAATACTGTAAGGGCTAACAAATTTTCTACATACTCCAAATCCAGTACAGCAGTGAAACAGACTATTGCTCATCAAGATGAGTAAAAGCGCTCATATTTATTGTAAAAAATAAAAGTACTGAAGTCTAGACTAGATTCTCAAGAATCTAGACTAAGCATGATTTGTGCTGCTTCTAGCAATGTAACATATAAAATAGTTTCATAATAACATAGGTAGGAAGATACTCCTAACAATACAGTCTAAATTCTTCAGAATCATGCTTATAATTCTCATAACTCATCTTTGTTTCCACTTTTGTCCAGCAATATGTCTATGTTTGAGGCCACAACACGGATGTGGGACAGAAGAGAATGGGAGACCTCAGGAACAAGGCTTTGCATTTCCTAAAATAAGGTCTTTTCTAGAGAGTCTAAAAACATTAGTTTTTATGACATTCAGAACAGCAGTGTTACATATTTCCTGAGGAATAATTTTCCTTATTGTAAACAGAAATTGGTGTTCCACAATAATTATCTAAATGTGAATGGGGAGTAAATCTCAAGTACCAGCTTACAGTAAGTCTTGAGAAATAAAAAAACTTTGAGGACTGAAAGCCAACATCAGAAATCCATGCCTCAGAAGGTACAGGAATGATAGTTAATGTGAAGAACCTGGAGAATTTTATCTGAATCAGTTTTTTAATGGGATGGGATAAGATTATGTATTAGTGCTCAGCTGACAGTTTGTAATACCTTTAATAAGACCTCTGATCATTTATACATGTAAAAAATGTGTAAATAGTGAAAGAGAGCAAATCCTTTTGAGTTCTCACAATATTTTGAAAAGCAACGAAGAAATCCTTTAAAGATTTAAAAACTAAAACAGATAGGAAGGAGAGAACAGTGTTCTGTGATGCAGAGGAATAGTGTGGGATGAGTGGTGATGGATATAATAAAAGAGAATTTTGAAATTGCTGTGAAGGTTGTTAGTTGTAGCTGCTGCCAGGAGCTATTGAATTGTGAGATTGCAGTGAGAAAGATGATGGTGGTCAGGCTGTGCTATTGCAATGATCTTATCTATTTACATTATTTCTAATTATGATTTTGGTTTTGAATGTTATGTTGCCAGGAGCAGCACAAATTCAAGCTCTAGAGGGAGTGGAAGTCATTGCAAAACTGAAGGCCAAGAAGACTCTGTCAAAGCAAAAGCCTCGGAAGAGTCAGGGCCTGAAGATGAAGAAACAAGTAAGATACAGCATTATTTCTGTAATGTTAAGGTGAAAATTTTGCTCTCATATGTTTATGACTACCATTCAACACAATGGGAGTCTCATAAGTGTGCATATGAAGGCAGAATACAGCCATAATAGAACATGAATTTTTTTAGGAAAGGAAAAGATACCAACCTGAGATAGTTGCAAAATTAACTGATCCTGTCTTTAGTTCTTAAACCCCTTATTCTTTTTTCTGAAGGACATATTCTGCCCCAGTTTGTATCAAAGAATAAAACAACTGCTATTTGCAGTCATAAATGAGTGCTAGGTATTTTGTTACGTTTATTTCAAGCTTTCACTGTATTTTGTTACATGTGGTTGTCTTGCTCAATTCATTGCTAAAAGGGCAGTCAAGTCAAATGACTGGTTCCAGATAAATGTTTTTTTAAAAAATAATCTCTTTTAGTAGAGGGATAACTTAATTTCTGTCTTCAGAAATAATAGCTTTCAGTAAGTGATCATCTGTTTCAAGAGTACTAATGCTATTTTTTCAGCTAAATTTCTCACAGCATAGGATATTAAGGAACAAGAAAGAAATACTTTTTTCTTTGTTAGTGTATTGACCTGGGCAACTAGATAGGATTATATATACTGACTTTTGTGAGATTATTGTCTGAGATTTCAGCAGAGTGACATGTGGCCTTTGGAGGGGATTGCTTTGATTAGTTTGATCTAGGAGTGCTAATATGATTTAGAGTTGCTTACATTATAGATGTGCATCTAAATGAAATCATGTGATTTAATATTAAGTTGTTTAATTTAGGAGTTCCTGATGAATCTCACAAGGAAGACACAAGTGCTGAAGAACTGAAAACTACAGATGAAACTGTAGAGACAACGGAAGCAAGTATGTATCTGTACTCTTTCAAATATAGTTATGTGAAGAAGTAGAGAATGAAAAACTAAATATCCAATGTAAACTCAGTATGCATAATTTAACTTCTGTTACCATTTATAATGTCTTCTAAAACAGGCTATAATCATTAATGCTGTGACTTATTTTCCCCAATATTTTCTGTTAGCTGTATCAGATAAACCTGGTCCTGAGCATTCTGGAATCCAACCAGAAGAAAATGGTCCCAGTGTTGATGCTGTCTCTGGAAATGTAGAGGAAGAAGCCTCCTGTGAAAAAAATGCAAATCAAGAAATTTCAAGTGAAAGTACTGAATCCACTGCCAACTCACTTGCTGCAAACAACGAACCTCAGCCACACCCAGAATCCTCAGGGCTTGCAACTCCAGATGAGTCTTCTACCAGGACCTCAGCTCTCCAAGAAACTGATGATAGTGATGATGATCCTGTTCTGATCCCGGGGGCAAGGTATCGAGGAGGACCAGGACACAGGTTAGGGGAATATGTATCTCTGCTATTGCTTGGCAAAATGCACTTTTTTTTTGAATGGAAGATCCAGAAACCCATGCCTCATATCCTTAATTAAAATAAATTGTTCTTTGACAAGTTGCCAAGAGCTTGATGACTGAGTCTAATTTGCCTATATGTAAGATATGTATAGGTATATTTTCCCTCCTAGCCAGGCAAGCTCCTGCAGATCTAATACCTGTTTGTGCTTATTTCTTGCCTGGTGAATACCCCAGTGCTAAATATTTCCAGTTCATTTTTTTTATTATTTTCCCTGTAGTCATAAGTATAGAAAGCTCACAAATTTATTTACAGGGACCTACATTTTCTTTCAACTGTACTTTAGGTGTTCTTACTTTGGCAAAGCAAGAGCTTTTAACTGTTGTTCAGGAATGCTGTGTTTGTCTGTAGGATATACATTAAGACTGATGTGTTCAATTTTTCATTCTTACTATTTCTCTGAAGGAGAAACTCTGTAATCATTTTGTTGGTTATTGAATATCAGTATGTACGGCAGTAAAAAAAAAAGGTAGATTATGCCATTAATAAAAAGCGCATTTAGTAAGCTTTGTGTATTTTTTTTCTTGTAAAATATAAACAGCTGTACATACTTGTTTGATAATTCAGTAAACTTAGCCCCCAAATTGGTATTGCTGGTTTAATACCTTGTTCGCTAATTTTAATTCTTGGACTTTCTAAAAGCTATAATAATTGTAAGTAATTGTAATAGCAACATCTCTATTGTTAGGCTTAAGAAAATACCTTTTTTACTTGGTTTAGATGTTCTGAAACCTAGTGTCAGATGCCTTAGCTTTACTCCTATTGTGTTCAAAGGCAGCTTTATCTTGCTATTAATTTCTTATGCTAGCAATGCAAATTCTTTACAGGAAGCATTACAATATGTATTCGTTAGAAAATCGGAAAGAATTGAATAGTTGTGTATAGAAAAGGTTTTGCAGTTAAAAAAAAAAGTCATGAGTCACCACATTGTCAGTAGTGACAAAAAGAACAGTCAGTGGTTGCGTATTATATAGCACGAGTAATTCTGCTCACTAAATGACAGTTTTTATCAAAAAGCCAAAATATACAGATTCCGTCCTAATCCGTTAACTTTCCATGCAATACTAAGTCATTGTAGATAAATATCTAATGGCAGAAATAGTTTCCGCTGCAAAGCCAATGTTCATTATGATCTAGTGATTGAAGAGCAAGCTGTGAAAAGCCCTGCAATTTTAATCCCATTTCTGTTTTCGAGCAGGATTCTTAGCTTCTCTTCATGCACCTTATGTTGTCTCTATGATGTAATAGTTTTTGTAGTAGTGTAATAAGAATGACACTTCTAGGTATCATATAGCTGTTACAGTTTGCCACTAGTGGGGACATCTTAAATGAAGCTGCACTTCATCTGACATGCTTTTTTTTTCCTTCATGTGCAGTAAGATTTCTTCCTGTAGCAGTTTAAATTTATCATATAGGAAAGATCAATCAATTAAATTAATGAATAAATTCTTTATGTGGCCCCCTGCTTCCTTGTTCTTCCCCCAAATAAAATCTGACAAAAATTGCTGTGTAGTCAATACTGATTTGGGATTGCCTCCAGGCTTTCATTACACAGGTTTAATGCCTGACCAGTTCATTTTGTTCTGCTTTTGTGTGTGTGCAAGCAGTGAAGTTTTCTAGTTTACTTTTGAGCAGTCAGATATATGTTTACATTACGTTCCCTCCTATTCTTCTGGTTTCAGGAGTTTCTAAATGCCCTCTGAGATACTGAAGAAAAGTAGGACATCCTGTGTGTGCTCAAAGGAATTTGGATTTCCAGGGAGAAAGCAGGCACTGGTGATCTTAAACGCTAGCTATAAACCCTCTTAGTATTTATATCTTATATGAAATAGAGTGAAAGGAACTGGAAGTCCTCTCTACTACTACTACGGCAACAGTTGTTATAGCATATAATCCCTTTCATAAACTGATCAAATTTATACAAAGTCCCCCTGGCCCCCTAACTAGTGGGAAGCTACCTCAAAACATTGCTGCTATAATGGGTAGAAATTCACTAAAATTAGTGATTTTGTTTTGTGCTAACATAGTGTTTTGACTGAAGCAATTTTTTCATGCCCAGTGCTTAGCATTTGAATTATGTTCATCCTGTCCATTTTCAGCTTTTGTCTCACTTAGACTAAGACTGCCAAGTTTTTCTCACTCTTAGCAGTAAAACTTTGTGGGTTTCCTGCCATCATGCTAGTTCCTGTCTGTGCTCCTCCATGTTCCAATTCTCTCCTGAATATGGTAGACCAGAATTATGCACACTGCATTGTTGTATTTTGTGAGGATTAACGCTATGAGTATTACTCTTGGTCTAGAGAAGATTCTCTGAGACACAAGTGAGCTGTAGTTATATCCTTCTCCTCTCATGCTTATGGCTGTCTCATAGTGGTGGCTTGTGGGTCAGACACAAGACCAGTTAGTATAGTGAAGTCTTCCCTACTTTGTCATTTCTAATTAATATGTTCTTATCTTTCACCAGAAGGAAGCTCAGAAGTGTGACTGTCAGTTTTATACTACTGAATTTCTACCCACCTCTTTTTCTCAAGATCCTACAGTCCCCTCTATATTCATAAAGTTATGCAACCTCATGTCCTCAATGCACTGCATGAGTACATTCCTACATTTTGGTCAAAGACTGTTAGCAATATATTAAACAAAATTGCCTGCAAGACTGGTGCTTAACTCCACCAGTATGCTTCCTGTAGGCTCACATTCCTCTTTTATCACTTGGTAAATTGTGTTACCTAACAATTCCTTACTAAATCTAATTTTTCTCAAGTTTAATAATTTAGTTTCCAATGTGTCATCCTATAAGATAATTAATGGCATTAATATAGAAGTAATAAAGCAGATTTCTCTCTCTAGAATATCTAGTGGGGAGTTGCTTTGGGGCTTGCTTGCTTGTTTGTTTTTTCCTTTCTGGAGAAGGTTATAAGGCTAGCCTGCAATAATCTACCTTTTGTGAACCTATTTTATGCAGTGGCAAAACAGATGTTTAATTCTAATTTTTGTTTAGGAAAAAAAAAATTTAAAAGAGGCTGTAGCCTTCTGAAACAGACTGCTAAAAGCTATTTCACTAATAAGCCTTTTCTAGTATACAGCATTACTAGTTTTATCTAAAAGCAATCTTCTGTTTCCTTAGGTTGTGGTTTTTATATACCTAATAACTAGCTGTTGTTTACATTGAGGAGAAACTCCGCAGTTAGGGAAATGAAGATAAAGGAAACTGTCTCAGAGTCATTTTCCCACTGTTAAGTACAACTTTCTTCACTGAGAAAGGAAGGGTAGACTTCTGATTCTGTACTCTGAAATCATGATCTTAAACTTCCTCTTAAGGAGAGAAGTGGCAGAAATACCCTTTTGGTAGCTCTGTTGACAGTACCTGCATTTAAATAAATGGAGAACTTCCTGCTGCGTTAACTCCTCTAGTCTCACTTTAGTTTTAGTAAGATGGGTGCAGATTTCAGACTTATGAGTAGAATGTTGTCCATTTCGCAAATCTAATGTTTACAGAGCTTCCATTATTGGAATTTTGTTTGCGTGCAAATCCAACTTTTAATGTTTTCAAAATGAGGATTAGGTTGTCTTCCCTCTCTTACATAATCTAAGAATAGATACACGGGACATATTCCCTTTTTTGTGGATGCTTATAAATCTCAAAACACAATGAGGATAGATAGTTTCTCACCAACTAACCTGAAATTGAACTGTCAGGAAAGACTATGCAACAGATACAGAAACACAAAGTTTGCACCCACTTTCATATTTTGAAAAGGTCTTAGATTAGTAGCAGCAAAGTGTGTAGAAATGCCATGATCCTTTGGCTGATAAATTGGCTAAGTCAGCTGAATGTTGACTAGGAATCAGCTAGGAATGTTTTTGACACAGAAGGACATTTCTTTGAAAGAAATAATTGAGAATGTGATATCTGACTTTTTTCTGTAGCCACTGAGCATCACTATAGGAATGGTGAAGATCAGTAACTAAAAGAAGCTAAATAGTTGTTTAATTTTTTCATTGTCATTGGGCCAGTCAATATATGCTCTTTTTAACAAAACGTATAAGGAACTGCACATAATATTTCTAAATTAAAAAAAAAGAAAGCTGTTTTGTATGGCAGAGCAGTTTAGCTAGATAATCAACAGAGAAAATAACCTTCTGGGCATTTTAGGGAACCCACAGGAAAAGATCCCTTCTTTTACAAATATGAGGAGCTTTGCAGGTGTTTAAATCTTGAAGTATGCGTGCAGCATATCTTCTTTAAAACTAAGTCCAGCAAATTTTGTTGGAACAGAGATAGATAATATGGCTTTGTAATCTGGGGGGGGAGGGGGAATCTGTGTAAAACATATGTTATTTATGCACAGAGACTGCAGTTTTTAATGGATTGATCTTAATTTTCACAAATTAGTCAGAGCAACTCTCCGAGGGCTGCTTTCCTACTTAAATGACTGAATTAATTTTGTTTGGACTTTGACAGAAGCCGGTCTATGAGCAGAGGCTAAGCCTGGAAAATGTTAAAATAGTAGGTTAAAATTTCAAACAAATATGAATGTAAACTGGAAATAATTATGCAGCTGCTTCCACTTCTGCTATGATCTGTGAAGAATTACTGCATTTTATAAGATCAACTGTGTACTGTTATGTAATCTAAACACTATTTTTTTCTGAAATCAAAGTAGTCTCATATACTAACACATTGAGGAGGAGTCTTCTCAGTTGGGATACATAGAGCACATTTTGTAATAGAAGCTAACCTTTTAAAAACATGTTACCCAACATATTTGAATGACTTCAGTTGTTGTTCCCTTTACTAGATATAATATCAGAGGAACAGCGATAGGTGATAGAATAATGAGGTAATTAATTATTTTCTTCCTCCCCCCCTCCTTTTTATTGCCGTAGAATGGATTTATCAGGTTCTTGTTTTTCATATCTAACTGGCATTTTAAGAACTGCTATACTTTAAATGCTATGAATTACAGAGCATATTGCTTGAGTTATATTTAGCTGCATGTATTGCATGGAAATTGAAAAGAAATGGCAGTGTATACATTTAACAACCTATTAACCTTTTTATTGTGTGCCATAGAAATTAATGGAATTTGAAAAGTGTGTAGTTTGTGATAACCAAATACCTTTTTTTTTATTCAGCTGCTGAGGAACGTGTTATATTTGCATGTGCCACTGCTGACTTGCTTTGTCTGGCGGTAAAGAACACCCAGTTCTGGACAAAAATATAACAATACATGTATCAAAGACTGTTTATATTTTTTGCCTGAACAAGGTTATGGAACTGAGCATAATTATTAAAGCTATATTTGATGATACATATTTAGCAAGATACATGCTAAATCTTATCCAATATTTCTTTTAATGAAGTTAAATGAGAAAGTCACTTGATCTCATATTCCTCCTTGAAATACTTGAGTAAATTAATTGTAGGAACATATAAGGCAATTTGGGCAATTGTGTTTGGCCACACGCCATAAGAGGGAGAAACTGTCTACTGTGATTTAATGCCAAAGGCTATATATAGGGGAAATGGTACAAAATAACTCTAATGATGAAAATTAACGTCTTGGCTTTGTGTGGCTGGAAAGGAAAAGACTCAGGATATGGTTTCATAAAAGAGTTAGTGTGAGTCCTATATTTTAAATGCCTACAGGAAAATAGCGCAGACGTGTATTGCTTTATCTTATATTTCAATCTTAGCTGCAATTGGAATACACGGATTTAACTCAGCAACTTTCTTAAAGGTTCAGGAATCTGTGTACTTTTTATACTTTAAATTTCACAATAGGCGTTCTTTCTGTATTCAACATGCTTACCATGGAGTTCTTTAGGTCTTCAGCACAGCCCAAGGGAATATTTTTTTTCATATTGGTATAAATTTAATATAAAAAATGAATGATGCATTCAGCATAGAATTCTCTAGCTATATTTTTCTCTTTTTCAATGTCATTCTGCAGCATATCAGGTGAAAATTTAAAAATGTTTTGTAGCTGAGAATACATGATTGTGTTGGAAGGCCAGGAGATGAGTTAGGAGTGCATTCCAATAAACATGTCTTTTTGTATGATCAGCAGTGAAATAACTTGGGCTTTAGGGTAGAGTCAGTATGCTGTTAACAAGATGGTTTTGCCCTTGTTTTTGAACTATCTTAATGCTTGAGATTTGACAGCAGTAGTAAATCTCTTCCATAGGTTCAGAGGCTTCTAAAGGAACATGGTTATTTGGTAATTAAAATCAGAAATATAATCAAATCTTGATATTTAGAAAGGCGATCTATTTTAATATGGTGGTTGTGGGTTAACCTTGCCAGGCAGCTCAGCCCCACACAACTGCTTGCTCACTCTCCCCCAGTGGGATGGCAGAGAAAATCAGAAGGGTAAAATAGTGAGAGATTGGGTTGAGGTAAGGACCACTACTATGGCTTATTAATTAGTCACCTTCCTGAGCTGGATTTGACTTTGGTGATGACGGCCAGCTTGTTAAGACACGCAGCTGGAATTCTTGGGCAGGAGCATGGTAGCTGGCAGGTGGATTCCTCTGCATGGTCACCGAAGAAATGACCATAAGGCATCAGAGAAATGCATTCTAAATTAATGGTTATGAGCCTTAGGTTCCCTGCAGTTGTTTTGGATAGGGAAAATAGTTCAAATGAGAAGACGGCAACAAGAGGGGAAAAAAACAGTATCTTACTTGAAAGAGCAGAAGAGAGGGAACCGGGGTTTCTGGTACTTACCAAAAAAAGACAGTGTCTCTCTGTGTGTAAGTAAATTTGGAAACTTAAGAAGTGACAAGAATCCTTAATACTGGAAGAGTCAATACTGCGCTCAATACTGAATACAGACCTGAGACAAAAGGAGTGGAAAAAGGAAGCAAGTACATGTGAACTTTACAGCCAGCTGCTGCAGGTCAGGAGACAGTCACTCTGTGATAATAGTGTTTGGAAGAAGCGGGGTTATCTAGGGTACCAGATTAATTTTATGGCAGCCACTACATCTGGTCCTCTAGCGGAACAAAGTTTGTAGCAGAATTCCTGTCGATTGTTTACAGATTCAGTTGATGGATAATGGTTCGGTTTTCCCTCTTTTGAAAAATGTATAATTAATTTTGACTGTCTATCTTCAAACTAGCAGGTGAGCATAGTTGTTTTAAAACATTCAGGGCTCACTAGCCAGAAATTGTTGAGTAATATAGACAGGGAACTGAGGTCTACAGCTGCCTAAAAAAAAGATTAAAAAACTTTTTTAAAGAACAATATGTGACATTGCGCTTTAATAAACAAACTAGTTATTGTGCAAATTGTACAGATTTTTAATTTTAAAAAATTCCATATTACACTTCAGAATTTCTAAACATACGGAAAATAACCTATGTGATTTTTTTTTTTTAAGGCTTAACTTACATTTTTACATTTCTCTCTATGTATAATACATAGCTGTGGATCAGTCTGCATCACAGGTTTTTGTGGGTTTGGGTTTTGTTTTTTTCTTCTGAACTTATGTTTAGTTGAAAGAATATAATGGCTTCACTTATAAATCCCAATTCCACTCATCTAGGGCTTAATTTAAATGGGCTTTTGTTAATTAATATTTATAACAATTGACTTTGAAGACGTCAAATCTGGCTGATCATAAGGGGAAAAGTTGTGCTGTGGTTCATGTCTATATTTGTAATTTTGGGAGTAATATTTAAAAATTATCTTTCCACAAGGCACACTCCATTGAAGTAATGAATATACCATACCTCATCTTGGGCTCAATCTTACTAAGACTACGCACACCAACTTTATTGTCAGATTTTGAACTAAGGTACCACAAAATTTGGCAAAACACACTTAAAAAGGCTTTATAACTGCAAACCAGACAGTAGTACTGAATTATTCTGAAGCCAGAGCACTACCAACAGTATAAGGGCATAACTAAAACAACGTTCAGTTTCATTGGCTTTACAAGACCTAATGTTTTATGTACCATAAAATTAATAACATTAATCTATATCCAACATTTCTCAGGCATCTTCGTTATTTGATGCCTGAATGTGAATACGTAATACAACTGTATCAATTGGTGGAGTTGCCTGAGGAGTGCTGACACAATGTCCATCAATTTAATTATCTGACATTTTGTGCTTGGAAGAGTACGCACTTTGGAAAGGAAGCAGCAGCTCACAGTCAGGCTTAGCTTACGCTGAACTTCAGAACAGTACAAATTGCACAGCGCGCTTCTGTATCTGCTGATGCTCCAAGTGATTAGGCTACTATCTAAGTTTCTGTTGGCACAGACAGGAATTTCTTATCACAAATATAAGTGAAAATTAAAAAGCCACAAAAACAAATGTGTTAGGTTTTTTTTTGGTTTTTTGTGTGACAAAAAATGTATAGAAAATCTGTAGTTATGGAAAAGTAATGCCTCTCAGAGAGGATGCTTTTTCCTGTAATGTTCTTTGTTCTGAAATGTCATTAGACTGGGCTCATATTTATCTTCTGTGGAGAAAGCTTGCCTCTGCCAGGTTCCTGCTTTTAGCAGTATGTTACTAGAGTGACCGATAACAGTATCACAGTTACAGCCACATGTGCTTGGCTGCATTCTCCCTGTTGAAGGTAATAATCAGCTTTACAAGATAACTAAATATCAATCAGTTCATGCCTTTTAATATAAGACCCCAAATCAAGATTTTAAATTCAGAGCTGAATTTAGTTGAAAGACAGTTTTTACCAAAAGTTGCTTCTGTGCTTCTGCTTTTATTTAAAAATGCATGATTCAGAATGCTGAGTCTTGAGGTTTTTTTGTAATGTCTGCTTTCAAGCCTGGGGGAATTTAGAGGCGGAGATTAATTTTTCTAGAGTTGCTGAGATGAAAAATTATGCAAGAAACTACTTCTGGTTACCCATTAGTTACTTTAATACCATCTTCTAATCCCAAGACTTGTTAGTGCTATCTAGCAAGTAACCCTTCTGAAAGAGCTAGACAAGTCTACTGCTTTGTCAATTCTAATGATGTTTAACTTCTCAGCTTTTTCACTGCACATCTTTTATTAATTAATTAACGTGGATAAATACACCAAAAATACAAATAGAGATCATAGTAAGTGATGGGTGCAAGGCTAGCAGGCGCGCTTCCGAAACCAAAAGGGTCTCACTGCGCGGAAGAACTGTGTGTGCTGTTTCCAAAGCTGTGTGTTCACTGGTGGGGTTGGTAGCAGAGTAGTTGTTACTACATGATTCTTGATTTCACTTTCTCACACAAACCCCATCCTTTTTTAAAAACAAGTACAAACCCAAACATACACAAATAATTGTCTAAAGTTTCTGAAAGTGTTTTCTGTAGCCTATCATACACATGCCACCCTTCTTTTTCCTTCATATAGAAGTAAACTGTTGAGTGTAACTCTGTGATCTTTAAATACAGTAGATAAAGAACATGGGCTTATTTTTTTTTTCCTTCATTGTATGAAGACTTTGTGAAGAACCCTCTTCTTAAATCTGTTGAAGATTAAAGTTGAGACTCCATGTATTATAAGGACTAACAAATACAGTATATTTATTTAGTGTAACATAAGAAGGAGGAACTAGAAAATTGCCTAGATAGGAGATTTTGAGGAGATAGAAAACACTCACAAAGGAAGTAGTAGTAGTCTATTTTTTCTGGGATTGTTTGCTAGACAAACTTCTAAGAAATGTATTATAATAAATAGTCCACTGTTAAGTAGATCTGTTGGCTGGTGCTTATAAATCTTTTCTGGTTTCTATAAAAAAAATAAGTATTCAATTATCTTTTGAAAGCTTGGCTGTATTAGATGATCTGTCTTAGTATGACAGTTTGTGGTTTGTTTGGTGGGGTTTTTTTCGAAAAAAGATCTGTATTAGTGACTCATTACTTACATTCATTTTCCTTCTTTGCCTAGCTGTATATAACACTTACTTTACCTTACTTTTTTGGTCCAACTTTCTCCTACAACAAAAATGAAACAAAAATCTAAGCACACCACTGGCTGAGAGCATTAGTTACAAGATAGATCTGGTGGGGTTTTTTCTGGCAAAGAGGATTTGTTGCAAGAGTCTCCAGGATCAGTGACTAAAACACCATAGCACGTTACTTGTGGACAAATTAGGTTACCTAACTAACAAATAGGTTACTAGCTTTTGGGTAGCCGTATACTGAAGTTGTAAATATATTCAGTTCTGGCTGAGTTTACTTTTCAGGATCATATAAAGTCTGTTATAGTTTGTTGCATTCTGCTAAAATCTGTACCTGCTCCTTCTGAGAACGACATTGCCCTAGGACTGTTCAGGACATCAAAGCTAACAGCAACCCTGACGTGGAATAAACAAGAAAGAGTTAGGTGCAGGTGCTGGGCCATGAGAGTTTGGTTATATCAGGAATATGGGGGTCTGCAAGCTTAGAGCTAAACAGGAAAAAATTGGCATCAGGGTCTTTTCACAGATGAATTAAAAAGTAGATTCCTGGAACTAAACAGTCACAAAACAAAATATATAATTTAGCTAATTTTTCTCTGTTATTCTAGGGAATCTTCAGCTGTGTCCCTCACTGCTAACATATCGGGTAGTTCCTACAATAACTGCCCTCAAATCATTTCTTGACTTAGTAGGAACTTTCTTAACGCTGTCTAAATCATGAGTCTCATTACACAGAAATAGTGACGAGAAATACATTTAATGAAATTTTGGGGAAAAATTAAATCACACTGGAAGGTGCACTAGATCCTTAATAGCTTTTTAAATTTTAAAAACTTTTGTTTTGGCATAGATTTTTCACTTCAGAATTTTGCTGCTTCATTATGGGTGGAGGATATCTCTAGCAACGAAGAATAAAATAGCATGTGAATTTTGCCAACAGCTGAAGT
Organism: Himantopus leucocephalus; assembly: GCA_003993805.1. Taxonomy (NCBI): domain Eukaryota; kingdom Metazoa; phylum Chordata; class Aves; order Charadriiformes; family Recurvirostridae; genus Himantopus; species Himantopus leucocephalus. The sequence goes on along the minus strand of RSEF01000001.1, from coordinate 112,519,643 downwards.
TTGTTCTTCAGAGAGGGAATAAAATGTTGCATCACTTGACATTTCACTGTCTTGCATGCTATTCTTGTTCTAAGCCAGGGTGGAAAAAATTAAAGTCTGTAATTTTACATTTGGGATAATGTTGATGTATGTTCCAAACCTATGGAGAATGTGTTTGAGTGCTTAATTATTATTTTATAGTCCTTTTTGATAGCCCATTTCAGTGTTTAGAGATGGACTTTCAGTAGTGTTCTCTTTGTCTGCAATTTATAGACGATCTGCAGTTGCCCGCATTCAGGAGCTCTTCAGAAGGAGGAAAGAAAGAAAAGAAATGGAAGAACTGGAAACATTGAATATTAGGCGTCCTTTAATAAAGATGGTTTATAAAGGTCATCGGAACTCCCGCACAATGGTACAAACTCTTTGTCTGTTTTGGAAACTGTAGAGATTTTATGGACTGCATCGGTATAGCTGCCACATTGATATGCTTGCCAAAAAGGATATTGTAATGTATAGTAAGCACTTTTTCTTGTATATTCAGTTGGAAGCCACGTAATTTGCTGTAAATGTAAATGAAAATTCACGTGACTCGTGTCACCATGCTAGGCATTTAAATTTTCTTGAGTTTAAGACTCTTTCCCCTTAACGTCCTTTGAAATCTTGGGTATTTTTCTTAAATTCTTTTCCATTTTGTCTGTCATCTTAAGTGGTATAAAATGTGCCTACCTTCAAAACTATGATTTAATCCTCACTTTCCCTTCCAAGCTCTTTAAAGGTAAAGATTAAATAATAATTTTGAACAGCTTGGAAGGCAAAGTGAGGATTAAATCATAGTTTTGAAGAGCCTTGACGTCTCTGAATTAAAAAAAAAAAGGAAATAGTGCTAATTATCAAATAATAATCTAACTACTAGATACTCTTTTTCATACAAAATACTGTATTTTAAGAAAAATGCAGTTACTGTGTTTGTAAAGTAGTGGTGTTTGAGAACCAAATGCTGCTTTTCTTGATATTTCTTTTTTTGCTTTTTACAGTATGCTGAAGATTTGAAGTTCTGAGTACTAGGTGGTATTTTGTAGAAGCAGCGGGTGTATCATTTTGCAGATGATCTGAGGAGTAGTCCCTTCAAAATCAATTTTCTAGAGTTTGTGTGAATGGCTTTGATTACACTGGGGAAAATGCTTCAGTAAATGCATATTTCAAACTACATGAGCAGCAAGGCTTAGCATAAACTTTGATTAAGGCAAGGAGTTTCACACTGTATTTCAGAAATTAATTTTAATTGCTCAAAAAGCCATTAGTTTAAAAGTCATAGCATCCAGCACTTTGTAGTTAGGCGGTATTAAAACTAAGCTTGCCTGAGTGGTCTTAACTCAGTCTCCATCTGTGTGTGTGTGTTATCACACAGATTATTTCATGGATTTTGTTGTTTGGTTTCTTTGGGATATGGGTTGGTGTTTTTGTTTTGTTGTGGGTTGTTTTTTTTTCACATGAGCACCTATGACAAGAAACACACACAATGGAAGATAATATAATTTTCTCTGTTGGCTTCTATGGTGGCAAACTTCGTTTTAATTATTTCTTTGATCGATACTCTCTTTTCTGCAAGGGGAGGGCCGATGGTATTTTCCTTTTAAATTTGTGAAGGCAACAGCTTAGAGAGGTCGTGTTTTCTACGCACCTGAGCAGCCCAGGGATAAAGTTGTCTTGTCAATTACATGAACATGAACTATTTTAATTTTAATCCATGCACACATGTATGTATATATGTGTGTGTGTGTATGTATTAAAATATATATGTGGCGAGTGAATTAAGATTAAAGATAAATTAAGATTATGCAGGCAAATTGAATAATTCTGGTACTTCCTTACTTTTGAGAACTCAATTTGGCAATCTTACAATTTTTTTAATAAGCATGTTTTAAGTGTGATTCTTATATTGTCAAAAAGCAAAAGATAAGTAGTATTATATTGATGTTTGCTTGCACTGTTGGCAGGGTTGGAATGTTTTTAGGTCCAGCACACATATCCGTGCCATGTAACCACTCGAATGATGTCATTAGAGTACTGGGTGTTACCATTTTTTCATGAAACAGACCTGAAAGTATGGCAGCAGGGGGTGTGATGGTAGTGGAATAATGGGGGATGGGATTTATTGTTTCTCTTTAGCTCTTAGAGGAAAAAAATACTCTTGTGAGCCAAAAATCCCTTTCATTTTCTTCAAAACTTGTCTTTTGCCAAGTGCCTTCAGTTCTGTGCCTCTCCTGTCTCTTCCTCGCTATTTTTCCCTCCAGTCCTACTCTTATCTCCTTTGATACGTATGCCATTCTTCCTGTATTCCACTCACTCCAAGTCTTGAGTCCCCTTTCTAAAATACTGACTTTAGAGAAATTTTTTTTCAATAGAGCATCTGTGTGTACCTAAAAAATGGGATAAGTTGTGTATGCATACAGTAGAATTGAGTGTGTATATGGGTTTGAAAACAAAATTTTTAAATGTGAATTTCAGTTGTGTTAATTTATGTGGTGCTAAAATTAGGTTTAATGAATATTAGAAATGTAAAATCAGCAGTTACATAAGAGAATACAAAGGAAGCAGGAAGAAGTCATAACTGAGAATAAAAATATAAAGTTACTTATTATGGAGATAATCTAGATATACTTCTAATAGGATTATGAAAAATATATATTAAGAGGAGTTATAAGACAAAAGCTGCCAAAAGATGAATATATTGGAAACGTGTCTTTCACTACAGAATCCAAGACTGCAGTTTCTCTGGCTTATTTTTAGACATCAGGATGACTTTATTGCACTGACTGCAATCATTGGTACATATTCTGTTGACAAAGATGTAGCAAGCGTGAAATTTAAAACTGGACATCCTCATGCTGGAAATAAAGTACATATTTTTAACAGCGGTAAGGGTTCAGCTTACTAATATAATTCTTTATCGTGGTGATTTTTAAGTCAAGGTAGCTGGGGCAAAGCACGGGGCAAGACAATGTCTCTGTCCTTTTCTCCAGTGCATTTTCTGAGAAAACTATGAAAAAAGAAAGATAAGGATGCAGGCACTATCCTCTTTAGAGCTTTATTATGATGTGTTACTTGGCAAATAATTCCATAGTAGGATTCTGTGTAAATGGTCTCAAACTCTTATGCTGGAGATATTCTTAAATACCAAAAATTAAGGAAATTATTTTATGCTAAACTTCAAACTGGAAGTCATCTGTGTGAACTCTGAGAGCTGCTGTGTAGGAAACTTCTCTTTACATAGGTATCTCTTTTGCCCAGTATATGTCAATTTAAAGAGTTCATAAGAGGTAACTGTTGAAAGTGTAATCCTCTGTGTAGCATTACATTTTTAACTTCCAGACTCTTTTCTCTGGCACAAACATTGGACTGGTGTGGAGCTTTCAGCTCACATCGTGTGGTTGGATTTTGACTGTTCTTGAAACAATGTCCCTCCTCTCTCTGCCACTCCATCTAAACTCTCACTCTATAGATGATGTAGGACAGCAATGGAGAAAGATACTGCTGCCTAGTCTGTTCCTATTTTAAATAGTTTAACAATGGTTATTTTGATGTACTCTGAGTAAAATCAGAAGTGATTTCTGAAGAAGATTCTAATCATTAGTGAAAGAAGCGTCCCATTCTTGTTTGCTCAGACTAATTGGCTTTGTTTGGGTTACATCTTTTTAGGAAGGGAGGGCAAGAGAGGCCTTGGCATGGGAAGATTATTCTACATTTAACAAACCTAATAGTTGCTTCTTGAAAAAAAATATTCTAGGGCGGCTTTTTTTGGCTCAGAAATTGAATAAGCCGTATTCTTTCAGGCTGCAGTCGTAAGGGTAATCTTGAATGTAACAGGTGTAGAAAAATATCAGCATTATATTTCCAGGAAGTGGATATCTGATACTACTGCCACTTTTTCCTGGCCTGCAGTTTCTCTGTCGTTTACACAATCATTTTCATTTTAACGCTACTCTGTTTCTTCAGCTGCCTTCAGTTCCAAAACTCATGAGACTGCAGATCTGTGAAACACTCAAGGAGTCTGGGTTTTCCCACTGAATTAGTAAATACACAATTAATAAATAATACAGCATTTACTACACAAGTAATTATTTGTACATAAATAGTGTTTAAGAAATAAAAAATAGTATAGTCTAATATGAAAAATATATTAATCCATAAAATATATAACTAATATGTATAAATTATTATCAGATAACACATTATGCTTATAATCCTATGACACTACCATATTTTGGAGAGAGGAATGGGAACAAAGAGGAGAAAAAAGTTCAGACTTATCTACTCGCTTGTATCCCAAAGACTTTTTCAAGTCAAGTACAGGTCAAGCTAGCTATCTTGTCATTGACTATATCTGCTGTTTTCTTTAATTCTCAGAATCGGGGACAAGACAGTCTAGTCATCTTGAGAGGAAAGATGGTCACCTCATTAGAAAAGTGTTCTCAACGTTGTTCACAAATGTGTATCCAGAACAGTGATGCTGATGAGCCATGAATATTTATGGAGCTTAAGGCATTTAAATACCTACTGAATTATAGCACTTCACACAAGGAAAGGGAAATAGATGATGTAATAAACCATTATATAGTATACTAGCCTAAAGCATGAGCATACTGTTCCCTAACACCACCCCCCTCACCCTTTTCCTTTTACCAAAAGGATGCTGTTCCTCTTTTAATCACGTGGAGATGGAGTTGTGTGTTGATGGCAGGGGAAGAAAGGCAGACTGCAACAGGAAGCCTTTGCTGTCTCTGCTGAGATGATCCCCCTGCTCCAAAGGAAGCCTTCTGTCAGCATCCCTTAGCGCTGTCAGAGCTTCCTAGAGAAGCTGCTAGAAGGGAAAAACCCAAGTGCCCACTGTCTGTGTCACTGCACTGACCGCGAGGCACTGCAACAAACTATACCATTGCAGTGAGAGGTGGCTGGTTTTCTGGAAACCTTCTCAAGGACCTTGGATCTTTCTTCAATACACTTCAGACATTAGCACATCCAGTCCAGTTGTGCTCACTCACAAACAGATGTGCACACTTTAACTCACAATGCCATGTTTGTGAATTTCCTCCCATCTTTTCTGGTTTATGAAAAGTTCTTGAGTAATTTTTGCATCTTTCAAGTAAAAATTATTACTGTCTTATTCTCACAGGTGTAGAATTTCCTCCTTCAAATGTACAATTCTCCAGTCAGAGAAGTCTTCCTTGAATGTTTTAATTACAGCCAATTATAATCCGGGGTCAAACTACTATGTTATCAATAACATTATAGAGGAGTTAGCTGTAGGCCAAAACCAAAGATCATCCAATTATAATTTTTAATGAGTAAGTGATTTAAAAATTAATATAATTTGTGTGATGCTAGTCCAGTCAGTGCAAAGTAAAATTCCATAAACTGGCCCAAGGTGCTAGAATGACCTTCAGTGTGAACAGTAGGCCCTCACTTCACACAACTCGCTGCCTTTGCAAGATTGGTTTTTACCTTGCTCTCTGAATTTATACACAGCAACATGTACATTTAAAAAACTTTTAAAAAATAATAAATAGTCCCTGTTGGCAACGTATTACACATACTCTTTGCGGATAGCATGGGAACGCTGCTGATACGTGACAGATGTTAGCCGTATCACTTCAAATATTTTGCAAAGGTGCTTGGATACCTCAACAAAGTAGTAATAGGAACAACCATATAGAATAGAATGCATCATTGCTGTGTCAAGAAAACTGTGATATTATTGGTTCCACTTGCAGGGAGAGATGCTTCTACTTTCATCTGCTATTACTGTAATAGCTGAAGCTGAAGGGGCGCTTCTACCCGGATGCCGTCCTTGTTCAGTGGCTTATAACTTTAATTTTGATCTTGGACTAAGAAGTCTTAGTTCTTATCTGATTGATTATAGAGGAAGGAGAAAAAATTCCTAAGTTTGATTTCATGACCCCTTTTTATCTGTCACACCCCGTTAATTCCCACCCCCCAGTTTTCATAAGCTTCTGTCTTGCCTCCTCTTCCTCTGTAAATGGAAAATCCCCACCAGGGATTAGCCTGTCACGCACTTTAACTTACAGAACTCTTCCCAAAAACTGTTTCACATACCCCTGTCTTCACTATCATTCCTGCCACTTTGGAAAGTGACAGCAGGTTTGTCATTTATTTCCAAACTGCTCAGTCCACCCAACCCCTTTTTTCTGTTAGCAGCCACTTTGCTCTGGAGACCTATAGCTTTCTGGATTTTCTTTTTTTTATCATTCTTTAAATGTTTCCTTTAAATGTTCTTAAATGTTGTTTCTGCAGAGCTCTTACTTCAGAGGCAGTGTTATTACTGAAACGGGAGTATACTCTTTGATGTGCTTTCCACTAGCTAGTCTTATAAAGTAATTTTTATTTTTGTTTTTACTGCAGATAAAGGAAGCCAATTTTTGGGGATCTAACTTTGTCATGAGTGGTTCAGACTGCGGCCATATTTTTATATGGGATCGACATACTGCTGAACATCTCATGCTGCTGGAAGCTGATAATCATGTGGTGAACTGTCTTCAGCCTCATCCATTTGACCCAAGTAAGATGATGATTTTTCACAGTCTGCTTGTTCAGATTGTCTGTAGAAAAGCGTTTTAAAGCTCAGTCTTAAATTCTTTGCTCAATAGATAAACTATAGTTCATTTCTTCCCATGTCAATTAGGTAATACTGCTTTTAACTTTGTCCTTTACTAATGACCTTTGGCCCTTAAACCCCTCCTTACTCAATAACGTCTTGGAATGAAAATGTTACTGACATAGTATTTATAGAAACTTAAGTTGTAATAAGAAGAATCCATTTCTTGCTCGTCTCGATACATTAAATGTTTTCCATGACACTAATGAGGGAAATATGGGGTACTGAAATGCCAGCAACATTTTGGGAATTGATATCGGAATCTGGTCTCTACTTGGCTCTGTTCAAAAAATTGACTGAGGTGGGTGTCTCAGTCTCACTGGCTTTGTGAGATTAGAAGAATGAATAAAATTCATAGAAATTCTATTGATTTGTATTTAGGGGGAAATATTTATAGAAAAGATGGACCAAAGTAGTAGAAGGAATATGTCGTCTTACATGTAGATGGAAACTCTGAACCAGCTTCTGACACAGTCAAAGAAAGTATTCGTGTTATGTCTTTTTTCATAGCTTACATTGCTGCAGAGTAACAAGTCAGCTGTAAATAAATAAGCAAATAAAGTTGTTATAATAATACCAGAAGAGGCTGGGGTTTTTTTGGACAGTTTGTGGAAGCATGGAATATTGCCCTACATTGGATAAGCCTTTAATTTTTAAATCCTTAATTGCAATTGTGTTCCTGTACATGTTCAGAATGTGTGGCTAGGTTAGACACCTCTTTTGGAAGCACCTTTCAAAATGACCTGTAGCTTTACTGATTTCTTGATGGAGTGTGACTGCCTACCTGTCACACACTGAAAATCTAACGAAGAGGTCATCCTCCTTGTAGGACAGTTAATCCTGTATAGTTTTTCCAGTTACTGAGATCTTTCTATGGAATTTTTATTCCTGTAGTGGTTTTGTGTAACGATTGAGAGAATGTTCTGCAACTTCTTGTTTTCCATATTTGAACGAGCGTTTATAAGAGCATCCATTGCTTGAATATCAAGTAAATTTGCATGAAATACACTGAAATAACCATATGTCAAAATCCATTTGAAATTATCTTGCATCTGTCCTTGTATGTGGGACTACAAATCCTAAGGCTTTGTTATTAATGCATATACTTACCAGGCTGTCAGCAGAAATATATTAGTAGTGGCCAGGTTTGTTCTTACTTTCAGCTCTTACCTTATGTATATTCTGGTGCTGCCTTTTTTTTTTTTTTAATTTAAAAAAAGGAGGCTCTTGATGTTTGCATGTGTTTTCTTCATATATATATATATATTCAAAACTATATAATCTATAGCTCAGATCTGCTATGGAGACTGAGTAATTACATAGGTGTATGTTCAACATGGGAACTGATGTTTGCAAGTAAATGCTTCAAGTGAAGTATTTCAAGTGCCCAGAGAGGTTGTAGATGCCCCATCCCTGGAAACGTTCAAGGCCAGGCTGGATGGGGCTTGGAGCAACCTGGTCTAGTGGGAGGTGTCCCTGCCCATGGCAGGGGGGTTGGAACTAGATGATCTTCAAGGTCCCTTCCAACTTAAATCATTCTATGATTCTGTGATTCGTTCTATGATTTTTCTTCTACTCTGGTTAAGTGCAGAAAATACTGGTAAAGACATAACACATTTAATTTATAATTACTGTTATTTACTTCTAGTTCTGGCCTCTTCGGGTATTGATTATGATATAAAAATTTGGTCACCTTTGGAAGAATCCAAGATTTTTAACAGAAAACTTGCAGATGAGGTAAGAACCTTTCCTCCTTTTTCACAGTGATGTTGCATTGTCCAATTCTATACAAGCCTTTGGTGCGAATTACTGGTACTGCATTAAGAGAGTGATTTACCAAAAGAGCTACAAATAAAAAGCTGCCCGTTATGATAGCTAGTTTTTATATCATTGGCAGCACACAGAGGCACTTTGTGTTTCATTAGCTCTCCTAGAAATTATATTATATGATCTGGTATTATGTACATGAAAGAAGCTGGAAAAAGTACGAACAGATACAGAAGGAAAACTGGCAAGAATTAAGAAATGAAGGTAGTGCCTGTCTTTAAACAAATAAATTAACTGAAGGAAATACAATTGTATATAGAAGAACAGGTTGTGCAAAAATCAATCCTATTAAATATTCTGTGGCATAAAAGGGAGTTAAGGTTAAGATTGCAAATTGGGAACTTCATGGAATAAATCAAGTATTGCCATCCCAATCAGTTATAGAAGTCTGTATGTAAACTTATGTAACACATTGAGCAGCTGTGTGGAAAGGGACCTAGGAGTCCTTATGGACAACAGGATGACCATTAGCCAGCAATGTGCCCTGGTAGCCAAGAAGGCCAAGGGCATCCTGGCGTGCATCAAGAAGAGTGTGGCCAGCAGGTCGAGGGAAGTTCTCCTCCCCCTCTCCTCTGCCCTGATGAGGCCACATCTGGAGTATTGTGTCCATTTCTGGGCTCCCTGGTTCAAGA
>RSEF01000001.1:112491839-112510432 GCA_003993805.1 Himantopus leucocephalus | reverse complement strand
AGAGGTCCCTTCCGACCCTGACCATTCTGTGATTCTGTGAACACATTGTTTGCATACCCTCAAAGCAATAGCAATGTATATAGCAGCAGGCCTATGATGATCATATAGTGGCATATTTTAGTGATTTACATAACATAATTTATTAAAATGTTAGGTGTTCTTCTGTAAGTAATATATTAGGGCAAATTTGGTTGTGGGGTGGTTTGGGGTTTTTTTGTGCCATCTCTTGAACAGCAGGCATATAGTAGACTGGGGTATTTAATTATTATTTCTCTGTATTATTGCTATATGTATTCAAAACAAAGACCTCAAAATATTCAAAAACCCTTAGCCACCACCCACGCATCCCCCTGAAAGAAAAACCAAGCCAACCATTTGTGAGTTTTGAACCTTTCCCGTTATTTTAGCAGTAGTAACACTGAGCACAGTGACACTTCTTTGTATATTGTATGATAGCTTTAACCTCTGACTTGTTTTGGAGGCTTTGGAGTTTAGAAATATTGCTTTTTGGGAAAAGTTCAGTATAGATGTAGAACCGTATTTAAAAGAGAGAGGCCATTACCTTAGTGAATATGAAAAGACAGCGGGGATGGGAACAAATCTCTGAATAGAGAAAAAGCATCAGAAGCAGGCTGTGAAAAGGGTGTTACAGATGATGCACTGGAGAAACAGGAGGTGAAAGGTCTTCTCAGTCTGCTTCTTTTAGGGAGTCATCAGCTGTGCACAGTGCCTGGTAAACAGGTGAGAATGACAGAAAAAAAGGTGCTTTGATTTGGCTAGGAGAAGGCCATTGCAGACATTTGCAAGAACATGTTCCTCACAAGAGGAATGGGTTTGAGAAGGAATCTCAGGGAGAAAAATAAATGCATTATTTTCCCGCCTGACTGCAGCTGATCTGGGAGGAAGCACTGAATAATGGTCAGAACTTGTCTCCACATAAAGGCATTTTTATGCTTAGTGATAACGAAAGAACATAGTCTAAAAACTGAGAGACAAGCTAAGGTGCGGGATTAGAACTTAATGGGAAAGCAAGAAAGATGGCAAGGAAGTATCATGAGGAAGGAAGAAGGCAGAAGAGCTAAAAGTATTCATTAGTGAATTTTTTTTTCCTTGAAATTAAGACAGCATAAGCTGGCTCTTTCAAGTCATTTAAAGGCAAGCGGTAGACCTGTTTAGAAAGAATTATGAAGCTGAAGAATGTTCCTGAACTGGGATAGAGTAATTGCTTGTGTTCCTTGGATTTTCTCCAAAAGTTTCAAGCAGCGTGAAGGTAGGAGTTTAGGGTAACCTCATCTCTTCTTCCCACATTCTTGGCCAGTGCTGGTGCTAGGACTTTGTTCTTTACAACAGTTGCTATCTGCAACAGCACTTGCTCTCATCAGTCCTCCTTATTTTGTGCAAGATCTCATTTCCAAAAGTTTTTCTCAGTTACTCATCTTAATATCTACCATGCATGTGGACAATGGAATAATGATCTTACTAGAATATTCTTTAGACAGACAATTAGATATCTGCAGGCAGAGTCCGTTGTCTGACTTTTCTTACCACATACAATTGGTGTAACTGTATTCAATAGTAATTATTGAAATATTGCTCCCTTACTGTAATTTTGGACTCTGTAAATGGCTTTTGCGTAGGAACTTTGTATCTACAAACACATACCGATGCAGTACAATTTTTGTGCTTATTTTTGATGCTGTTTTTTCCCCTTCCCTGCCTCTAGGTTATAACACGTAATGAATTAATGCTGGAAGAGACCAGAAACACTATTACTGTTCCAGCTTCTTTTATGTTACGAATGTTGGCTTCGTTGAATCATATAAGAGCAGGTGAGAGACTTCTGAAGAGCTTGCCCACCACATTGGTCTATGAAATAGCAGATGGATTGGGGAACCATCAAGATCTTCAGCTGTCAGTGGCTACGCTTGGGGTTGGTGAGAAGATTCAAGGGTTGATTGAGGGTCTAGGTAATAGAAATACTCAGGAATTGCTTCTTTAGTGTGAGACTTGCAACATTTTTGCAGCTGTTATTTTTTACCTCACAACAAAGAGCAAGAAAAGAGCAAAATATATTTGTAGATGTTACCATATTATCCATCCTGAAGTAGCTTTTTTTGTAATGTAGTACTAATTAGATGTTGAAAAACGCTCTCTTTACTAAGGAATGATCTTAAAGGTGAGTGCTGTATGATGGGAAGGCTATTGGGGATGACTGGAATGAGTTGTAAGATAAACTGACTGTCATTGTGGGCTTGGAATTGTCTAGGGGCAAAGGAGGGTGTGAAGATACAGGACTGTGGGAGATATTAATGAGGCTGCTGGCAGCTGTTCCTGGGGCAGTAGGTACCAGGATGTCCCTTCAGCGAAGGGGCAGTTCCCTGGGGGCTGAAACTGGTGATAGGATGGGTTGCATGGAGAATTGTCATTGGGAACTGGTGTTCCTGCCTGTTAGTGCTGAAGAAGTTGAATGCAGTGGGTTGATACTGAAAATGTAGGACAATGGAAAGACATCATGCTGGGTAGGAAGCAAGGAGATGAAGTTTTGGGAGGCTGGTGGAAATCTAACAAAACTGTAGATGAAGGTCAAAGTGACTGTAGATATTGAATATGGCGACTCTGGCACTGGCTGAGCGGGGACATGGTCTTATGGTGATGAAGTAGGAAGGAAGCTCTGCCTGGGAGCAGCTGCTGCTGCTCTTTCACCTCTCACTGACTTGTGAGAATTAAGAGAGCCAGGAGGATGCCACTGTATCCAGCTCAGTGGTGTGCCTCACCCCTGCTGTAACTGAATATATTAGTTTGGGGTTTAATTCATTCGTTGTGATTTCTTTGGAGTAAAATACTCAAAGAACACTTGAGTTAACACGCATTTTTGCTGAAACCGTTGTATGGCTGAGTGGATTATTTATTAACCTTACAGTGCATGTTGTTTGAGTGATAGATCTTGAGCTGATCATGTTCCCTCAAGCATGTCTGTATTTGTCTTTCTCTAAACATTTACATCAAAAGGTACTTTTTCTGATGTATACAGTGACAGCAATTCCCCAGTTTTCTGGAGTATACAAATTTCTAACTGCAGCTTTTCTAGTTTCAGCTACCCAGAACAGTGTTTCAATCCCTTGTATTCACCATCTTTCTAATATTATGCTTGCATTCATCTTTCGTGTGCTGACAGCTAGTCAGCAGCTACAAGGTTTTTCCTTTTGTACACAAATTTCACTTCTATGTCTGGAAATCCTTTAGGGCTTTTCTCCTGTTCTCCTTTCTTGTGGTAACGTTTCTACCCAATCTCTGCTGTCAGTCCATGCGGACTTTATTCTACCGTATAACCCACAGCCACTGTCTGTCATGTGATAGCCCAGGGAGATAGTATGTCATAAATATTTACCAAAAAATGAAAACTTTGGAAGTTCTCTTTACTAAATCTGTGTCTTACAGACCGATTGGAAGGTGACAGATCAGAAGGATCTGGTCAGGAGAATGAAAACGAAGATGAAGAGTAACCAGCAGTTGTGTGCAAGCACCTAGACATTAATGGAATTTGTATAAGACATTAATTATATTTTTCCTTACAGAGCTTTAGTGCAATTCTAAGGTATTGCTTTTGGATAACCTAACCTTTTGTTTTTGAATGACTGTGTGCATGACTTTGGGAGAGTATGCAAGTTAAAATAAGCAAAAATGTTTTTAAAACGTTTTGCCATGTATGAGGGGTGCTAGAAGATGCAAAGTGCAATATTTTCCTTAACCTGCAAATGTGGGAGTTTGGATCAATGTTTTAAAGTAACTTTCATTATAGTAAAAACGTTGGTTCAGATAAATTTCTATACTTGCTGTTTGCATGTTTGTTGCTTTCTAATTAAAAGATTTGGTTGTTTTAAGTAGTTTTGTGTTTTTCCTTTGTGCAACTATTGATTTATCACCTTGTAACTATAACTCCATTACTGCCTTCATTTGCATTCTTTCTTACAATGTTTGTGAAGTGACAAATACAATTATTTCTTACAGTGAGCACTGGGATTCTCTGTGACTTTGAGACCCCCATGCCTCTTGGTTCTTGCATTTCCATTGGTGTTACCCCCACATACAGACGCAAAATTGCCTCTCCATCAATCTTACTATAGTGCCACTTCACATTCTCTGTGCTGGAATCTGTAGTGCTGGTGAAATAGTTGTGTTTCACTAATAGATCCATGAGTATGCATTCTTTGCAACAACAGCAGATACATCTTAATTTCCATTTGATTTAAAATAGAGAAAATGTAGTGCAAAGGAACATGAATTTGAAAATTCCTGTGCGTTACTTCCTAGGAGTAATTGTTTGGGAAGGAGGGCAGTCCGGTCTGTGTAACAGCCTCTGCCCTTCCTCCACACATTTTTGGGTGGCAGTGGGGAAGAGGAAGTGAAGTGAGGAAAGAGCAGCAGCGAAAAGAGCGGCTTTGCTCAATGGCTGTTCTTGCCAAGGATGGCACACACTGGGAGGCTCCATTGGGACTTACAGAATGCCGGGAAGAATTCTAAATCAGGTGGGCGAGGGTACTGGATGCTTCGTTACTCTGTTATCATTAAAATACATATTCGTCACACAATCTTCACAAACTTTGCTTTTATCGACAAAAAGAATTCCCCACACTAAATGAAAAAGAACGTTATCACAACATTCTGGTGTCCTGATTCACAATGCAGGCAGCTGAAAGGACTTGGGAAAGGGATATAAATCACAGACATGGAGAGTGATGGGGAAACTAAAACTTTTGGAGGAGATGAGAGATTTGCGAGGGAAGAGAAATGGGAATTATATGGAACTAAGCTGGCAGTAACAGTGAAAATGCTTAGGCACAGGAAGAATAACGGGAGGGGAGAGAAAATGTCTGAGGAGATGGATAGGGTGGCTGGTTGGTTTTGGTTTTTTTTTTGGTTTTTTTNTATAGAAGCTTTGAAAGTGATCCAATGAAGTGAATTTAGGAAAGGAGAAAATAACTGTGGAGGAGAGAAGGTTTTGGAGGCGGGGGATGCTGAAAAGAATGGACATCTTGGAACGTTGCAGCGTTGTGGAAAATGGGAAACTTCACACCCAGAGGACGTCAGCGCAACAGAGGATAGAAATCTGGTAAGCATTTGAGAACGTATCGAATGTGAGCAAGGGAGAGTGAAAGAAGTCAAGGTAAGTTGTTTGTTTGCTTTTTAAGTATGGAGTGAAAGTAATGGCTGATACGGATATTTGTCTTTTCTGGTGACACAAGAAGGACTAAGTGGCCTTCTTGTTGGAGAAGGGAACAAAACGTTAGTTTTTCCTCATGATGTAACATTTTGAGCAAGCATTTTTAGATCCACAAGAAATGAAAGAATATTTTATGATTTTTGTGGTACACCTATTTGGGGAGGTGGGAACACAGTGGTCTAGAGCTATTCAAACCTTTCTGCTCATAGCACTGCACTGAGCCATATTTTTACTATCACTTGTAAATTAGCCTTGAATTTTTGAAACCAAACAGAGTACTCCTTGTACTAGAATTTAAAGAACTACACAGTGAATGTATATAGCACACTTAGCGTATAAATAAAGTAGGGTTGTCTGCTCTACTTTAGCTGTTAGCAGTAGGAGGAATAAAGCCGTCTTTCCGTTCTGTGTGACATCTTTTGCAATGGCGGCCCTCTTCCACAGCTAGGGGTCCTGAGCAGTTCTGTGAATGAAATACAATAACACAATGTTTGATGCAGTTGTTAGGTCCTCTATAGATGATATTTGAGATGTATTTGCTTCCAAAATGAATGACCATGGTGTTTCTACAGAAGCCTGACTCTCTCTGTTTAGAAATTATTAACTTTTGCCTTTTGAAAACAAAATCTCAAGTAAGTGTATGGAGGGGATGCCCTTTGTCTTCACTAGAGCAGTTTTATAAGTCATCACTGTGGATGTCTGTCTTTCTAAAAATAAAAAAGCTGCTTCTGCCACTTCTGCTGTAGTCGTAGCAATTGCCAGTGAAGAGCATGCAATATAAAACAAAAGCAACAATCTTGTAAATGTCTTTTTTTCAGAATTCCTCAATAAGCATGTTACTCCCAAAAGGTCTGTTAGTTATTCAAAGTGTAAATATTAACTTTAATTCCAGATGCTTAGCTGTGGGTTTACTGATTAAAAGGAGGGTTGAATCACAGTAAGGGCAACAGTTTAATATTTGGAAGATTTTTCAAACGTCAGTGAAGCTTTTCAAGCTGTTTTTCTCAAACTTAAGATACTCATAGTGTTTGGATTGGTTTTTTTCATAAACATGTAGGTAATGGGCTAAGCCTCAATTCCTAGAACCATGCAATGATAAGGGGCTGTTAGCAGGAGCAGGAAGGATGCTGGTCATTTTAAAGTTTGGAGCAGCAAAAGAAAATTTGAGAATGTTATTCAAATATGCATGGAAGTTAATAAGTAATAAACCAACCCACAATCTAAAACCTCAAAATTTTAGAAGCAAATCTTAGGATGTGGGTCTGATTTCAGACTGGGGGCTTTGAGGTGGGTGATGCTGCAGGAGCTCCCTCTAGTGCCACCATTGGTGCTGCGTTTGTACAAGCGTGCATCCTGTGTGTGCAAAACCAAAAAATCTGGGGATGCCTACTTCCCGCTAATTTGATTGCTGCCATAGTGATACAATACCTGAGACCATCATTCTTCCTTTCAAGTAAGCCAATGAGAGAAAAACACCAAAAAGCAACAGACCATAATACTCCTGTTAAGCATCAAATGACCAGCTGATTTTGCTGGCCACTAAAAGACATATCCAAAACCTTTAGTTTCTAATCGCAATAATAACAGCCCAAATTTGATGGAGAGGACAGTGAGTGAGAATATGGGGAGCACCTTATTTTCCTGCTTTGTGGACTGAAGGTTGTACATATGCTCAAGCTGGTCCTTCTGTGCTGCAACAGCTTGCTGCCAATGCTTACATCCTAGGAAGAGCATTTATCTACAGCAAGGGTTCAGATGTCATTGAACTCGCTTCCACGACGGATGTTTCTTAAGACGGTTGCAAAGATCAAGGCGACTTCATTGATGTGTTACTACGATTCCTGGTAAATAATTTGGTGTCTTGAAGCTTGGGCAGATGGTTGCTGCAGGAAGCAATCTCTTGTTTAAATGTCGAAGATGCTGAGCCTGCTCAAATCTATCTGCTATCTGCTTAAGTTCTAGTTCTTCATGCCTTTCCCCGACGGAGGTAGGACAAGGTTCATTAATGACATACTGCATCACCTTTATTGTGAAATTTTCTTACCTCAGCATTAGATAAATGTTATGGTAGACTATTGTGTACATCTTAAGCCCTCTCAGAACATCCCAGAGGATGTTTCTGAGGAAGATATTCCAGAAGTAAATGCTTAATACAGATTTCACTGTCCTTGCACCAGCAAAATAGCTGTTGTTGAAGTGTGTGTGTGCTGGTGTGTAAGAGATGGGAGAATGTGCTCAGCGACACTGTCTTGGAAAGCTGAGCATTTGTGTCTACAAAGTCACGTTTTTATGGAAAGATACCACTGAGCCAGGTTCAGTCTCTGAGGCTCAGGCCTACTGCAAAGGCTGTTCATTAACAATCCTTGGGAATCCTCCATACTGCAGTGTTTTGTGGGCCAGACCTGACAGCACTGTTGAAAAATGAGGTGCCAGTTAGCACCAGTTAGGTCAAAGCCCATACTGCTCCTGGTCCACAGTCACACCCCTACAAGAGGCCAATTCTTAAAGCCTCAGCTGAAGTACAGGAAATGACAGAGAAAGCATGTGTGAGGTCATCTGCCGTGTCTAAACAGAGACTGGTTTAGTCTTTGAAACGTAGGGTTAAAGAAATTTTAAGCTATTTTCATTAATTATAACATGTCCAAATGTCTTTATCTGTGTAAGCATCCAGTTTGTCTTCTCAGTGACATTCTCTACTGTTGAGTGTCAGTTATTTTTTAGGGTAATAGAGATTTATTTTCCTTAGTTTTCAATTCTCTTTTTATTATTTGCAATTGCTTTGTTCTTTTGATTATAAGGTACCATCTACCTTCTCAGTGTCTTTTAAGAACTTTTTGTTGATGCTCCCTTCTAGATTAATTTCCCTTTGCTGGTAGAGCAAACAGAAGTCCAAAAAGCAACTACTGCTACTAAAAAAACACAACAAGGTGTTTTGATAGGAAAAACAGGCATATGCTACTCTTAAAGCAAGCTCCTTTTTTCCTGATTGTGACTCGCCGCATACTTCCCTTTTTTTGCAGGAGGAGGGCTGTACACTAGTATAATCCATGGAATCTGACAGATTCACTATCCAAGTCAGAACTGATGGCTACTAATTTAGGAAAATCTCACTTAAGTGAAAAACCCTCTAAATAGAGCTTGTTAATGGGCTTTGTTACTAATTGGAAAACAAATCCCAGGGGATCTGCAGCTGTTCTCAAAGGGCATTGCAGATCATCTTCCCCTCTGTGGCATGACTCAATGCTCTGACCCCGCTTCCAATATTTTCTCCTTCCTGACCTGCCCTTAGCCCATGCAATCTGGCTGCCTGTAGCTACTATTTTTAGTCCTGGTGAGCTGTGAAAGAAGGATAGCTGGGAGGGAGGAAGAGAGGGTTGTGGGGATCAGGAGCGAGGCTCCTTTCATTAGCTGGGCACTGCTTTTGCCCAGCCAGCAAGGCAAGCCAAAGGCAAGTCCCCAAAATCTTTCCAGCTCCTTTATCCCCAGTAGCCTCAGAGCCCTCACCTCAGCTCCCTAATTCCTGTCTCCTAGCAAACCCAAGGACCCTTTCCCTACCTTAGCAACTTCTCAAACATGGGTGGTGAAGCTTGTGCCAAAAAGATTGAGAGTTGCTGTTGTGAATTTTTAACAGCAGTGGACAGTGCTGCAGCCCAGCCCTTCTCAGGACAAATACAAGCGAACCTCCAATTCTGTAGCTGTTGGGGGAATTCATGTGTATGCTTCAGGTGTGCTCATCACCATGCTCTATCATTTTCCTCTCACCTGTGACACCCTGATGGTCCCCTCTGAGTCCAGCGTAAATGCACCTTTACCTTGGTGTGTACTGACCATCTCACTATACTGATCTGGTGCAACTATGGCGATGCCATGGCCCAGCGACAAAGAGTTGTGGCTCCACCTGCACCTTCAAAACCAGCTATTGTAGACCCAATTCTTCTACTAATTACTTGGCTATTTGTTTCTAATTGAATACAGCTGTGTTGTGTTCTAGAATTAGTATATTAATTGTTAATGAGCCTTTTTGCTTTTCAGTTCTGTTTGTTTGCATCACTGAGCAAGATGCGCCAGTACTGAGACTCTGATCTTCCATGTCTATCTTACATATAAAATTCCTTGCATATCTACTCCCTGTTTTTGTATTGGATCCCCATGCATATCTAAAGAAATTTCATTTAAAAAAAAAAAATTAAAAATGAACCTGTAATTGTTAAATGATCTAAAGGAATAATAGTTAACACAAGGTACTTTTTATGGTGAGTTGAACATCACACCTTCCAAGTTGGCTAGACTGGATTTCTATTCATCAGAGTGTGATGACCATTCCAGTAGTAGGTGCAAGATGAGTTGGTGCTCTCACTTCAATTCTTTCTGACTTAATTAATGCTGTCACAGTTTGTCAGTAATGAGCTCTGAGGGCATGGGATGTTGATTCAGCACTTTTGCTCATGGGGGTGGAAAAAAGCATCTGGGACTGTTATCTGTCTCATTTCATGAGCATTTCAAAGAGAAATAGTGTGCTTTAAAATAATTTGTGGTTATTTTACTCAGGATTATAAAGAGTGAGGAAGGTTTCCGTAAATCTTTAAATGAATATGGCTTTTAAAATAAAGTTAGGCGCTGTGACAAAACCATTTGGCTTGGATGTTGGTTGTACTGCAGAAGCTTTACGGGCTCAAGGGTGTAAAATACATGACTCACTTCAAAATTCGCTCCACTTTTTCTCAAGTGAGTTTTTTTCTTTAAAAAATTATTTATATCATGCACCTGCTATCGCTGCACATAAGGGTCATGCAATGAGCGCAGTGAAGAGTGTGACCCTCCCTGTGGCAGGAGCTACTGCTCAGTCCAAGTGCAGGGAGACTCTCAAACACACCCAGAGCTACCGTCATTGCCTCCATCAACATCCCCTCACCGTGGCAGGAGCAAGTCCCAGCCCCTCACCCCTTCACAACCACGCCACATGTGCCCACTCACTCTGGCAGCTCGCTGGGTATGTGGGTGTCACCGATGGTGGCAGTTGCATGCTTTCCCACACCATGCTGAAAATCCATGTGATTGCTCAAAAATTCAGCTCCATTCACACCACATGAATTTCACATCACTGCAGTGAATGGATTTGATTGCAATCTGGAGGCTCTAAATTTGGTCTGTTACATACTCAGAGGGGGGGAGCTGGGCAAAAGATGCAGAAATGAGAAAATGAATGAGCTTCAGCATTTAATTTGAGAAATTATTTCGCTCACCCCTCTTCTTATAATATCTTTCCCCTCTGTTTGCTGGCTATGTATCAAGCAGTTCGGTGTAGGGACTAAGAAGGTGTAAGACAGTGAGCCCAAGACGCAGTGGGTAGCTGGACCCCCAGCCCTTTGGGCTGTCAGTGGCCGGGCAGAGAGCAGATGTGAGGTGCAGGAGCAGAAAGGTCTCCACTTCCCCTCTGCACGCTCGTTCCCTGGAAAGCAGACAGAGAGCAGGTGAAAGAGAGCAAGGTGAAGATAAATTAAAAGTCGAATTACACGCAAGGAAGGAGAAAATATTCAATGGAGCAGTCATTTTTGGTTCACTGAAAGATAGTCTGAAAACAGAGGCATGGTATAGAAAAGAGTGCTAAGCATAGCTGAGCTGTGGGAAAACACTCCAATGCCACCTGCACGCAGTATGGCAGGGGGCAGCCCATATTAAAAGCTGATTGTCAGATTAATACGGCCTCCTGTGTTGCTGTGTAATGGCCCTATGACACTGCTATAAGAAAGTATTTTCAAGTTGCAGAGCTATACAGGAAAATAAGCTGTGCTGTGCTACATACCTAGAAGAGACACGGGCTTTTCTCCTTTCTATGAGAAGGTAACTGGCATCTCAGTGCAACTGCAGGTTGAAAAACGTGGGACATCCACTAGGATTTATTGCTGAAGAAAGAGTAGATGGGAGAGCGAGGCTGGGAATCTCTTCTGTCTGGCACCGGAGCCCCGGATTTGTGCCCACCAGGGTTTTGGAGCATATCACTAAGTTTGCTGGCAAGCACAGAGCAAACAGGGGATGCTCAGGCAACGTGTGGCCCTCCGAGTCAAACATTGCCATCTTCTTCTGACAGTACTCCAGGATCACCTGAAGGAATGACATAAGTGGTGATGATGTTAATATTTGTCTTTTATACAGCTTTGGTTTAAAGTGCTGTTAGATTGAGTTTACAAAGAGAGACACCAATGTCGGAATTCCTCTTCAACAGATGGAGAAATTGGGCAAGAAGGAGGAAACAAATTGCTTATCAACACCTAAAAGCCTAGTAATAAAACCAGGATTCAGATTATTTAAAACTTCTAAGGTGAGTCCCCTTCCACCAGCCTATTAAAAATAGGAGGCAACTCAAAATCTTTTATGGCACTCCTCCACCCTGGCAACTTTGAATTCTCTCTCGAGGCAAGGGAGCGGGTGTATTTCTTGGTAAACCATTAGCGGCATTGCTGCTGCACAGATACGCTGCTTGGTGAGCTGTGTGATAATAAAACAGTTCTCCTAGGGCTCCATCTCAATACAGTAAATGTAAAAAGGCTGGTACAAAAATGTAATTACTTGTACTTGATATGGGAATAACAGCCCTGAGTGGGGTTGGTTTGTGCAGGTACAACTTGAGCTCTTTAGTCACCTTAGATTTTACAATAAAGACCATAAAAACGTATCTTCCACTTACACTAATTGGTCCATTAGTAATTTAGCTGTATCCTGACAGAAGTGAAGCCGTAGCAGGATCGGCATCTGACAGTCGTCCCTGGGTTGCCATGGTAACTGCCTAAGATTGGGGGGGCGGCGCTTAAGAAAAACTCAACTTCTGGGCTAAATTCTGGGCTGGAGGCCGGCAGATGGATGGGATTCAGCTGCCTCAGAAGGTGGTACCCCGCAGCCACACATGCAGATTCAGAAATCTCCGCGGGTGGCCGAGTTGGCATGTGGGAGGTTCTGCAACGGGGAAGCAAGCAGGGAGGAGATTCAGCCAGCAGCAAAATTTAATTTAAAGCATTAATTTGTTCCCAGATTTGCTCACTGAACCCGGTATGTTTCATCTGAAACACAGAGGGGGTTCGATGAACTCCCATGTAATGTAAGCCTGTCCAAAAGCCTCGTGGATCACCCCGAGCCAGGGACTCGGTGCTCCCACAGCCCTTTTTCGGGAGCAGCCGGCTGAGACAGGGAGGGCTTCCCATTCCACTGGGAAGTTAAGCTCATTGGCAGCCTTGGATACACCCAGAGCCAAGGACTTGGGATCCCAGGCAGCTGCGAGCTGGAATCGATGTTGTCGGAGTCACCGAACCCCTCTCGGAACACAGGCAACATTTTGTTACAGAAGTGTTTCCAAAACAAAATGTCCTTAGAATTTTCTGTTCGCAAAACAATTTGAAATGAAAAAAAGGAAAGAAAAAACATCTTGTTCCAACATGGCCCAAGACCATGTTTTTAACAAGAACGCTTCTTGTAAAGGAGAGTGCGTGCTTTGTCAGCCAGCTGTATCGAGCACACAAAACCTGAGCACGTGGGAAGCTCACCTATCTAAGGGCAGAAATCAGGAAAAAATACCCAAACCCAAAAAATAACCATCACCATAGGTGCATAAAAAGTCAACTTAGTTTTAAACAATTATTACTGCTTTGGGTTGGGTTTTTTTGTGAGCCACGTTTATTGTCGTTCCTTTATACCACATGCAGCGTTGAGTCGATTATAATGAATGTGTTGTTATATTAAAATCATTTTCCACGATCGTTTTCAGAAAAACGATATGCCTCAGTATCCACAATCTACAGACAATTTCTGTGTTCTGCCTTTTCCCTGTGCTGCTCAGCTATACTCTTGCTCTCTACTTGCAGCATTTCTTAAATTTTTTCCTATTTTACTGGTATCTCAAGTTAGGTTCTTTGGGGTGCATCAGAGTGCCACTTCCAATAAGAGATTTATCATCATTCAAACGTAAAGACTTCATATTTATTTAACAGAATCAAATATACTTCCTATAATGCATTCTATACTTTCAAAAATGTAAATAAATTTTAGCTTGAGCAAGCAAATATTAATTGCGGACAGGTATTATAGTTCTTACCCATATTTTCATTTTCTGAGGATGAAGAGGAGGTTTCACTTTCTCCTCTTCTTTTCTTCCTCAACAAGAGGAAGTGAAACCTTCTCCCATGCCTTCATTTTTTCAAAGAAATTTGACATTCCTAATTATAACAGAGCAAAGGGAAATAACGTTTCTTAAAAGAGATGATTATTCCTGTAAATAGTGCCTGGGCACTTCTGTCTAATCTCATTTCATTTGGGCTGTCAGATAAGTACAATAAATAACTCTTCCTATAACCGCCATTTTGTTGTTCTTTTCTTCTGCTGCAAATAATTGTCAGTTCCAGTCTTTGCCTGCATGTCACTGAAAGATTTCCTAAATGACAAGGATATGGGAGGCTCGGTTGAGCTGGAGATAATTTCAGCCTCTCTCTTAGAACAAAAATTGCATGGGCTAAATTTGGACACCATTTTCTTGCAGAACTAATAATATTTGGTTTATCTTTTGTTTTGTTTTCATTTTTCATTTGTTCAACAGCCCCGGTTATTTATTTAAAAGCATTTATTTAAGAGAGACCAGTATCTAACTATCCTGTCAAGGAACCTGATAAATGTTAGCAATTTCTAATGCACTTCCCTGACTTTACAAGAACATTTGAAAAAAAAAAAAAAATCAGCTTCATTTGCTGAAAAAATGCCAACTATGAAGAAGTGAACTGGCTCTTCAGGAAAAACAAAATATCTTTTTTGTTTACTCAGAAAAACAGCACAGTGAACTTCTCTTCCTCAATTTTCTAATTGTACTTAGAGCTCAGTGAACCCACCCAAAGCCCTGCACACATTTCATCCTTTTGGTTGAATTCACTTGTATCTACTGCATTTCTTGACGTTTAGTCCTAATCATAAGAGTCATCCTAGGCTCTGGAGTCCCACACAAGCCCTCAAGGCAATTGAAAATGCATTTCTTGTCTGGTCATTTTAACGGCTTCCCAGAGACAGACCGTACCAATAAAATCTGTTGGTTTTTCCCTTCCTGATTTCAGGTGAGCTACATCTGGATCTGGTAAATATGAGCGTAGCTCAATGAACTAGACCAAGGTATCGCTAGGACTGCAGGGCATCAGGATAATGCATCAAGTTCAGTAGCGTTAGATTAGTCATACAAAAATGAGACATTGATGTTAAAATTGCGGTGGTTGCTGCAGAGATCCCGAAATTATTTTACATAAAAATTCGTTAATGTCATCATTAAATGTCAGTTGGAAAATGTGGTTGAGTTTTTCAGGTAGAAAAAGCAAGCCCTGTCTCCCCAGCCGGAAACAAGGAGGGGATGTGATTTTCAGTATGCTCTTTAGAAATCACCTTTCAGTTGATTCCTCTTCCTTATATTCCATATGCAGTAAATGACTTAACATCCTCCTCCTCTCCATTTGCATCCCGTTTCCTTAATTTTTGCGGGTGGGGGGGCAGGAAAGGGGTGGCAAAAAAAGGTGGCTGTTGTAAATACTCTCTAAAGACTCCACTCGGGCTTTCTGCCCCACTATAAGCATTTCAAATTAGAAACCCTCTGCCAGTCAAATCTGACACAAGTCCCCCTCTGCTTCTTGTTTGAAGCCATTCCCAGCTGATGGATCCACCACTTTTAAAGACGGTGGCTTTGAGCTGTAAGGGACGGTGGTTGTAGGACACGTCCATTTGTTCTGGGCTCCATTTCACCTGTTTGCGTGGTACAGCCTGAGAAGTCCAGGACAAATATGCCAGTTTTATTCATTTATTAACAACACTGCTTGAGGGATGAGTTCAGGGATTTTGTGTAGATGAATCTGCAGATTAATTAATCTGTATTGAGCATGTAGTAATTGAATTCTAGGCCTTTTTTATAGATTAATCTTAATCCTATAACCAAAATATATGGGGGGTGGGCTCTTAAAAATCAGCAGTTGAAATGAGGAATCAGTGTTTCCCAATGTCATATTGCAGTTTGGCATACAATGAAAAGCGAAGAATGCACCTGATTTCTTATTATGTAACACAGGGGAAAAAACCATCACTGTTTGCGTGAGATAAGGATTTTTGCTCAGTTTCACTTGAGAGATCCTCAGCAGTATTTTTCTAGCCAGTGGGAAATTATGCAGCTTGACATTTTTGCTAAGCTGCCGTTTTTTAAAGGCACAGAATTGAAATCCTATGCGCACTCAAAACAAATTTGGATCAAAACCTGGGATCACCTTTTTTTGTCATTTTTGTGAGTAAGACTGTTGTTCAACTCTTCAGACTATCCTAGGAGGCGAGCTACTGTCTTTGCATAAAAAGATCACTTGCCATTATCCTCAGGGTATTCCAGTGAAAGTAAAAGACAATCAGGTTTTTCTTTTTAAACCATGCATAACAGTTCAACAGCCCTTCAGTTATCTTCAGTTGTCTCTCTGACTTTTGTACTCTTTGCACTGTGACTGCACTTGAGATACTCTTACGGTTGTGTGACCTGACCTGAGCAGTAGCATTTCACTAAATCACTGAGATCTTAATTAATGCATCTGATTTTATTTTTTTTTTTTCCTGGGAAAAAAAAAAAACACCAACATTCCTGTAACTTCCATTTCATATGCAATGATTTGCACGTATACAGTGATCTATCTTCAAGTGAGATAAAGTCCTAGGTATCATTTTCTTAGACATCTATGTTTATGGAACCTCTTCTACCTTAGCACCAAGTAGAGTTGAATTTTATTCTAAAGGGATTATACTTATCAGTCCATAGTTTTATTTGGAAAGATGAATAATTACGGCACCTCTCTACTAGGATTTATGTAATAACTGAATTCAGGTTGTTTTTTTCTCTTTTTCATGAGATCAGCATGGTTCTTTCTGCTATAAAATGCACGTGTATGGTACTTCATGCCTCTGTATTTTTTCTTCTGGTCTGCTAAACATCATCTACATAGATATGTCACTGTTAAACGTCTATACTGCTGACCAGCATCAAGACATTCAGGTGACACCTCTCATTAGAGGCATGTTGATGTCAGCTGAATTCCCAATGCATTTTGGCTGTTGGACTCTTTCTGTTGTGGCATCAACTTGAGGCCATGACGGTAGCAGAGGCAGTGATAAGTGGTGGGCTGGAGTCCAAATTTAGTCTCCTAAAGACTTCCTTCTGCAAAAAAAGCTGGGGAAAAACAATAGAGAATTTAAGATATTCTTTCATGTTCCTTTCCTAACACTTTCTTCAGCCGCTACCAAGCAGAGTTGATACATTTTCTTTAACAGGGTTAGATTTCAGTCACAAAGCATTTCAGACTTTGGTATCCTCATTTCCCTCGGTGAACAGCAATGTTTCTTCTCACTTTCTTTTGCTGTCTTTGCAGTAGCTGGCAGACAAGGCTTGCTGGGCTAAGAGCCTTTTTCCAGGTCTGGCCTTCGATCAGACCCTTTGGAACAACCTCATTACTGCAATTTGAGGTAACTGCTGTGGCATGAAAGGTGATCAGTGGAGCAACAAAAATTGACCTGTACGTAACCACTTGTGATACGTTTCCTTATCTCATTCTAGTTTCCTGGGTCTCAGAAGGAAGATATCTTACTGTTTTCCTAACTGGTGTGTCACTTTAATAGATTTTAAGGCTTGAAGGTGCCAGGATGATCAGCTTGCCTGATCCTCCTGCCCCAGACCACGGAATTTTTCATCAGTTTTTACCCACAGGATCTTGCATGCATTTTTCTATCAGATATAGACCCATAAAGAATCAGACATCATCTCTGTGTTTGAATACTCTCGCTGCTGCAATATTTTAACATGGTTTTATTCTTCCGACACCTTATGAGAGACGGAAGTTGGTACTTTGAACCTGGATTTAACATTCCAGTGATGATCTCCATGAATTGGCACACCAATGCAATTACCTCCGTATTTCCAAGGAGTAAAGGATCAACTCTAGATTTTTATAGACAATTAGCTTTTAGAATTACTTTTTTATTACTTGGATTGTATAATGCATGTTTTCTTGGGACAGCTGTAATAAAATTTCAGAAGAAAATGGAATGAGACAATGCAATTATCACCCATGATTACTCCTTTTGTTCTCGTCTTAGTCAATTCTTGGGGGGAGGGAGGGCTTCTTGTTTAGTGTTTCATAAATTATCTCCTGTTGTAATGGTTTCAAGGCTAAATTTCATTATATGACTCAAAGTGGTGGAGACACCAGCAGAAAATAATTGTGTTCCTAAAATGATGTATCAAACACAGAGGACAACTAATACGAATTGTAATGTGCGAGCAAAAAGCTGGTACACAATGACAGCTACAGAAATGCGCACGTTAAAAATAATAATTATGTACTGAATGATGCAGATGAGCACCAACTTTACAGCAGAAGAAAAACAAGGTGAAGTCCACATGTTGGGTTTATAGATATGTATATATAATGCCTTTGCATATTACATGTGATACTCTCATGAGACTCTTCAGTGTCTGCAGCACTTGACTCAAGCTATCAGCAACTGTACTCTCAGACATTAACAGTTTTACAGATGCTGCCAAAAAGTTGCAAAATGGAAACTGCCTGTGGCCACGGCCGGCTAGTGAGAAAAGGCTCCAGATCACGGCATGACTTTTCAAGCCAGCAAGCTAATGCCAAAATCAGCAATATAAGAATAGGATTTTCTAAGCCTTTTCAACGTCTCTGAGCCAGCTGGTCACCTCCCCATCTTTGCTTTCAGCAAAATGGGTCCCCAGAGTCAACACACAGCTCTTTCGGTACCGCTAATGTTTTCTCCAGGAAAAACATTCTCATTCTTAAAAAATCCCAATGGACTTTATTTATAATTTACAGAAATGCTTTAGCATAAGATTTGTATAATTGCTGGTCTCAAAATAATGAACTCTCAATGATATCACTTGTGTGGCTTGTTGTAGCTACTTGTAAGTACTGTTTACTGGAGTCTTATGTGCCTCAGTCATTTTTCTCCAGATGACTGAAGCTAGTGAGAGCTCATAAACCACAGGAAAGTGGGCTTGGAGAACATTTAATAATCCAAATTACCTTCTTCAAGAATTGTTAGCGGTGAAAACACATTTTCTTGTTAGAAGCTTGCAAAGATACCGAAGGGCTTTGAATGAATCAACAGCCAACTATGAGTTGGCTGTGCAACAGAAGAAAATAAACCCAAGACAAAAAAACATACCCAGTTGAAATTACTTGGGTCTATTAATTACTGAGAGGGCAAAAGCACTGTAACAAAATTTCTTTTGGTAAAGTCATGGAACAGATCATCCTCAGTACCATCACACGGCACATGCAGGAGAACAGGGTGATCAGGCCCAGCCAGC
>RSEF01000001.1:112469809-112491829 GCA_003993805.1 Himantopus leucocephalus | reverse complement strand
TCCCTTCCAACCTTAACGATTCTATGATTCTATGATTCTTTTTTTTTTTTTGTCTCTGAAACAAATCCATTAAGCCAGTTTTTCCATATTATGTTAGTTCTTCCAAACCAAACACTGGGGAAACACTGGGGAAACACTGGGGGTTTTTTGTTTGTTTTGGTGTTTGGTTTTTTTTTTTTAATATAAACGAAAGAATTGATCCCCAGCATCTCTGCCTAGGCGATATGAAATATGAAGAAATTTCAAGAAGGTCATGACTATCTTGCCTTTTACTCACTTTTTTTGTTTAACAGCAATGACAGTTCACAGAACTATCTCTCTGATGGTTTCTGGGACGCAGATTGAAAAAGATGCGAGATTGTGTTAGGATGGGAAAAAACGGACTGATGTTAACTTTCACTCTGCTGTCAATTGCCAGATAGTTAATCTGTTTACATTCTCATTTGCAGTGCACGGTAATTGGAGGAGACAGCACTTCTCAATTTCCCTTACAAAGCACTTACTGTGCAGTTCTGTTGCGGCACAGCCTTAGGAGGATGGGACATCCACACAGGGGAGAGGTCGGCATACACCTGAACTGTGCTTCCAGGCTGTCTGCAGGCTCCAGGTAGCCGTGCCCAGGGGCTGGGACTTTAGGGTGGCATAGCCCGTCCTAAATCCATGCCTCTTTCAGCATCCAAATGGGTAAGGAAGCAAGTCAAACTAGCAGCACCGGTACTGCTGACTACCCTCAGCTTCAGCACCCAATATTGCCCCTCAATACTCGGATTACTCAACAGCAACCCAATTTTCTTTCAACTCGCAAGAACACAGTTGCACTGCACATTTGATTTTTAACATGAAACCAACCATTGGAGTGTCATGGGTCTTGCGGGGACAGTAGGTCTCTTGTTTGCAGGTAAGTAGATACTCCGGCATAAGGCCAAGTTTTCATGTAGGCATGTGTTGACAGTGGGGAATTTTTGTAGGAGAAACGATTTGTGTTGTGATGGCTTAGCTCTGAGGTGCAGTATGGACAGAAGGACCCTAGTTACATGTGATTTGGTGAATATGGGACGCTTCCATAAGGGACCACTGGGCGCAGCACGCAGGGCAGTGTTGTGGTTGTCCACACAATGCAATGTGAGGGCTACTGGAAGCAAAGGTGTGGCGGGTTTTTCAAAGTGACGCAGAGGCTCTGAACCTACCCAGCTACTTCAGCCTCTCCCCTCCTGTCTAGTGGGGCCGTATCTTACCGAAGTACTCCCTGGTGTTGTATGGACGGCTGCAACCTTGAGCCTCAATAAATTCTAGAGGAAGTGTGACAACTAGAGAAATATCCAGCCTTAAGCTACAACATCTGTTAAGCAGATAGCAAATTCTGTGTAATATTGAGCTTTTAAGATAGTGAAACTGAAAATATCCTGTCCAGATTAAACTGGGGTAAAATGAACACTTTGTGATTAACTTGGGAATAAACAAGGTTTAATGTGATTCAATATAATGTACTTCAATAGTTAATGTAATTAAATATTTTTCAGAAAGAATCTGCAGCTTGTCTTAGTTAAACAAGAAGACATGCAAGACAATTGTCAACTTTAGTGCAAATGGAATAAAACTGTCTTTCTGTGACTTTATTTTAATATAATGTCTTACCTACTGATGCACTTTCTGAACTTGAAGGCTGTATTAAATAAATCTTTCCCGTCTTTGCCGAAACAAGCAGAAATCAAGTAAGTTTTGGAGGGTTTTGGGGGGTTAAATCTGTATCACTTTCACCTGGGAGAAAGATACAGCTTGAAAGTGGGAGCTGCGAAGGAGGCACACAGGGTTGGGTCCTGCTTGGATGCAGTGGTGAGTAAAGAAAGTCTGGACAAGGGGGAAAGGAGCGCACAAGGGTTGTGCCTCGGGGAGATGGAAGCTGTGTGGTTAAGAACAAGGCAAAAGGAATGCAAATGTATTTTTAGTCCAACTTAGAGCCACCTTTCTAAGTCTACGGTCAAATTATCTAGGCTCCTCTTACGCAAGGCAACAATTATCCTGGGGACTTAGCCTCACGATGACAAATGTGCCCATGAACCAGTTAAAAAGCATAGTCACGTATTGTTGAATTAGAGTGTTGTATATGCAGGGGGGTTTTCTTGTTTTTATCATCTCCAGAAGATCCACAAGTCAAAACTTGCAGAGAAATAAATAGTAAAACAGCATGTTATTTCTAGATTTCCTGAACTGGGGAGCTATGCAGGAATATTCAGATTTCTGTGGGCTGGGAATGTCAGCTGGGAGCACGGGAGCCGCTCAAATGTGACGCACGGGAGCTATTTAGGGCACTAAGAAGCTGATAGCGGCACAGCTAGTGGGAAGGAATTTACAGTGTGGCTGCGGATGAAAATTACTGTGTGTGTGGGGCAGGCAGAATATTGCTAAGCTGATTACAAACAGAAATTTTGAGCGAGTTGCAATCCGTTCAGAAGAAAGGACACGCTGGTGCCTGAGGCGAGATGTGCTGAACCAGGCTGGGGCATCAGCAGGGACCTGCTAAGAGTTGTTGCTTCTGCACTCGGCGAAGGTGTCTCTGGTTTCCTTGAGTTAGCCAGCCTGCGCAGGTTTTCTTCCTATTGTTCAACAGGTGCATCTCAGTGTTATCAAAAGATGATTACAACAGAAATACGCTCTCTAGAAGTTGAGAATAAATGAGATTACAGCTCTCTGTCTGGAAAGGGGATTGACAGCTGTATAGTCCTCATGCAGCTGTCGTGAACCACAGAGCTCCCCCAGTGAAGATAAAAAGCCCAGCCCGCTGCCTATAAAAATCACTAGTGAAGTGTGTGTGTGTGGGGTGGTGTTGGTGTGGTGGATTTTTGGTGGGTTTTTTTTTTTGGTTAGTTGTTTTTTTGGTTTTTTTATGTCTGTGGGATTAGAGGATGTATTGCTCCATAGGGGGTGGGGAGACAGAGTCTTGCCAGCCATGGCTCCTTTTCTAACTCTAAATCAAAAGATTTTTTCAACCTTTGCTTGCAGGAGTTCAGCCTATTTCCTCCGGGCTGAGAAAATCCGATCGATCTCTGGTCTACATTTGGACAGTGTGGACTTTGTTCTCCTTGTGCTCCACCCAAGCGTCCCTCATTTTAGTCTGAGCTGCTGACTTGACATTAGTATTGGATTCCTGTTGTCTGCAGAGACGCGGCTACAGAGCACCTCTTTCTGAAAGGAAAAACGTATCCCTGTGGTTCAAAAAGTGCTCTGCCAGGGCAAGGCAGCTAATGAAACAGTTTATGGTATTTTACAGGCCTCCCAAGCCAAATGATTTCAGACTACATTCCACTCATAGGTTGATACTGGAGGAAGCTAAGGCTAATTAGCCAGTATTTTGGTAGTCTGCTCACCTTCATTTATTCTACATCCTACTAGGTAAAAGTATCTAGAAGATGATAATAATAACAACAATACTTTTTAAAGCCTTCTCAAAGTGCTGGTTTGGCTGAGGAGCTGAACCTTAGGAATGGCTGCTCTTCTACCCTTACCGCAGGTTTGCAGCCAGACACCCACCTTCTTTGTGGAACAGTTAATGGCTTTAAATGATGTTGGAAAATATGAGACGCAATCTTTCTCGACTGGCTTAATTAGAAAAATAAGCAATAAGTCTACATTTGGTTATGAAATCTGTTGCCTGACTCGGCTGAGCTGCTTCAACTGAGGGGAAGGAGTGTAAAAGCTGAATCACCACTTGCATTTTAGCTATCGCACCTGGATGTAAAAATTAAGGATCTTTTAATCCAGTTTTGTGGAAGAAACAGATGGGAAGATGTTCAGCAAACGGCCGGAGGTTCAAAGCTACTAGGGCTGTGGAGACGGGCTAAAGAGAAAAAAGAATTTGGCAGCTAGCAGCACAGAGCTGCTTGGTGAAGTTAGAGAGTGAGAGGCTCCAGGGAGAAAACGTAACAAGTAAAAAGTAGGGGGAAACACTGATGCTGGCTGAAAAAAAAACCAAACAGAAAGTTGCAAAACTTGTGATCCATCAAGCTGGAGCAGTCTGCAAAGCAGACAGGATAAAAAGCGAGTAATCATTGACAGCCAGGGAAGGAAATGTTCCTGGAAGTGGCAGAACAACCAGGTAAAACAGCAACAGAAATGTCTCCCTTAACATAGCAGTAGCTGATGAAGTGTACTGGAGGGAAACCAGGAAGCCAGCTGTCAGAGAAGACAAGGTCCTGTGAACAGACAACTTGCCTGAGACCTATGGAGACAGCTCGAGGAGATGATCGATTTTGTTGTCATGGAGGCACCAGCTAATTTACTGAAATTCAGAAAGGTAGAGCGGGAGGAAGAACAACTTTCCCAAGATTAGAGAAGTACAGCACTCATAAGCAAAGAAGATAAAGCAGTTGAAAATAACAGAACACTGGGACATGAAAAGCAAAGGAAATGAAGGGGCAGTTTAAGAAGAATGCAAAATGGATTACTTTCCCCCGAGGTGTTGCAAAGACCAAGCTCTAAGCACAACTGACATCTCTGTAGAAAATTACATCTCCTGAAAGCTGGGAGTAACATCTAGCAAATCACACATACAAAAAACTGCTAGAAAATAACTGCTTTACTGGGTTTCAGGAATAACTAACAATACTCTAATGTATGGATGCTGGGATGGCCAGACTATCAGAGGTCTATTCCACTTCCCACTCCCCACCCCCAGCTCCCTTAAGATACTGGAACCTCCATCTGCTCTTCACAACAAAGAAAAGCAGAAACCTGTTATTTTCCTTGGGAGCAGCAGCAATTCTGCACTGAAAAGCAAATTTTCTCTGCCTCCTTTTCACGGTGGTGGTGGTGG
Organism: Himantopus leucocephalus; assembly: GCA_003993805.1. Classification (NCBI taxonomy): domain Eukaryota; kingdom Metazoa; phylum Chordata; class Aves; order Charadriiformes; family Recurvirostridae; genus Himantopus; species Himantopus leucocephalus. Next base: position 112,487,019 of record RSEF01000001.1, on the reverse strand, counting down.
GTAGGACCAGTCTGATTAATTAAGAGCTACCAAGATTAGTTTCAGGAGTTAAGCATACCTGCCCAGAGAAACCACTATCACCATCAGAGCTGGTACCAAGGATACAACCCAAAGGCAACATCTCATTCTGTGATACCCTCCAAATCTTTGTCACAGCGCTCCCTTTCATCTGGCTTCTGTCCGAGGAGTGCTTCTTTTCCTCTTCTGATTGTGGCATGGGATTCTATTTCTTTGTTTTAAGGTCTTCTGAGCATCTAAATGCCAGTAAGTTGCATGGACATTAAAGCACATTTATATAGGGCCTTTACTCTTTAAAAAAAGAAAGACACGGAGAAAACTGAAGCATTACCTTAAGCTTCATCTGCCTCACTGCGGCTAAGGATAAACGGTACTAAGATACAAGGTCTTAATTGCAGAGGTTTAAAAATCCTTGATAGTCCAGAAGAGAGGGGCAGTAGCAGATATGCCAGACTTTTCCGTTTCACCGTTCTCCTTTTCCTCGCTAGCTTTGCCTTCTCAGAAGGGATCATCTTCCTCCCTAGAGTGACTGTGCTTCTGTAACTACTTTACTTCCAGAGCATTTTCCTTCACGGTGTAAGGGTGCTGCTCCACAGCCCGCATCTGCCTGACCTGTGGGTCTTATTCCTTCTCCCTGCCTGCCTGGGAGCTGCCTGCTTCGTGACTGCAGCACAGGCTGTGACTGCAGGAATGAGGTAGGAGTGGAGAACGGCAATGCCTCCCGTAGCTTTTCAAAAGCTCAGAACTATTTGTCACTCCTGCAAATAAACATCTGACAGAAACATATGGCTAGGAATGAGCAATAGCCCCCTACGCTCACACGGGAGCTGGCTCGATGTAACGTACGGAAGAAAGAAGGAGGGGGAAAATGCATTTCTTTAAAACTGGGGAATTAAAACGTTCTCAAAAGTGATCTGTGCAAAATAGCTGCCAATTCCAACTGCTTGAGTACAGCATTTCTCTCTCTCTCAAATTTTGTCTCTCCTAGCCCCCCACAGCCTAACTATTGCAGGAACCAAGCAGTCATATACTCAAATTCTCCATCGTGTTGTACCTTGCACTTGAGCTGGTGATCCTCGCTTCACCATTCTGCTGTGTTGGCTCGTCACTGCTGACTGCCTGCTGTCCAGACACAGAGTATGCCTGTCATCCTCCTCCTGTGGGTGTTGCCAAGCATCCAGAATTCTCTGAGCCTTGCTGGGTCAATTATGGTCTTTTTTGGTATAAATAGTAATGGTCTCCAGTGGGACTAGGAAAGAGAACTGTTGAGATTCAAGCAATAGGTGCACGGCAGGTTTATCTTGGCAAGTCTTATCACAGGATTGTCCCAGAGACTCCTCCGAGGTTCTTGGGAGGAGAAGATGTGGCTGGAGCGAGTGGCTTCAGGCAGCCCCAGCCCACAGGGAAAGACATGAGGATCCAGGCAATATCCCGCAACAAAATTCCACTCCACTTGTTTGGATCCATGGCTCTGCTCCTTCCCTCTGTTTTATCTTGGGTGGTAACAGGGTAGTTTATTTTTAGGCTAGTTTTCCTAAAAATGCAAAAAATGTTCAGGACCATTTAAACTGAGATCTACAGGACAGGGAGAAAATGTAAGCTGGGAGTCATGGGAAAATTCCTGGAGCTGGAGGCTAGAAGGAGCATCGTTTGTGGCAGTTATTCTAAGTGGTCCTTTGGAGCAGTGGAAGGGATGGATGGTTACACCACTGCCTTTTAAAATCTCTATTTATAAACTGGTGCAGGAAGGCAGGCTCTGAAACCAGGTGCTCTGATCCATTCTCCAGAGCAGTACCTCTCTGCTCTGTACCAAGAGCAGAGATAAAACGTAATGGATGCCCACAATGTACTGTACCCTCTCTGTACAATGTTGATGCCAAATTAAGATTAGACACTACAGGCATAAGGAATGTCAAGGTATTAGGGGGAAATCACACAACCTGTTTACAACTGGTTATTCAGGATGCAGCATCTTCTCCCTTCTGCTGTGAGTGATGTTGATCAGAGAGCTACTCGAAGTTGTTGTTTTTAAAATAATCCGGTATTTCAGCGGTTTTGCACAACCTCAACTCGCAAGTCAACCATACCTGAAGTTATTGCCTTCAGAAGACTCTCTTTCACTGCCCAGTTGAGTCTGCTGCTTCTCCAGCACTATGCATACCTGATAACAACTTCAGGCCTGAGCAACCACCATGCCAATACAGAGAAAGAAAACAATAAATAAACAATAACGCAGTCAAAAATAAGGCAAGAGCACAGTATAGCTTTTCAGGCTGTTTTATGTAATCTTGCTGATTCAGACCCTGAATTCCTGGGTGCACTCATTTAAGATTTCAAACTCCAGGTCAATGTTCTGTTTCTGTTTTCTATAGCCTGTTCTGGGTGTATGGTTTGTATTGACTCTTGATAAGGAAGGTGCCTGCCTGCCTATTGCATCTCATGTTTTCAAGCTTGGGATGACAAATTTCTTTCTGATTCCCCAGAAGAAGCCAAGACTGCACTCTCTGTATCTTTAATCTGCTGACATAGCAACAATGCTTCCTCGTAAATACAGGTTTTTGATGCCTTTCTCATTTCACAACAGTTGCACAATGCAACTGCTTCATTTTGGTTTCTGAAAAGTGAGCACAGAAGGGTGAAGCTCCTGGAAATGCAGAAAAACGGCACTTTCTCAGTTCCAAATACTGTGTGAAGTAATGAGTTTCTTCATCGACAAAAGACGAGGAACTCATACCTTGTAAGATGGTAGGCTTACAAGGAAACGTAACATGCATCTGTATAACTAATTAAAAGCTACAATAACACAAAGCTTCTACTTGACCAAACATAAATAACTATGGCATCAAATTCAAAAATAGAATGGGTCTTTAACTAACTTGTAATCAGTGTGATTCCCACAGAGCAGGTATAAACATCCCCCAGTTTTGACCCACACTTCCACCTGCTTAAAATCCACCTGACCCAAGGACTGCAGTGGAAGTTTAAGGGCTTTTTCGGGGTGTTTGCATGACCCGGGGGTCCGAAGAATTCCAGGATGCTGTGTCCCAGACTTCTCAATGCTCATTCAGTATGCTGTGCTATTAACTGGCAGGAGATCTTATGGAGTTGGTGGAGAAATTGTGTCTTGGTTTCAGGCCAGACTAAATTTAGGAAAAACTCTGAATGAAACAGGCTCCTCTGTTTTTCAGGATAACCATCAGGAGAAGTTTAGCTTTTGGGAGACATTGTTCCTGTTCGTCCTTCACAGCTGAACAGATATCCCTGGTAGAACACCACCACTTTAGCTGCTTTTTTTTTTTTAACTCTAGAGCTAAGTTACTTAAGAAAAATTTTTCTTATTTTGATGGGTATTTATTTAACAACTCATTTCATGGTGGACACCCCTTCATATCAGAGACTTTTGAGAATAGTATCTTCTGTCAGTCCAGTTCAGTCTCCAGAAAAGGCTTCTCCTTTTTGAGCAAAATTGTATTTTCCGGTTTTGAATAAATGTAAAAGTGCCTTTCTGTAACTCCTTTGAAACTTGCTGGAGGTATAAAACGAGATATAGCCAGAAATTAAAATAATTTTACTCCAGACGTTAGATTTAGGCAGTCATGTTGTGAGTGTGTTGACTTTGGCTACGAGCTAAGTTTAACACATGAAGCGTGTCCATTTGGCGATGGCTGTTGGGTTCACCACTGTCTACGTTGAAGAGCTGCATGTAAGCCGTGCTGGGCAGTGACAGCAGCGTGGCTTACCTCCCTACCGGGTGTTAAGGCAAGATAGCTGCCATCCCCTCCCTGCCCACCCCCGGCAGCCACGCTGCTCTTGGACATGGATTAGGAAGCAACTGCATGAGTCGGGCTCCGGCAAAGTATTTTCTTTGACAATGACAGACAGGGGATGTTGCAGGAAGAGAGAAACCAGTTTCCCCTTTTCAGATTATTCTAACGAATGGCCAACAATTTCTGCATCATCTCACTTCTACAAGACGCTCAAGCTGGCCCAGATGCCGCAGCAGCAAGGGCGCGGTGACAGCCCAGCTGCAGTGGCAAGGGGCTCGATGGCACCTCATTTCCACTGCTCTGCCTGTGCCGAGCTCTCTGCCCGAGCTGCCAGGCTGCTCCCGGTAACCAGCCTTGCTGGCAGTCTGCTCACAAACCTCTGCCTTTTGGGGTCTGCAGCATCACAGTGGCTTTAGGCTGTCAGTCTGTAAGCCTTGCAACAGATCTATAGACGAATGGACTGCAGGCTTCACGTGTCCGTAGGCAAGGACACCGAGGAAATAACGTGCTGCAGGCAGCACTATGCTTAACTCTGCCTGTCAGCTTCAATTCTAGCTCTTTAATTTCCTGTGGCTGCAAACGATGGTGAAGAGCTGAGCTATCATTTAAAGACTCTGTCTTATACTACGTGTTTTTCGGAACAGAGACTGTAATTTTTTTATATCCATCCTTAGGATCTTGATCTGCTGCTGCTCCTCGACTAGAGTCTTTAGAAACTTTCCTAGATTAAAAATATTAATTTTTATTAAGATTTTTTATATATATGTATTCAAGGGGCTTTGAGGACCTGAAGAAAATCACTTGCGGCCTTCCAATCCAATAAATGTTGGGAGCCATTGCATTTTATCTCTTAAATTCACTACTAAAGAAAAGAGATAGGAATTGGGTTGGGCCTGTCATATTTGATTGTACTGGGCATATGCATGTAGCTATTTAGATAAGGTGTCTTTGTGTTTGTTCTCTTTCTCCTTACTGTCTGCTAATCTATATAGTGGGTTATGTCAAATGGAGAAAGTGGTATTTTACATCTGTTGTGAAAAGAAAGCCAGTGGCCAAAACACTGGATGGCCCTTTTACAGTGTTTTAAAGTCTCCCCCACCACCAGAAAGGGTAAAACGGATTTTTGATGATCACTTGTTTTTCTCTGGAATTTTTACATGAATAACAACTACTCTGTCTTCCCATTCCACACTCTCCCCCCCAAAAAAAAAATGTTTTGACACTTAGTAAGCCACCCTGGAGATGATTCATGAGCTTTTACTTCAGTGTGACTATTGTTGCATCTGACCTATACTTCCCATTTGAATTTGAATTCTCCTAGCTGCATCAACGGTAGAAATCATCCCTTTGTCTTGTGTAAGATCTTAGAAACAGAAGGATATTCCAGTGTAATGAAAATACATTATTTTCAGCGATGACAAAGCCAATAATAACACCCTTCCCTAATCCTTTTACATACTTGGAAGGTTTTGCTGTGAGTTACAGCCTTTACTTGACTAGCTGTGTTCTCGTCAGGAGAAGATGAAAGTGAGAAATTGTCTTGTAAAAACACATGGAAACACATGTCCACAAGAGAAAATTGAAGGCAAAGAGGATTTTCAAAGTGTAAACAAAAGCGTGAATCATTGCCAATGGGTGTTAAAAAGCTTCATGACTGCTTTTTACTTTAATTTGCATAGCTGCACTTTCAGGCTGACTCTAGTTGACTAGGTACAATCTTTCTAAACCCTACATTTTCCTCCCATAAATAAGGCTTCATATCAGAGCATCGCTGATCTAGTGTTTAATAAGGAAAAATATTTGGCAGTAGTGATATAGCTGCCTACCTCACTCTTGTTGTAGTAGTAATATTTGTATTAATATGTATTTTTGTACCAGGTTTATCTAGGTTAGAATTAAGATCCTGCAGGACCAGAGAACTGACACAGAAGGGGTAGAAACTCTACAGACAATGAGCAATGGATGTTTGCCCGATGCTTTCAACTACAAGTACAATAAAAAAAAAAATACAACAATAGGTATGTTCATGATTCCATGATTCTATGATTCATTTAATGCTGCAGGACAGAAAATAGCTTTTCAAACTGCTTTCCTTACAAAATGCTGAAAACCCTGCAGGCTGCAGATAGCAGATGGTTAATAATTGACCCTGTCTCTCGGCTGCATCGAATCGTGATATGCTGGACCCTGTATCCTTTACACCATCCTTTATTGCTGAACACCTCGATCTGCAGCCTGAAAAGCAAAGAGGTAAAAGAAGCCTTGTGAAAAGCAGAAAAGAGAGAAATAGTTTTTCAGTGAAACAATCAGAATCAGTTTATTTTTCCCTAACATTTCACAAATTGTGATTTTAGAGCCCTGAGTTTCTTGCCTCTTGTTTAGTTCTCTCTTGATGCAGTGGGATGAGACTCACATGATGCAAATGGGGATGCTATCACATGTATTTTCAATGTGATTTTTTTTAAAAAACAGTTAGGAATAAAATCCCTTACTATTGCCATTGGTGGAAGGCACCCACATACCAAATAATCCATCAGTGCATGTAGATGTGGGGTGTTCACGAGAAGTTCATGGGGCTGGGAGTTGTGGGGCCGACTGTTGAGGCTGCCGACTCTAACTCTGGCAGCCCGAGTGTGTTTGAGAGTCTGCCGGCACTGGGACCGAGAGATACCTCCTGCTGCGGGGGGGGGTCACACTCTTCGGGACTGATCAAGCCCGAGTGAGTTACACAATGGTGCACGTTGATAACAGCTGCACGTTGCTCTCCCTGCGCTGAGCAAAGCTCCTTTGTTACAGAAAGAAAAAAAATCCACTTCAGAAATACTGGATTCTGTAGCAAGTCTTAAAGGCTGAGTCCCTGAGCCTGTGAAACCCAATGCTTTGCTACAGGTTTTAATCATCTCAGTGTTTATTCAGAAAGAGGCATAAATCTAGTGCCCCTTAAAATTAACCTAATTTTTGACTAGGACTTAAGGTCCTAGGTCTCAGTTAGCTCATACTTCTGGGAATGTCTCAGGCAGAGTTTGCACGCATGCTTCCCCATCCACACAGTATTAATCATACTGCTGCCATCTCAGGGTGCCAGAGTATCTGCATTTCCCAAGCATAAAATTTTTTTCTTTCTCTTCATATTCTTCAGGCCCACACACTATGGACCACCCCCCCACCCCCCACCCCCAGCTATACCTAGGCAAGTTTAGCACCGTCCTTTTTATGTCATTCTCCTGAACACTGTGGATCTAGAACAGGCTGTAATATAATACTTGGCAGATCCACACTCCCTGTAAACCAAAACTTTGTTTACTCTTGTTATTGGAAAAGCTTTTAAATGTGACCACTCAAGACTAACAAAGTAGAAGGCAAGCAAAACAGGATCTCATATCTGCTATTTAAAATCACTTATCTTCAAGTCATCCTGAATTTTTGCACTCGACAACTTTTGGAGTTTGGGGGCAAAATGCCTACTACATTGGCGCCCAAATTATTTCCACGTCAGCAAATCTGTAGTGTTTATTTCCACCATACAGCTCTTGACACTCCTGCTAATCTTGGTGACAGATGAAGGCCAGTGCTGAATTTCTAGGAATGCCTTTTGCTGAGGTGATCAGATTAAAAGTGAAAAAAGGACGTGGGCTGTAAGGAGCCTCTTCCCCTACTTAACATGTGCTACAGAGTGATGCCACCTGCATCAGGTCACAGATGTCAGCGCAGATGGTGCGTCACCTTACGTAATCTGGCAGAGGCCATGCGATAGTAGGACACTCCGTCTGGGTCAGGTTATACAATGGAGGATGTGTTTCAGCCTGACAGCACGAACCAGCATCTGGACTGGGGCCTGTGTCCCCCTACGTGCAATGCAAATTACAAGGATTCAGAGAAATTGGGATCTCTTGCAGTTAACAGATTAAAATATTTTACTTAAGATCTCCAACACAAGCAATCACAAGTAAATAAAGAACCAACCAATGCACAAAGAGCGACAGTAAAATGTGGTGGCAGTGGCAGGTTCAGGACAAGGAGGAATTTATCCCCTGGCCGGGTACGGATGCTGTGAAGCTCCCTGCTGCAGGCTGTTAGGGTTGCTGCAGCTTTAGAATGGGTCTCTGTAGCCAGGAACACCATTTCTGAGCAGACTCCTCCTGTGTACCATCACGAACTAAAATACTCTTAATCTACATAAGGTAATTAGGCTATTACCAATACTAAATTACTCGTGGAGAGGTGTGCTCATTTCTTACTAATGAACGTCTTCAGCTTTTTCTCGTGTTCTTATTTCCGAACAGTCTGACTAAAGCCCATCTGTTCACCTACAGCTTTTTGTCATACTTTATGTAGCTGCTACCTTTATTCCAATTTTTAATTTCTATGGTCTCTTGCACCATATAATATACCAAGGTCTCCAATGGAACTAAGATTAAATTACAGTCACCAGAGCCTATCTTATTCTTGTGCTCAGGGGCTGGAAATCAGTCTCCGCAAGGAACATCAGGACAACCTGTGGCAACAGTCTGGACACAAATGCTCTGCACAACCTGTGGCAAAAGTCTGCTGAACAAAAGCAGACTGCTGAACATGGACTTGTAAACTGGGCTCCTCCTGGCCAAACCGGGACATCTGACAAGCCTCACATCCACCTTTTTTTTTTTTTTTTCCTCCCTGCTGCTGTGCCCTTCTCTTTTTACCAGCTTGTACTTTCTGAAAATTCCCAGCTCAGACCGCCTACTGGCGTTCACACGGGTTTCGTCTCACATCGTCCTCCGGATGAACACCCTCTCCCTCGGGTCCGCTGATGAGCCCCGTCCCCCTCCAGCAGGCTCTCCCTCTGCTCCGCCTGCCACCCGCGGAGGCCATTTTCTCTCCTTCCCCCCTCCTCAGCCCTTCTCGCCCCCGACAATCTTCCCCACCGGCGCCGCGGGAGGGGAAGGGAGGCCGGGCAGCCGCCGGGCGGTGGCCCCCTCCCGCGGCGCCGGAGCCCTCGGGCCCCCCGCTGCCGTTGCCGGCGGGGGTGGGGGCCCCCCGAGGCGCCGGAGACCCGCACCTGTGGGGTGGGCGGGGCCGCGGCGGCCGTTGGGCGCGGAGGAGGGGCGCGCGGCGCGGGCGCGGCTGGCGCTGCCATCTTGTGGCCGTTCGTTGGGAGCGACCGTTACTTCGCCGCCGCCATCTCTGTGCGGGCGTTAATTCCACAGACATGCACACACCCCGCAAACGGTCGGTCACCGCGCTATTCTCGTTTCACGGCCACGGCGGGGATGCGGTGCTCGCCGGCCGTTTGCCTTGTGGCCTCGAAAGAGAAAGCACTGCCTGAGGACACTTCTGGAGAAGAAAAAAAAAAAACAACCCCATATATTTATATATACACCCTCACCCCCCGGCCTTTTGCCAAGACATTCCCAGAATGAGGAAAACATTTGCAAAATAGGGACCAGCCCCATTTATTTCCTCTCAAAAAAAAAATAAAAAAGAGAAAGGGAGAGTTCGTGTATCTTGGGCCCCACATCAACATCCAGTGGTCAGGCCTGGCTGTGTGAGGAGGCAGAGCTGGAAGAGGGAACTACCTGTTGCTGAGGATTTCTCTGCATGCTCTTTTGGCTGCCTCTCTCTGTCATTTCCTCTGTCTCTGTGCCTATCTTGATACCTTTCCTGCATTTTGTATGTACGCATTTGTGAGTGAGTGTACTACTGTATATCCTTGTGTGTGTCTGTCATAGTTATATGCATATTACATGCAGATAAACATCTGTGCGCTGATGGCCTGTAGGAACTTCCATTGGTCTCGTGACATCCTTATACAGCTATAAAGAGATCCATCTTAGTGCCTATCCTGGCTTTGAAAAGCTGATGCCCCGCTCTTTTCTTCCTGCAGGCATCTGTCTGTCTCTCCTTTTGTGACAAGGTAGTCACTCAGTGCTTGTAGGGAAACCATGTACACACGTTCCGGTATAGCTCTTCCTGCACTTAAAGGCAACTACCGTGTTAACATTTCTGTACTGAAAGCATCACAGCAGGGGTGATCTTGCAGTGAAGGTGCTCCATTTTGTTTGCAGTCTCCACTATACTTGACCTGTCTTTTACAGATGGAACATAGCATAGCCAGTATACCTGTATTGTAGCTCACAGCCCAAATATTTCTATGGAATTATCTTTATGTTAACAGTAAAATAATGAACAGGGCCTCATAAACTGGATTTGATTTAATGCACGTTCCTATTGGCTTCACCTGTCAGTCACAGAAAGGTAACAGACCTGCTGAATGCCTGCATCACCCTGCCTTTCAGTAGACACTGTGAGACACTTGGGCAGGTGGGGTGGACTCTCCCCACTGAAAAGTGTGATCAGCAGTATCACCGTCCTTGTCTTCTAGTAGGACAGCCTGGCTTGAGGGTCTGGTGACTGGGGGAGTGACTTGCTAGCATATGGCAGGCAAAATAAACCTTTTTCTCCTTCCACTTCCATCCTGGTTATTTCTACCTTGATTTAAGATTTTTTAAATTGAAATTATGGGAAGGAACAGTTCTTATCAGGAACAGACAATTTCACATATCAAGCACATTTCAAACCAGCCTTCACTGCTGCTGTCCGTCACTTAGCTTCTCTCTCCAAGAGAATATCCAAGTCTCAAAAGACTGTCTGAAAGAGAAATGGAAAAAACAAAACAGTAGCATTACCTGTAAATTCCCCAGGGAAATATTCCTGTTGTACACTTCGATGCTTCCTCTTGGAACTATTGTTTCTGAAACACACCAACATAAATTTATTTATTTTTAAAGGTTGCTTCATTTCAAATGTTGCTTATTTCCTCTATTTCTCTGTCTGTCGCAGTCCTTTGCCCATTCTACCTTGCAAGGTATCCAAATACGTAGAAAAAAATAGTGTTTTTTCATTCATTGACAAGACACATGAATTGTTCAAATGCTTATTGATTTAGAAATAAATTCTTTTGGCAGCTACTAGGAAAACGCAGGTTGTAAAACCTTAGATCCCTACTAAGACTTTAGTATATAAAACTTAAATATATATTTACTTAAGAATACAATTCAGGTAGTTAAAATTGGCTTCCCAGTTTGAAATGAGCACCTGCTCTGTGATGTTAACATATGTTTCTCTGAAAGTTATCAATGGGGAAGAAAAGCCTGGAAAACAGCCACACTGAATTCTGCCTCTGATGGCTTCTGAAGCTGTTTTATGACCAATAGAGATCAGCCTTTAATCAATAAATCTGTCTCTGTTTTGACTGTAAAATGAAAAAAGTTTGCAGTGCCAAAGCCAAAAGGCATATTTTTTTTCCCACTATTCAGCAATTTTTTTTTCTCCTCATGTTCACTGGTGACAGAAAAAGAGTTTTGTAGGGATGCAATACATTTCATAAATTAGTTCCCATTGGAGATATTGTTGACTCCTGGACAACAAATTGGGCATGTTCTGATATCCCCTTTGTAGAAAATGCTTAATAGACATCAGCCTGGCAGCAAAAAAGAGTAAACAGTTGCTGAATTGTTTTGTTTCAGCCTGTGGAGGGAAACCAGCCAAAAGAACTTGAGATAGCAGTTAGGATCTAACTGGTAAGCGCTGCTGAGAGTGGTATTTGCCAGACTGCCAAGGAAGAAAGAAAGAAAAAAAATCTGATGCAGTGTGTATTGCTTTTCGGATTGAAGCACAGTGTTCAGGCCGTACAGATGGCAAACTAGCTTGCTTCTTGGGCATCCACCATGCCGCTGCAAACTCTTATTTTCTGTGAAGTGCTCAGGCTTATGGGTCATCCCCTTGATCATCCCTCGGTTGTGAAAGACACGAAAAGATTTTTAAAGAAATACATCCTACAGACATAAAGAAGCAAACTCTAGAAACTCCTCCTGGGAGGAGATGGACATAAAAGCAGGAGTAGGATAGCTGTATCCCATGCCTGTGATCAACATGAGGTGGCGGAAAGGCAAAGTTTTCTGCCACTGAGTTTATGAGAAGTGTAAATTTAGGAAAAATGTGGCTGCTCGTTTTTCCAGAGATCACCCTCAAGATGCAGATTGTTCCATAACTAGAGGCAGTAAAACTGATTATTTTACTCTCAGAATTGCTGGTGTAGAAGCTAAGTAAAGGGATTTAGGGATGAAATTAATTCAGTGATTGTTCTGTCAGGGGCAGAATGATGAAAGGCAAAGAATCCCCAATTTAGAGGCTCTGGAAGGAGGGAATGCAAAGAATCAGGGAAGCACGTGTTTCTTCTTTGTTGTTCATGTCACTTTTTTAGACCAAATATCTGATTGTACGAAAGTGTGCAGCCACCACAGTTCTAGAGCAAACAGAAGCCTGAGTTTTGTAAACTGAAGGAAAAGCAGAAGGGACTCCTGTGCCCAACAGGGTCATCTGTTCAAGTCTGATATTAAAAGGCTGTTTTATATGGGAAAATGTGCCTGCCTTAGGTGGATTATGGTCTTGTCAGGATCCCCCACTACAGTTCTAAAATATTCCTTTGGATAACTAGGCAATAGATGAAGATGGTAGGAAATTGGACAAGCTTCAGGAGTGGGATTTAGTCTGCAGTCTTACACCATTTTAGTGCCAACTCTCCAGGCCACCAGCTGCTGCTCTGGAAAGCTGCAAGCCTTCTACAAGTCCCATGGCCTGTTTGTGCATGGGTGTCTCAGATACCTGAGGAGACCTCATACAGCATGACAACTATGTTCAGGCAATTTTCAAAAAAGCTGTCCTTTACTTCTTAATGAACTGCACTTTATCTTAATGAAACATAACAAATGTTTGTTCTCTAATGAGAAGAAAAGGCAGACCACTGAAGTTACATTTGATTTCTAGGATTTTGATCTCTTATCAGCATGTGTCGCCAACTTGTCTGTGTGAGGTTTTCAGAGTACTGATTTTAAGATGTGTTGACCACTCAGTTGCTAGTGAAGCCAACTAGAAGCCAAATATTTTATATTTCTCATAGTTGCTTCTGAGTCCATGTTATTTCCCAATTGTGCTTTGGAGTTTAGATTACAAGGTTGAGATTTAGCTTTACTACTAATAGGAATGTTTGAGGGGTTGGAATAGTGGAATAGCTTCAGATCCATGGCTGGAGGAGCTTGTAAGAATGGATAATTTCTCAGGAAAACATGCTAAAGAGTGTGTGTTCAACATGCTAAAGAAGTTGTGAGGTGAGCCAGACTTCTCAAGGCATCAGAACCAAGACCAAACTCCTGGGCACGGTCTGGATACAGGCAATATGCATGTGCAGACCATACCTGGTGACTCTGTGCATCCATAGTTTCTTTTCCTTTGCAGTGGGCGAAGATGTCAGGAATGTTGCCTTTGATGATACGACAATTCCACAGACAGTGAGATATTAAGAAAATATAAGAAACAGTAAGTCTAGAACCATAATTTCACAGGAAATTTGTATTCAGGCTGCAAAAATATTACGTCCCATTAAAGGGAAAAGGAAAACAATCGGGATTTTCTTTTTACAGTAAAACTAAACACTCATTGGAAAATATTATGTGCTTACTTCCATATTATTGCTATTTTTCATATTGCCTAGCAGAAATTAAGGGTACAGTTTCAGGGTTGGCTTAAGCCAGTCTAGCCCTGTGTCACGACAGACAGGGGGCAGGTCCTCCCTCTCACGCCACTGCCCATTCCTTTAACAACTGACTGAAGAGTTGCTGATGGTGAAGCAAGGGTAGCAAGTACTAGTGCACTGCAGGGATGAAGGGGAGGACAGTGTTTCAGCAGTAGCCCTATAGTTCCGTTTAAACTGTTGTAAAACCCCAGGGTGAGAGCCCATCTCAGTAGGCACCATGCAAAAATCTTGGACAGATTTTGAGCTGAGCTGAGGGTGTTGCTGGCTTTTGAATTCTTTTTTCTTTTCATACTTTGCAATCCTAATGTGCTCTTGTTTGTTACTCATACTATTTGGGACAGTGATGGATGTTCACTTGCCACCCCTACTAAGAGACTTGATAAAGAGCAGGACCATAAGAGCTGGGTCCCACTGCAAGTGTTAAGTAAAGCACTTCATCTGTTCTGAGATCTGCAAACGGGAATCATAATGTTCCGTCTCTGCTTTGCTCTCACTTCATCTTATTAGGAAATGTGAATGGATAACTTACTCTGGAAACTTGGTTTGTCATTTGTGTTAATATAAGCATGACTAAGTGTCCTTAATTCTGACTAGTATTTTTGCAAGTCACCGCGATATGAATGGTAAGTGCTATGCTCTGTTACCATAGAAAAGCATAATGCTGCCTGTTCTTGTGCTGCAGTATTGCATTCACACTCTCACAGTCACTGCTCTGGTTAATCTGCTTTCCATGATTTGCTGGTTGTTTATCAGAAACGAGTCCCTCTGAGGAGACTCTTGGGAATGTTTTTTTCTTTGTGTTTCATTCTCTGATTAGGAGAATAAAAAACATGTGCCAGGTAAACCTATGCTCCCCGTTCCCCATTGAATCTCTTCTCACTGCAGCTATTTTACAGGTTGTTAAGTGCTAATGTGCTATGGTGTTTCAGGTCCATATGTTTAAAATGGGCTTTACATGCGCTCAGATTTTCTGCAAAATTCCAGCCCCTGAAACATCTCTTCATCCCTGGCATTTTTCTCTTCTTATTTTTATAATAACTGTTGTCAATTCCTTTGCTTTGCGATCTGTGATGAAGAGGGGTCTGTAGTTTCAGATTGTAATTACCTGAGACTATGTTTTATTTTGCTTGCTAAAAGAAGACATCTCATTTTTTGATACTAGGTGGTGTATTTACCTTTGTTTCTTTTGCTTGCTTGGTTGTTTGTAAACTGTTCCAATGAGCTTATGCACTGTTACCATGCACTGGGTTTTGTCCTTGAAAGATAAGCATTACAAACTTTTCATGGGCTACAGAGAAGGGGTAATTTTAAGCAAGTATTTTAATAATAGCAAAGAGACAATGTTCTGTGTTTAAACACAAGGACCTATCAATGACTTGCCCAATAAAAGCAAAGTGTATTATCTTGTCTTTATTCTTCTGCAAAGTCGGATCTTTTTAGAATTTATTACTGACAAATGCATAGGAGATTAACCTGTTTACCTGTTTTCTTAATGGTAATTTATGATGATATTATAATCTGCTCTGTGTAATGCTGTCTTACTCAGAGGAAATGAAAACAACTCTAGTATGAAGAAACCCTGTTGCTGTGGGTGACATCTAGTTGCCCTCACTGATGTTACACACCCCTTTGTGGAAGTGTTCACCTTTTCATTCTGCAGGTGTCCTTCCTGTAGGCTTTGCATTTGTGGGCTAGACAATTAGTTTCTGGAAATATGCCATAGCCAAGGACAGAGAGGTAGCGTAGGCAAGGGTCCTCAAGGCAATACTTAGTGTTATGATATCAACGGCTTGAAGGTGGTGGAATATGTCAGTNGTCAGTGCATCCAGCCCTTTTTTTTTTTTTTTTTGACTGAAGCTGATTTTAGCGCGGGCAAAGGAACATTGAGCGTGCTTTGGAAATCCTCCATGGAGCAGTCTTTTCAGCACCACAGCTTAGTGGTAACGTTCTTGCTACAGCCAGGAATAATAAAACAGCAGGGTTCTGATAGCTGAATGAAAACAACATCTAATTGCCTCTTTCTACGTTAAAGACTCCCCTCTTGGCTGATGTGCCTTCTGGAGGGAGGGACATTCATACGCAGCTTGGCCAGGGGCAGGCCAGTCATTCTGCATAGCCAACTTGTTTGTCTTTGCCATATCCCTGAAGCAGGGGTTCTAAGCACTCCTTTTTCCAGCTGAGAAACAAATACACAAAGCAGTTTTTACTTATTTATTTTTAATGGACTCTTTTGAAATCCTTGAGGTCAGCACAAAAAGTCAACAAATTTATGCATTGCCACGACATGATCTAACCTCAGCTTCCTTTCAGAGCTCTTGGTGGATAACCTCAGCACCCAGAACATCCTCTCCTTTCCCATTCCATGTCTCCTGCTTAGTGAGGATAACAGCTAGCAGTTTCAGCTAAGGATGATGTTAACATCTAAAATAAAACTTTCACAAAAGTCTCTGGAAAAAATGTGGATAATTACTATTAGCAGAGAAGACAGTATACACATGCTGTTATTCCTTTGCAGTTGAGAAAAGTGGTTGGAAAGGAGTTAACACTGATGAACATGCAGATAGCTGAACATGCAGAAATGTTTACATTTACCACACAGCCTGCAGTGTAGTTAACCTTTTATCTGATTTGCTACTGTTGGGCCTGTGCTTGGGTGGGGAAAGAGGAGGATCCAAAGGCTCTTGGATCTTTTCTTATATGTAATTTAATTAGGTGTGCTGATACTTTGATAGATGTAGGCTGGATGAGACTAGACAACTTAACCAGACTGGCTCAGGAACAAGTATTATCTCTACCTGGAATAAATTCTCATTAGAGTGCTTGTTTATTTTCCCTTTTCCACCCAAATGATAATGCAAATTAATGGAACCTGTTAAAGGTCTTATTAACTACAGCTTGTGTTTACCTTCTCCAGAAACTCCACCCTGGGAATACATACACCAGATCTGCTAGAAGCACTATCTGACTGTCTCTGGCTCAGGCTACAAATGATCTTCCATAGAGTTGGCTGAACAGGAAGGGATTAAACTATGAACAATGTAGAATGAGGTGGGTAATAGGGTTGAAAGGCTTTGATCTAGGCCACCAAATTCAGTCTAACATTGTTCAAGTTTTATGTATGGTTGGAATGGGATTTTTTTGTTTTATTTTTTTAAGTCACAGGCAGATAGCTTTTCAGCTCCAGATGGAAAAAACAGTGGGAATTAGTGGTCCTTTGGTAACCTCCTTCTGGAAATCATTTGCATCTGAGAGTTATTTCTTAGCCCAAATGAAGTTAGTTGGAAATCTCAGGGAACTTCTGAGAAGGCAGATGCTGGCATCACAGTATTATTATCCCAATATGCTTGGGTGTTAACAGTCTCAGCAGACACAGTGTTTGGTTTGTTTTCATCCCTCTGTTTGCTTGTCTTACTTAGAAAGAAGCCTACTGCTGGGAGACCTGAATTACTTCTACATCTGTTAGACAGGGGTTGGGTATATCCTTTTCGCTAACTTTCAATCTCATATCTCTAATTTTCTAGATAAAGAAAAATAAACATACGCTGTCGATTTTGATAATTACTGAACTTGCTGATGGCTTGAAAAGGATAAATTTGACTGTGTCAGCTAAGAAGGTCTGTCCAGTATTGCCCAGTTTTAAGTGATAAGAAATCTTATCACCATTCATAGGAGCAGGCCTGCTCAAGTTACAGCTTAAGCAACATTTTGTTAATAAAATGTTTTGCAATTCAATCTGCTGTTGAACAGGCAGAGCAGATAAAATTAGGGGTGGTGGAAGGATACTGGATCTTAGACATGCACACACCTTGTAAATTTAGGGTAAATTAAGTAGATAGCTGCAGAGCTTTGTAAAA
>RSEF01000001.1:112451626-112468809 GCA_003993805.1 Himantopus leucocephalus | reverse complement strand
GGCAGGGGGTGGCACTGGGTGAGCTCCAGAGGGCCCTTCCAGCTCTCACCAGTCTGGGATTCTGTAACGTATACAGAAGAGCCCATGCTGTCTCAAAGGTATATATAAATTTACTTTTGTGTCGCTCAGTGTTTATTTGGTGTTTTGGTATTTCTAGGCATTTCAAAAGGAATGCCGGTGCCTTTTCCGCATAGGAAGTGATCCCGTAGTCACTGCTGTCCTTGAAAGGATATCTTGACTTAACATTGCTCAAAAACTCCAGATAGATAGCTAACTGGTTTACTAACATTCCCAGATTCTTCCTCCTCAGGATGGTACAGACAGAATCAGACCACAAAAGGCAGCTCTTAACTAAAAAGGTTAACAGAACTGCAGTATCCTCAGTGGTGTGGTGTGGGAACACACTCAGGACTTTTAACCTTAGCTGAAAGTTATGCTGCATTACATATTCTACCTGGTAAAAGCTAGTCTGTACAGAACTCCATTGGCCTAATAGTTGGACACCTGAGGTTAATTTCCTTAATGGAAGGGGTTTTTAAACCACTGTGCTGGTGCATGTTCAGTTGCTAGCTTTACAACACAGGTCACTACATAATACAGCCTAAATGTTTAATCTTGCGGGTAGGACTTCTTTTTTATTTGGAAAAATATTGTAACATAAAGCATACACAGTTTAAGTCAATGTTTACATTTGTGTACAAAAGAGTTACTGGGTTGTATTATGGAGAAGTACACCAGCTTCTAGACCACCCTTCAGACATTAGCAACACATTTGCTTTTGCCAGAACATCACCAGTTATACAAGATCAGTTCAGGAGTCTGAAATTCTCACTCGCCTAACTTTGGATTAGGAACCTGAAATCACAAATTTGTTATATTTCTCAGATCACATTTAAACCCCTAAGTAAATATTGAGCAATTCTATGCAATTGTCAAAGTTGTAAATACAGCTGTATCAATAAGAATGCTCTAAGCAATTTTCCAAAGTACAGACGAACACTGTCAATTGTGGAAGTTTAAAAGAAATCCAGTAAGGGCAAATCTAATAATCTAAGATACACCACGTCATTTGTGCAATAAAATGTAACAATCATATTTCTTCATATTTGTAACATTAGATAAGACACTGTAACGATGGTTAATTTAAGCTTGAGAGTAATTTGCCATAATATGCACTGCAAGTCTAACACTTGTCTGAAGCTGCACTGAGTGTGAAAATGTAACTATTCAGGTTACAAACTATGAAGCTAAATTAGTGTCACAATAATATAGATTAGGGTATACGCTGGACAGGACAGCTGTAGGTGTTGATGGGATGTGACATCCAAAGCACTGTTTATCTATATATGCAAACTATACGGGACAGACATACAGAATAAGAGATCCAATTCTGTACTATTAAGTACTTGACAAAGAGCGCGAGCATTATTGCTTTTGTATTGATCATTCTGTTTCTGGATCACTTTGCTTCAGATAGCTGTGGAACCAGACAAATTAAAGAACATAGATAAAAGTCAGACACAGACGTATGTAGAATACACAAAGATTCTAGAAGAAGGGATGGAAACTCCTACCAGTAGAGTTAATGTCCAGATGACAGAAGTGTAAGAAGTTGTAACAACTTCAAGACTAAATTAGAGATCATCTACTAGTAATAAAATCACTTATGTACCATCCACAGAACAGCCAAAATAATAACATTCAGATAGAAAAGGACAGGGTGGAAGACTGTGGACACCAGACCCAACTATCGCTAAGAGCTGAAATGGAGTCTAAGATTAGCAAATTGCTTCTACAAAAATACATAAAAAGGCACAAGACTAATTTTCTCCTCCAGGAGTAACCCCAAGAGGACAATGTTATCAATCAGCTTAATCTTGTAAAATAGCACAGGTTGTGATTTCAACCTGAATGTGTCAGAGTGATACTATCTATATAGTATTTTCTTTCTCTAAGGAAAGAAATCTTGCAGAAACTATAGCAAAAAATGTGCTAAAACAAGATAAAGGCAGCATATTAGAAAATGCAAAATTTAATATGTCAGTTTATGCACCCCCATTATGATTAATTTCTTTAATACTACTGTACAATTTTTCTGCAGTCCTGGCCTCAGCCAGCAAACGAGCAGGATCTGCTACTAATATGCATCAGAGTTGTGTAAGAACAGGCATTTGACAAGAGGAGCCCTGCCTTGTTTGATGCAGAGGTGGAAAGGTACTGGAAAAAAAGGCTTTATGGTCTAGGCGAAGAACTTCTGCTTGAGGAAACAGGATTTTATCTTTGCCTTTCAACAAAGGTTCAGTGACATGAAGCATGTCATTCAGATTAGTTTTTTTTTTAAAAAAAACACTACACAAGAGCTCTTCAACTTCTGGGCATCCGTCATAAAATTTACTTGGAATCCAACTAGAAGAAATCATGAAAGCACTTATCTGCAACTGTAGTCAACAGAGCCATGACATGAATATATTAGATAGATAAAACCGGACACTAGTTATGTCAACTTTGATAATCAACACTAGTAAGAAGTCTCCTTGTTTCTTTTGTGGGTTTTGTGTTTTGGGTTTTTTTTTGTCCGGAGTTCTTTGAAAACCATTTTAAGCACTCTACCTTGGAAGCTTGAGAAGCAACCATCTTCGTAGTTGACTTGAATACACACAAGGCTTATGCTGATCATGCTAACATAACGAGGTCATCAAGGTGAACATGGTAAACTATCACAGAACACAGGACAGCACGAGACAGTGGTCTCAATAAAAAAAAATAATCGTATTATTAAAGCCATAATAATACCTGTCTGGAAGGGGAATATTGTGTTTTTATAGGATATTTCAGAATGAGAATGGTTCCCTTTTACCGTACCAGCATGTTAAGGGCTTTTTCGAATGAGCACAAAGACACTCAAATTAAAACCTCGAACATTTTGTTTATCCACATAGGAATTCAACAAATCCCAAGTGGTAATTAACATGCTTTAATGAGTTCTATAACGACAAAGTAGTCACCTCAATTTACACTGAAGCTAGTGAGGCCAAAAAATACTTGTGACTTCACTGAAGAACAAATTTTAAAAAAAAAAAAAAATCAAAGTTGTGTTGCAGTCTGAACTGATTTAAAAGTCTGCTGTTGCCACAAAGGAAAGGAATACCTTACTCAAACATGACACCTGTTGTGTCCTTCACTGGGCAACCTCAACACACTATCCTGGCAAAATACACTTCTGGCTTCTCCATCATTTTGACACTACTCACACTGGTATCCAACAACAGAGAAAGGAGAAAGAAAACAGCAGGGTGAGAAGCACTCTTCTCATCAAAGCAACGTATTTCATCAGCTTGTGCCATGTTATGCAACTTAGCTATCAAAACCTCATGGAAAAATCTGGAAACAACTCGTGTCTCCTGGAATAAGGGATGCATGTGATGCCTCTCAAGGCTTGGTAAGAAACCAAGTTCTGAAATCAAACTTTAAAGTTGTACCTGGGAAACAGATGACCAGCTTGTAATGGGAGATGGAGTTGAACAGCCTATTTTGAGTATACTGCTCAGATGTCCTGCCCTTCTTGATCTGTCATGCCTCCAACTACATTATAAAAAAAAATCAACTGGACCTAACATAGCCACTGATAAAGATAACATGAGATAAAAGATCCAAGAGGTCTTTGTGGGAAAGCAGTGTAATCTCAAAAGGTAAAAATAACACAAACAGCAAATATTTCAAATAAAATCCTCTCACTCCTCCTCTCTTCTGCCCTGAGCCCCCTCTGCTGAGAAATGAGAAGCAATTTGAGGTAGTCATGTCTACCAGTAAGGGAAGCCTTTACTAGCTTCCATGCTTTCTACTAATAGCTTAAAGCATTCTTCTGCCCTCAGTCACAGAGAAGCACACGCTTCACTCCCAGCTCCTAAATTCAAGCCTCCTACCTTGGAACTACGCTGTGACACCTCTACCTGAGACTTGAGCTTTTACGTCTACAGGTTTTTGTACGGTTTGATATACAACTGTCATAAGACTTTTCTCCCGAGCAACTTGTGATCACGTGTCTTCCTCTGTGTTTACTCACAATCACGGCTTTATGACAAACAAGATGGAGTTCAGGGACAATTCCCTCAGCCTGCGCAATTCTTTGTTCCGGGTATTTTCTCAACCTTCAATCAAGGAAGGAAGACTGACACAAAACTCAGCAGCCCCTCAGGAGTCCCATGAGCAAGGAGAACATTCACAAACGCCGCCCGCCTGCGCTGCAGCAGCCGGTGCCATGACGCCGGGCTGTTCCCCCAGCCCGGAGCCAGCAGGCTCCAGACCGGGGCGCTCCGCAGAGCCGCTGAAGAGGGCACCACTCCCTCCTCCCCGGGCCCGAGGGGAGAGGCCCGGCCAGCAAGGCTTCGGCCGGGCCGGCAGCCCACGGCCGCGCCCGCGCTCCAGGCCAGCGCCGACCGCTCTGCCCCGACCCNCCGGGGGGGGGGGGGGGCAGAGGGTGTCACGCAGCTCCGCTGCCAGCGAAGGCGAGCAGCCGCCAGAGGTGCCTGCCAGGGAGACGGGCGGAGGAGTCAGGCGCCAGCCCCGAGACAAAATGGTTCCCCCCGGCCCTGGCGCGGAGCCGCCGGCCCCGCACACAGGCGCGATCCGGGCCGTACCGGGTCATGCTCCCCTCCTCGACACCGCAAGCGGTCTGTACTCACTCTCACGACGCGGACATTCAGGAGCGGAGGGGCCAAGTCGCGCCGGGCCCGCGGGCTGCCGAGCCGGCCGCCTCCCCTGCAACACAATGGCGACCGCGCCGCGACTGCACGGCTGTCAATCACCGCCCGCGCCCCGCCCGCGCCCAGCTCTCGCGAGAACTGCGGCGGGAGCAGCCTGGGGGCGGCGGGGGGGCCGCTGGGCGCGGGGGTGGCCCGGCCCGGCCCGAGGTGGCCCGGCCCGAGGTGGCCCGGCCCGAGGTGGCCCGGCCCGAGGTGGCCCGGCCCGAGGTGGCCCGGCCCGAGGTGGCCCGGCCCGAGGTGGCCCGGCCCGAGGTGGCCCGGCCCGAGGTGGCCCGGCCCGAGGTGGCCCGGCCCGAGGTGGCCCGGCCCGAGGTGGCCCGGCCCGAGGTGGCCCGGCCCGAGGTGGCCCGGCCCGAGGTGGCCCGGCCCGAGGTGGCCCGGCCCGAGGTGGCCCGGCCCGAGGTGGCCCGGCCCGAGGTGGCCCGGCCCGAGGTGGCCCGGCCCGAGGTGGCCCGGCCCGAGGTGGCCCGGCCCGAGGTGGCCCGGCCCGAGGTGGCCCGGCCCGAGGTGGCCCGGCCCGAGGTGGCCCGGCCCGAGGTGGCCCGGCCCGAGGTGGCCCGGCCCGAGGTGGCCCGGCCCGAGGTGGCCCGGCCCGAGGTGGCCCGGCCCGAGGTGGCCCGGCCCGAGGTGGCCCGGCCCGAGGTGGCCCGGCCCGAGGTGGCCCGGCCCGAGGTGGCCCGGCCCGAGGTGGCCCGGCCCGAGGTGGCCCGGCCCGAGGTGGCCCGGCCCGAGGTGGCCGCGCGGGTGTGGGGCGGTGGGGGAGCGGCTGTGTGTGCGCAGCGCGAACGGTGCCGGGAGGAGAGCCGAGGCCGCGGGGAGCGGTGCTCGCCGCCGCCGCCGAGAGGTTAAAACTGGGGCACTCCGCAAAGTGGGATCGGAAAAATCATATTGGAGGCAGGGTTCCTTTTTTTTTTTTTTTATTTGTGGAGAAACATCCCAAAAGCCACACTTTGAATCGACGTTCAACGTTCAGCCTTAAAACTGCAAGCAGAGGTTTTGGGTGTCCTTCGTGTGCCACGTACTCTTCGAATTTCACTGCTGTTCTGTACGTAAATCCGCTGTGTGTCATGGACAGCCACAGGTAGCCTGGATTTGAGTTCAGTTCCCTGAGGGACATGGCGGGATGGCAGTGTTGGAGAAAGCCGCCTCAACTGCAAAGCGGTGGAAATTGCATTAATTTTCATTGTATTCAGAGTTCAGATTTGTCCTCTGGAAAGTAACAGATTTTGGCAGACATTTTTACTTGGGAGGAAGATTTTGCATGAGTTACGAAGACAGGAGATAATCTTTCCAAATCCTGAAAATGCCAAGCCTTCACAAAAGGTGTCAGTCCTAAACAAACGATGGTTTCCAGTGTCCCTGCCCACTACACAATACAGCAGAGGTCTCGCACTGTTGTGTTTCCTGAACCAGGCTCTCAAGGCGACGTGTTGTGTTGTTGCGACGGAGTCTGGGCTTCTTATCGCTGCTCTCACTACGCTCAGTATGTTATTGATCCAATATCCATCTGTCATCAGTGTATAGCAGGGCTTTCCTGAATCCCAGTGTCACAGCAAGTGCCAGAGATGGCATTGTTGCAAGTCAGATAAAGGGGTGTGCAATAGTAGCAGGCTGGCCATTTTTTAAGGGAGGAAAAAAGAAGAAGAAAAAACCAACCCCCCAAAACCAGAAAACATGACAAGCCACCCTGGCACACAGCTACAACACATAGAAATTCAGTGTGTGCATGCCTAATAGCTCTGACAGATCTGGGACACGTGTAAGACCAGCCAGGCTGGTTAGAAACTAGCCAGGTGGCATGTCTAAATGATAGGACAGTCCTATGTTTAGCAATATCCTTGATTGTGTTTCCCATTCATGCTTTTAAATTTATTTTTCCATGTGTTTGGATTGTGAGAGGTTTTATTCACTGATTCTCTTCCATGGAGAAATGGTGGGCAAAGTACGAGTGAACTGGAGATGAGGACAAAGGGCTGGGAAGAGGTGTAAACAGAGAGAGAAGCAATTGAACAAAACTGATAGAAGAGAAAGGCTGCTGGGTTTTTTTGCTGAAGAACTTGTTGCCTTTCACCAGCATGCCCAAAGCAATTCTTACTGGACTTGGAAAAATCTTGTCTATAGCCGCCGGAAGCAGGCTGCTGCCCCTGCCAATACCATTTATTTGGCGTATCTGTCTCCAGCAAAAGAGGACAGCTGGGAATGGACTTAATGAATCATTCCAGCAGTAGTGGCTGCCCTTTTTCCTGGTTAGCAAACAACACTTACAGAAAGAGTTATATCTACATTAAATTCAGTCCTTAAAGGAGGCATTCTGTCTTTTAGGCATGCACAAATCAACAGTAATTCACAGATCAAGCAAAATGATTGTGTGAATGTAGAGGACAGAGCACACAGCCCTCCTGCAGCCAGAACAGATCATGGCCACCACTAAGCGAGTCCATTATGCTTTTCTTTTTAAAAGCAAGTTAAAAGGTAAGTAGGGCAAGCTCTATACAATACAAAACTTCAGAGGTCTTCAACTCAGTCTCACTGTCATCAGAAGAGGATTTACTGCGGGTGCTAAGAAAGACCACAGAATCGTAGAATGGTTGGCGTTGGAAGGTACCTTAGAGATCACCTAGTTCCACCCCCCTGCCGTGGGCAGGGACACCTTCCACTACACTACACAAAAGCTGTTTTTCCACAAATGATTGAACTTTTCATAGAGTCTGTCCTTAACTTCAGTAGATCATAGTCTGAAATTTTAAGATGATCTGAATTTGGTGTTGCCTAGTTGTCTAGTTTTAAGCTACCCATGTTAGTAAGTCATTCTTAAGTAAAATTCACTTCTAATAACCATCTGGAGATAGACACTTTCCAAATAGTTTTCATATTGTTTCTGACCAGGCTGCAAGAATTTTATTAGAGAGCACTAATAATTTTTTTTTAATGCAGTTTAGATTGCATCTTTACTGTTCATTTGTTATGAAGGCAATATCCTAAGAATTTTGACCCTCTCCTTGCAGTGAGAAATGGCAGCAAAATGGTCCCAAATCAAGAAAATGGTTTTGGATGTGGCATGGTGGTTTTTTTTTAATAGATGGTCCCAAATATTATAGCAACTATTCATGTTTGTAAAGCTGGGCACAGGCAGGAGGAAGACCTCCATGGATAGCAGACATTGTGTCTTAGAAAAAGGAAAATGCATCCTTGAGTGACACGTCAGTCCATTCAACACATAATATGAAATACAATTTTTTTAATACACCACCTGCTGTGTATGCGTAGCTTAGACTTCAGAAAAGGAATAGGTTGAAGAACTTGCAGACAGACAAAACCAGGGCAATCTCAAATCATCCTTCTACTCTGTTTTTTTCTGCATTGAAGAGTTACTTTAGGTTATATGTGGACTTGTTCTTTTTATTGTATCAGCTAAAACAAGTACTATGGCGATAGTCCCTACAGTTGACTCTATACAAGTTCTAAGGGCTATCTTCAATTAGTTTAACCCTCACCTTTTCTTCTTTGGGTTGTACTTTAGCAGCAGGCTGTTGTGAGCATGACGCTAATTATATTATAGGTTCCCTGGCTTCCAGCCTGCCAGGAGGAGTTGTGGGGTTGCTCCTGGTTGACTTGCTAAACAATAAGGCTGCACCTTATAAGTAAGTTTAGAACGTGTTACAGAGGAGGGAAAACTGGGATGAGAGGAAAAGCAGAGTTCATGTTAGACTGTCTATAGTAAACATTACATGAGAAAAATTTCTGAAAGTGGACAGTGAACTAGAAAATTGTCCTCAGAGGACAAATCCAAATCACGGTCCACAACTTAAACAAACCTTGTAACTATGGTGACGGTGAAAGGCTCATTCTAATCATCCAAACTGCAAAGTACACGGTCGTGGTATGAAAAAAGAAAAAAAATGAATTTATTGCAGAGACAAAAGAATTTAGAACAGATAAAGCCTTAAAGAAATGACTGTGATACTACAAGTGAGAAAGATTGCATAATTCTTACAGAAATAAATAACCTGTCAAAATACATGTCTAGCCTTTACAATGCAGGCATTTTGAACAGTAATTTTTTTAAGGCAAGGTCAAAATCACTGCTTTTAAACTTTTTTATATGGGAAACTGATTTAAATAAAAACTGATTTTGATTGGGAAGCTTTGAAACTAAAAGACTTTTTAACTTTATTGAAATCAAACTGAAATAATTTTGGCCCATACAGATCCCAGTTTTGTGAGATAAAACACTGCGGTGCACACCCATTTTAAAAAGGTTTTCTTCTTGTTACTTTACCTTATAAGTCTGTACTCCCTTTTCAGTATCCAGAAAAAAAAAATTGTCCAGTGTTCCTGATAATTAATATTTTTTAAGCATAAAAATATTTACTTCATTCTGTTACCAATTTATTTCAATCAAGAAGGGTTTATGTGCCTTCTGAATTACATCCGTTCTTGCTTTGAAAGAGTGTAAAGTAGAAGGCAATGAAACCATATTAATGGGTTAAATTTGTCAGGTAATAATACTTTGGGTAGATGGACCAAGGGTACCCCTATCTTCTTTTAAACTTTTAGTTTTAGACTACAGATAGATTTTGCAAGCTTAAAGAATGCATCTTAAAAATTACAGAAATATTTTAGAATTGTTAAAAATTATTTGGTTTTGTTTTACAAAGGTGGTTAGTTTTTTTACTGTAGCTACTATTTCTGGAATTCTAATATTATAGAATGTGTCAATGTTTTAAAATCTTTGTTTAAAGTCTACTTCCTTCAACTGCATACTCCAAGTCAGGAAGAAGTCTAAAGCTCTATGAGGCACAGAATTCAACTTCTAGTCATGTTTGATTCACCGTGGAGCTCTTACAGCTGATTTGAATTAAAAACATTGATCAAATTCTTCTGCTGGTTTGTCTTCTCAGAATACCTATATTCTCTTTCATTCATCTTTGTGAAGTAACTAATCTTCTTTCTAAAGCCAAGGCAAATATTAAACAGAGATACATCAAATTTAAACAAAAAAATAATTCAGAACTAACATATTCTTCAGCAGACCGCAGGAACCACAACTTTCCCATTCCCAATAGCTTTTATTACATGCTTAAAAAAAAGAAAAAACTATGTGTTTTTATACAAGGTATACAAATGCCCTAATAAATAGGAAGAATTCTTCACATGAAATCACATATATGGATTGATTTACATTTTTTAATGCATTAAGCTAATAGTGAAAAGTCACAAAACATTTTAGAGAAAATAGAATGTTTAGACATCAATATTCTCTTCCGTCTTCCTATCCAGGTCGATGTCTTCCGTTAGGGATGGTGCTTGGAGATTTAGGAATACCTGATCTCTGCAGGTGCAGAAAAACCCAGGTGGCAGTTCATTTCTATTGCTTAACGCAGGCTAGAGCAGTGGAAATTACTCCTTTGAAGATGAAAATGTCTTTGCTTATTGTCATTTAGGAAGAAATTTTTGCTACTGAAAACTTAAGAAAACTTGGATAGCCTTAAGAGATCTTTCTATGTGCCTAAGTTATAAGAATCAAATAATTGCACAAACCCAACACATATATATACATAAACATACGGGGTTAAAAAAGTTTTTGAACACGAATAATAACAATGTAAGATTTTACCAAAATCTATCTGTTACTGAGGATAGTATGAAAGTAGGGTGGGGAGTACAATATGTTTTACTACTGTCTTGATGAGAATGGACCGGAATCCTGAAACAACATAATTATTGTTATGGTGTTA
The DNA here is from genome assembly GCA_003993805.1 of Himantopus leucocephalus. Taxonomy (NCBI): domain Eukaryota; kingdom Metazoa; phylum Chordata; class Aves; order Charadriiformes; family Recurvirostridae; genus Himantopus; species Himantopus leucocephalus. The sequence goes on along the minus strand of RSEF01000001.1, from coordinate 112,458,308 downwards.
TTGTGACTAATTTAGTGTTAAAGCAGAGAAGGAAGTGGGAGGAGCAAAGCACTAGGAATTATTAGTTGCACATGTACACACAACAAGGCAATCATTGTGCTTTTCCTGTAATTGAAATACAGGCAGTAGAGTTTCTCTCTCTCTCTCTCAAAATAACTACTTGGATTTATTATTTTATTTATTTATTTTCCTTAATTTATATTATGTTCATCATTTTTATGGGTAGGAACAAATGACTATCATTAACACAGACGAAATTTTCAATTCTTGGTGAAACTACACCTCTCTGTTGCTCTCGTTATATGGTTGAAAAGATTAATATCCCTTTCCTGAGGTTCAACAAAGAAAAAGTCAAAATGAACAATTGTGTTTTGCTGTGCACTTAACAAGATCAGACTAAATCTCTTCTTCTTGTGCCTAAGACAAATGAGGAAACAAATGTCAAGAAGATTTGACTTAATCAAGTGTGGGGTTAGGTACACGGTTCTGGCCTCTGCTGTTGTAGGTAGCAGCAGTGTATTTCACCCGTGGAAGAGTTGCTCAGCTACTCCCTGGCTGCCCGACTTTCTTCTGCTTTACGGTGCAGGTGTGGTAGATAAAGTAATGTAGTTTTTTTTTAAAAATACAAGTCTTGATTTAAAACGAAAGGGCAGGTACATAAATACAACAAAGGCCTAGTTAGAGTTTAACTGATGACAAGTGATTTGCACTAAAAAACCAAACCATATTTTCTATTGTGTCTATTTTACACCAACTTAAGGAATTGAGGGAGAAAAGGAAAGGATTTTGTTTTGACCAAGGATGGGGAGCCACCAGTCAGCAGAGATGGGAAGGGGAGAAAGCGGAGATGAGGTCACGCTTCTGCTTTTGGTGTAAGGAATTCTTGGAGGTGTTTATCAGGGAGGGGCACGTGGGCCTGCGGCAGCATGTCTTCACCTTTGCCTGCCAGGGAGGACTGGAAATAACAGGAGGACAACACAGACAATGCTGGAAACAGATCAGGGAGTAAAGGTGCTCCTTGATTCCATGGGATATTGGACAATGGGGGCATTTTTGTTGCCCTTTGTCGAGTTTGTCACGGCTGTGCCGATATGCACCATGCGTGTCTCACAGACCGTGAGACTGGACACTCAAGGTGTTTGTGGGAAGCGACACCAAATAGCAGACTCACAGCCCAGAGCTGTACGTCGAAAACAGGTGGTGACACACATCTTCAGTCTTCATTTTTATGGCAACCGATGATTTTATCCTCCCAGACAGAGACTGATGCTAAAAAATATATTTTCTTTCTCATGTGCCATTAAGGGTCAAACAAGAACATAACTGGTTTTGATGCTTTGTGTCTTTTTTCAGAGGATGTGCTGTACGCAAGTTACCTGAAGCAGGCTTTTGCCTTCATCTCGCTTGAACGAACTCAGGGGAGTCTCAGAGCACACGGTGCTTCTAGCCGTGGAGTCCTGAGCGCGGTGTGCCGTCCCAGTAAGCAGGTCCAGCCTTTCCGTCTGCACTGTCCTACTCTTTGTGTGCTGGGTCACACTAAGTTGTTCTGACCTCCATATAAATGTTCTCATTTATTTTTATGTCTCCCAATGGAACAGGCTGCCCACAGCATACTGCTATTATATGCTGACTGGCAGGACCTGCTTTTTGCCAGTACTTTATTTGAGCTCAATATCGTTTGCTTGTATTTGGCAGCAGAAAGAAATGGTTTCGCACTAAAGAATCCTAAAATACTTTCATACTTTACAGTGTGTCTGTTTTGTGCACTCATCAGTCTTTGGGAGAGTGCTCAGCTTTGCTGTTCCTTTCCACAATCCCACACTCCCTCATCAGAGCCCGACGCTGCGGGCTGTCGCATGACTGCTAAAAGAGATGTCAGGGAGAGGGAGGTAGGTGGGGGGTGTGGGGGTGTGGTGGCAACGATATTTATGAATAAGTCATGGGTGTTAATACTTATGCTGACTAATGAATGGTAAATACTAAGGGACAGCATACCCGGGCAATTGCATTCCACGTTACCTGCCATGACTGGTAAAGCCCAGTATGCTTTGCGTGCGAGCAGAGCTATACCTTCTTCTGTTTCTAAAAATGAGTATGACTTAAATTAAAATGCAACGTGCGTCCTAGCCCTGGCACAATTAGACAGACCATGCTGCAGGGCCGACCTGATAGTTTTGAACAGAAGCAGCATCCAGCACATGTTCCCACACGGATACTGTAATAATGGACGTAGTACCACAGTCCATCGTGGGCACTAGCTTCTAGACGAGGAGGCGGTCTTACAAAGAGGAGCGTTGCTAGTCTGTATTAGCATTATCTCTAATGTTACACAAGGATAGTTCAATAGCTCTGCCCCAGCACTTGCGAGCTTTTGATCCTTTCCATTTAAGTGAAGTTCCAAGGACAGAAATGTAGGAGTTGGCTCTACATCTATTATCATTCCTTTATATTAATGGTGTTCCTGCTGTACTGTTCTTAATAGTTCGTCACTCTTTTAATGTCCTAAGTACGTGAAGGAAGCAGAGGTGGTTTTCTCTGTCTTTACCTAAAAATCAGTGTGACTATGAAGCAAAAAATTAGCTTGCTGATTGTGCAGTTCTTCCAGCGTTACCCCAATGCAGAGCACACACAAGGAATTTCTACACTAATTCCAGTAGAGAAACACTTGTAAATACCGCAGTCATGTTTCCAATGCTGTTGTGCATTTATGTTCTACACCTCTTTTTTGAGAGAGCAAAATGCATATGAGCGTGAATGATGGGAAAGAAGAATTCCTACAAATTGAATATTAGGTTGCTGACACAATGCAGTCAATTACTTTTTAAAATATGCTAAATACAAGTCTTTGAGGGCATATGCAAGGCTAAATAATTTACCAAAAATTTTCTTATTGATTTAATGTTAATAAAATTTTAGCTGTCAGCTCTGTAATATGACTCCACAGACATTCCCTCCTCATTTGAAAAAAAGGGAATATAGCCTTGCTGCTTTCTCCAAAGATCATTTGGAGTGTTGCAAATAGATTGGAAAATCCCCTCTGAAATAATCAGTACAGCAAAATAACACAGGAAAAAAAAAGATTCCTCCAATCTTAGCTGGAATTTTTTTTTAAGACTCTATAACTTAGAATCAGAAATTTAAAAGTCATCTTGAAATGTGTTGAAAACTCCTGATACGCACGTAAGTGTACATATATACACATACACATATAAGTGTATATATATACACATACACATACAAGTGTACATATACACACATGACAAGCAGTATCTTCTCACTCTCCATTTTATACAGTGAGGGGATGATCCTGGAGATTTGTCCTTGAAGTAAGTATGGATCTTGCTAAGTAGTGAGTAGGCTCAACCTGAAATAAGGAGGATCTAGTTCTGGGTGAGTAGTCATGAGAAGGGAATTTGAGTGCCATGAAGCCAAGGGGTCAAGGCGGAACTGAACTGTACTCCCTTGTTAGAACACAGGAATAGCCACATTAAGCTGATGAAAGGCCCCATCAGTGTGGTATCTCCTCTCAAATAATGGCTGGTAGCCACATAGAGGAGAACAACAGGACAAAGCACACTGTGAAACTTTCCTGTTTCACCAATCCCAGATTTCAGGAATTTGGACATAATACCCATGTTTTCAACAGCCTTTGATGGATCATAACTTTACTTAATTGTTTTTTGAAACTTTTTGGATATTTTTATACATCCTGTGGTAGTAATTCCAGAATTTAGCTTTGTGCTGTGCAAAAAAAGGATCCTCTTGTTGTTTGTTTAGAACTTGCTATCTGATAATTTGATCTGATACTTCCTAATTCTTGCAATAAGAGAAACAGCAAATAATTTTTTCACTTTCAAGTCTGACTTTATAGATGCCTGTCATCTTTACTTTAAGTATTGCCTCTCCTGAGTTACAAGATTCTAGTCCATTTTTCAATCCATAAGTTCTTCTATAACTTTGAACATCCTTTCTTTTCATTTTTTTTGGTCCTACTGGATCTTTTCTGACAGGAGTAGCTGGAACAGAGCTGACTGTTCAGGATGTCGGCACACCATGGATTAATAGTGGTTTAGTGGTGCTTTCACTATTGTACTGTTTTCCCTTTCTAAGCATTTATAACATTGTACTTGGGTTTCAGATCACTACAGAGCATGAAGAAGTACAGGTGCTGAAGGATTCAGTCTGGGGTGAAGTTCGTACTGCTGCCCAGAAGGAGTGTTGCACAGCGCCTCCTCCTTATGCTGGATTCTAAAGCGAACGGGAGAAGCTGCCTGTCACTGTATCTTGTGTTATTCCCGTACTCTCACTAGGTATCTATTTTTAGCTTGTACTGGGTTTACGTGGCAAGGGTTTGGTAGTGGGGGGGCTGCAGGGGTGGCTTATGTGAGAAGACACCAGGAGCTGCCCCCGTGTCTGACAGAGCCCGTTCCAGCTGGCTCAAAGACAGGCCCACCGCTGGCCAAAGCTGAGCCCGTCCGAGATGGTGGTGGTGCTTCTGTGATAACATATTTAAGAAAGGTTAAAAACACTGTGCTGCAGCTGTGTGAGAGGAGCGAGAAAAATGTGAAACAACCTTGCAGCCACTGAGGTCAGTGAAGAAGGAGGGAGAGGAGGTGCGCTAGGCACCAGAGCAGAGATTCCCCTGCAGCCCGTGGAGGACCCCACGCCACAGCAGGGTCCTGGCAGAAACCATGGCCCATGGAGAGCAGTCCATGCAGGAGCAGGTTTTCTGGCAGGACCTGTGGCCCACGGGGGACCCACACCGGAGCAGTCTCTTCCTGAAGAACTGTACCCCATGGAAAGGACCTGTGCTGGAGCAGTTTGTGAAGGTCTGTGTCCTATGGGAGGGACCCCATGCTGGAGAAGGGGAACAGTATGAAGAGGAAGAAGTGGTAGAGAAGTGTGTACTGGTTTTGGCCGAGCTAGAGGTAATTTTCTTCGTAGTAGCTTGTATGGTCCTATGTTTTGGATTTGTGATGAAAACAGTGTTGATAGCAGGAATGTTTTATTGCTGAATAGTGCAATCCCCATTCCCCATCCCCGCTGCACCACTCGTGGGGGAGGAGATAGAAGAGTCAGAACAAAGGAGAAAAGTTGAGCCTGGGAAGAAGGTGGGGGGGTGGGGTGGGGGTGGGGGGGTGGAGGGAGGGTGACTTTTGTTTTGGCTTTGTTTTTCACCATCCTGATGAATTTTAAATTGGCAATACGTTAAATTAATCTTCCACCAGTCGGTTCTGTTTTGCCCCAACGGTAATTAGTAAGTGGTCTCCCTGTCTTTATCTCAAGCCACGAGCTTTTTCATCTTCTTTTCTCCCTCTGAGCTATTGAGAAGGGGGAGTGGGAGAGTGGCTTAGAGGGCGTCCGGCAGCCAGCAAAGGTTAACCCACCACATAGACACTGTTGGAAACAAGACACTGCCCTGGATAGGCTCATTTTCTGACTGTGGGTAGGCAGACTTGTGTGTTTATTCACACTCTTAGAATGTCCCATAAGTAGGAAAGGTGTCAAACTAAATCTCTGCCAATTACTGAGTTGTTCCTTTCTTGCAGCGTGAGTTTGATAGCTCTACTGGAAAGATGGCTCTACATCAACCTGAGAGAGGTCTATTAATTAGAGCGGATAGTTGCGTGACAGAAGGAGAGTTAGAGAGGACACATAGCTGTCTTGTAGCAAATATCTTTACTATTTTCACTGTGTCTGAGGTTATAGGGCTGTTGGAGAGTTCAGTACAGCAAGTTGAAAACACCAAGCTACGGGACAATCTCATGACATGGTGAACTTAGAATTCCAACTAATTTTGCTCAGGTCCATGTCTAGAAACATTTAGGTGCTGAAGTTGAATTTAATTTTGTACATCTGGGAGCAGGACTCAGAAAAGCAAAAACAAAACAGAAAAAGCAGCTAACCTCTTTTGTGTCTGTCTGGTTTTTCCACTGGTGTTTCGTACACACTTGCTGCTCTGCCACTGTAAGTAGCTAAAGACATTGCCGCAGATCTTCAAAGCCTCTTTGCGTGCACAAAATAGGCATCTTTAAGTCCTTTACTGACTGAGATTTGATGGCATAGCTAGCACGCAGACAATACATTCAGCATAGAGCACATTAGCAATTTAATTCAGCTGGAGGGAGAGGTAGCGATCTCCACTGCTTACAAAATAGCCACATGATTAGCTAACTTTATTACTGCTATGCATGTGCCCCTAAATAAGTCTGAATCTTCCTGCCTGGAAGGAACCGGCAATCAGAATCTATAGTTAACAATCTATGGCTTTTTCATTTAATGCAAGCTTGTGTGAAATTTGGCAAGTCTGAAACAACTTAATTAGATTATTTCCTTCCTGATACTCATATCATAAAATCATAGAATGGTTTGGGTTGGAAGGGACCTTAAAGATCATCAGGTTCCACCCCCCTGCCCTGGGCAGGGACACCTCCCACCAGCCCAGGTTGCTCCAAGCCCCGTCCAACCTGGCCTTGAACACCTCCAGGGATGGGGCAGACACAGCTTCTCAGGGCAACCTGCGCCAGGGGCTCACCACCCTCACAGGCAAGAATTTCTTCCTAATAGCTAGTCTAAATATCTCTCTTTCAGTTTAAAACCGTTCCCTGACATCCTATGGCTCTACTCCCCGATAAAGCATCCTTCCCCATCTTTCCTGTAGGCCCCCTTTAAGTACTGGAAG
>RSEF01000001.1:112396783-112420870 GCA_003993805.1 Himantopus leucocephalus | reverse complement strand
CTGAACAAAATTGGTCCTGTTTTACCTCAAACCAGGACAATGCGTATACTTTCTTACAGTATATGCATACCACACCGAACTGCTGTAACACATTTTAAATTTACAGATGGATTGTAACAAACAAATTCTTGAAGGGAATACAGAGAATACATAAATATGAAAGTCGTCTTCTAGAGGATGAGAAAATCCATGTCATATTAAAAATAGCTATATTTTGCTACTAGAGGCAATTCCGATTTTCATTTAGGGTATTATTTGCGAAAGGAACAGTCTAGGATATTGAGGTTCTTATCTTGTGTGGTAATATGACTTACTTTATGAAAAGATTTGTAATACATTGTGCCTAGATGTAGGAATGTATATTTAGTGGTATTCTAGAATACTCAATCATGGTTCAGGTCTCAGGAGAAATTCCTCTTAGGTAGTTTTTGATCCTACAGTATGATGTGTGAGTGCATGTACAGGTAATAAAGAATTGAAACGGGGATCTTTGGAAAGCAGGGCACCTCCTGTCTTGCTGATTGTTCTGATTCAGTCAGGCCAGCGAGCGAGTGTGCTGCTATAGCAAAGTTAGTGGACTGTTCTGATATACAAGAATATTTCTCAAAAGTGTAAAACTCAACACATTAACAATCTGATCACAAAAATCAGCTCAGGGAGTGAGATATGAGGCTGAATACGTCTGCATAAAAAAACTGACAACAAAAACCACCTTTGGTCAATAACTTCTGCACTGTAACTTTCTCTTTTCCCCACTCCCTCCCCCTTTGGACTGTTTTGTGGTTTTTTTAATACAAAGTAGATGCAATTAATGGGCATTAGAATCACTCCTCAATAATGAATCATACGAGATTATCATATCACGTGCTGAAAATGCTTAAAGAAAATTTCCTGTAATGCTAGCAATATATCTTAACTGAAGCATGCAAGGGAGCATAGTGTCAGGTTTTTTTCTGTAGTTGCAAGAGGATGCTAAACAACAGCGTCAGATAAAAAAATGTAAATTACTGTCTGCAGTAGCAGCCTATGGTATTTGCAGGTTGCCCTTTCCTGTCTGATGGAGACAAAAGTGTATCCTCATTCTACGCTCAACATTTAAAAGGTGAACGCTGAGGGATAGTGAAATAATTACCAAGGAAAGAATACGAACCATTTCCAGATAATAAGCTTTTATAATTAATTAATTTCATTGCCACTTTTATATACTTATGGTTAGTGAACTGTCAAAAATACCTCTACTAGTAAGCTCTGTAGCAGGAGTTGTCAGTGGTGTTGGGAACTGGCCAAGGTATTTGGCTCTACTGTGCAGAAGACTTGCAGCATTCCTTCAATTTTGGGCTAACTACTGCCGTAGATTAGCAGTTTGAAAAATCCGCTTAACCACTTTGTTTACATCTAGGAAATACATAGGGTCTTTTTCTATTTATATGAAGAAAGAAATAAGAAATGTATGAGCTTGTATACAGGAGGATTATGAATTCACAATAGCAGTTTGTGTCTTATGCCAGTAGAGCTGCCATGAGGGCTTTCCAGATAGTCTTTTTCTGCTGCCTTCCCCTCCTGTCTCCTGTCCGGGAGGGTTATTTTAAAACCTTTCATATCCATGTCAGAAACAAACGCAGAGTTTTTTCTTTGGTGGAGAGGACCGACTGCATTATAGGTTTGGCCACACACAGCAGCCAAGGGGAGGGCAGTGATCAGTACTGGTGGGCAGCAAGAGTGGGTTGGGCTGGCGTACAGCAGGGTAAATTCGAAAAATGGACAGAAAGGGTATTAGAGCAGCCACAGTTAATAGGAAGTGATCTGAGGGAAGAAAATATGGGAGTCTTAAACAGAAGTTTTGATTTGGGAGCATGAAGCCTCTAAGCAGCCAGGTGTGCAAGGAGAAGGCAGTTCTTGGATCAGGGGGGGATGAAGACTCTTGGGGTGGAAAACCTTTATGAAACACAGACTTGGGGGTAGCAAAGAGATAACAGGGAACTCAATGGCAGAAACTGCTGTAGGATTTCAGCTGTCAGGTGAGGGGCTTAGGGAAGGACTGGGGAGTCAGTGGGGACAGCCCAACCCTGGCATGTCTGACTTGGTTTTGAGGCAAGAACTCAGACAAGAATACCATCAATACCTTACCCTGGCACCCTTTAAAAATAAAAAAAAAGAAAAAGGAAGTACTGGAAATGTAGCCTCACCTAATGTTGTCCTTATTTTGACACAAGGTTACCATGTTTTTTCTGCTTTATGTATCAGTCATGCTTTTGGGGCATTTTCAGCTATGTGGTGGTCAGAAGGGAAGTCTCCCTGTCTCAGCAGAGGTATGTTCCAGCGTACAGAGACAGGAAGGGTCCGAGACCCACACATGACACAGAGAGGGGACTGTGATAACGGAGATGTGGTGGGAACACTGTGCTACCTTTCCCCAGCGTGCAGTGTGCTATTTTGCAATAGTGCAGTGTGTAAGAACACGAGGTGGTGCTACTGTGGGATGAATGCGAAGAGAAAGTAAAACTTTCTGTTAGATGTTTTATCATTTTGCAAAGTTGTCTTTGTAGCAGCATATGTGCAGGAGAGGAGGGTAGGTAATTTGGATTCCCTTGTTGATGCTTGTCAAGTTCTAACCACAAAACCAGTCCTTACTTCAGTTCTGTTTCCTTTTTAGGTTCTTATATAAATCTTTAGTCTGTTTGCTTCCTTTTATGCCGTGCAATTCCTCACAAAAATGAGTTTTCTCTTCCCTGCACGGTTCTCCCTTGCTCTCTTCTGCAGTCTGTTCCAGGCTTTGCTAATTGAGAGTCTTCACCCACACGGTTGGCAAATTTGGCTATATAGGTCTTGCCATTTAGTCTTCATTATCTTTATTTGTGGCATCTTTACTATACTTTCATTCATAACAGGTTCATCTCTTCCTTTGTGTAGATAGACACCTTTTTTCTCTTCTTTTTAAGATGTAGTTAGCTCTTTCCTGCTTCATACAGCCACAGACTTCACAATGTTTTTCAACTTGATTTGCTGTCTTACTTAGTTACCAGTTTTTCCTGTCACCATGTAGCACTAAACAATCTGTTTTCCTATGCTTCTACCTCTCTCAAACTAAATTCCTCCTGTATCTACTCATATTTTATTACATATTTTGCAACAGCTGTTATAAAAGTAGTACGCAACTAAATTTCTGGTCATAAAAGGATAAAACTCAAACTTTCTCCAGTTAAATAATAATGGAATTTGTTTTCCATTGTGCTTTACAGTTTGCCAGAATATGAAGATATTTATTGGGTGTAACTGGGTAGCATCTTTCTATTCCCTAAAACAGAAGTCTAAAACAGAAGTGTTGAGGTTGTTTAATATGCCCTATATTGGTCAAAAAGCTCTGAAAAAATGGGGATTCTAGATCTTCATCATTACGATCCACTACAATGTGGCTTTTTAAAATAATAATGAATAATAAAAAATCCTACATTTTTATTTGAAATAAATATTTCAAAGATTCATTGGTGGTTTTCATCCTTGCTTCATTAAATTGTCAAAATAGCAACATATTCTTTTTTACAGCCCACAAAGCAATACCTCAAAGCTTCAAGATATTACTTTTCAAGATGCAGAAAATAAACCCCCCAAGTTGTCATTAACTAAATAACTTGAATCACAACAACAGTGACAGCCCGGTTTCCACACTGCTATGCAAGTGTAACTTGCCATTTTTTTAAATACATTTATAAGGAGAAAGCAAAACTCAATCTAGTTATTTAGTCAGAACTCTTAGCAGTCTTGTTTAAAAAAAGCCAAGCTGTTCAGTATATACTTCAATGATAAAGTAAATATTTTCAGTGTTATCAACTGTAATAAGAATATAAAATATCTGAAGCCAACTGACTGAAGCATGTCAGTCATTTTAGGATGCTGAGCTATGTGAACTGTATTGATAAAGTGGAAAACTAGAAATGAAAATTAATTAATCTGAAATATCTGTATTTGAATCGACATTTTATATTACTCTGTTCATCAAGATACAGAAATAAAATTCATCTGACCTTAAGAATAAAATAAATAGCCTTCATGAGACCTATTTATACTTCTTAGATTAGGACACGATAGCTACTTTGGATTATGAAGCTGGATCCACTGGGGTAGTACAACCTTAACCTACTTAGCGTGCTTCATTTCAGTGCCTTTAATTTCTCAGTTTTGTTGCATTTTCTTCTATGTTAATACTTAGCTGCAAAATAATGTTCAAGGCCCTCAGCATGTCTTGTATAAAATGATGGTGACTAATAAGTGCCAATTCCAGGTAATGATTTAGTCCTGATTCAGGACAGTGTCATTTATTGAATAGTCATCACCTTCTTCAGTATCAGGTCATCCTTGACTTGCTTTTGCATTGATTATTAATTATATTTAAAAGTAATAATAAAAATGAACTCATTTGCGTTTGAGTCTATCAATTAGAATACATTCTGACTTTCTCTGAAGTTTTGACTGAATAATCGATGAAGTGACCCTCAGTTGTCCCTCTTATTTTTACTCATTTTGATATAAGCTTGTCTCTGATCTCTATATGAAGCATAAAAACTAAATATGAATGTAAAGAGTCTTTCAAATATGTGCGGTACAACATTCAAGAGATTTTCCTTTAGGATGACAGGTAAAGATAAAGGTGGTGCACTTGCAACTAGGCCATGAAGTTGATTCTGATAATCATTTAGATCCAGGTCTTCACCTAGCACAAATCAACCTCCCTCCTAAGTATATGAGACTATTCCAATTCTTTACTTCTGCATATTTGTCCCTGATAATTTTAACTTTGTTATGTACATAGTCAGTCCTTCCAGTAAGAAATCCGTAATATATCACAACATTACAACTGACAGTTTTTTAGAATAAACTTTGAACATTTCTTCCCAATAATTATATTGAGTTTTGAATCCAAAATTGAATTCATGAATAAAAATGTGTGAATAGGAAACCATCTGTGTCTGTTAACTGCTGAACGCTTTGATTCACTTGGAGATTGATTGCTACCTCAGTAAAATAGGCACGTATCTTTTTTCTCAAAGTACTATGTGACATGAGACAAAGTTTAGCAAATTACATTCATTCTGCATTTTCTTTTTTTCCATTTTATCATTTAGCACAACTGAAACCCACTACAGAGTATCTGTAGATGCCTGCCACAAGAATGTGAGCTTCTCTTTTAGAAGGGTCCTTTCCCCAGTTACTGTGGCCCAACAAGTGTAGTGGTTCCTGAATAGTACCGACCGCTTTGGGGTTCTCATCTGCACTTTCTGTCATTTCTGCCTTTGTCTGCCCTGAGGTCCAAATCCCTGACCTCTGCTACACTCAGCTATGCATTCAGATTCCACTATCTTTGTAAGACTATTTGCATTTACTTATGTAAGGGCTGTATAGACTTCTGCTAAGTAGTATAAAAACACAGCTGTTTCACCCTGCCTGAGCACGTGTCTTGAAAAATTCTGTTTTATTTTTGAATCCTCCCATCTAGGAGACAAAGGCTTAAGTCACTCCAGATAATGGAATATGTCTTAGATGGGTGAAGCTTTGATAATGTCAGTGGATTCATGCACTTGCTGTATAATTGCTATTTTCCTTTTCTTGCTTTTTTGTTTCTCGCTTATTTGAAGAGTTGATGCATCTTCTTTGGTTTCCACTCTATTTACCAGCCTCCTACATGTTGCTGACTGAACGAAAAGAAGGGTAGAAGAACAGTTTATATAGTTTGGAATGATACTGGTTCTCAAGGTAGCTTTATTTTGAATTAACACTGGTTTATCTGAAGAAGCAGACCATTCCTCAGAAACTTCATTCTACTGAAATACAAAGGGAACCCTAAAAATCGGAAATGAGAACAATTCAACTGCTTGTGAAAGGGAAAACTGAGCTTCATCACTAATCAAATTCTGTTCTGGTTGCACAACCCTTAGCCAAAATAAACTAAGAACAAACAAGAAAGTTCCCATTATTTCTTGTGCTCTTCTGAGCAATGACTCTTCTCCAGCAGTTGAAGGAAACTCTAAGATAATGTTGCTATAATTAAAAGCAACAGGAAATAATGTGGAATGACATTCATTAGTAAACCGGTACCTCCTGGGCTATTACATCTGAATACTGAATAGATACACCATATTCTAACACTATAGTAAATCTTACATTAGTTTTAGGTAACAGCTTTTAAACCCTTGCAGATGTACCCATTACTCAGGGGGACTGGAATTTTTCTATATGACAGGATATTTTCTTAATTATGATATTAAGTATGACATCAACTATTCCCTATATTAACCAAGATATGCTATAATGCCACTGCAAAATATAACATTAACTTTAAAAGAGTAAACAAGTTCTAAACTGTAGTAAACTGGTCAGGAAATTATATGCAGTATTTTTTTAACAAGATATAGCAAACTTTTTTTAACCTGCTGGTAGCTTTGAAGGAAAAGACAGAAATTCATTCACCTATTGCATAGAAAAAAATTCTATGAAAGTATGTCTTGTCAAACTATAAATACTTCGTTTGAGTTGTTTCTAATCAGGTTGTATAGAGCTGATAAATTCAGAATTTTCAGCAAAGTTTTCATATCACTAAATACATTTGTCTGGGGTCTTTATGGCTTTGACCAGTGTTCCGGGATTGACATTCAGAGATGTTAATAGATTTGGGAATCAAAATTTCCTCCTTCAAATATTGCCTAAGTACATGGTGTATGTAGACTGATTAATTGTCCTTAAAAATATAGGCCTGAAAATCCACATGTTATTTTGCACTGAGTCTTCAAGTTTCTTTCTTCATAAATCTTTAGTATAAATACTCGCACGGTATTAATATATTTCTTCGAGATTTTTCAAGTTACTGATGAATATTGAGCACTAAAATGCTTAAAGTTCAAATTCTGAAGTGCAAGGCCTCTGATTGAAGTACAGTTTACATAGCATGTGTGATGAAAATATTGTAGTTGCTGAGGTTAGTAGTATACCAAGCTCTCCTTTCTTGCAGGCTTTATCGACTTTCTTACGGCTTTTGACTTTCTTCAGGCTTTATATGCCATTCCATCCTTTCAGATGTAGGTGGAAACTGGGAGTCAGTCAAGGTCCAGCACTGAATGGAAGTGGTACCACTCAGCTGGATGTACAAGTACCATAACAAGCAGTCCCTCTCTAAAGAAATATAGTGCACTCATAAAACAAACAAAAATACAATAAACACTATCTGAAATATTGCCACCTTCCTAGCAGTGCTTCTTCCTACATCGGTGTTTGACATTGTTTTGTTTTACTTTTCATAATTAAGAAATTAAAGTTTAGATTGTAACTTCTGTATTATAATATTGTTAGAATAACATTAACAATTCTATACTCTTTTGCATACATTCTTTTCCCCACAGATTTTCCTTCGGTTGTATCAATTTGCATCAGCTTAAAATGTGCAGTGTCATTTGAATTTCATCGTATCTTAAAATAAAAAGCTTCTTGGTCGAAAATGAAATAAGTGAAAATCCCAAACCTCATTTATAACCTACAGCCTAAGAATAACTTTTTGATTAAAGGCAGGTGATCTTGTAGTCAGATTGTAAAACATTTTACTGCTTTTTGTAATTTATGTGACCGAAGCATTCCATATTAGTAGCAGCATATTTGTTTTGTCCTGAAGATTTCCAAAGGATTTTTTGGTGCTCTATTGCTGTTCACGTTAAGCAGATTATATCCATTATATTCATCACCCCTTTTCTAGTTCCATAGCAAGGATTAAACTTCACTTTTTATGTGCAGGTAATAAATTATCTGACTTCTGAGTGTTCAGAGTTCCTCCTTGCTCCTACTGAAGTAAATGTGTGATGCCTACTTATCATTTGTTTACTCTTCTGATGGGCTAGCAAACTAGAATTCAGCTAAAATGCTTCAACAGTCAGACACAATGCAATAAAAATACCCATCTGCATTTTGAAGGATGTTATTAAAGAAAAATCAGGTCCAATTCTGATTCCTAGCATACTCTTTGAAGCTGTTTTCCATAGCATATGGAGTATAAAGTTAACAGTATATGTTACCATGAGGACTGAAGGCAAGCAAGCTCATCTTGAGAAGCAAAAATGTATTTTGATTGACTTAACAGACTCCTTTTTCTGTGGTATCAAGAAGTAACTCCAGTTGATAATCCATAAATGATCATTGTGTTTTGCAAAGAGATGAATGCCCACAAGCACAGAGGTCAGTGGAATATTTTCATCATGTGTGAAGGATCCATTTAGACCCCACGGATTTTCATAAGGGGTGCAAATTTCTTGCCTTTCTCAAGGCCTCTAGCAGGCAGTTCCCCTCCTGATATTCAGCTGACAGCTTTAGGGAGACTTCCCTTATACCTGAACCACAACATTTTCTAAACAGTCTCCTAAAAATCACATTTTAGTAGTTTTCTGAAAATCTAAAGAGTTGTGTGTCTGCTTGCAGTAAGCTCAGCACCTGCCTATCCAGGTAGGTAAAAAGGTTTTTAGGAAACTGCCCATCTTTAAAAAATAGTCAGATGGAACAAAGAATAACTTTAATCGTTGAAGGCCTCATCAAACTAAGTGCTGAAGCTGTGAAATGTGAGGAGCACATTATGCTTTTGGCACTGCAGTCTCCTTAATAGACTTCAGTAAATTACACTCATTCAGTCTCCTCAAGCCCCATTCATGTTCATGGCTCCAGGCAGCTCATGACAGCACACCAAAACCAAAATGCTGACAGGACCCCAGCCTGGCCTTCTACCTGCCTTTTGCCCAAATTTTTGGACATTATATAGCATCATCTGGTTTTGTATGGGGCACATATTTATTCTTAGTAATCTGTTAGTGAACAACATGTTTTCTGTTATTTTAGGTTGGAGGAGAAGAGTAGATAAAATGTATGGATTAGTCAAACATGAAGGATATTTTTTATAAAGGACAAGAACAAGTAAGAGGAGTTATTGTTCACCGCAAGCCATTCTGCGAGGAACTGGGACGAGGAAACTTTTTTTTAAAAATCCAAAAGAATAAAAACCATCTTGAGTCATTTGCATGGTGAAAATCAATACTGTGAAATTTAAGAGAGGGGAGGAAGAGTTATTTATACGGTAAATGCTACAATTAGTGTTTCTTCAGGCTACAAGTGACTAATGAAAACATGTCATGAACTGGAAAATAACAAATACTTAGGAGGGTCTCTTAAGGAAAGAACATTGAATTTGTTTGCAGGAGGAAATCTCAGCCTTAAATTGCTTCCATTTTTTCCAGTGGATGACTGTTTAAGCTATCATGCAAACGTACCAGTGAAATTTATTAGCTTTTTTGTGAGAAACTGAAATCTTTATTAGACCTTCATTGATTTTTAAAACACCTGTGTATTTTAGTGAAAAACCGTCTTTAGCTATAATAAGATTTAACTTACGATTTTTATAGTACAGTGCAAGTCTTTTCTTAGCAGCTGGGTCACAACATTTCATTCAATAGGAAACAGAAGTTGCCATGCTGACTCAGACAACATCCATCTACTCCAACTTCCTTTCTTTAATAAAGCCAATTATCAAACACTTCGGAGGGAAGCTTAAGATCTCCACAGATGTGATGTCATCAGCCACACATTAGCTGTTATCTGGATATCCAATCATTACATTGCTGTAAACTTTAAGAGCACGAAATTGTCTATCCCAACATTTTTGTTATCAATTATTCTGAAAATTCTTGATATAAAAATATTTTTTCTTTGAAATATGACTAAATTCTTTATTTCAGATCTTACAGCAGCAAGTATTATCTACATACCACATGCTCTTTGGAAACAATACTTCTCAACTTTTATATTCACTTCAAGTCCAATATCCGTTAACTGTGATTGGGTTACAAAATAGGAAGAAATTAAATTTCCAAGGTCTCTTGCCCTTTAGTGTTCATTACCTCATTCACTTTTATCACGTCTTTACTATGGTCTTCTGTATTTGGCTTGACACTGCACAACATTTTGATTAAGGAACTAGAGCAATGCAAATCACTGGGGTATATATTAAATAGATTAAAGATTGTCTAACCTGTGGATTTCAAGAAGCAGGTGTATTTGGGGAATCAAAGCTGATAAGGCAAGTTTCTGTTGAAGTTTTATGAAGAACAGTTCTTGTCAGGAAGAGGATACTTAGTAGAGTTTCCAAGCTGCTCAGTGACTTGTCACACTGAGTAAATGTTGGGCTACAGCAAACAGGGTGTATTTGAGCAACAGCCAAATATTGGGTCACGCATTCCCTGGGAAGGACTGCAGTCTCTAAAGAAATGTGTACAGAGTCTCTCAGGGAAGAAAGACTGACTTTGATAAGCTTATACTGTGATATTAATGAAGAATTATTTTGATTACAGTTTGGATCCAAATATAGTATATAATTTCACACACATATACCTGTAATTCTTCCAAGACATAAAGCATTTGATCTTTACGCGTTTGACACACCTCATTGTATGTTTTCATAAAGAACAGACATAAATCCTATTGTTATTTTATATATACATACATATTTTCTTTCTTTTAGTGCATGATGGATGTAAAACCTTCCATGGCAATGGTTAACTGTGATAAGTCACATACAGGTTATCAGGTAGTTACATTTTAGAAGGTAATCAGTTACTCTCAATTAAAGATCACTTAGCATTTGGAATTTAAATTGTTAATTAAAATAATTTATGAAAATGTTATTGCTATTTTTGCAATTGCACAGTACATATAGTGAAAAGTTACTGTGTATAAGATGCACAAAGAAATATAGCAAATCTGTACTAAGTAGGCAGTTGGCATAGGCAGCAGATTATGAAATTTCTGGGGTGTAGAAATTGGGATCAGAGTAAAATTGTCAAAAACATATCTAATTTTTAGAAGTCAGTTTGATGTGCATATATATCTTTATGAAAGTCTTCAGGAAGTAGTTATTGAGTAGCCAGATTTTTAGAGGTGCGGACTGGTATTTAACACAATTTTCAGAAGCACCAGGAGGAGCTGAACTTTCTCTGAAACCCATAGGTTTATATTTTCAGTATGTGCTGCCGCTGTATTTTCCATGCTCAGAATTTTCAAGGCTAATTATTACAGCAGCCTGTTCTTTCTTCCCATCTGTGTGTTTACCTCTGAGCAGCTGAAAAGATCAGGACTGTGCAGGCAGGCTCCTGGGTGGATTATTTACAAAAACCAAGTATCTCTTACAGCTAGCAACTCCCATTATTGAGATAATTACAAGATGTTTATGAAACACTGTGGAGATGTTGTAGTTGAGAGGACAAGGTCGTTTGGCTAAAGCCACCTGCAGAAAGGAGACCCTGAAGCTGGTGGCCCCTGAGCACGGTAAAAGGACATAATGGCCAGAGCAGGTTTTCCAGTATTTTGCAGCAAGAGGCATGTTACACGAAATTATTTTTCCTCATAACATTCTTTAAGAATACATACACACAAATTAAGATTTGACTGTTTAATAAATGACTATGAATAAACATAGCATGAACCTGATCATTTTTAATCAAGACTTGAATTCAGAGGATAACAAGCATTCAGAAAATCTCATCATAACACATTTGTAATATAACCAGGCTTCTCTGGATTTTTGTAAACCACGGATCGTGATGGCAAAATTCCCACCTGTACAAAAGAATCAACACAGAGCCTACACTAGCATGAACTTTAAAATAAGTCTCTTAGTTTTAGACCCCTCTCAGCTTTGTGGATTTTGGAATAAGAGTTTCTTTAAAAAAAAAAAAGAAAAGCCAGTTGTAAATATCTTTTCCCACTGCTTGGTTTTCTACAGCATTTACTACATTAACTCCTGCAAACAACTAAATAGGTACAGGGCTTATTATAGCTACAGTATCATCATAAATAAGCTTTTAAAAGAGTAAAAGTGAGAAAAGTATTTTCAAAAAACTTAAGATCTCTGTCTTAAACATTCTGTTCCATTCAAAACATATACTAAAAGCAAAAATCTTCTATTTAAAGTCTACATCTAACACCTGTACATGTTCCTAGCCTCCTTTGTCTGGCTAACACGAGTTATCTTAAGGGACTGAGCCAAAGCTAATATAAAATCAATTGAAGGGCTCCCTTTGACCTTAATAGGCTTTAGATCAGCCTGAGATGCACTGTGTTATAAACCTGCTGCTTATAGCCCCAGTGGACTAATTTTGCAAAAGTTTTATAGCTGGAGAGAGGTCGTACATCCACTGCACCCATCTGACTGTGGGTATTCCTGCTGCTCGGTGGGCTGCACCAGAGATGGCTCTACGGCATGTGCAGTGCTTCCCAATAAGCAAATATCCCTGTGGCTTACTGGATTCTTTGGGTGTCTGGAGATGTTGCTGGATGTAAATGGTTCAAACAGCTGGCAAAGGCCTGGTGATCTTTTCCCATTACTTCCTCAATGTGTTTGGGTATGTGTTTGTATGAATGTGTGTATATGCTGATATGAATGAGTCTTGTTTTGCACATTACATTACTTGATAATCGCAACTCTCATTTACAATTTCGTGGAGAGCGAGTCTATGGGGTACAGCGTATTTCCCCCCTTAATACGTACAGAGGAGACTAATAAACTCATTTAGTGTGCTGTTAGGTTTGTGTAGCTAGAAATATTATGTGTACAAAGTGTTCTGGATACTTAGGTTTATTACTTTGGCAGTCACAGTTTGCTTGATGATGTTTCAGAGAGTATGTAAAATAAATGAGAACTCTTCCATTTATGTTGGCTTCCTTATTGATGAGCATGACTTGTTATTTTTTTTCTGGCTGGCTGTGGAATTTGATTCCATCTGAGAATGAGAGAAAATTTGGCTATATTTTATAGAAGAAATTTTGATTTTGTTTTCTGCTTACTCTTGGATTATATGCGTTTTATCATGATGCAGGCTCCTATTAATAGATAATACCCAAGTATATTTATTATTCAATTTAAATTTACATCAATATATGGGGAAAAGTTATATTTAAAAATAAAGGTGTCTAGTTAATTGAAGTTTAATTTATGTCAATCAGAAAATCACTGTGAAGCTCATTATCTACAGGTATATAGAAGGCATACTTAGAAATGAATTCTTAGCAGTCTCTGACTGATTGTCACACTGTCAATAGTCAGTTGTTCTTGATGTAATTAGGAATATAAGCAGAAGAAATAATTTTCTTTCTTGCGTTTTCCTGTTAATTCCCAGTGAGTTTCACCAGGTTATAGTGCTGTTGCTATTTTAAGTATATTCCATATTGATTTCCATATATACCCCGAAGGAGGCTAATTCTAGGTGAAAGCAAAATTCAGGAGAGCAAAATGCCCATTTGGCCTTTCAAGTTGCTGGTGTCACCAAGACCTGGTGCTACCTCCTGTCTCAGCTCTCCTCTGTTCTTCTCTCTCCCTCTCCCTCCCCATCCTCTTTGACCAACGGAGAGCAGTGGGGGTTGCCCTTCTTTGGTGGATATTCTGCTGAAATGAAAACATGAGCAACACAGTGGTTTCCACCAGTTCGCTGAAACTAAAATAGGAGGCTTTGGATTTCTGGGTCGCATTGTAATGTTTGTGGACAAGTAGGTGTACATTTCCTTATTCCTTTTCCTCCTCCGCTGCTAACTTGATCTCTTCAGCATTCTCCAATCTGCCACCATCCTGCTCTTTCAACTGAGACCTTGCTGCAGTCCTCGTCTTCCTTCGTTCCCAAACCCAGTCTCCATTTATCAGGTCCCAATGTCTGTCTCCCATCTCAGGTTGCATTGTTTGGGTCCAGGTTGATCTTCACACGCTGTAGCAGTTCTCCTCTTCTGTTACCCTTCACAGTCCCTTTCTTTACACATAAACCCTACGTGCTTTTTTTCTTTATTACTTTTTCATTGGTTCCCAGCCATAGGCACTTTTTCCCCAAACTGTCGTTCAGTCACATTCTCCTCCACTTCCCTGATTTTTTGTCTTTGCCCTTTGAGCCCTAACTGTTTCCTCTCTACTTCAGCTGCTCCTTGGATCTGAGTCCTCCCACCTCCACAAATATCCATGGTAGGATTTTCCTACTCCTTGCTCTTGAATTTCAAGTATTTGTCACAAATCTGGCCAGGTGCAGCCAGTACAAGGAGGATCTATCTTCATCGTTGCACCCCTGGCCTTAATCACGCTGGTATGATCTCTGGGGATGATACCTGCGATGACTTATGCACAGCAACTGTGTAGTTCAAAAAACTGCAAGTTGCACTTCACAGTGCCCTTATTCTAGTCCAGCTGTGTGTCTGTCAAAAGCCATGGCCTATCTCGTCAGCCACATGCTCCCGTCCCAGCTTCCTGGTCGTCTGTGTTAGTCATTTGGCAACCACACAGTGAGCAAGATCAACTCTTGTCATTTGCTGACACAAAATGAACCTGTCAAAAATTCCTGTTTTCTCTTCCCTCTTCAGACTGGTCCAACTCACTGCATACTTATAAGATCAATTAAATCTTACACAAGGGAGGAGTCTGCTTAAAGTAGCCAAGTTGAGAGTGGAAAGAAAAGAAACACAGGACTTCCCTTTTTGGCAGCTGTCTACCTTGCATATCCAGTCTGCAAGCATTTGGAGTGGCTGCAAATGCCAGCAGTCTTGCATACGACTGTGGTAACTCCATGTGCAACATTTTATTCTCCCAGAAAATCCAGAATTTTCTAGCACTTCACTCGTGCCATTAGGATGACTTGGCAAAAAAATCAGCTTGCTTTCTCAAGCCAATTTTTTCCTTTTCTGCTTTCCAGTGTTTTTTAAAGGAATTATTTGGTTTCTCCTCAAACTGAGCAATCCTCTCTCTGCCCATTTCCTGCCCTCTGGGAAGAACCAAGCTGCTTTGTTCAAAATGCCTTACAACACATGCTTAACTCTTTTTGTCTCTTCTCCACTTTCCCAATTTTTTCTTTTCATAATGAAGTCACTAGCAGGGGTTCTTGCAAATTTTCATTTTATGAACTTTTGGCCTCATTTATTAGTTCAGTACCTTGGGCAAGGAGATGGTACTCAAAAGAAAACAAATGATCTTTTCCATAATTGCTTTGCACACACGCACATACAAAATGCTGAAGTATCTTAAGGGAAGGATTTTTATCTAGGTAATCATAACCTGAAATTGAAGCCATGACATGGAAAAGAGACAGATAAGTAGGAATGAAATTAGTACTTATTCAGGGTAGCTCATCCTTATCATCATTCTGCACACTTCATTATGAACTATAGATCTGAAAAATGCTTTTCAAACTACAGTTTCTAATGTTCTAAAATACACTTTATCATCAGTTCCCCTTCTGACTTGTATACAAGGATAAATGAAGCCACTAGTTCTGCCACCTTTTTCCCATGGAAATGAGAAAAATTATAAACTTACTGGTGAATTTAGGAGAGTACTCTCAGCTATACAGTTTTCCAGCTATGTAATGGATAGCACTGAGCATCAAAGACCATATATTTACTTAAGGAGGTTTGCAAGGAAGAGCAAAGAAACAAGTCTGGCTGCTGAAGGAGTTTCTGCTAGTACCTGTAATGCAGGAACAGACAGAAGAATAAGTGAATTTTTAAAAATTAATTATTTTGACAGCTGCAGAGCGTCTAACATCGACACTGGTGTGAGTACTGAGATGCACAGGGGTGGCTACATTTAGATGAGAGCTCAGTTCGATTCTGCTCTACTGGCAGCAGCTGGAGAGGTACTGGGTGGCAGCCCAGGGCAGAGTCTGCTTTGCAGAGACAGAGGGCAAGGTGGGGCTCTACCTGTGTTATAACGGAGTGAGAAAATACAATGCTACTATCTGGGAAATCAGATACGTTGTTTTTTCAGTGTAAGGATCAGAGGCACATGCAGAGACACCACAGTAAATTATTCTGTCCCTGAACCATAGACACAAGCTTATAGGCACTAATTATTTGGATGATGAGTGCTACATATGTCTGATTCTGTAGTAATCATTTATCAGTGGGGTGAATTGATTGGTAAGTTGGACTTTATAATCTAACGGGGTGAGATTTGTCATACCCACCTTTAGATGTCTACACCTGAACTAGCAGCTGAGGCTTTATTTCTAGTCAGTGAAAAAAAAAAAAAAAGGTGATTTCATAGCAAGATCAACATGTTTTATTTTAGATATTTACTTTACGAGTATATATATATTGAGATAAGGTGAATCACAGCTTGAAAGAACTTTCCCTCCATGCCTAGAAAAGGTGTCTAAAAATGACTAGTTCAAGTCAGATGCAAATATATAAACTTTTGCTTTTGTTCAGAAAAATGCTACTTATAGCATTCCCCACTTCTTATAAAACATTTACTTTGTATTTTGGGGGCAGTGGTAAGAAAAATGGATGCCTCTTGTGAGTGTTGTTTAGTTCTCTAAAGTAACTTCACTTGAATTACCTGTATGTCTGGAAAAGACAACATTTCCTGGAATGGACTACCTAGCTCTGTATCAACTATAAAAAAAAAAATCAGGTTGAAACAACTGCTGAACATAAGAAGCTTATGAAAGCAAGAAGCGAAAGACTTGCAGGGAACAAATAGAATGCTACCAAAGATAGCATCATCGGTATGTTTTCTGAAGATAGTAAAGTGAATAAGGTGAAAGCTTTTATTACTTGTGATGCACGTGCCGATACACAACTCTTTATTAACGATGACGATCGTATGAAAAGGTGCGGTTCTGTTGGTCTGAATGGGAAAGACATCATGCATACAATTTGTACTCCCTCCTCTGGAGTTTGGCTGTAATTGTAAGTGTAACACAAAGGATAACACAACATAAAAGTCTGCATTTCCCTGTTCAGTGTTGCTGTCTTTGGCTTTCCCCTACAGGACTATAACTCCCTGTCCGTGCAGTTTGGTGGAGCTAACACGGCATGCTTCCCGCTGTCAGCAGTCACCGAAACGCTGTTCTCGGGCACTTCATGCCGAGTGCTGACAGCAACCGACAATAGCAGCCTGTGTCCATCCGGGGCTGCCGCACCCTTGTTACCAAAGGTCTATTAAAATTAGCCTCTCCACTGACAGGCAAAAATGTTGTGCTTTTTCCAGGACTGTCAAGGTGCGTCTCCCTAAATGATTCTCCCCCCTGAGATGCATCGCCTGACTTCACATGTAGCCGGTTAGCAAGGTCTGAGATCCGCTAGTCCACACTTTGACAGTATTTGGATAACTTAAATGAAAAGCACACACTTTGCATACAACAGAACACTTCTGAGAGGAACAGGCTTTCAGGCAGGTTGAAGCCATCCAGGCATTTTGTATAGTACGTTGCTGCTGTTTTTAAACTATGCAGACTACAAATAGAAGTGGCCTTTCTTACGAAGCAGCAAAAGGAGGCGTGTCCTGTGAGCCACACCTTAGACTTTCCTGACGAAATAGTATGTAGAGAGAGGAAAACAAGTGATCTTCTGGCTTTCTGTAAGTAATATTTGAAATGTGTTCTCAGGCTTGCAAAGACTTTTGCCCAAATTTTAAAATCCTTTCTAAGATTTAACCTAGAAGAGAAGTTGTGCTGTTTGTTGTGTGTCTGATAGGTTCTGTTAGGTGTGAAGACTCTAAAGAGAGGAAATCATCATAATAGTATCCAGTAAATTGTTTCATTATTCATCCAATAGCTGATCTCCTTAAAAACAGATAAAACGTACTGAGCTCTGGGCATCAATTATGTCCTTAAGCATGGAAGTGTAGGATATCACTGATTTTCAAAAATCTCTCTTAGCTTTTTTGGCAAGCTTAGCTTGGTTGCTACAGACTTAAGCTCCTGAGCAGAGCAGACATTTTTCTGTAGCTTTCTTTGTTTTTCTAATTCTTTCATAAGGACTAGAGTCATTAGTGTTATTAGAAAACACAGGAAAAATCACCAACATCAAAAAGCAAACATTTTGTAAACGTTGGGGGTAAATGTATTCCTTCTCATAAGCATTTTCAATTTGAAGCCATATCATCGGCTGAAATAGATGCTCCAGATTGGCAAGTAGTGCCTCTACATTCTTCTCTCTAAATAAAACATAACAAAGCTAAATGAACACGCTGTAAATGTAAATATCGTCATGAATTTGGCTGTTTTGCTCTACGGTTATTTCGTGCTAGATTTCTGGTCTTTGTGTAATCTCCCTCTAGTGACATTCACAGTCGTCTCCTGATAGGACTTCTGTACGTGTGGGCCACTGCCAGCTTTGGGCAGGCCAGCTCTCCAGCCTAACGGTGTTGCCTCACTCTCTGAGAACAGAATTTAATCTTTTGTGGGTATCCTCAGGTGTCAAGACTCAGTCTTGGTAAGCCTAGATTCAATTTAGTGAAAGTTCTTCTTAGTTGCTTTGGCAAACAAACAAACAAACAAACAAAGATTAAAAAGCAAATACAAAGAAAAGAAAGGTATTCTGGTGTTTTTTCTTTCTTTTGCCCCAGTAAGTTTCATTGTTCCTAAGGAATTTAGATAGTGAGTTTTGCTTTAGTTTTGGAGGTGGGTTTTTTTTAGGGGATCTTTTGTTTGTGTGCTATCTTCCTAATACTGTGAAATTTTTCATTGAGAAGTTTGGGCTGGGGAGGTATTTTGAGAGGAGATTTTCACAACTAGAATTTGCTACCTTTTCTTTCCCAAGGCAGATATTGCTAACTAGTTTTTCAGTCATGTTTGCTTCTTAAGGCAGTCTTAGGACTAAGTTGAGAATACTTTCTCTTTTGTGCCCTAGCTTTAGTTGTTCCATTAAGTTACAACTTGAGAATGCTTTTTTTATTCATTCCATAGCGATATATAACAAGGTTATATGTAGCTAAATGTAATTTTGTTTTCCTTTTTTCAGTAGACCTATTTGGTTCTTCACCCCCTACGCAATGTCGTGCACAATGCTGATGAAGGTCTTCAAACTTAAGCAGGGATTTGGTAGGACAACTCTTACTAATTGCAAGGGAAAGTATGTGATTTCTTGGTAGGGGAAATGAGCCTACATAGACTTCTATTTTGCATGACTGCTTGTAGTACCCAAGGTGACTTAGTAAAGCTTACCTCTGGTTCTCTCTGAGGTACTGCATCTCGTGTACAGACTTCTCTGTAATTTCTTCACTTCAGTTTGTAGATGGCTGCCAATATGTTCGTACTCTAATGACCTGGGACTTGTTTCTGCTGTGATTCTGCACTGTTCTTTCAATTGAGACATTCCAGTTCATCAGGCTCTGTTGCTGTACAAACCCCTACGGCTGTTTTCCCCTTTCTCTGCAATCTGCCTATGGTTCACATATGGTAGGAAGTTTAGACTCATGTCCTTTTCTGAAAGATTGCCTCAGTCTTTAATGTGCACACTATAGCTTGTCCACTATGTATAAATTGCTTCTTAGAAAATCTGGCAGCTAATGTACCTTTAAGGTTCTTCTGTAAGATCCTAACAGAAGGGAGGATGCACCATACCCAACAAAGCGGGTAATATGTAGAATTTCAGTTGCAAAGAATAGTTTGACATTGCTTTTCTTTCTGAAGCAGAACAAAAGCAACTATTGCCCAGCTATCCTGTGACATAACTTTCTTCTGTAAAATATCAATTTGTTAGAATGATACAAATATGACATTTTTAAAATTTGTGTTTATATACTCCTGATCAGCAGGTAATGCTTCTACATTCTTCTCCCCAAATAAAACATAACAAAGGGAAATAAAACTGCTTCTGCGATAAGACCCTAACAAAATAAAAAGTAGAAGGGGAAAAGAATGTCAGTCTGGAATAAACTTTTGTATTTTATCATCTTTAACATATTGTGCTTTACATGAGTCAGTACTTTTTCTCACTGGGCTTAATATAGTAAAGGAACTCTCAGTAATAAATATTCATAATTCCATTTAATGCCGATAAGGAATTATGTACACATACTCTTAGACTAGAAGTATAAGGTAAGTATGAGCAGAGAAGTTGCTATGACTCAAAGCCATGCAGAGGAAATGAAAAATCCTATCAACTGCATGGATCCTAGGGCAAAATTGCTAAGGGTTCCTCATATATCTGTAATTTCAGGAGTGCCTTTTGTGTATCAGAAAGTGGTAGAAAAGATACTGAAAATATTTCCTATCAACAGATTTACTGGAGACGGCATTGATTATGCTTAGTTGGTTTTGTACTGCCAGTCATTCTAAATCTCTCATGGAGAGGAAGTGCTTTCTGTCATAGGCAATTCATGTTCTTACGATTTAGGATTTCAAGATTGATATTTGGCAAAGATTTACTGTCATGAAATAGGGGAGATGATTTTGGTTTGATCTGGGATGAGGTCAGGGACATGCCTTTGCTGTTGCACATTTCCTGGTTTTATCAGCAAAAAAGAACGTAGTACTTAATCGTGCCTCCTTTGAAATTCATAATTGTAAGCTCAGTGCCATTTATGGAAAGTTGAATGACAACTGGAAAGAAGGCTGTAGTGATTAGGTGTGCCCGCAGAGAAAGTGGTCAAGACTACCTAAAATCTATTTGCTTTCTCAGTATCTAGACTTAAACTTGTAGGCTGTAGTGAACTACAAATGAGTTTTATTCCTACTTTCTGTTGAAAGATGTGTACAGATTAATAATGCAGACAACAGACCATAGTATTTATTTTCTAAGGACTTACCTAATGTGAAAATCTTGAAACACAAAGAAATAAACACCCCTCTTTTGGATTATCTGAAAAAAGTATTTGATGCCACCTTGGAAGGCATGAGCACCTAATTTCTTGGGACAAAATCTAGTCCTTATATTATGTTGCTTATTTTAACGACCTCATGCAGTAAATATACTTTTACAAGCTAGTGAAGAACCTTTAGGGGCATAAAAACTCCATTTCCCAAGATCAAAGATCCTTTTTTCCCCCCTTGGGAGTGGAAAGCATAAGGCTGTTTCCTCCATTATTAACATTTTGCCTCAGGGCAAGTGGCAACGTAATCCCTATCATTTTTACCTCCTGCTGCTCCGCTGGGAAAACACAATGCAGCCACGTGTGTTTGTGGCTCTTCTTTTCATTCGTGTTTCCTGCTGTGTCTGTGCTATGACAGAGCAGCAGCAGGTGGCATAAATAAAGGAGAAACCTGGCAGAAAACTATAGACAGCTTCTGAGATTTTGAATTTGACAATGTTTTGGAGCCTCATCATCTCTAGGAGAAAAGAACAGATTTTTTGTCTAAAGTCTCTGCTTTCAGAGCAGCAAGGATAAAGTCCCCACCCTTTATCAGGAAGCAAAAATAAAAGCAATGATTACATGACTCCTGAGAACACACTTAGTTTCGTGATTAAATGATGTCTGTGAGTGTGTTTTCCACTGCTATTGGGCTTCAAAATGGGTTTAAAATGAAATTCTAACTCACCATGAGTGAATGGGAAAGGAAGGACTTCTCCATTATCCCTGTATATGAAATACTATTCTTCTGCTTTTTACCTGTGGAAAGGTTTTAGTGGTTCCTGCAAAAGAAAAGAATGATCTTAGCTTCAGGTCTTTTCTTAGTTGATTAAAATAGATTCCCATTAAGGAAGTTTCTCATTCTTTTCCACGGCAAAATAACTCAGGCTGCCTCTTTTACCAAGACCCCCTTGAGGCACTTTAGCAATTTCGGAAATGCGTTGGACCGAAAGGGCAGACTCTGCCCTGATCAGGATAGCGACCATCTCCTTGCATTCCAGGCTCCCAGTGTGAGCTGCCTTTTATCATCCGGCCAGAGAGCTAAGGATGCACCATGCCCAACAATCTGATAAAATGTACATTTTCTGTTGCAGAGAATAGTTTGACATTGCTTTTCTTTCTGAATCAGAGCAAAAGCAATTATTGTCCAGCTAGCCTATGATAGCTGCAAACTATTAATTTAATAGAATGATAAAAATACAAGGATTTGTGTTTGGTTTTTTTTTTTTTCTTTATGGATAGGTATTAAATCTGTGAAATTTCATGACAGGGCAGTAACAGAGAGATGTATTATAATCATATGACTTGTAATTTTATGGAATACTTTAAAGTAGTAAATCTTACTTTAACTTTCTTCATAGTTGTCTTTTATACTTAGTAAATTTTCTGAATCAAAGTTTTTCCTGTGTTGCAAAATAAGAGTTAGAGACTTTGATACTCTATTTAGAACATCTTCTCATATATCATAACAGAATAGAAAACAGAAATCAAATAGTTCAATACATAGATTAACATTGTATTTAGACACAAGATTTCAATTTGTTACGAAAAATGTGGGTTAAAGTATTTATGTTTTTATTGCCAACATTATTACTTCACATGTTTCTTTTGTAACAAGTAACGGCAAAATGTACTGATAAAAATTTTAAGTGTCTTCCTGTATTTGCTTTGCAGTATAAATAAGAGTAGGTGGGGTACCAGTGTTTAATCTGTACGTAATTTCTTGATGAAATACAGAACTCGTATTCATGACAGTGCATCTGTCTTTGGGTGGCAACTAGTTCCCTGTGCTTTACCAGTGGTAATAATTTACTGGAAATTTATAGGAATAAGTGCAAAACTTGCTAGAAAAAGTAGGGCCACTGAAAATAAATCTAAATATGTGATACAAACAAAAAGATATGTTGAAACCACAAATACACCTACACGAATCTGAAGTGTATTGAGTGCTTCAGTTACTTCAGTGAGTTGATAACAGAAGACTGTACATATCACTTAGAAGAGTAGAATTGAAGTGACAACTGTTGCTCTCATAAAATATGGTCACAAATAATTAAAGTGAAGAACGAAGCTGTTGCAGTCTCTTGAATCAGCATGAAACTGCATGGGCATTAAGAAAATTGAGTAATAAAAAATTTCCTGCTTTGCATCCTACAGAAGATTGCTCACGTTCAATGAACAGAGAAGTAGTCACTTAAATGTAGAGCATAAACAGACTGAGGTTGATGATTTTCAGTATGATTAGACAAAGAATTCAAGCATAGAAAATCATACATTCCCTAACCGAACATACAGAGTGGAAAATTAACAGATTGAATAAGGGGTTTTCTCTGGCCTCTCGTTTTGCATAGAGTGAAACAAATTGTTAAGAAACCTGGATCTGAGATTCTTAAACTTGGCATGTGTGACATACTTCAAAGTCTTATGAAAGGCGTGTATCAAGAAGTTTCTTTCTGAGCATTTAAATAGATAAGGAGAGAGGCTGTGAGCTGCTTCTGTTGCCACTGCAGATGGTACTATGTTACCAAAATATTTATAGTCAAAACTGTCTTGAAAAACACAAGTTTTCAAGAAAACAAACAAGCTGATTCCTGATGTTAGGCTGTGTTTTGCAGTGTTTGGTTAGATAATAAATGTATGCATATGATAATATGTAATTAGAAAGTATAAGACACTTTTCTCAAGTGTAGCCTATGCTATTTGTTGTGGGCATAAACACTCTATTAGAAAACTCATTTGAACTCAGAATGTGAATAACTTTATATGATAGAAAGGACTGACTTATTTTTCCCATTCAGAGTGAATGGAAAATAAGTGAAAAACGTGCAGCAGTGCTCAACCATTTAAGGTAACACAGGAGTGCTAGTAAAGTCTGAGGGACATTTGGAAGTCGAATGTTATAAGAAGTTTAAAATATCTTTACTACATAAAGATAAAAACAAATAATGCTAGGTTTTTATTTTACTGGTATTAACTGGCAAGAACTGCTCTTGAGGCTCCCAGGTTGCTGAGCATCAGTGGCAATGAGGCACCAACCGTAGTATTAGAGAATGGAGCAAGGGAGCACTTAAACTGACTAGATATAGACTAGCCCATAGGACCAGAGGGGATGCACTCAAGGGTGTTGAGGGAGCTGGGCAATGCCCAGCAAGGCTGCTGTCTGTCACCTTTGAAAGGTCATGGTGATCAATGGAGGTTCCTGATGATTGGAAGAAAGGAAATGTAGCACTCATCTTCAATAGTTTTTGCTCGCAATCACAAAATTTTAAGAGTTCTTGATTCTCAGAGAAGTAAGCAGGGAGGACTGAACCTGATAACTGCTGTAAAAGACAACTGAAAATGTTTCTATAAATACATTGGCACCAAAAAGAGGGCTAAGGAGAATTTCCATCATTTATTGGACATGGGGGGAAACATAGTGTCCAAGGATGAGGAAAAGGCTGAGGTACTTAATGCGTTCTTTGCCT
>RSEF01000001.1:112369573-112396683 GCA_003993805.1 Himantopus leucocephalus | reverse complement strand
GTGGTGGACTTGGCAGTGCCAGGTTAACAGTTGGACTTGATGAGCTTAAAGGTCTTTCCTAACCTAAACAATTCTATGATGCTGTAAGAGAGGCAAGCTCAAGAGGATCCAGGCGAATCGATGTCACTTCAATCACCGTGAAGATTGTGGAGCAAATCCTTCTGAAAACCATATCCAGGCACACGAGGACAAGAATTTGGTTGGTACAACCATCATGGATTTATCAAGGGCAAATTATATCTGACCAACTTAATTGATGGTTGTCTACAATTTTATGTGATTATGAGATGACAAGGTGAGAGCAGTGGATGCTCTTTACTTTGACTTTAGCAAGGCCTTTGATGTGGTCTGCCATATGGTAGTATCCTTACGGACTAGGTGGGTAGACCACCACATAGGTGGTAAATTGTCTTGACTGGTGGCATATGTGATGGTGTGCTGCACTGCCAGCCTGACCTTTATCTCCCATAACCCTGCCCATGGTGGTCACAATGGGTGCATCTAGTCGTGATGGCTGCATCTGCCTCAATGTGGTTTTGGGGAGACAGATAACAACACAATAGCCAAAGGCTAACTTGAGCAATGCACCCGCCTAACCACAATACTAGTACTCTGGTCAATATGCAAATATGACTGTAAGTCATAATCTTACCCCCATAAATAGTGGACAGCCCGAGAGCCCTTTGAGCTCTCCTGCACAGCAGCGGGCTTCATGCCAGGATCTCCCCTTCAGTAGGGATGCCTCTTAAGGTTACTTCTCAAGATTCAGAGATTCCTTGCCACAACAGATCCTTGCTAAGTGATTAATAGCATGCTAAATTTTGAAATCTTAGCTAAGTCGTATAAAGGATTAATTGCGCATATATAATCCTTTAGACATAAACCATTGACCAAGTCTTGGACTAGGATTGGATCCAACCGCACCTAGACTCCTCTCCGAGAAGGAGTTTAGAAGGCAAGGGGGTCCTTTGTGAACCTTGTGACTCAATGGGAGGGTCTCACTGTCTGGCCCTGTCCTCTACACAGTAAATATCCAAGTGTACCTTGTCATCGAATCTTGTTAAAACACTGTCACGTTTGCTATCAAACTTTGTTAAATCCCTGTTTTGTATCAATAAATGTGTTGCTGCTTCTGTCTACAAGTGAAGTGCATTGCTCCATCCGCGGCAGCATAAAAAGTAGAGATCAGCAGTTCGAGGTCTAGCTGATAGCTGGTTATCAGTGGTGCACCTCAGTTGTTGATGCTGCAGCCAAGACCATTTAGCATTTGTATTAACCACCTGGACAGTGGGGAGAAGTCGCATGTTCATCAAGCTCGGGATTTAACACTGAATTTGAAAGCACATTGGAGGGAAGGACAGGCATTCAGAGGGACCTCAACGGGCTGCAGGAATGGACTGACAGAAAACTCATGAAGCTCAGCACAGACAAGTGCAAAATCCTGCATCTGAATTGGAATAATCCCAAGCATCAACACAGGCTGGGTACCAACGGGCAAGAAATCAGCTTTGCAGAAAAGGAGTGGTAGACGACAGGTTAAACAAGAGCTAGCAGTGTGCCCTTGCAGCAAAGAAAGATGACCCATCCTGGGTGGTGCTAGCGAGACTCAGCCAGACTTCCCCTCTATTTGACACTTGTGAAACTGCACCTGGAGCGCTGTGCCCAATATAGGGCTCCCCAGTACCAGAGAGAGGCTGAGGTACTGGACTGAGGCCACTGTGCTGGTCAGAGGCCAGAGCACAGGATGTATGAGCAGAGGCTGTGGGAGCTGGGCTTGTTCAGCCTGGAGAAGGGAAGGCTGATGGGCATCTAATCAGCCAACTAATGGTGGTCATTATAGAGAAGACAAAGCCAGACTTGAAAGACTGCGTGGGTGAAATAAAAGGTGTAATGGGCTCAAGTTGCAACATAGGAAATTTCTTCAGAAGTAACAGAAATTGTTTCCTGGTTCTTTTGAGGGTGATAAAGCATTAGAGCAGGTGCCAAGAAAGGCTGATGATTCTCCGTGCCTGCAGATATTTAAAACTTAACTGGATGTGTCCCTGGGCACCTGATCTACCTGACACTTGCGCAGCTGGGGGTGGGACTGATGTCTCCACAGATTTCTTTCAGCTTGAATTATTTTGTGATTCTGTGAATTAAGAATATTTTCTGATGAGGTTTTTTTTTCAATTATTGCCAGGTAATACTGACTTAAACCATCTTCCTCGAACAAGCAAACAAAAAAAATTTTAAATTGTATTATTGAAGCTCAATACACTTCTTAGACTCTTCATGAAAATGTAAAAGGACAGAGAGTAAGGGAGGCTCTTACGTTCCCTTTGACTCTTTTGAAATACCAAATGTTATTGCAGATAATGAGTTTCTGGAGAACACATAACTAATGAAGTTTTAACAGTATTCAACGCCAGGGTTGTGGTGTCTTAGCTTAAGTTCTTCCTCTCCTCTGTCCGTATAACTAATCAGCTTTGAGAGCTGGAGCGCATATACTCAGTTTCAAAGAGCAGCATAGCAGCCACTCTTTCCTCTGGCCTTATGTTCATACTTTTATTACAGTCGATGTTTATATTGGAAAACTATAACCTCCAGCAGCTGACTGTGAAAAACAAGGTGGGTATAATGAACAACACTGCTTCCTGCTATTCAGAAACAGAATTAGGAATGATTCTTGCTTTGGTTTCTGGCATGTAATAAGAAGTCATATTGACTTAGTATTCGGGTTTTTTTATTCTCACGAGGAAGTTTGCAGGTCATGGTGAAAAAAGATATACTTCACAGACCTTTGTCAATACCTAGTACAGAAACATTTTATTACAGGAAACCTATGCATTGTCTATTTCAGCTTTTTTATTAAGAATACTTATGAGAATTGCATATGCAGAGCATTTAAAAACAGATTCAAACATGGTTATGTTGATGTTCCTTCAGGATCTGACTCTCTAACAGCATTTGATCCCATCAGATATTAGTGATGAGATTCAGTTGCCTAAACATAGAGTCTAGCGCTGTTTTAAACATTCTAAGGTATTCTGTCTGGTCTCCAGCTACTTCTCCAAAAGGGCGTAGGTATCTCACAAGTCCTGTGCTCTATTTGCCAGCCCTGTGCACACCTCCACATTGGTAAATAAGTCTACACAGGAGCAGTACTAAGTAGATTTGTATCTTCAGATATATCAGTTAATGTGACTGTACTTCTTGACTTTAATTAAAGCCATGCAAGCAATTGTCCTGTACAGGCACTATAAGACAGTGGGGTTTTGTTTCTTCCTTGTGGCCTTTCCCAGTTGCTGATGCTGTCCCTCTTGCAAGCCAGGATATGTGGAGAAAGCTGTCAGAAAACCCACTGTGTATAGATCCAAAGGCCTTGGTCATCTTCCTCAAAAGTTACTTTTTCTTTCTTGCTCCTTCTTCCTATTGTCATTGCATCGGACTGTTATTTCATTTCTGAGCCCCAGTCATCCAACTGTGCTTGAACCCACCAAGGGGACTTCTTTTCCTCCATGTGCCACATAAGAAGTGGCACCTTCCTCACGGCCACCTTCCTTTGTGCCATTCCATAGGAGTGGCATCTCTTTTTTCTATATATGATGCTGTATGTATACACGAGTCTCATTCCTCAGTCCTGGAAAAAATGAATGAGTACCATGTGAGTCAGGGCAAATAAAGCTCTACCTGATCTGTCTCTCAGAACTCGGATTTTTGTATTTATCAGACTTGTGCATTAGCTTTTCTTTTGCATCGCTGTATTTCGTTATTATGTTGGGATATGGTTTTGGTTTGGGTTTTTTTTTTTGTGGTAGACACTCATTTAACATTTGATGTATAATGGCGTCCAATAAGTTTCTTCTTCTGTATCTCTTAATCACAATAAATATTTTTCCCCGCTACTAGACACAGAAATATGTTAGCAATTAAAACTATCAGCCTTAAAGCTCTCTTTGCTGTCCTTTCATAAAAGGTGTCATTAATGGGATAAGGTTTTTCAAATGTTGCCTTATTTTTATTCTAAAACCCTACTATTCCATGTGCATTAACTGTATAACTTTACATTACAAAGCAGTTGTAATTTTTATTATGCAAAATGTTTTTTTGCCCTCAACATTGTGCTAGCTTCTCTGGGAATTGACATTTTCACTCCACAAGCTGGGGCAGAATTCCACGAAACTGTCAGGGTTTCTGCGAGAAGCTGGAGAACTGTAAGAGGAGTTTATGTGTATCACAGAAAGACAGATTGTACAAGGTAATTTGTTTCTTTGGAGTACTCCATTACGTATCCCTGCTGAGAAGAGATTATGAAGATTTTCCTAAATTGTCCAGGATGGAACTGGTCTTTGTATACTGTTTGAGGAGAAAACCACATTATCCAGTCCATCTTCTTTTGCTTTATACCCTCTTTTAGTCTTCCTTCCCATATCACCTTGGACTTCATCAACAACATTTCTTCAACAATTAAGTATCTCTAAATGGAAAGCCTTAAAAAATACATTGTATCGTTTTGTGTGAGTCAAATTCTGGGCTAGAGAACAGGTGAGGATGTGTAGACTCCCTTAGGTGTATGGTCATTTGCTTATTCCTATAGAGAGGTTGGACTTAGTTCAGTTATTTTTAAATTCTAGATCAGATTTGGTCCTTGTGACAGCACTTGAAAGTGTGAAATATCTGCCTACTTTATTTTAAAAATTTAGTCATGCTGAAGTGGATGGAAATCAATTTAAAAGTATGGGTTGAAAATGAGGAATGTTCATCCAATATTTTCATGATAAGTAGGGAATAATTCAATTCAGCACAATCATACTTGAAATATAAACCCATTTAAAACCTATTATTTTAATTGAGTCAACTAATATAACAGAACTAGCCAAATTGATTCTGAAATATATATATTGAAGTTACTAATTTCTATTGGAAGAAAATTTGTTGGCCACTTCTACTGTAAACTGTGTATTCAATTTAAACATCTGAAGTTCTAGTTCTTCATTATGCTGCAGGATTAGTTTCTAGACTTTTTTCCCTGATGCTGAAGAATATAAGAGGTACAGGAATCATCCTATCCCAGTCATCTAGGATGATACCAGGACTCAGTTTTCACATTGGGATGAAATATTAAAAGATACAACATTATTTAAGTCATCATTCTTTAGAAAGTAAGATAATGTAGCTCTTTTGAATATGGCTTTTTTTGAAAGAATGTGGAAAATATTGGTATATTCTCATGTCAATAACCTAAGTAAGGTTTAACATTCAAAGTGGCATAGAAGTTTGTATTAAGCGTATTGCATCTACTATTTAATTTCACAATCAAAGTGTTTACTTTCTTGTTGATGGCTCCAGGATGCATCAAGTTTGACAGCAAATAAATAAAAAACAACTTGTCTCATAAAATCACATCAGTGGAATCTACTGACTGTTTCGTCGTTGTTCATTGTTTGAGAGCTAATATAATTCTGAGTTCCTATGGCAGATGTGCAAAGGGCCCAATCTCGCACCAAGTTTATGTCATTCAAGATCGCTTCAAAATACCCAGAAAGAACAGCTCCTTCACTGCAGAGCTTGAAATGTAAACCCTTATGTCATGGAAATATTTAGAATTTGGCATGACTATCAGTTTTAACCGTCCTCATGTTAAGGTAGATTTCCACGTAAAAGGACAATATATTTTAAATTGAATCAGGTCTAGGAAGGGAAATTGATTTTAAGCCCAGTTGAAAGCTGGTTTGATTATGTCACGTTTCCAACCTGTAGCTGTTCCAATACAAAATAACAAATAAATGGAGACAGAAAAATAACAGATAGCTTTTAAATATTTTCTAATTAGTTCAAAATCATTTCACATTTTTTGTCAGCCCTCTAATTGCTACTGATGCCTATGAATAAGCTATCTACTTTTTGTTTTATTTCTCCTTGGTTTACTTGATCCATACAGATTTATTTGTATGTGTATGTGGTGTGTGCATATATAGAAGAAATACCATAACAGCAAGAGTTGCACTTTCTATAGTTCTGTTTATCAATATTTGAAATGGTTGTCTGTGAAGAATAGACTCTTCACTCTCTCTTCCTTGCTGTGCTGATGACCAGTTGCATAGTGTATCTAAACACATTTATAGTTTCATAGAATGAAGGATATTTACATTTTTATTGCATAGGCTGCATGCCATTCATAGCTTTGACCTTGGGTTACTTCTGTTCAGACTGGAACTTCATGGCCAGTGCAGATTTGTAAGTATATGGATTTCCTCAAGACTCACATTAATACTTACCTAGATTTCCTGGGCTTTGTCGTTTTCCATTATTTCACGTCATGTACCTCTACAAACATATTAAGTTTTCCTTGAATTTGACTTTTCTATTGTGCTCTCTACCCATGTCCATGTTTTCAGTAATAGAGTAAACCTGTATGGAATGGAAAATGTGAAAAGTTCGAAGTCTACACTTTCCTTCAAACTTTTCAAGGTGCTTATCTCAATAGCGATGCATTAATTCTTTGTTGCTCTGTCTTTTCATTAAATACTGTTCTCGGCTGCTGGCATGGCATACAAATGTTTTATTTCAAACTGTTCACTTGGCCACCCAAGAGACTGCTCTTTGAATTCTGGCACTATTAATATGTTGTAGAATGAGAAGATATAAATCTTATATTTATCTTATACATCTTATATATCAGTGCAGCATAGATATTACATATGATATGGAGAGTATAAACATTAGCTATAATAAGAATAAGCCAAGTCCCAAAGTAATAGACCATGAGTAAAGCAAACATTTTTTTTGTGGGTGGAAGTTGTCTAGGGTTTGTTCCCCCTGTATTTCAATTTTCACACTTTCTAGTTTAATTTTTTGAGGAGAAAGTGTATTAGCCAATAGAATAGGGGGGATATTAGAAAGCCAATATCCCCCCTACAGCTCTTTGCGTCCTCTTTGTTCCAGTAGAAAAAAATTCAGTAGAGACTGCAATGAACTCGTGAAACCCATTCAAACAGAAACTTGTATTTCTGATCTAGTGCATTGGGACTCTTTATCAGTAATTAAAAAACCATGGAAACTGGGTGTTTATATATACATTTTTATGTATAAAATTCTCTGCTTATCCGGCTAGAATGGTGTGTGTTTGGAATGCGCTTTTCAGCTATTGCAACTACAGGTTTTTGGAGAATAGTTTTAGCAGCCAAAGCCTGGCAATGTCAAGGCTTCTGTTTTCCTTTTCCTCAGGAAGTCCATGATAAAGCTGGAGTCAGTCATGTGTTGCCAGATTTTCCTCTATTTCTCATGCTGTTTTGTCGAGTTTTTCTAATGCCACTGTACTCTTGTTCTTAAGCGTTGATGCAGCTTACAGGGCTCATCTATGAGTGGTATGGCAGGCCAAACTGAGCGATCACTAATCTTGTAGCTAATTCCTGTTCAGGAAAAATTTCCAAATGAGAGACTACTTCCCTCAACAGTAATATTTACGTTTTCTCATATACTTCGCTTATTTTAGTTTTATGCTGGGAATACAGAACCTCAGTGCATTTGATGGAGACAGAAACACTGAAAATCTTTTAATTCCTTCCTCTGATGCAGTCCGAACAGGAAATTCACCTTTGAGCTGCTCGGAGTTGTTATATGGTACGTCTGTGCTCCGTCAGCCTGGTGGAGCTCAAGTTGTTCACAGCCTGGGATCCCCAGCAGTTCTTCAGGACAGCTGGTAGGAAAACAGGCAGGTTGTTACAGATTTGTTACAGCTTATTTTTTTCCAAAACATCAATGTTCTGCAACTAGCATTTTCCAGGGAAAAACAATTTCAGCAGTAAATTGCTGATCTGCTCTGAACACCACCAGCAGGAGAGGTCACTCTGTCAGTTTGGCAGTCTTACTATACAGCTATAGCTATGGCCCCCTGAGTCACAAGCGTTCATTTAAGTGAATTGAATTCATGAGAAAATGAGGACATCCTAATGGGTATAATGCCTCAAGTAGGGAACAAGACAGCAGAATCTGAGTGCCGGTGGTACAGATTGGGTATCTGCTAAGAGCATGGCATATTTAGACTGCAAAGTCTCTACCTGTGTGGAAATACACTCTTTTGATTGAGAACAAAAGCTGGGAGCTGCACAGTGAGGAGGACTCTTGTGGCATGGAGCTGTCTCAGGGAGAACCTGATCCTTAGAACTTGTGCTAATTTTCTTTGTAATAAGAATAGAATCTATTATTTTCTCGTAAAGATAATTTGGCTCGTCAAAGCAAATAGGAGCATGAAATATGGCAAAATTGCTTTAATCACTAATATTAATAGATAGAACACAAAAAGAGCAGATCTGTTGTTATAAGATTATCCTTTTTAATTATGAGAGCTTTTTTCTAACAGGTGGCATTTCTATTTGGAATCGTATTTTAAGCGACCTGCTACATTGAAAATCTTTTAAGTCATGTGTGATTTTCTCATTTGACAGTGTTACCAGCTTAGTCTGGCAGCAGAGCTTATCAAAATCCTGTCTCCTCAGCAGTGTGAATTTGTTCACATTCTAAAACTTCAGGGTTTATTAAATTAACAAATCAATAGCTAAAAGGATCAATGGATTCGGTAGCAGCTGGTTTAATCTCAGCAGAAATGGATTGCTGCCAAACTCCATGTTGCTGTTTAAACTGATTCAGCCAGACATCTTTTGCTCAAAAAGTCAACTTTGGTGAAAGAAAAGCATTTTGTTTGAAAATTATATATAAAATTGGTGGTCCTTTGTGCTTGTGTGTGCGTGTGTGTGGACACACATGTCCACACACACACACACACACACAACCACCTTTTTTTTAAGAGGCCCTAGGAAACAGAAATTGCTTTACTCGAGACACCATCTCAGCACCTTCTTATGGGTCTTTTTTTCCGAAGATGGCACTGATGTTTATAAAAATGAAAAAGTCTTGGTTTTTTTTTTCTGTTTATGTGTTGTTGGCTTTCTGCTCTATGTCTCTAAGTATTTGATACTGCTTTCTATTTTCTCAATCATTTAGCATATACATACAATACAGATAATTTTCATATTGTCGCTGAATGCCAGAAGAAAGATAGCTAAGTACATAGTAGGCATTTTACAATCCTTATCACACACCATTAGACACTAATGTGCTATAATCATGATCTTGATAATTGCTCTTTCACCTCACAGCACACCTGCAACTTGAATAATACATTTTCAGACCTTTTTCATTTATATAAATTAATTCTCTTTATTAGTATTACATAATGAAGATTCTGCTATTAATATTGAATGGTGAACATGTAAAGTACCATATGTAGAACTGTGATTAAGATGGGCATGAAACATTAGAAATTCCACTATTTGATGAGGCCAGTCTTTGAAAAATGGATAATATAAATGTTCATTGAATTTTGAACATTTAAGGTAGAGAAGTGGACTAGCTCACTTTGTCCAGAGCCAAAAGTTTCCTAAATTTTTTTTTTTTATGTTAGTGAATTGTTTACAGTGGATTTAAAATGTCATAGGTTATAGAACTTCTTTATCCTCTGGGAGAATATTTCATAGCTGTATAGATATTGCTGTTTAAAAATGTTTTCTTATCATCTGGACTACACCTTTTCCTTTGTTTTCCTTTTTCTTTTTTCAGCTTTGTACTGTTACTTCACTAACGTTTCGCCCGCCTTATCCTCAATGATTACCTCTTTTATGTGTTTATATGCTCTACATATTTGTACGTTATTTTCTTCTTCTTCTGAGTTTGCTGCTTAGCCAAGCTCCTCATATTTAGCTATTTTAATCTCTGTTAGTTTCTGCAGCGCCATACGTTCTCCCTATTTTTTTTTTTTTAATAACTCCAACTGCTTAAGCTCTTTCTGGGAAAGGGGTTCTCAGAAATGCAGATGATAGTGCAGACAAAGCATCATCAGAACTGTCCATCAAAGTTCCTTGCTCATGGTTGCAATTGTGTGCTTATCTGATGATCTTGTCAAAACCTTTAGTTATAAACTCAAGCTGATTTTTCTGTGATTTCTCACACTTTGATTCACTGTCATTGTTTTTTTTTTGCCACTTACAGCAATCATCTATGGAACGTTTGTTTCCTAGTTGTTTTTCTTAGATGCATTAGGCTGGATTGACCTACTCATACTGGGCATCATGAGATGCTACCTGAACTGCTTCACTTTTACTAAAACCTGGAGAGAAATGATTTGTGATATCGTTCAGCCAGGGGAATCTGTAAAAACATCAGTATGTCTAAGCAAGAGAAGGAAAACAGAGAACTTAAAAAATGCTTGGAAAGCTACAAGTTGGGTTTTTTTCATGTATGTGTATTTTAAATGTAGTGGGTTTACAGGCAGTACATTTTGTGCGTTATTCTAAAACATGATAGAATTTTTTAGAAGAGCCATTTTTGCCCAGTTGAAAAGCTGTCTGACAATAAACTTAAGTTCCACAATGCACATAATGTTAGAATCATGCAAATGGTACTTAGAAGGAAGAAATTTTTTTCCTCCAGGTATATGTACAGTCCACTCTTTTTCAAGAACAGATTTGAATGTTAAATAATACTTATTTCAATGACTTATTTCAATGACAAAAACAATGTGATACTACCATATCACAATGTGATATGACCGATACTTGTCAGTCAAGGAGCTGATTAAAAATAAGTACTTACGTGAAGTGAACGTTTAATAAACATTCTTAATTAAAGAATAGGGTGTCCCATAAGAGGCAGATTAAAAAGAAAACAAACCAACACTAGTCTTAAAACAGATAGAGTGAGTTGTGGTTGTCTCTACCAGGTATGATAGAGCAAATAAAGTCCTTCTTTTTTCTGTTATTGCATGAGATGTACAGGAGGCTTTCCAGCACTCTGATGTTGGTCCTCAGGTGGCATCCTTCATCCTCTGTAGCCTTCCAGCATGCTGTGCCCAAGTAGCACAAGAGGGACAAGGGTATCTCCAATCCTTTCATCTCTTCTCAGTGGCCTGATTGGGTTGGAGTTCTGTTTACTCACTGAGCACATCTGGCATTTATTCAATGAGATTAAAGTGTGTTAACTTTTCTTCCTTATTTACCTAATTTTGCTTCAACTGTTTCAACTTTTTGGCTCACCAGTTGGACATGTGGCATGTTTTTTTTCCCTCCAAAAAGGGGAAAATGACACAGAAGGTGTCTCACACCCTCTCTACTCTAAGATTTAGGAAGAATCTTTTTCTCCAGGATGTCTTCCCCAACAAAATCAAGTCCTTCACATGGCGGCCAGTTTCCATTCCAGCCTCTACTCATTTCTCCCAACAACAAATCTGTTGAATTTGAAATGCCAGAGATGAGAGAAAAAACACATAGTGACCTTGCTATTAGTGTGTCCTATCTGCACAATCTGCATCCTTACAAGACTCAAAGTATTTCTACCTGTTTACTGTTGAGCTTCCTTAGATTTGAGATCTTCCTGTGAGGAGCTTTATTTCTTATTTCTGGATGCTTTCTAAAATCAACTTTTCCTTTGATCTCTTATCCCTACTTTTACTGTGTCCTGAGGCTCAGTCTATCTCTGAGATCATAGAAATCTGCATGAGGAAGGCATCACTTCTGCCATGGTATGACCCAGACATTTTGCTTTCAGAGGGGACGCTGTATTATCTAGTTCAAGTCATCAAAAACCCCAGGACAGAGAATAAAGTCATTTTCTGTCTACATGGCTCTTCCCAAGGTCTCATCCCTCAACTAGTCTCCTCTGATTCTTCTGAGAATTTATTTCTTATTGCTCAAAAATCCCTCAACAAAGGAAAAGATTACAAAAAGATTAGGAAGTAGTTATGTCAGTGCTGGCTATCTGATCCCTGCAAGACAGAACTCAGGGAACAGTCCTTCTGTTATTTACCTTCCTGCCCATGTAACCACAGGCCTCTTTCTAGAGTTATAGCTGGTCTCAGAGGGAAGCGATCTCACAATTTTTCACCTCTGTGCTTATATTGTTTTCCCAAAATATTTCCAATCATGTGGTAGCGAAGGAGGTTTTTTGGGCTCCTTTTCAGTAGGCTGTCTCATTCTGGGGAAATTATCTGATCTCTGCTTGTCTCTTCTCTCCATAACTAAAATAGTCCAGCCATCTGTTTCTCCACTGTCCAGGTATTTTGAGCGTTTCCTTGGTTTCAAATGAAATATCAGAATCCCTCAAAAAGGCTTCTGTATTTTGGTGATCATTATAAGTCAAACTGGTAGCTTGACCCAACTCAGATAACTGTAGAGAATAAAACACAGTTGTTGGGCTAACCCTGGAAACATAACAGGCTGTTAGCACAAAGCTAGTTCCTGAAGGGCTGAAATCCCAAAGGCTGTTGAATTTCTCCCTGTTCAGACCTGAATTTCTTTTCCTGTTTTTCCGCATCCTCTCTATTTTTGGCAGTAGCAAGTTAAGCAAGCTTAATGCGTGGACTGTGCCAGAGTTGGGCCCTGTGAGATGGGAGGGTAGGACAGTATTCCCTTTATTTTTCATACTGTGGTATATCAGCAGTTAACACAGTTTGACCTGACAGGCACATCTATCTTCTCAAATCCTCTTCTTTTGAAGAGTCAAGAGGCATTAAGAGGACTTCATTTTGATTTTGAGGCTGACATTTTGAACCTCACTTCAGACCACCTTTGCTTGAAGATACGTCTCAAAGCTCATGTTGAGCAGCATGGGCACAGAAAACCTCTGTTCCACGTAGTGACAAGCCAGCAGATGTCAGAGACTTACTGTTGAGCAGGTCAGGTTGATGAAGTGTACGCACATTTTTAAAGAGTATGAAAGCTTCCAGAGACCCCTGGAAATCTCCCAGGTTTCCCAGGGAAAAGAAAGACTACCTTTCCATGACAGTCCTGGGACCTTTTGTGATAGATCTCAGAGGTGTCAGAAACATCACTTAAGAGCTCCGTTCCTAAAGAGGAACTTAGACCCACTTCTAACCATCTCCCTTCATGACAATGAGCTGAAAAAAAGAAGATCCTCTTCTGTTTTCTGTTTCCCTCCTTCATTTTTTTGACAAGTTGTCATGGTAACATACTGCCAGAGGCCAGGCTGGATCCTGGCCACTGAAACGAAAGAAAAGTCATGACTCAGCTTACACCTACACTAGCTACCTAGCCCAGTCTTCCCATCTCTTTGCAGCTAGCAGTTTCCTTTTGCAGAAAAAAAACTGCTTTTCTGGCTCTAGATGTTATCAAGAAGTTTCTTTTCTTTGTATCAAATGAAAGAGATCTTACCCTTATTATTTCCTAATGCTATTGGGAATGCAGCATTAACACTCAGCTTCAGAAAGCCGATTGCCTATCTGTGCAGGTTCATGATGACAGTAATTGCAATGCCATCATTTCAGAAGTGGCCTGGCTTGCACATAGTCACACTGCGATTACAGTTTTTTCATAGAAAGAACTCAAATATGTTTTAGTCTATTAAC
Source organism: Himantopus leucocephalus (assembly GCA_003993805.1). Classification (NCBI taxonomy): domain Eukaryota; kingdom Metazoa; phylum Chordata; class Aves; order Charadriiformes; family Recurvirostridae; genus Himantopus; species Himantopus leucocephalus. The sequence goes on along the minus strand of RSEF01000001.1, from coordinate 112,383,284 downwards.
ATTTTCAGAACACGTTCCCACCCTTTTCACCAAAATTTTTGTAGACGAAGTGGGATAGATCTCTTCCCATACTTTGACAAGTAACTGCTGTCTGGCTTGCAGCTCTGTGGAAAGCATGTAGAGCTCTCTTTAATCTGTTTTCCATCTTCAGTTCCCTCTTAGTAGTTTGACCTCAGAATACAGACCTTAAAATTGACCAGAATTCAGGGTTAGGGATGCCCACAGTGTGAATGTGCATATGAACGACACACCCCAAGGTGCCTCCAGTGACTCGTGGGTCATATTCCCTTCCTTGATTCCCTCCACAATAAGCTGTGTTCTAGGGAGAGGCAGAGCATGGGGTGTTTCCTCCACCTCATTGTTCAAATTGTCATTACTAGCACCTAGCAATTCTCTTCGCTCACCCCAATCCATCACAATATTTCAGTGGGATGGAGAGTGGCAGGCAATAAAATGTCTCCTGGAATATAAATCGGCTCCTAATTTGTTTTTCTCTAAGCCATTATTTCTTATGCGATGGTCTTCTCCCAGGTGTTTTAGGCCTGTCAATCAGTTGTTGCAGGCACTTGTTTTCCTTTTCCAGGTTGTGGTACCTCTGGACCTGGCAGTAACAAAGTGAAACAACTATCAGCTGTAATGCCATGTTAAAGCCAAGCAAAATGCAAAGCTTGTCACAAACAAAATCTAAAACACAAACTACATTACCAGAAGGGCAAAGCGTTCTGTACCAGGATCTAGTTCAGTTCCCTGGATGTTGATGAAAGAGTGCTCTGAGCTTCCTGATCACTGGTGGAAAATTAGTTGCTGTGAGACACTGACTGATAGAATAGGGATGTCTGTGCTTTCCCTGTCACAGCAGAGTATTTTGAGACAGTAACAAGAACTTCTGTGCCTTAGTGCTGCCTGTATCTGTGTGACAGGTATTTGACTCAGGTGTGCTTTCTGTGCTACTTTTGCTGGAAGTAACATTTACTATTTGCTCCTATCCTGGAGGCCAGCCGAACAAACTCACTGGCTTATCACTTTCCAGGTGATCAGCTTGTCCAAGAGGGATTGGTTAGTTCTGCTTCATTTGTGAGCAGGTCTCAGAAGAAACTCTTACAACACGAGAGCACTTAGCAAGCCACCAATGCTCATGCACTGAATTCAGTTATAGGGATTTTTTTGATCCCACTGGCTATCTAATTATCAAATTGAGGTGGACAAAACTGGATTGTAGTGCTTAAAAAAATAAATGAAAATAAAAACACTGGGTTAAATAATAATAAATAAAATAAAAACACTGGTATCTGGCATACAGTGAATAAAAATAAAGTAGGCTAGTTGCTAATTTACCGTAGTAAATTTAGGTTGGCTGTTTTCTTAGCAGGGCACAGTTAATATTCTGTGCTAGTACTTACATCAAGTGTCCAGGTCTCTGCCTGTACTGACAACCTCAAATCATTTCTCTCTCTCTTTCTGCTGTTTCCACTGTCCTTTGGTACAGAAGACTCCATCAACTGGACCCTCCTCCCTGACCATAAATGCCTTAAGCACAGGATACATCTTCTTCACAATAAATTCACAGTGATTTACTAGATTAGTGAAAACAGTTTGTAGTCTATGTCAGTAGGTTTCAAAATGGTTGCAAAACTAAAAGTTAGGATTAGCTAAGACTTAGAGTTAGCTAAGGGTTCGGGTTTATATATTACGATATATTTATTACTATTTAGATTTATTATTTGACATATACTGCATCACCATCTGAACAGGCCTCCTCTGCAATTTGACAGGTGTGTATATTAATGTGCATGTAAGTGTTCCCAGGAATTGTCTCATACAAAGGAGATGCTGGCTGGCAGTTGCTAGGTGTTTGTCTGCAGTTAGAAGTACTAACAAATTCTGTTTCTTTCCATTCTGTCCACTCTATTCTGGGTAGAGTCCACAGTCAGTAAAAGGCTGCATTTTTTCCTGTAACACCTTTTTGCCTTTGAAGCCCAAGAGAAACCATCAGGCATTTTTTCGGGTCAGTTTCGTTTCTGTGTGTTTTGCTGGAACTTAATGTGGCAAAGAAGTAGAGAAAAAAGTAACTCCATGTCCCTTGAATTATTTTGGCAGACTGAGATGAGTAAAAGTAAGATAGAAGCCATGGCACATTGTATCTGAAATAACATTCAGTTTGTTATAACACATTAAATCCTGGCCACTGCACTACTAACATTGAACCTGATGGTACACTTGCCAGATTTGGTCCGCCACTAGGAGGATGCCATTATCTGCTAGCAATATCAATTTCATTCCGCGTTTCTGGTTAGTGCATAAGAGGCCTGCCCGGTAGAATGGCAATTCTGCACTTTATCTAAAATCACTCACTTCAGGAGTGAGTTGTTTGGTATTTAGTAATAAAGGCTGTATTTCATAAAATATATTACCTAATAAAACAAAACCCAGCACTAAGTTATCGAAAAGTGAGTCCAAATAATAATTAGGAAGCAACAGCCCGCTCCCATGGAACTGGTCTTTAGCTCTCCATTATTGCTTTGAATGTGTGGGAATCATATTTTTTATTTAAACAATGTGCCAACTGCAGGCTGTGCTAAAATGCATAACCATCCGTTGCAACAGCTTGTCTGGCTGGCTGTGCATAAATTGCAGTCATTCCAGCTGCTTTCTCATTCCACTGTGTATCAAACACCTCACCTTTGCATCTGTATGTTTTATACAAAAGATTAGAGACAGGTGATAACTGTTAGTGGTCATTGAAATATTGTTGTAGGCAAAGACATCTCTGCCTTGGGGATTGTCTTGAGGGTTTCAGTGTCTTCCCTTATCTATGCGGAGGGTAACACAAAAAAGTATCTTCCCATCTTTTTATGGTTTAGGGGTGGCTTTAGAAATCTGGACAAACTTGCATACGTAGACTGAAGAAGCCATAAAGGGATTGATGCTGTTTATGTTGTGAAGAGAGTTCCTCCTTTCTAGCTGTTTTTGAAAAGTCAGGTTACTTTTTGAATTCTAGCACTTTGCTACTGGCTATGAGAATGGATAATCCAAGAATCTTGATGGTTCCTCAGATGTGCCTCAGCAGTGGCGCAGTGTCTCCCCTGCCTGCCTCCCAGGCTCCTTGATAGTTATTGAAGAGGGTGGGGAAGACACTATTTACGTCTTTCACCTCTCTCAGCCATACAAGCTGGCTAAATCACATTGTCCTGAACAGTGGTCTCATCTTCATGGCTACAGTACTATACCGATCTCAAAGCAAGCTCTTAGAATTTCAGACAAGCTCTCCTCTTGCTTGCTAGAGATGAGTTATGATCGCTACTTGTTAGGACTCAGGGACAATATGTCTGTCTTTCTCCAGTTTCCTGATTGTCGGATGCACCTGATGAGCATTAGCATCGAGGATTGGAAGGTGATTGCAGCCATAATGTAGTATCAGCACAGACTGAAACTCCAGTTTTTCACAAACACCACAGCAGTCCTTTCCTCTGCCTTGCTACAACAGTGATAGCTAATAGGGACTCTTTTCTAAAAGCTCTTGCGGAAATCTTTTCTTTCTGAATTGAGAATTGGAGTTGAAAGTTCCTCCTCAAATGAGTTGGAAGTGGTTCTGATTTCTGAGTTCTTGTGGGGTCCTTATGAAAAAATGCAATTTGAGTTTTCAGCCAACCCATTGGGAAACCTTTCAAAATACATCTCCTGATTCAAGCCTGTTGGGGCAGGATGCTGAAAGCAGTGCCAGCAACACAAGTGAGAGAGTGCAGGAGGGAGCACAAATGTTGCTGAGGTGGCTTACCTAGCGTGACCAATGTGAACTTCTGGTATTTACTTTAATGTTTACAATTAATTTTTTCCTAACCTCCTGCTCAGCCCTTCAGTGGAAAGGCTGACATTGCAATCTGGAAGCTGATACTGCTGGGTTTGATTAGATTATAGGGAAAGGAGATTTTTCATCTTCCCACACCTCTTGCCAATTAAGATTACGAGTCTCATGGTTGATTCAAATCTCATTATTCCACAAACATTGTTAAGATTGCGTATACTTCAGTTTTGCACTAGAAAGGAGTCTATAAAGAAGCAGCTCTAATATTATGGATGAAATTTTAAAGATTTAATTGGGATCGTGAAAGAGATCCTAGAAGCATTATGAAGCATAACACTACTGAACAGAGGTTGCTTCCAGTTTTATATTTCAGCAATGTTAAAACAGCAACTCAGAGACATCCCTTTTCTGTTGGCTTTTTTCTCTTCTTTATACTTCTGGATTGCTGTGTTAAGTCCTTTTTCTGTCTGTATTCCAAGAGGGTCTGAGTTCATTGTTTTCTTCCAAATATTATCAAAAGTGACCAGGAGTCTAATTTACAGGCCTCTGTGTGATGTTTATATGCCTTGAAATCTTAGCTCTGCTATATAAAAGAGACTAATTAGGATCCATTCTGCAAGTGCAGTATTTATAATATATGATGGAAGCAAGGGGGAGGAGGACGGAGAGACCTTGTAATTAATTCCAATTTATTGTAAGTATTGTAGATTATAGATTTGTAGCATGAGTTGATATCAAGCATAATATCAGAGATGTTGTGTATGTTTTCCCAGACCTATACAACCTGTAAATGAAATTACCTTTAACTCCAGTCTTGGCCTTTCTTAATCGGACTGCCAGTCAAGATCCCCTCTGTGAGCTGTGATAGATTTCAAATGTGTACATGCAAATTTATAACTGAGATGAGACTGCTTATATTCATTTCCATTTTTGACCTAAGCTGCTGCTTCTTTTGACCCCTAAAACATTTCTCATTTTAAGAATAACAAATCTAATATAAAGAGGTGCATTGTTATTTCCTATCCTTAGGTAATATAAGACAATCTTCTTATTTTAGTCAATGTTTACATTTCATAACAAAAAAAGTTTGTTGTATCACATAAATGGCATTATGCATCATCAAATGGAAAGATCTCCATTTTAGTTTTTGATTTCTTTGAGTTTCAAATGAACTTTATTTCAGAAAACTTATACAAATTGTGAGGAGCAGAAACAATCCCTATTTGTAGCATGTGTAGCATGATGAAGACTACAGTCTCACCTGGAAGTCCAGATACTGTAAGAGTCAGATTCAGCCTGTGGTGCAGTGGGATCAAAGTCTGGTCTATTTTATACTTCCCGGGGAATAAAGCACTTATTCTCTTTTGACTCCTATAGCACCTGATCAAGATGCACATATGCTTTCACTGAGTAATCATATAAATATATTTTTTGTATAAAAATACAAAGAACAGCTGCTGTCCCAGGACAGAGACCTTTTCAAACTGGGAACTCAGAGTCTATTTATCCATGGTCCTAGCCTTAGACAGCACTGGTAATAATTCACTCTAACATAGAATACAGGTAGAAGAAATTTAAGAGAAAGGCAGAAAAAGCACAAGATAATATTTTAAAAGAAAGCAACCAGAAAACGTTTTTTTTAATTCCCAAATACAAGGAATGGTTGGGGGGTTTTTTGTGCATTCATTAAAGAATTTCAGAAAGAATATATATCAGGTATTATGCCCTGATACTCAAAAACAGAATTAGTAGAGGAGGAGAGCAGATTCTGGAATAATTGTGGAAGGAAAGGCCGGGAAAAGCAGTTTGGGAGGTAAGATCATCACGGTGGACAAGAAAAATTTCAAATTCTTGGAATGAAACCAGTAAGGAAGCTAATAAAACAAGTGAGCCGTGGTGTCACTGTAAAATACAAGATATTTGAAATAGATCTGGAAATTGCTAAGCTAAGCTAAAATTTATCTGTTATGCAGGAATACAGAGTAGATGATCATAGTGATAGTTACCAATGACCATACAGTGCAATCAAAATAACTAAGTTATAACTAAATGCTTTCTAAACGCTGTGCCAAAAGGGTGACAGTTATGTATTTTTCTAAAACTAAACATTATATGACCTGAATATTTGTGATTTTATATATTAATTGAACATGAGGATGGCAAGTATAAGTTACAGTATTGTGGCTGAGTTTTTTAGCAGAGCCAGATGTTTGTCCCTCTCCAGATTTCTATGCAAAAATGAGTCTGTTAAATAAAAACAGCGTACTATCAAAGAAATATACCAAATGGTAGAATCCGTTGTTATTCTTTTGATAAACACAGATCACTGAATTTTACGGTTCAAAATACCGAACAACGGTAGCAGTAGTGTCTCATTTACTATAAGAATTGCAGACCCTGACCTTTGTCTCCCAGCCATTTTGTTCCCAGTATGATAAACGTGTATAAAAGTGGAAAAAAAAGGTGAAAATCGACCGCATACAAGCAATCTGCCATCCCCAATTGCGAAATAAATATAATGTTAACTGCTATAAGGCTAACACACAACTAGGGTCAACAGTTCAGTGGGTGAGTGATAACTCTCTTGCTTCCTGTCGTATGTCTACACCCCAATTTGAGTAGCAGATATTTATGAACTCCAAAACTAACTGTCCTATAGGCTTCTTAATGAGTATTTAAAAGCTGAAATGGAGTCAAACTTGACTAGAATTAAATTCACAATCTGATGAGAAATGGAGATGCAGCAACAGTAGTTCTCAGTGTTGTAGACTATATAATCCTGATTTTGCACTTATTTTTCTTTTGGTTTAGGAATTATTCCAGATATATCTGATCATTTGTTAAATATTTAAAATTATATATATAAAGTTCATTGCCGGGTTTTTTTTAAATGTATGATTGCCCTGAAATGTTACCAATAACACACATGCATGTTACAAAATTGAAACACTTTGTTTTCAGAATGAAAACTGACTGTCATGTGAATTTACATATTTAAAATTGGCAGGATACCGTAGCTACACAATCCTACTTGACTGATGCCAGTAACTTAAAAAAAACCCTTTCAGCTAAACAGTCTCTGGTTAAAAGGTAAATTGTATGCCAAATATCTGGCTGATTGTATGTTTGCAGCTGTGGGGAAGTGTCAAACTGACAAAAAAAAAAAAAGAAAAAAGTAACTTCAGTTGTAGGCTGACCCCTTAGTGCTGGTTACTGTTTTGGGGTGTTTGTCTCTCCATTTAACTAGGTACAGCCCTACCTGGCCTGTGACTCGTGAGGGCCTTGCACCTGTCGTCAGGATAATTAGCTGGGTGACCTTGTCTCTGCTACAAGGTTGCTAGAAGACCCTGAACAAAAGTCACATTGACTTCTCTAAGCTTAAGGTTTTGGTTGGGATTTTTTGAGGATGGGGATAATGATTTTTATTTCCTTTGGAAAGCACTTAACACTGTAGTGTGCATCCAATATAGTTGAAAACTAGAAATAAGACACTCTGGTATTTCTTCAGCAAACCTGGGAAACATTCAGATTTTGTGCAGAATGAGTATGTTTTTATAGTAATACTTACCTTTGTTCTTATGCTCAATTTTTTCTGTCCATACCAGAAGTCTTACTGGAGGGACCATTTTTCACATCAACTGGTTATTTGAAAATTCATATTAAATTCATGGTTCATCTCTGTGAGATTCCTGTGAAATGTCTTAGTATGTTCAGTAGAAATATTTCACACTGATACTTGCCATCAATCACGTGAAATATTCTCAAGACAAGGATTGAAGATATGTCCCACATAACTACTTTGGTGAAACACAAAATAGAAACCCTGTTCTGCTAAAGGGCACCGTCGTGATTTCTGTTTTATTAAATTGGGTTTGGATTTGCACCACCAAAGGATTTAGTTATTCCTGTCTTATAAGGCCAATAAAGGAGTATTTGAGACAGTATTCAGAGCTTTCCCTTGAGTTACCAAGGCATTGGCTATACATTGAAATCTGTATAAATCCAAATGCAGCAGCGGTGATGGGTTTGCAGAAGTCAGCAATGTTTGATTATGAAATAAAAATATTACAAGGACGTTGATGTTAAGGCTACTGAGCAATTTGTCTGCTGAGTTCTCTCAATTTTATTTGAGATAGATATATATATAAACTCAGGAATAACAAAACAGAAATGCATGCATTTCTCCTGTACAGATCACTCAAATATGTGACTGAGCTGTCAAAGATTTGTTGAACAAAAGTTTGTCTTTTGTTATTTCTTTGTTATTGTTACTGTTACTATTCATCTGTCTACACCATCTACACTACTCTCTGGCATTACATATAATACTACTAATAATTTGTAAGTTTTAGTCTGTGACTTATGCAAACGTAAAAGTTTAAAGCATGTGTTGTTTTTTTTAAATTGGCTGTTCCTAACAAAACAGTTTAGTATTGTTCGCTTACCTGTCATTCACTGGTAGGACAAGGTTTGCATTTCTTACATAAATTCAAGGCTTCACTTAAACATTGCATTTCGCTATTCTATAGTCAGTATTCCTGCTCTAGAGAAAGCAACATGCAGTATATTCACATAAATGTGTCTGTACATATGTAAATATAATTTAGTAATTATTATAATTTGGGGCTAAGTACGGCAAGTGGTTCTACATTTATGCTGGGGAAGGGAAAGGAAAAGTAAAGCCTGAATGGACTAATTATATAATTTTGTGTATTGCTTCCATGGCAAAAATTGGCTGGAACTAAGACACAAAAAAATTAATTGTTATTGAGGTGAGAGGTAGATGAATGTAGTTGCTCTTACCATGATCAGTAGCTGTAATTAAGGAACAGTTTTCTGAAAGATTGACAGTAATATTTGATAACAGAAAAATAAAGACCTTTTGTGTTAACATCAATGGCAGTATGGCCAGTGAAGCTTCTGAGAGCAGAATCTATCATCAGAAGTGCCTGTATTTTATAGGCAGATACCACTTGTGTAGTAAATTAAAAAAAAAAAACAAACTGGACATTTAAATGGATGGAGAAATTCCATAGTATAATGCATGGACTGCAAGTTCATGACCTTTATTAAAATCATTTTATGTGAAAAATTAACCGCCAGATTCATGATCAGTATTTGAATATTGTGTATGTTGCTGACATGAAACGTGACTTTATTCAGAAGTACCACATTGTGTTTCTCCGTATCTTGCAATAATGACAGAATAAAATAAAATTACATAATATTTAGTACAGTAATATAGAAGATACAAAGATGTGTTTGAAATAATTTTTACTGACCAAGACGATTATTTTCCTGTGAGCTTAGAAGCACTCAGAGATCATACAAAAGAATATAGTATTTGATTCCCACAGAAGCATGAGAGCTTCATTTTCAGTGCTACTGAATGTGGTAAATCAGAGCTGAAATAGTTTGGGAGTCACTAATCATGTTTGGTGTGTTTGAAAATCAAGCTTGTGAGTTTTTCTACAGACATGTCAAAAACGATTCTGTTTTAAAGACCAAATGCATGATTTTATAAGAACATTTCAGCATTTTTTGCATTAGAAATTGCATGCCTATACAATTACCTAACTGTTTCTGGGCATTTATATGTTCGCCATGTTTACAGTAATTTTGCATGTGTGCACAGACTCCTGACTTATATATGCAAATAAAGCAGGGGCTTAAATAAATTGTATGTACAAATCCATACTTGAATGTTCAGTGTTGGTAACCATAATTTAAAATGTAAGCATATTTTTAAGCCTCTCCTTTTAAAAATTGGATATTATAAAGTGTTTCTTAAAGTGGGTTAGATTGTATTCTCATTGCTATGATTTCTTGCTAATTATAGTAGTGCAAATGAGACAGGTATGCAGAGAAAAAAAAAAGAATTGCATAGCTTCAGCTGATCTATTATAAAAGCAATTGATCTTGTGAAAGTTGTGAACCAAAAAAATGAGTATTGAGATCTTAAATCATTAAAAACTACAGTCTTATAATAAGGCCATAACAAGAAATGGTATCCTTGTAAATAGTGACTGCACTATTCTTCAGATTTTTATTGTTAATAACTGCCTGTAAGAATATTACATTCCTTCAAGGTATGGCTTCTCTGGAAAGCTGTTCTACAGTTTTGTAATAAAGTAATAAGTCATGTCAGGGAGAGCTTTAGTAGGCTTTCAGTGTACACCTTGAGTGTGTTCTGAGGCATGAAGCCAAGTGCCATTAATTATTTGAGAAGTATGCTGGTAACTTACTATACTTACACAGAAAATCAGTCTGACATAATGCCAGCCAACAAATGTCATTGCAACAACTAGCAGGCTGGAAGTTTTGGTACTTGTCAAAAGTTGAAACCTTACAGCTTCAGAAAAATTGCTTCCAAGAAAAGCACCTGCAAAACAAATGAAATAATTGTTATCATAGGAATTAATTAACCCAGGCTAGCAGATTCATTTGTTATGGACAGAGAAAAGTGCATCTGCAGGTTCAGATGGTCTGTTCTTGCACACAGAATAGAGAAATCCATGGTGAACTGCCTAACATACGTACAGAGTTGAAAACAAAGGTTTCTAATACTAGGGGAAAGAAGACAGAAGAAAAAATGAGGAGAAGGATAGGACAGAAATATCAGTTTGTAGTATCGGTAGAAAGGACAGAGAGGAAGAATCACATGTATATGGTAGCATTTGATAAAGAATATCATGATTGACAAACTGCTCTCTATATAGCAAAAATTTTTGTACATATATATAGTAGTAAAGCTTTTTAAATTTTTTATATATCTGGTAGGAAGCACTTTGAATCTTTTTAATAGCAGGACATATTTTTCTAGCATTTAGTTATTATGCTGAGATCGAGAGATGATGATTTTATAACTGTTATCACCACTCTTGGAGAGCTCTTTTTTAACATTCCAATAGAGAAAAATCTTTTTGGGAACCAACACCACATCGGCCACTACTTGAACGTATTTATGATACTGGGGAAAGCCTTAAGCAATAGATCAGATACTTACTTGAACTAGACGACAAAGCTAGCCATGCAGCTCTGAATTGGGAGATCCATCTTTTTAGAATTATTGTGACAATGGAAGAAAAAAAGAAGAAAAATAGGAGGCCATAGCTTAAATGGGCTTGACCATTTATTCAGCCCCTATGCTAGCACCAGCATTGCAGAGCAATCATCTGCTGTGGGTTTGCATTCATTCTGATCATGAAAGATACACAAATGAGCACCTCCTTATAGAAATGCTGCTTTCATTTTTAGGATATAGAGATAGACAATGTGCAAAAGGAATTAGCCACAAAATGGATCTGGTATCTGCAGACCATTTTTTCCTCTTGCAGGAAGAAATATCTGATACAGTCTAATGCCTGTTTGCAGTGTTGTCTGCTAAGGTAGGAGTCCTCAACTATACATAAGATTGTAAATGATTCTGTGAGAACAGAAGCCTTCATGGCCTTCCAAGTTGAACACTAATTCCTCTTGAAATGATATGGAGAAAATCCAGCAAACACAGTTTCCTTCCATAGTTATAATACATAATATTTCTTACTGCTGTTTTTCAGACTTCTCTTTTGTAGTGTTCACTGAAGTGTTGAGAAACTTATCACACTCCTGCCTTATCCCTGCCCCCCAAAAGCCCTTCCAGCTACAACTGTAGCTTAACTACTATTTCAGCTTTCCTTTATGAAAAGCAATTTGATATGCTGAACAGCTCCCAGCAATGTTAAATAAGCTACTCCCTATGTGCGTTATAATATGGTGTCCTTAGTCTAACAGATTTTCTTGATTTCCATATTGCTTTAGTCTGAGGACTACAGCAGCAACAGTTTCCTTCTTTTATTTTTGGAAGTGGTAAAGAAATCTTCAGAAGAACCTGTCCTGTTCAAAATGCAAGGAGGGATGTGCCACTGCAACATGCATTGCATAGGAGTAGACGTGCTCCACTCACTTTACGGGGCACAAATTCTTCTATTTGGCTTTGGCTTGTGCATCTACGGTGAACTAAACGTGTAGTGATTTGGGCTGGACTGGCCACTAAAACGAATGACAGATGGTCTCTTTTAACTTCTCTCCTCAGAAGGAAAGAGAAAATAAGCGAGAGAGACTTATGTGGGTGGGGTCAGCGGAGTGGCTTGTGCTGGTACAGACGGCAGAGTTGCTTGTGCCACGTGTTATTAAAGTTTATCCAGAGATTCAAGCATTCTCTCCACTATTCTGCCATATGCCAGTGAGCCAGTGACTAGTTTTATTGGACAGGACTGAAGGAATGAAGAAAGCATTTTCTTACAAATAAAGCTTTGCAATAATGGAACAATGATTAAAAAGTAACAAAATGCATTATTAAGATTATACTTTAAAATGAAGAGTTTTTACACCTGCTGTGGACAGATTTTGGGACTCAATGAGTAACTTCTGCCATTTATTCCAGCGCTGCATTGCCCTGAAGTGTTCTCAGGGTTACATTTCTCCCGCTTTTCTAGTTAAAGGTGATTACTGGAGATGCTGGAGATGGCTGCTTGGCTATGCAATGATCTTTTCCTTCCATTCTTTTCTTGCAGACCTTCCTGATCCCAGGAGTGTGCACTAGTATATTGCAGGAAATTGCTTCCCTTCTTTTTCACTGCTGTCACATTCCTTGATTACCATTTCTATTGTGTGCCTTAATTAGCCTGACTGATTTCTTTTGTTCACTATCTTCCTAAAACACAGTGATGTTCGTTTAAAAATTAAGCAGTGTAGAAAATAGTATTTATACCATCTCCTTTAAAGATTTATGAATTCTGTCTAATTGTGGATTTTCTATGGGGTCTGTCCATAAAGTATCAACAGAAATAAAGACTAATTTGGGTATGGAGCATTGTGTTTGAGTATGCATAGTTCCCACCTCAAACAATTTATTAGATTTCAGGGATGTCCACAACAGAGGCAGCAGCACAAAGCAGCAAAAAACAGTTGCTTGCCCCTTCAGAGAGGTGCATCCTGTTGGTTTTGTCTCTCTTCTTCCATCACTAATAACGTACCCCACTCATTTTTGTCACTTGTCATTTCTGTGAGACATCTTGACTTTTTGTTCTTCCCAATTCCACAAATGTAACCCTAGTGTATTTTTATTCTGTGGCTAATAACAGCCTGCGTATGTGTTATTGGTGCTTTGCACATCATTGAGACAACTTCAAGACAGCGTGCTAGGCGAGGAACTTCCAGCATCAGTGTCCCTGACAGAAACTGCTTACAGAGATCAGCAACAGCTGGGGAAACGAGGGGCTAGATTCTGCCTTTACTACCTTTACCACCTGTACCAATTAACAAGAGGTGTTTGTGACCACGTACAGTACATACCAATCCTGAATCCAGGACAACAGTACATTTAGGCACATAGGTTTTCATTGCCTGGAGGAATCATGCAATTCACCTCTGTGCCTGGGAAGATGACAGAACAGATCCTCCTAGAAGCTATGCTAAGGCACATGGAGGACAGGGAGGTGATTCAAAACAGCCAGCATGGCTTCACCAAGAGCAAATCCTGCCTGACCAACCTAGTGGCCTGCTGCAATAGAGTGATGTCGTGGTTTAGCCTCAGCCGACAACAAAGAACCACGCGACCGTTCACTCAACCCCTGACAGCTGTGAGGGAGAATTGAAAGAAAAAGGCAAAACACGTGGGCTGAGGTAAAGGCAGTTTAACACAACAGCAAATGAAAGAGGAAAACAACAACAATGACACCAATAGAGGAGTGTACAAACACGATTACTGTACCATCACTCATTGACTGGAAGTGGGCAGCCCCAGCCTGCTCCAAGCACAACTTCTGCCCCCTCACCCGGCCAGCTTCCCCCTATAGACTTAGGCATGGCCTCATATGGCCAGTTCCCCCTTGTACTCGGCACTGGTGAGACCCCACCTCAAGTACT
>RSEF01000001.1:112343857-112369473 GCA_003993805.1 Himantopus leucocephalus | reverse complement strand
AATACCTGTGTCCTGGGCCAGCTCCTTGGGAAAATTAACCCTACCCCTGCCAGATCCAGGACAAGTGACTATATCAGTAAACAAGGGAAGAGCTATGGATGTCATCTACCCGGACTTCTGTAAGGCCTTTGACACGGTCCCCCACAACGTTCTTCTCTCTAAATTGGAGAGATGGATTTGATGGGTGGACTGTTCGCTGGATGAGGAACTGGTTCCATGGTCACATCCAGAGGGTAGTGGTCAATGGCTCAATGTCCAGATGGAGATCGGTGACAAGTGGTGTCCATCAGAGGTCCATATTGGACCAGCACTGTTTAATATCTTCATCAATGACATGGACAGTGGGATCGAGTGCACCCTCAGCAAGTTTGTGGACAACACCAAGTTGAGTGGTGTGGTTGACCAGGCCTGAGGGATGGGATGCCATCCAGAGGGACCTGGACAAACTCAAGAGGTAGGCCCGTGTGAACCTTATGAGGTTCAACAAGGCCAAGTTCAGGGTCCTGCACCTGGGTCGGGGCAACCTCTGCTATCAATACAGGCTGGGGGATGAAGAGATTGAGAGCAGCCCTGCTGAGAAGGAGTTGGGGGTACTGGTGGATGAAAAGCTGGACATGATCCAACAAGGTGCGCTTGCAGCCCAGAAGGCTAACTGTATCCTGGGCTGCACCAAAAGAAGCATCGCGAGCAGGTTGAGGAGCGTGATTTTCCCCTCAACTCCACTCTTGTGAGACCCCACCTGGAGTACTGCATCCAGCTCTGGAGCCCTGAGCACAGGAACATGGACCTGTTGGAGTGAGTTCAGAGGAGGGCCACAAAGATGATCAGAGGGCTGGAGCACCTATCCTATGAGAAAAGGCTGAGAGAACTGAACTTGTTCAGCCTGGAGAAGAGAAGGCTCCAGGGAGACCTCATAGGGGCTTTCCAGTACTTACAGGGGGGCTACAGGAAAGATGGGGACAAACTTTTAGCAGGGCCTGTTGTGATAGGACAAGGGGTAGTGGTTTTAGACTAAAAGAGGGTAGATTTAAACTAGATATTAGGAAGAAATTTTTTACAATGAGCATGGTGAAACAGTGGAACAGGTTGCCCAGAGAGGTGGTAGATGCGCCATCCCTGGAAACATTCAAGATCAGGTTGGATGGGGCTCTGAGCAACCTGATCTAGTTGAAGATGTCCCTGCTCCTTGCAGGGAGGTTGGACTAGATGACCTTTGAAGGTCTCTACCAAGCCAAACTATTCATGATTCTATGAATCAGAAAGCATTGCCACTATATGTAGTGAAACAGCTTTGGTGGTCCTACTTGAAAATTTTAAGCCAAAGTTTGCAAAGTTCATACGTGTTTTTTTAATGCTTGTTTCTTGTGATAATGCCAGTAATGCAGTGCTACAGTAATACAGTAGTGCAGTGACTGTGCAGTTAAAAACTGGAGTCTTCCCATTCTAATAGCTTCTGCTTTTTACCTAGGCAGCCTTTTTATTGACTCAGATGCCAGAACCAAATATGTCTGTCTCAAATCACCTACACATCTTCACTAGTCAGAGGATAATCACTAATTTCTTCCAGACATGTCTAAGTGGCATGAAAGCTGCTTTTCTTTTGATTTTAGCTTGAGTTTGTTTTTCACTGTCAGAGCTTATACAGGCATACATAAAAGGACCTTAGAAAATGAAACTGTACAATCATCTCTGGCTCCCCCTTTAGGAAAGTGTATCTCAGCAGAACACACACACAAAATAAGTTGCAATAACTTGAAATATAGCAACTTTCTCTAAAACATTAACTGTATTGACTCATCAGTACAGTTTATAAAATGTGTTTAAGGGGTAATTTTAAAAGGTTGCAGACCTATTATGAAGCAGAGCTATTATGAATAGCTTTTATTTTCATAGGTAAGGTCTTAATCTATAGTTTCAGTGCTTGATATTTCCAAACAAATGAGTCTCTTTTCAGCTGCTTATAATTTTTCCAATTTTGTATGCATTCATGCTGAAGCATTCCTACCTGCCGTCTACCTGTTGTAGTAGTAAACTTAATTTACTATATTAGTTTTGTAAAAAATAATTCAGCTAGTTCTAAGAATTAAATGAAAAAGTTTTATCAGTATTGAAAATATATTCCATCTCTTATTTGATTAGTATCTATGCATTTAGAATAATATTCTTAAATCTAGTCAATATGAAAGTGTTTAGGATGCTCTTTTTTATTTTTTGAAAATACAAAATGAGTCCTTAGTCAAGATTTTTTAAAGAAGAGGTTAGCAATATAGAATATACACCTGCAAGAAAATCTATAAATAAGGTGACAAATACAATGAGTAGGCAACCTGTGCAAGTATCATTCTGCTTGTGATTAACAAAGAAAAGAGCACCAGTTACATATGTTATTCCTACACTGTTACTTGTTTCCGTCTTGCCTGTAAGTTAAGGGGAAGCCAGAAGACGGACAGTCTTCCTCCCAGATCTTTGAAAATCCTTCTATTACTAGGCAATGATAATCTCCAGCAGCAATACAAAAAGCAGCTTAAGTCACTGAGCAATTATTGCGCTCTATGCGAAAAGTGAAGTTTAATAAGAGAGTTTGGTTTTGTACTGCAACAGCTATTTGAGTCACCTCAGTGGCAAACAAGGTGTTTCCCTTTGTTGTTATCAAAAGTCTTTAGTTGCCAGCTTAAAAGTCTTTGAGAAGTAGCTGACAGCTCCTTAAGAAGTGCAGAATAGTATTCACCTGTGCTGTATAGTATAGATTCCAGCTCTCTGATGAGCTATTGAATTGTATATAGTATGACAGGCAATGATAAAATTAATATCATTGACTGTTCTTCTTGTCTGTGTGAATTTTTTGAATAAACTACAGATTGTTTAAAAACGTGGTATGTGACCTGAATCATTGCTCAAGTTATTGTATTGTAACTACTGTTTTATACAGAGAAAAACTGCATTGGTGTGAACTGAAAATACTGTTTGATATATACCAATTATCTCTTCTGTAATTTCTTCTAATCATTTTAATAAACAACTTCAATAGAATATTGAAATATAGGAATGAGAGAAAATAAGTCACTGTGGAAAAGAAAAGAATTATCACAAAGAGAAAGAACAATTCAATTCATTTACCTATCTTCATTATGTAGTTATATTTGAGAAAGCAGTCTTGTACCTGCCTCTTTTTCTTTCCTCTCCCTTGTTCCTCTCCAAAGTCAAGTGTGTGAGTAATGCTCTTGCTTGTTCTCCATCTCAAAGAATAGAAACATTAGAGAGCAGAAGATATTGGCAAGGGAAGAGATTGAGTGGAGCATACAAATACAGACGCATTTAAGTGCATACGGAAGTACACAGAAATGTAATCCATCATATTTACTGCAAACAAAGGAGGAAAATCAGTCTATCGTCCCCCAAAAGTTGGGTGGTTCTGTCACTGAGTTTCCTAGGGGTGTCTGTTTTCCTCTCCTTACCATCTGTAGGAACTGAACCAAACTAGAGCCTTGCTTTCTTAATACATCATGTCTTCTATTCTTGTGGTTTCAACTAACCAGCATGTTCCATAATTTATAATCTGTCGTGGCTGGTCTTCCTCCAATGGGTTATTCATGATGCCTCAAGTTTCTAGCAACTCGTCCTGCATAGTCTCACTATCAGTTTGAACATGACCCAAAGTGAATCCCCTCTCTTTTCTCACAGTCCATTCATGAGCTGAATAAAACAAGGATCATGTGAAGAAAGAAAACACATGAGATTACTTAATCAGATAGTACTTAATTCAAAGGCTGTCTCGTCATAGCTTCGTTGTCCTAACTCTGCAATATCCTAGTCTTGGTTTTGTGATCATATTCTGCCTTTTGTAATACACAATGTGCATCTTTTGTTACGTTCTTTTATCTTATTCTTTTCTATATACTTTTTCATTCTTTTCTGTATACTTTTACTGAAATATAAATTGGTTAAAATAATATTATAGTTCCTTGTTTCTGCACAGTGGTAGAATAGAACAGGCCTTATTGGATTGCCCTTTTTATAAAGTGATCAGATACCAGAGGGGTAAGACAACTTTAAAATTGGAACAATTATATATTGACAGAATATAACGAATATGAAAGATGTCAGCCTCATAGTGCATTACTGGGTTTCAGTAAGCAATTTTAAAAAATATGAGGTGGAAAAGCACAGCAAATTATGTGTTTCAAAATGATTAAAACACTTCTTCCACAGTTACTGATGGTTGCCATTCATTGTAAATGACAACAGTCATCTTTATTTTAATTTGATTGATGAGTTCTTAGCAAGCTATAAAAATTTTCATGAGAAAAGTCTTCCCACACACAGACCAACAAATGTCAGACATACCTAAAAGTTGCTCCTAAGTTTGCCTTGGACTCCCCTTACTTCAACTAACTTGATAACGGTTGATTCAGATGTTGTAAAACTGAAACAACTGAAAACTGGAATCAACTTCTTTCTTTCACAATGGCGTGCTCCCACAGAGCAGTGAAAATACCCCTGTTTCTTTAAATCAACAAAGTTTATGACCACAAGGATGAGCACCATGTTTGCATCTTCCAGATTTCGTGTCTATGCATCATTCTACCCCCTCTCCCCCCCCTCCCCATCCCCTAGGCTGGGGAAGAATTTAATGGCCATAACAATCTCGAGCAGTAAAGACTCTTCTGCAAGAAAGCCCACAACTGCATTTTGTAGTAATCAACCCATGACCTTATTTACTGGACAATTCAAAAGATCCTTAAAAATACTGTCCCATCCAACACGAGATGTAGCCCTCCCTCCTCACTGCCTGAATAACGCTGCGAAAGCAGGCCCTGCGGCCCACCAGCCTACACACAAGTCCGCCTTCCCCTGGATTTGGAGATGTGTCTGGATCTCAGTGAAGTATGGCTTTATCTGCACTTGTTATAATATGTATACAGTTATTGGTTTAGGTTGTTGGGGCACCACCTGGCCGGCACTTCCCAGGGGTCCGGTAGTGGTGGGGGGCTCCCCGATGTCAGCTGGGCAGGGCCTGTCCCACCATCTTGGGCCTTTGGTGGTGGGCTGGGCCAGAATGTTGGTCCACAGGTGGGCCAAGCTCAGCAGGGCCCATGGCCGGGCAGGGCAGGGCAGGACCGTGCCACAGAGGAGCTGTAGCCCAGGCAGGCACCAAGCCCTCAGCCAAAAGCAGCTCCTCAGCAGGCAGGAGTCGGCCTCACGACCAGTCTGTCAGGGAACCTTTCCCCGTGGCCCCAGTGGGATGGGTCTGCCCTTGGCTGCACTGCTTCTGAGCTGGCCCTGAGCCCCCACAGCCAAAGCCCTGGCACGGGGATGCGCTCGCGGCCCTTAGGGGTGGTAGCGGCCATAGACTGACCATGCAGCCGTGCACGGGGAAGGGTGGCTTCCCACAGCGTCTTGCACCACACATGTACCATCCTGTTAAGAACAGCTAAGATCGTATCTCATTTTAGGCAGTAAGTGTACAGTGCACCTCTACAGTTTTTCCAGCCTGCTTCGGTACCCCTGCAAATAACGTCAACACTGCTAAACTGCTTTGAAGCTGCTTGATAAATGCCGCTTTCTGCTCTCTGCCCAGGCTGGGAGGCTGGCAAGCGATGAATCACTTTCTTTAAGAGTTCACCAGAGCTTTGCGTAGCATTAATTTCTGTTCATATGAATCTATGTATAATACAAACAAAACTAAATGTCATATTTTAAACATTAAATAAGTAAAATTATATTAATTACAAAGTTTCTAGAGTTTAAAAACCTCATAGTCAAATCCTGATAAAGCTGTAGTAAAGCACATTTATAGACATGTTATCTTTTATGAAGCCAATTAAATTATCGGTGCTTCTCTGCATGATCTCTGGTATTTCATTGGAGAAAACTTTAGTGTCTTTGAATTGTTCATTCAGATACCCTGCTAATTACTTAACCATTAAGACAATATATTATCTTCCCCCAGGCTTTACAAAAGTCAAACGTCATACAGTTCATGTAGTTAGTAACTCACAAAGTCACTTCTGTTAGATAATGTTAGGGAAAATAAGATGCCTCCCAGTGATTTGGAAGTTAGAAAAAAATGTGGTAACAAAGATAAAAACAAACTTTAAGTTTTTTTGAATAGTCATCATTAGAAGCTTTTTCAGACAGGCGTTTTTCATAGTTTGAATTTTAGTTTACATTGACATAGGCACAAATAATTTGTGAAAATGGGAGATGCAATAACCATTAACTGAGTGAAGAAAATGTTATGAGAAATACTTTGAAAAATACTGATTTATCAACCCACATAAAATGAAACTTTCTGCATTCATAAAGATCTCAACAAACTTTTAACTTGTAATATATTTAC
The DNA here is from genome assembly GCA_003993805.1 of Himantopus leucocephalus. Taxonomy (NCBI): domain Eukaryota; kingdom Metazoa; phylum Chordata; class Aves; order Charadriiformes; family Recurvirostridae; genus Himantopus; species Himantopus leucocephalus. Next base: position 112,363,133 of record RSEF01000001.1, on the reverse strand, counting down.
ATAGAGTAAGATTTTGCATGGGAAAGGTGGCTTTTTTCCTTCTCCAAATACAAAACCACAACTCACCTATAACTTTCTGAGTTTCTGATTTGCCCATGGGGCAGTTTGTGCACTAAGTAATTTTGTGTGGCTGAAACCACCACGGGAGAATAAACAATAGAAATAATAGGAAGGTAGGCAAAATCTGAGGAACTTGTTAACTTTAAGCATGTAAGTAAGCCTATTGGTTAATCTCTTTACAGAGTCGTATCCTAGTCCTTATTTTAGGTGGCGTGTGACTTCAGGATTCTGAAGTTGAATACATCTAGTGCTTGTGTATGGTTTGATACCACAACCTGCAGCCACTCAGTGATTTACATGCAGTAATGCAATCTGCAATCTCATAGCAGAACATAGCACAACCCCAGTTTTACAAAATGTTATGCATAACCCAGAAATTACAATGGAATGCATATACCGTTGACTCCTTTGTGCAATTTTCCTGTAAATGTTAATGGAATTGCTGTGAGCTACAGTTGACTTACAGTGGTCTTATACAGCCTTAAGCTCCATGAAGACACCTAAGGCCGAAGGAACAGAGAGATTCTTTTCTTCAGAGGGAGACATATGTCTGAAATCATAGCAATTGAGACGTTTCCTAAATGAGCTTTTAAAAACCTGGGTAGCAACTCTAGTGCTTGCAGATTTTCTGTGGAAAATGGTAGATTTAGCAATTCCTGTTGTTAATTGTGCCACTGAAACACAATATTTTTTAGCAGAATCTAAGCTTAGATATGTACAGCAGCTAAAGCACTGTATTTCAGACTCATGCTGCATAGTCATTGATTTTGACAGAGTAACAATTTATTTTCTTTCACCTTGAATGTTGGCAATCAGCACTGAGTTATCCAGAGAGGTGAGTTATCCCAAGCTTGTGATCATTTGGGGGTTTTCAGCTTGTGTTATTTTATCTTGTTGGTGAAGGCCTGTTTTTTATTTGAAAGTATCCAATAATCATGGTTCTGTGATTCTACATTTGGACGAGGAGTGTGTTATCAATAGCTTTGTAAACTTATTCATAGAAAAGCTTCCCTGATATCTTCCTCTGCCTCAGAATTCATGGTACATACCTGGCTTAATGGATAAATGTATTTGGGTTGGCTTCAAAAGAATTAAAATGATCCACTTATTCATCCCTTTTTCCCCCCATCTTTTCCGTGAGTATATGTTCTTTCTTTTAAGAGACATACCATATCAAAACCATAATTGCTTTAAGTCCATTACAGAATACATTTCAGAATAAAACATTGACTTTTTTCAATTGGAAATTAATCTTCTCATTGAGTTTTGTTTTGGAATAGTGAACTGCTTGAAATTTAAACAAAATATTTCTCATGAAAGAGAATGCTATTTGTCTTTGAGTCAAAGTGATTTGTTATGTGGGGGGCAGAAGGGAAGAAGGAATGATTTCAGAACTGACAGACATGAATTTCAGAAGTAATAAGGATTTTAAAGAGCACTTATTTTGCTTTGACTGAAACTGTAACCTGGAATTGCCAACTCTTTAATCACAAACTTCTTTATATCGCATGACGTGTATGAAATGTAGCTGTTAAAAGCAAGAATTTAATATTCACCCTTAGGTAAGCCAGGGCAGGATTTGGGCATGAGACAAGAAGAAAGGAGCAGGCAAGCATAAAACCCTTCCCCAATTTTGCCTTACCTCTCTCTCACTTCTTTCCAGCAAAGCTAAGAGGAGTCAGTGCCTATGGCCTATATCTACAATGCTGCCTTCTTCCATGCACCAAACCTGCTGTCTTTCCAATCAGTAGAAAATTACCACTTGATATAATCACAATTATATCTGACCAGTAGCCTTCTTTGAGGGAAGAATCCCTGCTGTTCCCACCCCTCTTACCTCTAACAACAGAAATACATTGGTTTTTTTCATTAGTGACAACAGGGCAGGATTCCTCCCTAATGTCTGTTCAGCAAAGTCGTAACAACACACCAGGAGGAGAATTGCTGAAATTGTTGGGTCAAAATTAAGGTCTCAAAATTACGTTTGAAAAATTGGCTCTTGGATTCAGATAGGCAATCAACTACTATCTTTTTCAGTCCCATCTTCTCACTCCTTTTGCCTCATCTACAAATGAAACTGCTTTTATATCAAGCAAGACCTTTGTAATCAGAAGCAAAACTGACCTGTGTATATGTTATCTATGAGTTAACACTTTTTAATAACTCAATATGAACTGATAGTGAATCCATAAAATGCATACTTTTGGGTAATTTTTAAAGAAGACCTCATTTTAATATTTTTATTTTGTGTTATTACAAGAGAAGGAAGTACTGCCTAGTGTCTCTAGCAATGTAAAGAAAATAGTCTTGAATATGTCAAAATGAGAAAAAGCCACATGGATCTTTGAAATGGTGTTTATAGCAATGGTTTCCATTGTACTGCTGGAGAAGTCAGAAGGAACAGGAGTCTGTACAGTGTATGTGTGTTTGAGTTGCGCTTTCATTTGTTTCACTTCTGTTTTTGGATTGGGAAGCCAGAAGACAGTAACTGCACTACATGCTGGCGTGTGTAAAAGCGGCAGCTGGCAGGAGAAAGAAAAATCTCTGTTTAAACGTGTATGATGAGGTCTGAGGATAGTTTTAAAATAATATTCCCGAATGCAAACCTGGCAAATTTATGATAAGGTTTATTTTAACAAACTGTTTCTGCTTTAAAGGCCAGCATAAAGATATATAAGATTGTTCTGGGATTAATAACAGCAGGGACCTCTGGTCCAAGTAACTGGGGGCACAGTGAGCTCTGACCATCATAACATCCCCCAGCCCCAGCGCAGCTGCTATCCAGGTTGTTTCCTGACACAATTAAGAGTAGCCTCAGGCTTGTGGTAGTTTGTGCTAGACAGTGTTGGCATCTCCTTCCTACCTTGCTGAAGGTGGTTATAGCAGCACCTCCCAGCCTCTCAGGCCAACAGGGTGCAGAGGACCCAGCTGTCAGAGGCTGGGCGTTCTGTCAGAGGCTTTGCAGGGGACTGTAGGCAAGTCAGACCCATCTATAAATATATAGGGATGTCATCCTTGTCTCATCAGGGCATTGTGAGGGTAAACATATTACGCATTGCAAGTCTCCATTACTTAAATAAGGAAACCTTATAAATAGCTTTGCAATAAGAAGTTATCTCACTCTTTCTTATTAACACATGAAACCTACATAAAAAACATAGATAATGTGCTTTTGTTTAGTGATATTACTGAAGCTGTCCAGATAACAATTTCAAGAAGCAGTGAGGACTGTGTGTAAATTTGGAAGCTGTCTCTTTTAATGATTTCCTACTGTATACCAAGAACAGATTTTTTTTTTTTAAGTCGGTATACCAAAATAAAAACTGTGAAGAATTCTATGATCAAAATAGCATATATATCTAGGTTGGAAAGGAAAGAAGGTGCATTCTAGCTGCATGGAACAGATTTTTCCTTTTGACCAAATCTTGCTTCTATTAATGAAACTTATTTTCTTGTTTTGCAGCTTGCAGGCCTGGATTCTATAAAGCATTTGCTGGAAATGTAAAGTGTTCCAAGTGCCCTCCGCACAGTTTGACTTACGTAGAAGCAACTTCTGTCTGTCAGTGTGAGAAAGGTTACTTCAGAGCTGAGAAGGACCCACCAACTATGGCATGTACCCGTAAGTCTGATCAGTACCAGTGTCTGCAATTCTCTTTTCCTGTGCCTCATTTATTTTTTTGTGTGTTTTAAAAAAAATGACATGAGTTTGTACGTTTTGTGAAGAATCCCATTCAAGATAACCAAAAGAGATTTTTATAATCTAAATTTAAACATCCTATTTCTATTTAGTCTAGGTATCTCTTAAAAATACTGGCATGTTTCTTAATGTGGTGATTTTTTTAACTTGCAGTTCTGAGAGATAATCAGTAATATAGATCATTCATATAGATAACAATGTTGAGTCTTAACTACCAGTGTGTATTTTAAATATATTAAAATATGCTTGTACAAAAACTTTCCAAAAAATTAGGAGTCATGTAAAGAAAAAAATGATATTACATACTCTGCTGTCTCTCCAGATTTAAATGAAAATTATAAGACAAATATCATCCCAACATAATCCAATAAAAATTAACTCTCTAAAAAGACAAGAAAATCATGAAAAGAAAGGAAAAAAGATGTATCCAATCAGAAGGAGATATAATTAAACTCTCATGCATATCATCTTCTTTCAACAAAGAGTTAACCCTCATACACAACTGTGATAAAGAAAATTCATTAGTTTTTTTGGTAATTTTTAAAATATGACATTTTAAAATTTTTGGCTAACCTAAATTTGTCATTAAGACAAAACTGATGCCCAGTAATGTAGGGGCAGAAATTCTGACTGAGAAGAGATTTTTATTACTTTGATCAATGTGCTCATGTCTAGAAACATAAAGCATAAATTTTCTTTTCACTTAATGAAATATTTCTCATAGATTTTGATACATGGTTCATTACTCACTGTGATTCATTTATCGATCATAAAGCAACTATATCTGTTTAATCTCAAAACTGGGAACAAACAGCAGCAGTTGAAAATCTGTGGGTGAAATACTATATTTACATATAAAATCCTATTACTTAATAAAGACAATTAAAATCTGTTTGCAGATATTCTAAGATACCCAGTTTTCTGTACAGCATTTTGTTAGCTCTTTTGGTGGAACATTTGATTCAAGCACATTTTTTGCCACAGTCCTCTTGTTAAGGAAATTCATGTTAGATGAATTTAACACGTTAAATGCATGAAGTATTTTAGCAGACGAAGTATACAAAAAGCTTAAGAGATGAAAACATGAAAACAAAGTACTGCTGCAATAACCATGTGTATAGTCATAATTTTGGTATCTTTACACTGTGTAAGGCAGCACCATGTAAAAATAACTGAGCTGACACTAGCAGAATTGAACTACTACTTGTGCTCATTCTAATCTCTCCAAATGGCACTGTACTGGGCAAATTTGGAATATGCTGGGTAGTTTGGAGCTGATTTATGAAGTCATAGGCACAGTATAATCCTGAGGTCGTTACGTAGACCAAGACATTGTCCTTCCATTAAATGGGAATGATGGTCACCAAAAATGGCATTCCTCAGGTCCAAGGCACTTAGCAGAAAGTTGTCTAATGTAACCATAGCATTTTCAGATGGGAAGGCTAAATCCCAGCCTCCAGCTAATTAAGGGACAAAGAGTTCAGAGAGGCACCCTAATCCAACACACACAATCTGCTGTCAGCTCACTCTGGAGCAAGGCACAAAATATGTGAGGGAATAAGCTATGTTGTTCCAGACTTCCCGCAGCAAAACGGTGATTACAAATAATTCCACTCAAGTGTGTGCCCCAAGCACAGGCCATTAAAAACTTACCCACAGAACTAACACACATCCCAGGCGCTCTTGACAGTTTCATGTTTAGAAAGATGGTTTCATTCATGCATTATGCAGATGTGGTTCCATATTATTTATGTCATTGATTTTTCATCTCCAAAAGACAGTTCTTCTCTAAAAAAAATACTCATGCATGGCATTATGTTTCCATAATTATCTTTCAGGGCACAATTTTAAGTCCTTCTGCTCATTAGTATTGATAAGATAGGGAGGAGCAAGAGAGCCCTGTGGCATCAGGGAGCAGGTACCTACAACACCCCAGTGCTTTCCCAGAAAAAGCAGGGTGCTGAGAGCTGCTTTGGCTGAAAACTGTCAGGGAAGACTTGCCGCCAGACCCCTCCGTTCCTGCTCAGGATGTTAGCCAAAGCAACCGGGTGAGTGGAGGCAGGGAAGAAATCAACCACAACAGAGGTACCAGTGCCCCATCTCACCCCAACTTGGGAGAAATAAGAAATTATAAAGGAGACAATAAACCACATTCTAGTTTCTGCCTTGCTCTTGATTCAGTGCCACCATGTATTGCCTCTCATTCAGCCTAGACTGCAAGGTACCAGTACTTCATTGACTGTAACAGCAGATATATTCATCTTATACCTAGAATGATGATTATTTCACTAATTGTCAGCTCTGCAAATGACACCGAGACTCTTGACAGGCAGACTGCGTTCTTATCTTCTTGCACGTCATCAGTAATGAAGAGTCTGCAGGCCAAATTATTCCCTAAGTGATATCTTTAGCCCCACTGCTTTCAAATTATGCTCTCAGTTATTAAAATTATGTTTCTGTCATAAGTACAACCTCACTGCCTTTGGTGGGCCTGTGCAGATGTGGCTAATTTAAATTTAATAAACAAACATACAGATATGAGACAGAGTAGAATTTAGATTGTTCCTTCCAAACTGTCACACTTTACTGTAATAAAAGGAGTTGAAAACTTAGGGGAAAAAAAAAAAAAGAGCCAGTTTGACTAAATAGGGAGAAAGGCTGTGCAGTAAGAAAATGCCTTTTCTATATAACCACTTTTGGAGCAGATCTGCATTTTTGATGTTCATTTGCAAATTTTTATCCTGACATTTGAGATGTGACAGAAGAGGTTAGATTTTTTTCTTGTGACTTCTTGAATGAGAGTTGTTCTTTAACCAAACACAGAATGAATAGTAGATTCCCCTTATAAATTTCTTCATATTCAAGCATTTTGAACCAACTGTATTCGTACTTATTTTATTTGCTTCCCCAAGTCCCGCAAAGCAATATTCCTATGACAGGTAGATATTTTATTCTCTCTCATCATTCCTGTATAGGCTTAGACAGTATTCCTCACTCCAGAATTTTTCCTCAGTACTGGAAAACTTGCATATACAGCATTATGGAAAATTAGGACCTTGATTTAAGATACTATGAATTTAAGAGTGTAGCTTCAGGCATCCACTTTTTTCAAGATGGGCTTCAAGTCTTATTTCATTAATTCTGTGAAAGTGCATACTGTATGCTTTTCCAAAATTGTACAGTTCCCATTTTTGCTTCATGTAACTGTATTTTGTAAAAGAAGAGTGTACACTTTGCAGAAAAGCATAATAGAATTCTAATTTTAATAAGAGGAAAGAAAATTACATTAAGATATATTGTTATTCTCTTTCTCCTAGCCTTTTTCCATTTGATTGGCGCTTGTTATCAATCTCTTACTGCTACTCTTTCTCCTTATTGTATTTCTTTGCCATATGCAACTACTCTATCAGGGATCTCTCTGCATACACACTGAGTAACAAATAGCATCATATCTAATCCCCTGTCTCATTGCTCTGCACGTAAACTCTAACATTTCCCACTATAATGTAATTGGATAAATTGATCCATCTTTTCAAGGTCAAAGGCAGGCAGGCTTATATTGGGTGTCTGAGTATGAATGAGTCTCTTTTCATGTTATGCTTAAACAGTTTTGAACCCAACAAACTTATGGTCTGTTCAGTAACCTCTGCCACAAACTGTATCCTCTATTTTTGAGCCAACACTGTATTCCAGCAGCAAAGTCAAGCAACATGCTTGAAACTTTCGACTCTGCTGCCTCTATTTTTATATAGACACTCGTTTGCAGTTTATCATTACGCTCAGACTTGGAGCATTGGTTTGCAGTCACTGGCTTCCATTCTTCCTTCCTGCCTCACAGAAAAAGAATAAGTAGTTCTGAAAAGAAAAAAAATGTAATGCAGCGTTCTACACCAAATGACACTACTTATCTATGCTATGTGTATGTATTTATGTATATAAAAAAGCAATTATGAACTCAAGAGGCACAGCCAGATGCTGATTCTGAGTATTCTCAGAAGATGGTGGTTAATTTTTGCCCTTCCACTGTAAATTCAGGAGTCAAATAACACACATTTCAAAGAGTCCAATAGTTGGTAAAGAACAGTTCTCACTTAAAAAACAGCAAAGTGTTTTCCAGACAGTCATCACTCTGTAGTGTTTCAAATACTTCATTGCCCTAACTAGACTTCTGCAGCATTAGATTTTCTCCTCTTTCCTTCCATAAAGGGCAAAATGCACTTCACCTTCACAGAGGGAGAGGATACACAAAGCAAGGTGAGGTGTGAAGCACTGCATGAGGCATAAATTCAGCTCTGTTTCTCGTGGAGTGGGCCTGATTCTCCGTAACACATCAATGTGTCTACTCCCCAGATAGTGTAGAAATAATTCTTACATTATAATTTGTAAATGAAGCAAAAGACATTGCTCACGCTTGGGCTGTGTTTTATCTAAGAAGCAGAAGAGCTGCATTTTTTTTAAATCCATCTGAACTGTGGTTTACTCTTTTGCATAAAATCCAAAGTCAGGAATTTTGCTGTGAGGAAGTGATCCATAATTTTCACCAATATACTTGTTTTCCTTAAAAATCAATATAAGGAAATCCCTGTGAGTTTTGCACACAGATGTCTGCAGAAGGGTTATTGCTGCCAAGTTTTTGCAATGTGTCAAATAATCTTTGTATAATTTATAAATGATAACAAAGCAATCAGGCCACATTCATAAAAGCCCAGTGACACATAATTTAGCTGAATCTGAGGATTAGAATTAATTGTCTCTCTTTGTTCCAAGTTCTAAATCTTAGTAAATGATTCACTGCATGTCATTACAGCTTAATATTTGCATGAAATCACAGTTTAACTGGCATAATTTAACAGCAATTAAAAAGCTATTTAATCGTCATGCAAATTGGCATGAGGGGCCTTGAGTATGAAGGGTGTCTGAGCTTTTTTTCAATATTTGCAGGCGGACAGTCATATACTTTCAGACATCCCTAACATAACTGATAATGTTCTCCCTATTCATTGAAATGTGAATGTACAATAATTCATGGGTTTTCTTACCATTGAGGATTAAGCTCCAAATCATGAATATAACAACCTTCACTCTCCAGTAAAAAAAAAAAAAAATACAACTTTTAAAAAAACCTGTATTTTGTTTACTGTATTGTTTCTTCTACTGATTCCATCTACGTATAGTATAATAAAAATCTAATAGAAAATTAAAATTGACAAAGCCAGACAAAACTCTCCTGTTGCCCAGGTTCACATTAATTCCTGTTTTGGCCTGACAAAGTTGATGAAGTAACATAAAAAACCCCTGAGCTATGGTGACCCATTGTCATAATATCTATAGTTTATGTAAGATTAAATTTAAGCCAGTTTTAAAACATTGGCTCAAATCCTTTGAGCAATTACACACATGCTTAGTTTTAAGTGCATGAGTATTACCAATTATTTCAAGGGGATTACTGATCCGCTTAAAGTTATGCACATATATAAGTGCGATTAAGGCTCATCCTCCATATTCCTAAAACTCCTCGTTGGTTTTAACAGTGGGAATTTGTTAAGACCAGTCATTATTTAATTCCCGCAGCATGTTTTTAGAGGACACATAATTATTCCTGTCATCTGCACATAAATAAGAACTGAAGCTGAAGTAATCTGTGTTAGTTTTAGCTTATTCCAATCTCAGGACTGTTTTCCAGAGTAGCTAGAACCATCAACCTCACAGTAATTTTATGGGAAGTTTAGAGATTTGTAAATCTGAGACACTCTTAAGGTTGTTAAGACGCAACATCTTCAAGGCTGTATTTTGTCTCTGTTTTCCACGCCATTGGACAATGATGTATCAATATAATTAGCTTTTGTTAACAAGTTGCATTTATACTTACATATTACAGTATTTCAAATGTTTCAGTGTTAGACTTATGACAAGGTCACAGTCAAAGACCAGGAAGGAAATACTCAAAATATTCTCTGTGACCATAAAATTTGCAAATTACAAAAACAATTTTCATCTGACAGGTACCAGAAATATCAATCTTCAGTACAAATGAGCCACATACCGTTCAGCTAAATCATTCCTTTATATGCTGAAAAATAACTGGTCTTTACTTCGGGCTGCTAACTATGAACTCTACACAGATCGATATACGAATAAATACTCACACATTCAAAATATTTTAAACTTTCTTGTCCACTAAAAAAATGCAAAGTGATGTAACACCTCCAAATATTTTAATTATCAAGGGCTTGAAATCCAGCAGCTAAGTCATCATTTAATTTAGGGCAAAAATCATTTTAATCAAAACATAGTCTCAGTTATTTAAAGTTTCAAATAAATGCCAGAAAGAAAAAAGCAACGCAAATGTTCAACTACAGTTCATGGAAAACTTTAACACACTTCAGTCCACATTGTCCCTCCCACACCATACAAACTATTTTCTCTTTACAAACATTCCAGCTTTTATACCCACATTTATGCCACATAAGTAAACAAATAGCATCACTTAAAACTTACAAATGTTGGTGAATAGTTACTTTTTTTCTGCAACTATTATTACCTCTTTCCTTCATTAATGTTAGTATTCCTTCTTACTGCTGTGTCTAGGTACAACTGTATAGACCTTTACTACTATATAGTAGTCATGTTTTCTGTTAAGTATAGTCCATTTTAGTTTTGAGGGTCATCCTCAAGAATTAAGAACTTGAATAAATGGATTTATTTCAGTTGTAGGCACATATTTCAGGACCACTCATGAGCTTCATTTTCTAAATCACTACATTTTGTTCAGTCAAATAAATAGCTAAAAGTTTGAAAATCCAATCAGTGTATCAGTCGTGTAGTAATTGCAGATCTTAAGAAAAAAAAGAAATAATGGAACTGAATGATTAGAAAAAAAAGTAGTATATTTTATTTATTTTTTTTTGGCTTAGATTTGGGATCCTGACTTATATATGAAATGTTAGGAGGAGCTTTGATATTTTGTTTTCCTTCCTAATGCAAAGTTCTGACTATTTATCTGACCATACTTTGGGCACAGGGTGTTGCCTTCACCTTACAAGTTGTTGAACCGGAATTTACAAGAGTGTTGATCAATATTTTTTTCTGTTTGTTTAGTTCTTCTCTCATTGTCTTTAAGTTTTTATAAAGGATATTATGATATTTTAATTATCTGACTTCCTCAGATTTACTGTGCCACTCCATTTGTTGGGTGAAACACACTCTGTGTAAGAATTAGCTGATGTTATTTGCAAATGTTTCATATAGTCTTCTTAAGAGGCCCTGAAGTAATGAAAAGCTCACTTGAAGTATGAACAGTATCTCAATCAAAACTTTATACTTAGGTCTTGCTGGCAAGTTGTATAAATCATGAAAAGCTGCAAAGCAAGCTGAAAGTTTTCAAAGTTCTGCTAACCATTGGCTAAGCAATCCACGTGCAGTGTGATTTTATGTTGAGAGCTGGGAATATAAAGCTTATTCAACTCATTCAGCTTAAAAAAACCCAAAGATCGCCAGTTGAGTTTACCACAGTCATCTTACATATATCAAAACCTGGAGTATAAGGCTTTGTATTTTGCCGAATCTGTGTTTCTTACATAATTTTTATGGGCATATTTTGGGTCTATATACAAATTGCTTTTGAAAACCATGTGTCTGTAGGCGCTTGGTTGAAATATGTTAAGTGGAAGAAGAAGGATAATATATAATAAGAAATGGAGATAAGATTATTCAGACTTCCTTTAACAATTTCTGCCTTTCCTTCACCCCTTCACTAATGCCTATCTGAAAAATCATTAGGTGGTAAAGTTCTTCCATCAGACTGTGGAAGCTGATACACAAAGCCTCAGATGATTTACGTGTGATCCTACACAGTAAGTCAGCATAACAGCTTAAAACTTGTTGGACATACCTTGACTGTTGTGGGATCCATGGGAAATGGGTCACTCATGGTTCATCTGACAGTACAGAGAGAGCTTTACCACCTGCATGCTAACTGAGAGCTTTCCTATATATACTCTGCCTGCTGCTATTATCTTTGCATCCCTCCCCACAGTCTTCAAGACTTATTTTTTTCTCCTGCTTTGCAGCCATCCTTTTAGATCTTTAGCTTGCAAGGTTGATGTCTTCACTGTTATACTGACTCTGATGTGGTGCCAGGTGGGAAACAAAAAACTTGTAAACTGTCTCTCGTGCCTAATAGTCTTGGCCCGTTGCCACCTAACTCTGTTAATGAATAGCAGCAAAGAAATCCCTGGGGATAAGCAGTGAAGGATAGAAAAAATATCTGGCACTGCAGAACTAATACAATTTTAGCTCTTGTAGTTATTCCAAAGCTGTTATTTATTTATTATTCAATTTAAGTCTTATAAGACATCAAAGATTATAAGTATCAGACAAGCCTACATTACTAGATATAAAATAAGGAAACACATTTTGTGGTTAAAGCTCTACCCCAGTATCCCACAAGATCAAGAGATATTTAGTGCAAATTTGGGTTATCAAGTCTAGATTTGACATTCCCAAGTCATTTTTATGTTGCCTTAAGTTATTTCTGAATTAATTCTAATTTATTTAGATTATTCAGCTTTTTATGATCTCACCTATTTATTATTCCTGCTTAATTTTCAAGGATTGTAGATATTTAGATAATTTTTCCATTGAATTTGTTAATGAAACATAACCCTTTTAGCTTCTATTTGCAAATAATTGCCTTAAGACTAATATATTTTTTCATGGTGTTTTTTTTGCTCCAAAATAGGCAACTGTCACTTAACAGGCTTCCCCCTCCTTCTCTGCAGGGCCACCTTCTGCTCCAAGAAATGTGGTTTTTAACATTAACGAAACAGCTCTCATGCTGGAATGGAGCCCCCCGAGTGATACTGGAGGAAGAAAAGATCTCACGTACAGTGTCATCTGTAAGAAATGTGGGTCAGACACCAGCCAGTGTGAGATTTGTGGGGGAGGTATCCGTTTCATCCCCAGGCACACAGGTCTCATCAATTCCTCTGTGACAGTGCTGGACTTTGTGTCACACGTGAACTACACCTTCGAAATAGAAGCCACAAATGGGGTGTCGGAACTGAGTTTCTCTCCCAAGCAGTTCACAGCTATCACGGTTACCACAGACCAAGATGGTAAGTCCCTGCCCTGCATGTCTGTTACTGTGCCCCTGTCATCTATGCATTTATATAGGGGGATCGTTTCATTTCTTGGAAGTCTGGGACAGCAAGTTAGGATGTTTTGCAGATTGTTACACGTTTTTAAGTGCTTTTGGTGAGGACTTCCAGCTTCTGCTGATGAGGGCATTAAATGACCCCAATACACAGGGCACAAAAACATATCTTCCTGTTTAAAAATAAGTGGAAGCTGTAACTACCTGAGACTAACTATTATCAGTGGTTCATCAGAACTGGAGTCTACGTCTGGTGCTTTTCCAAGTCTTTCCTTAGGATTTCTGTCTTGAAAGAGTAAAACACCCCAGGTTATCTATTGCAATTTTACAACTGAAAGGTGAAATGAAAGTGAACCCACTTCCTATGCGTGTTTCATAGTACTCGTACAGCACATTTCCTTGAAGATATTTCAACATCTGTATGAGCCATTTCCTTAAGGTATCCTAATAGATCTTTTTGTTCCTTTAATTGTCCACTTTGCATTATTGTTTTTGAACTTTTTCTTCCCCAATTTCAGTTCAAATTCATGTGCAAGGCCGACCTTTATGAAAAACATGGGAAACTAGAAGAGCTCTATATTTTTGTTTATTTCTGCAACTTTTTCCTCTTCCGTCTTTAGAAATACTTGCTATGCCAGGAAACAACATCATAGGTTACCAACAAAGCAACCTATATAGCAGTGTTATCTTGTGGCTTGTGTTATTGTAGATGAGAAGGTTATTTCAAAATTATCCCTTGCTGACATTTGTTCCAGAAATGTTTTTCACCTACTGTGCAGTGACATTGCAACTGTAGCTGAAGTGTTTAATGTAGAACAGGAACTGGACTGGCAAAAAGACGGTTTTGAGTAGATGACCTTTGATAATATGAAAGTATTTAGTAAAAGTGCTAATGACAGGAGGTGCTAATAACAGGAGGATCCTGTTATGTTCCACTTGTAGGAAGGCCCTGGGTCCTTTCACTGATCAGCCTAGCAAAAATCTGCTTACCTGTGTATCTGGGACAAGTAGTTTTGTTGATGAGTAAGTAATGACTTGTTTGCCTTTGGGCATACAAAAATTAACAGCTTGCTGTGATGATGATGATGATAATGACAAGTATGGTAATACTAATAATATTCATGAAAATGGATTAGAAAAAGCGCGAACAGTACTCACTCAGCATTCACGTGATGATGCTAACAGAAGAGCTAATTATATAAGATGCCTAATGGTATATGCCTTGCACTGAGAATTGCCTTAAGCTCTTAGGCTATGTATCGTGTTGCGAACCTGTATCTCTCTTTTCCTTTCTTATTAAAGGAAAGAAGCATGGTGCCAGAAGCTACCCTTATGTACGCTTATTTTTAGATGTTTTGTTACGTGGTACCAAATGCAAGTCACCAAGCATGCACAGGTGGAGGTCACCAGAGATATGGGTTGTTTTTAAACTGGCTAACAGCTGTGTGAACACAGCTTGTGATGTGTATTTAAGTGGTGGGCTTTTAAAAAATAGTATGTCTTTTGCTGTTGTCTGTTCCTGGTTTAAGGATATAGATTTTCACTGCAGTTTACTCAAAACAGGGAAAAGACCAATGTTTTTATGATTTGTGACACACTGACAGTAAACTCCAGAGAGTAGGCTGCTTGCATTCCCTATAATATTTCTTATATTACTAAAAATGCTGTTGGAAGGGCTTTAGAGAATTTAAGACCAGATTTCCAGAATATCTGTCAGTTTATTTGGATGTAAAAAGACAGCTTTGCAGGAGAAAGCATTGTAATAAATGAAATGGAGGCATCTATAAAAGGTAGTTATAAAGATAAAACCATTTTTGTAGGCTTCCAAACTGTGTAGTTGTATAAAATCATAAGCGCAGTAACTATATATTTAGAAGTAAAAGAGAGAACGGTAATGTCATGAAATATGGAAGAAAATTAATGGAGTTTTCGGTGATGGAAATTATTGAGAGGACAATAAGCATTTTTTGTGAGTTGCTTTTAGTCATAAATAAGAAGTGATACGGAAAACGCTAGGGTATCTAACCTGAGCACAGGAAACTGTAGAATTAAATCTTCAGAACAGAGATTGCAGAGATTTTATTAATGTTTATAAATCACATTGAAGTTCTCAGATAAAAGGATTAGTGACCTTTTTTATTTTTATTGCTAGCCAGCTATTTGTAAACAATTCATAGTTTTGCTTATGCCATATTTACCAAAAATACTAAATAATCACCTTTATATTGCATTTCTTTTCCTATCTAACAAACTCACTGTTACAATCTTTCCTTATAATCTTAATTATACTGAAATGGACAGTACTTGTATGGTTTTGGAGATTTGTGCACGTGATCATATAAAACAAATTTTCAAGATTATACACATGATGTGACAACAAATCAAAAATATCTTAACATGTACAAGGACTGCATTACCAGAAGTCCAAACGTACTGATTTAAAACAATTTTTCACTTTTGATGCATGTCTAATATGAAAGATCTAGATCTATAATAAACTATACCTACACAACATATTTTTTCCATGTTCATACATACGTTTTTATATGTCATCTTTTCATACATACTTTTTAATGGTTTTGGTAAACATATTGCATGAAGTGCTAGACCTTTTTATAAATATATAAATTGTTTTCTTCCGTTGTCATATCTTTGTTAAAAACATAGAACAATATTTTCTGTTGTAAATCTAGACCATTCTGTTAGCTACAATAATTTTCAGTAGCTGAGGAGCTAGTATTTTATTTTCTTTGAGCATATTGGATTTACTTCCCTCTAGTGGCCCTTCCTTTTTGATGGTGAAATGTGAAATTAACAGATTCTTCTTTAAACATACAAAATTATTAGCTTGTTCTTCAGATTTATTTCTCTTTTTTTGGAGAAGATATTGCTGTTGGAATTTGCTGAATAACATAATGCAATGAAGAGTACCGTGGTCATCCACAGAAACTGAAGAATTGTATTCTACCACAGTTATTGAGTAGAGTAGTCTGAGAGCATCAAAGAGGCAGAATATTTGCTGACAGGAGAAGAGAACTAATTCAAAAGTTATTAAGGCTCATCTTTATGCACAGAGCTTTACCACAGCTAATATTAAAATCTTAACTGCCTCTGCATGCAATCACCAGCATCAACAAGATTAAGTACACTGCTCAGCTCTAACAATGACAAGAAGCAGACTAAGGAAAGTAACACTTTGAAAAGGCTTTGTGAACTGCATCCTGCAAACCTCTCTGTGATTTGATGACTAAAGCATTACCAGACCTCATCAAATACTGAAAAAAAATTACTAACAATGTAAGTCATATAAAACAAACATGGTAGCATTCATGACTTTTTTAATTATTAATTTTGTACAAGTATTCATAAATTTGATATCCATGGGTTTTATTTTCTCCCCCGGGCTTCATAAGGAAACAAAGTTTCTGGGGTCACATTGTCTGTCAGGCACCTTAAAGAACTGTGAACCCATTAGCCAACATCAGTTTGCTAACAGAGAAAAAGATTTCACAGATATTACGTTCTCTCAAGTGTGAAAAATGACCTCTTAGATTCACCAAGCTGTTGGTTGTCTGCAAGTCAAAAAGCAAGGTTCAGCGACGTAAGACTTGCTTACTGGACTAGAGACACCAGCTGACTGACCACTTAACCTGTCTGTTGGCCAGTCAGTAAAGAAAGAATATATGTAGTTCCTGTATGATCACAGCATATGCTGTGTCTTGTCCAGCAAGTGTGGCAAACAAGGATGGGGTAGGGGTGTGTTAGGAAGCGTAGATGTTGCAGATGGAGAGAAGAGGGAAGTGAGCGCTATGCTACCTTGCATAGCTTTGTTTCAAAATGTTTTGAGCTACCAAAATCATCCCTGCTTTAAATTCAGATAAATGGACAGATAAACAGAACAAGATTCTGCTCAGAAAAGGACTTAAGCAAAGTCCCCATTCAAGGAAGAACATGAGCATATATTAAGTGCTTTCCAAATCACTGCTAAAGTAATTTGTAAACAACTGAAAGGTAAAGCATGTTTTCAAAAAAAGCCTCATCAAAAAGTGTTTAACAATACTGTTGTTCAGAAAAACGCCTGGGTGCCTTTTCTTTATGGGGAAGTTTTATACAGCGGTAAATATGCTGAGTATGAAATAATTGTACTCAATCAACTTTAAATCATTGTGTGAAGAAGCAGGGAATTATATATTGAATTGTAATTTATGTTTCTCTTATGACTAATGGAAGGAAGAGACACCTCGCTATATAACTTTCTTAGCATGCCTTAGAGTCTGCATAGCCTAAAGAAAAATCAGAAGTACTTGATGTTTTTCATGCATAATTGAAGTAGTAAATAATGAATAATTAAGCAAACAGAACTTAAAACAATAGCTCCTATTTCCAAATAATAGTCCACATGCACATTCACTCAGTAAGCATTTGTATGGTTATTCCTTGAGAACAGAGGGGGGGTTAACTGTGCAGAGGGGGAGTAGAGTCATGAAACATATCCTGAGTACATGATTATACAGATAGCAGCCTGCTCCATTTCAGTCCACCATTTCAACTGCATCACTGAGGAGCGCCACTCCGTAGCTATAGAGTTTCTCTTACTGAGTAGTTTCCTCATTGTCCAGCCTGCATCTTCATGCATCGTGTCCCTCCTGTGCGACTCCCTGCTGGCAGCCCCCAGCTCACCTTTCACCTGCAAGTCCCACAGCAGTGACCTCCCCTAAAATCACATTCCGGCCTTGGGACACTTCACAGACATCGTTCCATTCGTGGGCTCCTTCCACATGTCTTTCCTGCGTTGGTGGAAAGTTTACACTAGAGAAATACTCCTTCCACCATTGCATCCCAGAAATTTCATTTTCTCCCTCCTCAGTTCTGCAGTTTGTGAATGACTCTGGTATCCGTGACATCAAAGACCTGCTACCAGTGGACAAAGTGTGAGGCATGAGAGACTTCACTCTGTCTGGGCACACAGCCTATCACTATAGTAAAGAGCTGTCTAGTTTTGCTGTGTCTGTCTAGTGTTGGCAGCCTGTGACTAGCTGAGGTTTTCAGGCAGACACGGAAACTGCAAATCTGGCAGGGTTCCTTGTCTTAATACATTTTATTTTATGCGTGCCATTGGCAGATATATCCTAGGTGATAAGAAGTTTCCTAATCTCATGGTAAAGTCTTGCCAGTGTCTGAAAAGCATTGCCTTTCATCTAATTCCTTTTTCCAAATAAGTACATTCCTAGTACAGGTGGCTCCTCAAACATATTTGTAGCCCAGTGCACGTGGTCTGTAGCAACAGCAACCTCTTATCGCTCTCTTAGAGCTGTGGGAACTGAGGAATGCATGGAAGGATATTGGTGTCTCTTTCAGGAAGAAATATGGCTGTATCACCATGAATTAATGGCATATAGCATTGTAATAACAATGCAGATGGTGTAAGGTGTTAAGAGCCTCATCTGACTGTCAGAGGAGCGTCTCAGTGGCACTACCAGGACTGTTTATCAGGATTAATCCTTCTGGCTAATGACAATATAGTTTCAGGATGCTCATTGGGGTGGGGGGGAGTTCCCTGTTCACTCATTCTAAATTGCTTCCCATAGTAGCATCTGACTTTTACCCTAATCAAAAGTCGGCTTTGCCTTTTTTTCCCCCGAGTCTCGCATCTCTACAGATGTGGTTGTCCTTTGTAACTTTAAAGTCAAGAAAGCTTCTCTTTTCCTAATGACATGATGAAGCCCTTTGAACCATCTTCCAAACCATTTATGTTCATGGTTTATAAATCTATATTTCTAATCACTGATTGTTGAAATATCAGGTCGCATAAAAGTCTGTTATGAAACAATCACAAAACAACCTCCATCAGACATTGCCAGACCTCAAGCCACTTGAAAGAAAGAGCATGAAATTTTCATAGATGCAATAGAGGAGAAATTTATGGCATTTGCCTGACACCTACAGCTGCATTAGTAGTTCTACCAAACCCTGTACCATCATCTGTCATGGTTTTGGGCCGAACCGGCCACTGGGCGAATGACAGGTGCTCCTCCCTACCTCTCTTCAAAGAGAGAGGCGAGAGAGAGAGAGACTTAGGAACTTAGAAGGAACTACACAACTTTAGTGAAATATTAATAACAAAATAAAAAGGAAATAATGAAATATATACAAAACCATATCAAGCTCCCAGGATGACAATCACGTCACCGGCTGGCACTGGGGCAGTCCCAGGCTGGACTCAGTGACGGACGGGAACTGGTTTCTGGGTCTGGATTCAGGACAGTGATCAAAGGCAGATGAACAGACAGAGTCCTTCTCAGACGTCGGCCATTGAAGAAGAAGAGCTGACCCTTTGATCCCTCAGCTTTTTTACTGAGCATGAG
>RSEF01000001.1:112318685-112343757 GCA_003993805.1 Himantopus leucocephalus | reverse complement strand
TTAATGAACAAAATTGGTCCTGTTTTACCTCAAACCAGGACAAGTGCCAAACAGTGTTGCGGGCGCTATTTATGAAAAATTTGAGGAGAAATATTAAGTCCTTGGTTACTGGCTAGGCACAGTCTGTAGATGTCCATACTGAATGTGATGTGAAGACAGTAAGAAGGATTACTAACAAAAAAAAAAAAATATCAAGATGTGTACTCCCTAAGTCACTTCTGAACAATACATTTAAACAATACATTTTAAAAAGGTATTCAGTATTATGCAATGAATATTCAGGCCAGTCTGTTAAACTATATGAATGTATATGTGTGTCAGTGTGTATATAAATCAAGCATTTACAGTTGGAAAGAAAACCACAAGGCAAAAATGCTAAATCTAAGTTCTCAGACTTGTTCAACCAACAGTCTGTTGAACACTCTTCAGGTCTGCCAGAATTCAAAGTTTTGAGGCAAGATCTTTGTGCATCATAGTTATTTACCACAGATGCTCATCTGCTGGTGACCTCTGAACATTTAGACAATATTTTGCTGATGTCTCTTTACAGACATGCCCGATTACTACACAGTGAAAAATGGCTTTTAAAACAATGTGGATCTATATCCTGAAGATTTTTTAAATACTTATAAATTTTCTTTGACAAATATGTTCTTTTTCTGCTGGCAGATATTGATGTTGAGCCATTTCTTTAATGCCACAAAAGTCAACCTGATTCCATTTACTTTCATTTCTTGTTCACCGGTATTAGCCATTAAGCTAGTCAGACTATGCATAGCTATAAGATATGTTTCTCTAAGTTACGCAATATGAGGAGAACAAAATGAAATTCTGTTTTGAAGGAGGAGGGGAAAGAGGTTAATCAATACTGTAAAGTATTTTTCCCATAATATACTTACCAGTGTGGTCTTTCAGCTTCTGTAAGTTTCTTTCATTGCATAGCACACTATTATTTATAACCATTGGCAATTTGTCTGTGACATGCGTTTCTCAGTAAGTTTCTGATTTAAGTTGCCATCACTAAAACACCATGTCCAAATGCTGCAACAGTTGTATATTTAATAATAATAATTTATTTCCATTTGTAAAAGGGACATTTGTGGAGAAAAATGTAAAATAATCATTACACATAAATTGGTAGGCATACAGCACTGCGATCAGAGTTTTGTTTGTTCCTATTGTAGTCAGTAGCTGTGAAGGGCATTCAGCACATGATCAGGCCCCCTAAGAATGAGATGTTTATTCATCGACTTTGGTGATTTTAAACAAGAACATCGAATAAGCTTATTGGTGCTATCTGCACACCACTCAGCGAAGAACCATGTTAGGATAATCAAGCACAGTTCAGTTAGCTGGAACCTCTCACAATAGATGATACATAGTTAGAGGAATCATTATTGAGTATTCTAGTCAGGGTAGGGTGCAAGATATTTCAGATAAAAACTGGTGACTTATGTAATTAGAAACCTCTGCCACAAATGTTAATCGACCTACTTAGGAAATTCTTCAGAGTTACATTAGGAACCTTCAGTTTTCAAACTTTACCTAAATATTTCTGAAAGCTATTTAATTTTATTTTTAAAAAAATAGCAACCACAACTCTGGTGTTCCCAGAGTATGACAAGTGAAATGAAGACTTCTGTTGCATTCTTGGCAAGAGGAGTGATTTTGGTCAAGGGTAGTAAAGGAAGACATTCATCACGGCTAGTCAATCTGAAACAAATTGTGTTTGTAGATGTCATGACTTTCACGCAAACCTTTAGGGAGTGTGTTGAAAATGAAGGACATGGTAAATTACAAACCAATTCTGCTGATGTTTGCTATGGGGTCTTTAAAGCAATTATGTCGGTAGCAGGTTGCTCCGATTCATTTGCTTCTTAAAATGTAGTTTCTTCATTACACTCAACAACCCTTCTCCTTCCACTTCTGTAACTCTTCCATATGCACTTGCCTTAGGCTCACAGTTTTCATTTATATACAATAATGGCATTAAGTTGTGCGCATTGGAATAAGGTTGAGAGCACACTCAAAATTACATAGTTTCCTAAGCTTCAGAAGTCTATTTATTTTACAGTTCTGTTAGCTTCAAGGTAATATTTCTAATAACATGTTTTTACCTTTTTTTGCTAAAACTAACAACGAGAGACATCTGTTTACTATCTTCATATCTGTGTTACATATTTAAATGCTTTCCCACTGTGGTAAAATTTATACTGGGTCTCCAATGAACAGATAATAAATATTGCTCCTCTGAAAAGATTATACTAGCCAGGATAGGCACGCTTAATATTTAGTTTGGAAATGCATGTTGCCTTTAACAACCCCTGTCATAAGTGAGCCTTCATATATATTCTAGTCTGAATCCCAGTCTGACAGAGATGAGGCAGGGGCTGACAACCAGTGTCAAGATTGGCCACTGTATTGGTTGTCCAGGAGCAAAAGAAGGAAAAAAAAAACCCCACACTTTTAATCTGCTGAATCTTATTTTCATCTAGCATGCAATCTGTGGTTGCTATTGAGGAGTGATTTTTGCATGATAAGTATGCATATTTTTATTTATCCTCTTTTAAGACTTCCCTTAAAACCTTCACTTAAATAGGCATATTATCAGATATTCAAGACATGGCTACAGGTTCTAAAGTGGACTTTTTCAATAAAAACATTTTAAATCAGTTTCATACTTTGTTGACCCTCTGGAGCAAGTGCAACTAATTCTGTGAAGGACTAACTGTTCAAAGTATTTTGTCTTGGTTGTTTTCACTTACTAAAGTGATATGGAAGTTAGCAAATAGTGTATCAGATGAAGGTGCTTGATTTTGCTGTCTACATGTAGAGTCATGATAGCCAAAAGGAGAAGGAAGGTGATACACAGAACCATTTCCAAGGAAAACATGAGCGGAAGGAAGAGGCATGTGAATAAAAGATTTTATAATATAAAAAATAAACTTTAAAAAAATGAATATTTTTTTTTAAAAACATGTATTCAGCAAATTAGACCAATTTGTTCACCATACTTCTTTCTTGGAATAACAATGTCATCTTGTACACTAAACTACTCAGTATTAGAAAACTGAAATTTTGAAGCAAGTATTTACAAGAACTCTCTAATTGCAAAATTAGATCTAATGTCCCAAAGCTGTTTCCCTGCAAGTCAGTTACAGACGTCCCCCTGGATAAAAAACAATGGAGGCCTGGCTCAGCTAATGTTTCCTGAACACTCCTGTTGCCTCCTCCACTCTTGCTTAGTTCTTTTGCTTTCATTCACAGTACTTGGATAATGAGTTACAACTTTTCTGCTGAAGTTAATGGCAAACCCTATAAATTGCTCCAGTGTTAATTAAATCTCATTCTTCATTCACTTAATCTACATCTGCAAGAATTTTCTTTGTGCTTATTCCGTCTGAATATAAAGTAATATTTTTAAGCTTGTCTTTTCCATATAGTTTTATATAATACATGCAGCAGCTTCTAAATCATGTGCTTGATCTATAATTGTATTGAGGTGTTTAGAGATTAATGTGCATTATCTATGTGACTCATAAATTCTAACTTGTTATGCATTGCAAACAGGTGATGTATGATCCTGTAAGTTACTGACAAGTTGTTCAGCCAGTTTCCAATACTGCATTTTACAGTTTAGAAATAAATGATCATTTTATTATATTAACTCAAATCTGTCTGGAAAACAAATTGTCTGATTCCAATGACTGGTTCCTATATACATAATGTTAAACTCTAAGCTCCATTTTTCAAAATTAGATCATTCTCCCGAAATTATCTAACAATTCTTTTTATCCTGTAATTGAAGATCAGTGAGGACTAAAAAAAATTTTTTTACAGTGTAGGTTAATGGAGTAATGGGATTCAGGAAATTCAGTCTATAGTTCAAGGATGATGGGCTATGGTCTATCAACAAGAGACGATATGAGTCTGCCTTCTCCCCTCAACTCAAACGTTTTTCTGTCAAGCTAGAAATGTCATTTACTAATTAGACAAGGTGAATTTTTGATATCTCATTGGCATATATTCATAGGTATGATTTATTCTAATAGAGGGAAAATATTTTAACTGATACTTAGCATCCCTCTATGCCAATTTAGAGAAAGTATTGATTTCAGTTTATAAATAATGCAAGTCTGTCTAGAATATGGAATCTTTGGAGAGAGGAAATAGAGAAAATCACATTTTTCTAGTGTGGTGTTAAAAACTATTTGTCTTTAAAAATGCTTGCTTGTGTTTGGAAGTGCATTTTATATGGTCAAAGAACTAAGTTGACAGCATGGAAGATTAAAGTCTATACCTTTTCAGAGAACATGTGTGACTGTGGAGCTGTGTTGACTTATTTCCCTGGTATACATTATTTTGGTGCTGGGAGATTATCTTTGGGAGAAGAGCATAGTTTTATCTGCATTTATCTCCCTGATCATTTCCTAAAACAATCAGGTTCAGCAGTGCCAGTTTCGATGGTAACTTTTGTTACAAGCGGTATACTGAAATACTGAAAAATTGATTGATCTCAGATGAACAAAGGGATGTTTGTGAGATCTTTGAAGCTAAATTTCCCTATGAATAGTTTCTCATGTTGCAACCCATAGAAGCTGATGTAAAGGGAAGTAAGTTATGTCCCAAAACCTCCACCTTCGTCCCACACAGCTTCTGTACCCCATAGAGCCAACTGCACCATACATGCTACTAAGGCACTAACATGATATTGTGATGTTGTTACATCACATTCCAAAGTATGTATCAGTGCAGTTCTCTGCAGGTTCAGGGACATATTGCAGGGTATGTTTATCTGTATTCCAGGTTATCTAACATCACATTTGCTTCATTGTCTTCCCCTTTAAAATTTTTGCTTTTCTGTTATAACCCTTCATCCGTGACGTGATTGGTTCATAAAGATGGCCTGACATTTCTAGATAAGTACCCAAGATATTAACCACAATACTGGGTGGTAAGCAACTCCAAAAGGCAGGCTAATGCATGAAAAATCAGTTCACATCTTGTTTTTTCTGTCTGCATATATCCAGCAGCATTCTGGATAAACTTTCCAGATAACCTTTACATTCTCATAAACATAATAAATCTAAGCTCTCTATGTGAATAAAATATTCTTAATTTTTCCATTTTAAGATGATGGTTATATTGTCAGACATTAAAATGTGGCTTTCTCATGCGGTTTTAGGGAGAATAAGACTAACATCTTCAAAAATAATTTGAGTAGGTGGAATATATGTCAGTTTTTATGAGCAAGTCACTATTATTCAGTCTCAGTTGATGGAGGATTACAATTAATTAAAATCTTGATCTGGAATTTCTTCTATAATTAAATATAATTTAAAGGATAAAAAATGCATAGTATTTACTATATATAGTTTTATCTCTACATGTGTCTATATATTATAAAAACTGTCTTTCAATATATGTATAAATAGTGTTAAAATAATGATTTGTCACTGATACATTATTCTCATACTAAATGCGTGTTAGTGTGTTAATGTGTTTGCTATAAGAAAATATCAATTTACTTTGTTGAAATATTTTAATATTTTTGTAATATTTTCATATTTGCCAGATTGATACATGAGCTACATTTCTATGTAACACTAAAGTTACGGTTTCATTGAAACTATCCAACACTTTCAAAAAAGTTCATAGATAAGATGCACTCCATTCCTTACTATCTATATTACTTTATATTTAAACTGTCTCCCCACCTTTCTGTTTAAGTTTTTGCAGTGACAGGTAAACATTTTAAGTACCTGATAGATGTACAATCTATTTCCTCAGTGGAGTATTGTGGATTGAGAAGTGATATGGCAAACATTGAAAAACCATAGAAAATAAAGACCTTAACCGCAAGAAGTTGGGTACCTCTTACGCTGTTACCGATACACACTGTGAGCACTACACCGAGTGAGAGAGTACGCACAGAGAGTAAGGGAAGTGTGTGCATGTTTCCTGCAGGACTGACAGGTTTTCCAGGGAACTCGGATCTCATTAAGCATCTCAGTGAAATGGAAGCGCTCAGAGCTGCAGTTCACTGAGCACCTTTGAAAATACTGCCCCGTCACTGAGATGCTTAATGGAAACTGGCTTGTTTTACAAACCGGGCCGTTAGTCCTTTCTTAATCAATAAAATTCACTGAAGTGTAACATTTATTTCAGAAGCATGTGAGGTCACGCATTACCTGGTATACTGATAGAAGTGTGGAGTAACTGTGAAAGTAAATGATTTAAGCACAGGGTGCTATACAAGTACTTCTAATCTCTTGATATAAGGTGAAACACCTGAAACTGCGAGCTTTACACTCTTAACCTTATTACTAGGTGGCCAGTGTTTTGACCAAATTTTTCTTGTTTCCTAAAGCATTAAAAAATCAGCTTATAGATTCTGGTTTTTTGCTTTTTTGTTCTTTTTGTACTTAGAAATTCCTGCTCATCCATTGAGTTTGTTTAGATACCTTTACAATAATTGAAGATAAAAAGATTTAGTAAGGGTAAGTGTTATTGCAGTATACCGTTTAGAGTTTAAAGCGTGAAAAGATTCCATTATTCTGAGTTAAAGCAATATGAGATAGTCCTTGTAAGAATTGCAATATTTGCAACAGGAAACAAGAATACCACAGGTCTGTTGTCAGTACTACAAATACTCCAGATTTTAATAAAAGAGTTTGTTTTACTTTGGGTGACTTTCACGACCATTTTGATGCAAAATAATGTATTCATTTGTTTGAGAAATGATTTTTATGTAGCTATGAAACATCAAATATGAAATTCATACACCCAAGTTGTTACCGAAATCTTCATTAAAAAATATTGAGGTTCCAAATTAAATCAGTGGAAAGTTTTTCAAGAAACCTTATTTAGAATCATGTTTTATGTTTTACTATGCAGTCAAATGGCCTACATGTTTTTAATCAAGTCTCCATGATAACACGCCAATGTTATTCCGCATCATCCTTTTCTGTCAGTGAGTGCGTTGTCCCTTTATCCCTTGTTTAGCCCAGTTTCTCAAAGCTTCGCCTTCGTGTGCCATATACTCTATTGTAGGTTTTCTGCTGCGTTCATATGCTGTAGTATTTGGTTGCTTTTACACACATGGCAAACATTAAGTCAGTGATCCTTGAAGACAAGTAAGTAGAATTACTCACATTTCAGAAGGTAAGGAATAAGTCTGTGCATGTAAAACCATGTAGGGCATAACCGTCCATAAGGTGAGCATGGCTCCCTTGGGATGCAGATATCCTACTTTTCGGACTTGGGAGAATTCAGAGCTTTCTGTAAATTTCACTGGCAATTAAGCATACTTGTCATTTGTACACAAAAAATAAGGAGAAAAATGTAAATTTGAAATACTAGCCCAGTAATTTAGGTAATTTATTTTGAAAATTCATAATTTCTTTTTACCAGGAAAAAAAATTTATGATCAATCCAGTACTGGTTTGCTTCATTTTTTCTTGAAGCATATTTCCTATATGCAAAATTTGGTAACAAAGTGCATCATGCTGCTTTTGGCTACTTTGCAGAATGATTAATTGGGAAGGTAAGCAACTCAGAGTAGCATAGTATAAAGGTTGATAATCCTGTAAATTGAAAGAGCTACAGTGAGTCTAATGAAAGAGGGAATTGCCCTCAAATCATCTTTGACTATTTCACAGCTAAAATGTGGAAAAAGCTTCAGTGTTTGGATGACACTAATGATCTCAAAACAAAAAAAAATATTGATTCACCAAAAGATTATTACAGATTGTAAAAATTGTAACTGTCTCTTTCTGGATGGAAAACTGTGGTTGAGGAAGTGCTGATTAGAAAAAAAAAACACACCCAAAACCACAAAAACATTCCCCCAAAATATCCAAATTAGGTCTTTTTTAACATTTTAAAATTAATTCCTAGTTTCCATAGAGCAGGAGTGGTAGGTTGTTTCTTATTCCATCATAAAGAGGAGTATGGAATAATATGTGGACTTCTGTTTCTGTCCTTCACTTTCTGTTTTTCTGACATGGGTGGATGAATGGGTTTATGCCAGTGCTACGCATAGCCATATATGGATGGCTCTATGTAGTCCTTATTTGTTAAAAAAAAAATTATTTTAGTAAATATGTTAGTGAATAATAATAGTATAAAAATATGTACCTTTCTATTTAACTTTTTAAAGGGATATAAAAGATTTCCAATGCAATTTAACTGCTAGTTGTGTGCTATTGGACCAAATAACCAAGATTATTCACCTTCAAAGAAGTTTAGAAACATAAGTGACATTTTTTTTCACAATGGTAAATTTAATGAAGTATGTTCTTCTGTTTACTAATTTTAGCTTTTGCTATGAACTTCTAACAGTGAAATAATATATAGTATCCATTGTCTTAAAAGAGAAAGTATACACTAGCAACAACCAAACAGTCCAGGGACTGCCATTTGCGTATTAGTGCATGCTTCTTTAGGCTGATGCACTCACCTTCACTTGCTTTGCAATATTTCCTGAGAACATAACATCAATAGTCCACTTCTGTCCACCGAGTAGTGGCTTACTGCAGCAATAAAAAGTTATTCTGAGTGTTTAAGTGGGAAAAGCACTGTTGGAAACATTACATTCTTTCTGTCAGGCAGCTGAGATTTAACTGGAGCACAGTCAGTTATAAAATAGGTTTTCATTGACCTGAGTGGTTGAATTCTAAACTGTAGTTTATTTTCCCTTTGATTTTGAAATCCATAAGTGCCAGTCATAGCTTTAAGAATGAAAATCATTGGCATGGGAGTTTAAATTAAAAGTGATAAATTGAGATTGCTAGTGACCACTACCTCAGCCAAACACAAATGCCATGACTGTAGCTCTGAACATTGCTGCGCGCTTCATTTTAAATTAAGTGTGACGAATTAGGCAGGAAGTTAATTGCTAGCTTGGAATAAAAACAATGATGCTGATTGGAAAAGTCATCATAAAACAATTTTTTTACTTTGCAGCAATCCCATCTGACATATCAAAAAATAAAGAAACACTAATAAAAATTATTCTGATTGAAAAAGTGGGCATTTGCTATGCGTGTGTATATCTGTAGCAACAGCTGTGTGTATGTGAAGGTGACTTTCCTTTGTGAACGCATTTGCCAGCTTAAAAATGTAAGAGCAAATTGAAAGATGCATGAGACATTCTTGTACCTGGGTTGTAGGTTGTTGGGAGTTAGGTACATATATCTCTATCACTACTGACTAGATATTAGAGTTGCTGTCAACCGTTTTCGTGGCAGCAAGTGCCAGGATGAACAATTACTCTTTAAGACAGTGTGACCTTAAAAACCAGGCGGAGCTGTAAATCTTATAGCTCCTTAACTAGTCTCTCATTTATTTCACTTTATGTCCATTATGCACAGATATAAAAATGGAAACAACAATATTCAGGAATTCACCGGACAACAGTTTCCCTTTTCTAAAGTTTCAGATTTAATACTAGTTTCAGTATCAGTGGGACTATTCCACAACTAATCAGTTATTTGTTCTTTCTAGCAACACATTAGTTCCTCATTAGTAGTATGAAAATGCCCTTGGTAGTGTATAAATTGGTGAAATATTTATCCGTTTGCCTCGGGTGAAAAAAGTATTTTTAAAAAAGCTACAAAAGCTGAAGGCAATGCAAATGCGTCTTTACCTCCTAAACCAAAGACATAAGTATTTGAAGTTGAATGTTTAATATGAGTTACTACAGAGCTCGGTGCAAGGCTGAAAATATAAATAAAATTACTAAACTGAGCTCTTTGTTTTCCTTGTTGTTACCAAGCAGCTTGCTCAGCACTCCCTTTTCTACCCTTCTGGCCTCACACTCGATTTCTTTTCCCAGTGCAAAGTTGATGGCATCATTTTGGGGGGCTGCTCTGCCTTGGAGTGACTGGTAATACATACATTCATACATACATACATACATCACCACTTGTCATGAGAAGATTGCCATGTTACTTATTCCTAGAGGGCATAGCCTTAAAGTTAAAAATTGCTGTAGCCCATCAGCGAGTGACATGAAAGCACAGCATACTTTCAGTATCCTGTGCACTTTTAAGTCTTGTACCAGTTTGCTAATCATGAAGTGAGCTAGTTGCTGTATACTCTCAATGTGTCACCGTGCAAGCCCTATTTTTCCTGGAGAAAGCTGTGCTGTTTTCATCAAAATTCAGTACTGTGCTATGTTGTTCTGCTCATATATTTAATGATTTTCCAATATTGCTACCATACACGATTTCAAAACTTTAAGATTCAACCATAAACATTTGTTCAAGTTACAGTTTTTATTAAAGAGCCTCAGACCAAGAGTTAAATTTTAGTAAACTGTTAAAATTGGATCGCTCTGGTATCATGACCAGAGAGGTGTTATTAATTTGGCAATCTCTTCTTGCATAACCAAAACTTCCTTTGCAGCAGAACAAATGTTGCAAGATACTAGGTAGTAAAGACACAGCAACTGATGCACAAGAGCTGAATGCTTAGAAGAAATGGAGTACTGAAAAAGAAAAAACACCAAAGCCCTGTGTATGGGCTGCATAGACAGCTGTAACTTCTGACTGGATTTTGGAAGGTCGGCTTTCTGCTCCTTTTAAACTCTGGTGTCTTTTAATACCTGCCTACATACTGTAGGTACTGTCTGAACCCTGAAGTTAGGGCTAGAACAAGGGACCCTCAGACCTTGAAAGGCAGAGTTTGCAATCTTCGTGCAGTTCACTGAAGCTCACGTAGCTGTGCATGAGCTCACTGG
Source organism: Himantopus leucocephalus (assembly GCA_003993805.1). Classification (NCBI taxonomy): domain Eukaryota; kingdom Metazoa; phylum Chordata; class Aves; order Charadriiformes; family Recurvirostridae; genus Himantopus; species Himantopus leucocephalus. Next base: position 112,333,013 of record RSEF01000001.1, on the reverse strand, counting down.
AGAATCATAAAAATGTTAGTGCATGTTTGCAGTCTTGTTAATCTGGCAACTATTTGAGATTTTCAGTGTTGAGACTGAAGATAGACCAGTTGCTTTATCACTAATACTGTAAAAGATTTGATGCTTTTTATGACTTTTTTATTTAGAAGAAGCCTTGATGGATTGCTAGCATGATCTGAAATTCAATAGTACACCATTTGCAGCATTTAAAATCACAATTTTTAAATATAATTTTTTAATAGAATTATTAATGTTGTATAACTACACTTACTCGGGTAAAATCTGCAAAATCTTTTTTTTCTTTTTCTGACAATTCTGCTATAATTATGGTCAAAATACACTTAATAACTCATTATATCTTTTGGGAACAGTGGAGGCTCTGTGTACCCCTTTGGTGTAGTCTCTATTGGCTATGGGCAGATTTCTGCCTGAAGATTTACAATTATCTGAGAAAGAGTCTGGTACAGTTAGTGCTTGTTGAATGAGTAGAAAATACAGCACTTGACATTAGAAAATATTCTGCAAGCTCACTTAGGTGAGCCGGCTAAGTACAGCCTGTCACTCCCTTGACAGAATAGTGGATTGAGGTCCCTGGTTTGATCTGCAGAGGAGTTACTGATGCAGTACATTAACATATGCAGGAGTTTGGCAATGTAAAACCTCCTATCATGCCCTTATCTCAGTTGGCAAAGAATTTATTTTAATCCTGCAAAGGTTAGAGAATGTGAAAAAGGCAGTTTGTAGTCAGTATATCTTGCAGTTCAAAAGTAAGTGTTTAATTGTTGTCTAAATGAATGGGTTTCAGGCATTTGATTGCTGCTGATATTGATCCTCTTGATATGCCTGAGCAGCTCTATATAAACCATTATTTTTTTGAAAGAAACGTGTTTAGGAATAGATTCTTCTTACATACACTGATGCCATCATAGATTCTGCTGTGTTTTTTTCAGTGAAGGTCTGTGTGTAACCAATTACCAGCATGCTTTTTAGCAAAGAGATTTAACTACTTTGCATTCATTTAGAAGTGAGGCATCAGCTAGGTGTCATGTCTTTTTAAAGACTTAACACTGATGTCAAAATCACAATATTTTCTTTTTTTGCTGGTAACTGAACTCTCCTCTCAGTTATAAAAAACATGATGCTGCTTAATAAAACTGGTTCCACTTAATTTATCTCCGAAAATTTTAATTATCCTTGTACTGTCCGTTCAAAAGTAAAGGCCTATAATCTGAACTTGGTTAATTTAATAAGTTCTGATTTTCTTTTTTATTAAGTTTTAAAAATTACTTTTTTTTCATATCCAGTGATATCGCTGACTGGATATAGGAAAGCAATAAATGAAGACATTTATAAAGTCTTTATGCAAAGTCAGACTTACCTAATTTCAGCCTTTCACTTCTAATTTTTCATAAAAAATACATTTATTTCTTTTTCTTTAAGACAAAATGATTTGTAGTATGAATAGCAGGACTGGTATAACTTCATTTCCTTCAAATTTGTACTTGGATCTGTTTCCTGTATTTCCGACTGATTTGGCTGGAATATTGGCAATAATTGATGCGACTAGTTCACAGTTACACATTTATTGTTGGGTCTGTCTTTATGCAGATATTGATTTTCGTGAAAGTTATAGAAATATATCTTTTGGACTTCTCTAAATTTGTCTGAAATTTGCCGGTTCACTCCGAAGGTGTTTGTGAGGAACTAGAAAAAAGAGGGCAGACGATGGGCAGACAGCATGCTCCCATAAACTGCTTTTGCAGAGGAGAAATTTTAAAAGGCAGTATTTCATTTTACCTAGAATTATTTTTTTGCTTTGCTGAATACACAGACAATGACAAAGCCAGCATAGATTAATTACAGTTTTTCACTCTTGTTAGGTCTGCATTTTCTATGCATAAACACACATATGGATATACAAAAAAATATATATGCATGCATATATGCATATTTATGCAGAGAGAGAGAAAGAAAAACGTTAAAAGTAAGTTTGACACATTTCAGCTCTTTCTGCCTGCCATTACAGGCATAGCTTGGCCAGTAACAGCTCTGCTCTCTGAGCTGTGGCTTGGTGCCATTCCACACTTCCTTTCTGCACTTTGGCTATTTTAAAAGACTAACTTAGCAAACAGAGACATTTCTGCCATTTGGAGAATGAGCTTTTTTGCCTTATTACATTGCGAGCTCAGAACATCTGTATCAGAAAATAAGCAGTAACCCTGTTGTCCCTAAGCCATTCCACAGAGGAAGACAGTAAGAGCAGGAGCCTGAGCCTAAAACTGAATGAAGGGGCCAAGCTCCAGCTTCTGTTGCAGCTCTGAGCTGGGGTGCCTGGGCAGCTTGGGCAAGCTGCCGGTGCTCAGTACCAGCCGATGCCATTGCCTTTTCTCTGCAACCTCAGAAGGAAGACTGATGCCAGCTCTCACTCCTTCCTAGGACAGAACAGCTTTCGGCATAGATTTTTGCCTTATGTTTGATGGGTACAGAGGAGTCACGAAAGCTTTTACAAATCGGGTTTTACTTTTCAATCACTGTTAAATCAGCATTGCAGTAAACCTACTCGATGTCGTGCCTCACAGTCATGTAGGTGACAGATCTGTCATGTCATGTCAGACCTCAGGGAAAATGGGAAGGGAGAGACCCTCCCTCGCACAGCCACAGTACTGGAGAGGGTTGTGCATTGATCTGCAAGCCAAGATTTCTGCATACCCTCTGACTTTTATCAGTCAAAGCCTCGCATTTCTATACTCTGGGCAGCAACTATTATTTTACTCTGAAGTGACCTGAAAAATTGACATGGTCATTTCTAGAAGATCTGGCATCTTCAGTATAACCTTCATTCTGCCAAAATTAAGTTTCATCTGATATTCAACCATGACTTAATGTGTAAATGAACTTGGTTTGGACTAACTTAAGTTAATTAAGAATTGCTTTATATTCAGTTGAAATAAATTATTTGTAATCTGAAAAAAAAAAAAGAGCTTCTGCATTATATATGCTATCCTTTCAGAAAAACCAATTTAAAAGTGATTTATGTTAAACCAGGGTACATTTTTGTCTCAGCAAGGGTCTCAGTTTCTGCTCTCATACACAAATACTTTCTTATGCTTGTCACCAGTTGAAAAACAAGGTGAAATCCCACAACTACATAGGTCCTGAAAACAGTAAGTCCTCAGGGCAGAGCTAATGTTGAGAACATACTAATGCAAATAAGGAAATCTTATCTTTTTGAAATACTTCAGATAAACAGAGAACTTCATGAAGCGGAGCTGGTAAGGCAGCCCTTTTCCCCACCACCAAATCCATGCCTTTGTTGAGTTCTGAAGCTTTCTGCATATGCAAGTTATGTGTGAATATGCAAATTAAATTATTAGACCCAAAAGCTGAAGGCTTGGAAATTATCAGAGCTTATTTTCTGTACTCTTGAAATACACAGGAGTCACTTGTTGGGTGCCTTGAAGCTCTGGAAACAACGCTGTGAGAATGGATGCAGCCAGGGAAAACAGTAAATGACATCTTTATATTTCTAAAGACAGAGCTGAAATAGAAATACCCCAAACAGCAAAGAGCTAAAAACTTTTGGTTTTTCACGTATACTACAGAGTGGAGATTGTGACGGTTCTGATAATCTTGGCGTTTTCATATTGTTTTTGAGACCTCTAGGACTCAGGTAAGTTGTGAGTAAGCTTTCCAATTTGTGGCTTAATAGCAAAACCCTTATTAATCAGAATGCAGCACATCGTTTTTACTTTGTTATTTTTATTACTACTACTGCTACTACTAGTACTACTGCTACTACTACTATTATTTTAAGTATCACCATCCCTCCTACGATCCTTATGAACAGTCAAGGGCTTGAGTGTTAAAGGAAAAGAGAGGCATTCTTGGTTGAGTTATACCTTTTCCCACCAGGCTCCAAGATGCTAACCTTATTGTTGATGGAATTCGTCAATTCATGTCAGGAATACAGTTTCCATTTCAAATCAGTGTTTTAAAAGAACATTTTTATTGCAGTTGCTAAATCCTAGTTGGGGAATGTGTTGTACAAGCATTTATTTAGTTCTTTGGCTGAGCTAATTACTTGTACCAGCCTATATTCTTTAGAAGGATTACAGTCTAGGTCCCTTCAGAAAGAGACCTATGCTTGATTGTATGACACAGTTTTGGTTGCTAGAACAGATTGTTACAGGTTTCCATCTTCATATGTTCTGCATTGATGCTCACTAGCATTCATTCAATTTGTATTTAAAATTTCAATTGCCTTACCAATGAAAGGACAAAAAAGCAATTGGGGATAAGAATAATAATCCTATACAAATGACTACCTTTATAATTCTTCAAAAATACTTCATGATGTTTGCACAACATGCCAAGGATTTCCTAAATGTGAAAGACACATTTCTTGCTGCAAGAATCTTATGAGAAGCAGCATTTCCTATTGATTTTACTCTCCCGCTTGCTGTATACTGGATATCAACTTACACAGCAGTTTACTAGTTTCTGCTGTGCAAACTGAAAATGTATTATTTTCTAAAAACCTACAACATTTTTTACAACTCAATTCACTTGCGTTAGTTTTCTTCTGAAGTCCTGGTTATGACTTTCATATGTAAGATTAACTTCATTCATTCACTGGCAGTTATTTGTTGGGAGGTGGTTGCGTGTACCTTCTAAGTATACCTGGAAAGCTCTGATATGAAACAAGGTCCTGAAAGAGCACTGTGATCTGCTGGTGCTGCTGGTGGCAGTGCCCATGCAAGGAGATGAAGGTTTGGTCTCTCTTCTGCTCCCCTAAAACTAGTGAGATCCTCCTCAGCAGTCACCCTCTCACCAGTGTCTGGGTGCTTTCTGCTGTGCATGAGTGGTGAGAAGTGACTCCTCCTGGACACAGAGCAGCAGCTCGCAAGGTCTCCTGTAGGGTGTCCCTGGACCTTTGCCGGTGTGTTTGGAAGTGGGGCAGCCAATATTTGGGTGTCATTTTTTTAAGTGAACACTTTCCAGACCACCAAATGAGCTCTTCAGGCTACTCCAAGTACAATAGTATCATCTTAAGTGCTTCTGTGTGTGACCTGAGCATGCACACAAATATTGCATGCTAGTGCAGCATAAAATCCCCAATGATGGGCTGTCATATAGCTGCTCTCCACTGGGACCTCAGCAGAGTATTTGAGTGATGCTGGGGTGTTAGGAATGGTCACACTGTAATTTAGCCACAGTCCTTTAGACTTTGTGTTCATGTCTGCAATGAGACATATCAAGGATTTATTTACTTATGAACTTAGATAATTCTAGAGATATTTGAAACAGTTCTTGCACTAAGAAATAGCTTTTCTGTTTTCAGTAAAATATAATACTAAAGCTTGGAGTCCAATTATACAATTTTTTGATTAATTGAATGTCTCTTGTAATTGGAGTACATATAAAATAATGTGAAGATAACACACCTTTATTGTAAATGTAAAGTAGTCAGCTGTCTGGCTAATAAAGCACTACGCCTGTGCAGGCTTCATCACTTTCACTGGAGTGTATTTAATTAAGGTCCTGTGTGCCTAAAGGGAAAAGCATTGAAGTTTGAGGGATGGAATGGAGTGACTGGAGACGTGTACTTCTATTGGCATTTCCAATGTAACTAGTCAGAAATGCGCTCTGAAATATGATTGATTCAGACAAATGTGCTGGTGAGGAAATTTTAGGTATAAGCATTCTCACTCCTCTGTACTAGTTCTGTTTTTCCACAAAGAAATGAAGGGTACAATTGATTTTCTTTAAGCCTTGTATGCTTAGATATTCTTTTTTAAAGTTTAAAAACAGGGCTATAATAAATCCGGGTGCCAAAATGCACACTTTGGAAAAGTGGGGAGCTGTGGGCTGAGAAAGGCAGCAAACTGTTAAACAGTTGAAACCACATAAGATTTTAGAAGTAGGTAATAATATGAAGTAGGATATAGAAATGGGAAACTATTCAAGCTTTAACTATATAAAAAAAAATCATTTTGAGAGGATATGCAAGTTCAGATTATATCTCACAGCCCAAGTAAATATGGAAAGCCTTCAAAGTTTCTGCCTGTGTAAACTAGAGCATTTTCATGGTTTTTCATGATTTCCCAGCTCATCAGCACTTAAGTCTCCTGAGCAAAGCTGTGTGACTAATTGATTTTTCATCTCACTGGCCATAATGAATATTGAAAAAATAATACTAATTGAGTATTAAAAAAAAATCTAACCCATTGGTTTAACTTAAGCATACAGGTAGGAATCAAAGCTTTATTCTTTTTTCAAAATAAATCGGGTTTTGAACTTTCTAATTTACCAGCCTTCATGCTAATTGTTTATCTTCCTTGTCTGGCAAAAACACTTAGACAAGATAATTAGTTGTTAGACATGATCGAGGGTCCATTTAAAATTGCATTTTTTGTAAATGGTGGGTCTGAGAAGCTCTATATACTATAGCTAGTGATTTCTGTCAAATGCCAATAATAGGGACTCAGATTTCCGTCTGATAAATAAATTGCTAAACATATTTGGTGTTAAAAAAATAATGTGACATTAGTCATAGCTATACCCTTTCATGGTTCTGTTCTTTGTTTACAGAGATTTTACATCATTCCCTAATAAAGGGTTCTCATTTTTAGCAATTATGAGACCTTTTAGTGTCAGTCATTAACTAAGCAAAAGATACAAGATGATTGATTTATACTAGCTCTTTTTTTTCTTTTTAATATTATGGATCGATTCTCAAAGAGTAACTTTGGAAATGTTTTTAGAAATACAGGGAAAAAAGAGTTAACTGACAACATACAATGAGACTGTATGGTTCCAGTCACTGCTGAAGTCAGGGAGGTTTTTGCCTTTTGCTTCCCTTGAAGATGGGTCACAGAATTTCTTTTTGAGAATTGCCTGTGGCATTTGGTCCTGCCTATGCTGTGAAATGAAGAAACCTGGCTTTCCTCCTGGGAATTTCTCCTGATAAATTCACTGTGTATATACGATTAACAAAAGTAAATTTCTTGTGACAGTAAATATGCCGGACAGAGATAATTTTATTCATAAAGTACTCATTCCTCTTCTGAAAGTTCTGAACTTCATGATTTCAAGAACCTTTCTGTGACAATGAGGGGAGTTGTATTAATATATTTTTACTAAATATTATATTCTTTACTTTTTTTTTCCCAAATTAACATGGAAAATGTTCTATACCAGATCAAATCAATCAACTTAATCCAGTAATTATTTTTTTTTCTGATGGTTATCAATACCAGATAATTCAGAGGAAAGTTCAAGAACTATTTGCCAGTTACACGATCATCATCTGAAGTGAAATGTCATATATTTCAGAGTAGTTGTTAGATTTTATCTCTTTCCAAATGTTTATTTGATTTAGAACTTCTTGTTTATATATCAACATCCAGTCTGTTTTAGTTGTATTTGGTAAGCATTTACCCTTAGCTAGTGACTATGACAGATTGAATTGAATTGCTATTATTTCACATGGCCACATAAAACTATTAAGAGTATGAAAAAAAAGTCTGACTGATTTCTTTAACTTGATGATTACACAGAGGATTTCCACTGTCACAGGAATTAAGTGACATGCTGCAGGAATTAAGTGACATGCTGCAGGAATATTTCGCAAGAAAACATCAAACAGTTTCCAATGGCATTTGACAGATCTGTACACAGGGCTGTGTGATACTGCTGCCCATGGCACCCTTGTTGCCCAGGATAGATGGGATCCTCCCATCCCTGCATCTGACTGTTTGCAGTGATTTCAGAGAGGTTTAGATCCCTTTGGAAGCTAACTGAGATAATGTGGGCATGTAACTATCGTTAGGAAACACTATGAAATCCTCACCACCAAAGAAATAGAACTTTAGACTTTCCTTCTATAAAGATAAATATTCCTTTATTCTATAAAAATCTTCATATTTTCCTCTATTATTTGCAGTATACTTTAAAAAAAAAGTCATAACATTTATGATTCTCAAAGGTTTAGCCAGAAATCTGCTCACTGTCATAAAAATTCGTAGTAAAGCCTTTGGAGACTGAAGGTGTGTGTGTCTTCCAGAGCTGGTGACAGTTCGCTGAGGTCTTGCTCGCTGTCTTGAACAGTTCAAACCCAGAAGGTTACAAGAGTGCCTGCACATGTAATCGAAACTACTGTGGGATGATACAGGAAAACACAAAATTCTCCATAAGGTCGCAAGACCATTCTGTCCAGCCTTTTGCCTAAGGCAGCAGGGCTACACTTTTTAATTGGTTTCTTGCTTATGTAAGTATTTTTGCTTTTACTTTTCTAACTCCGTCACCACCTCTTTACTTATCATATCCTATTCCTCTTCCTTTTATTTGTTTTAATTTCGCACTCTTTAATTGTATGCTATTGGAGCATATCTACATGACCTGCTGAAAAGCCTTTTTTTTTTTTTTAATGGCTCTTCTATTCGTTTGAGTGCTGATATTACACAATAAAAGGAACACGGCTGCCTGAGGTGCCAATTCATCACAGTGGGGTAGAAATAGCCCATAGTGGTAGGGTACTTTGTGCTGACAAGAAAAATAGTGGAAAATCTCAAAATTACTTTATTTTACAAGTGATTTGTCAAGTTACGAGACAAGTAGTCTATCACTATTTGATTTTTGTGTAAATGGTTTTCAGAATAAGGAATTCCTCACTTGTATAAAAATAATGCAAACATTTTTACTTCATCTTGTTATTTTAACTATTTCTTAAATATATCCAGAATAAGGAATTGCTCACTTGCATAAAAATAATGAAAACATTTTTACTTTATCCTATTATTTTGTCTTAAATATATTTTATACCGTTTTCTGCATTTTCACCTGAACCGTTTGCAGTTAGAAATTTTCTGATGACACTGTACTGAAAATGACTAAGATAATTTAAATGTCAACCTGATAAATGTAGCAATAATGCTATGTGATAGATTTACCAAATGTTTTATACAACATTTCTGAATATCTGTTCTTACCTGGTAGCACCCAGTGACCTAAAATAAGGATGAAAGTTCCCACGCAGAAGGCACACCATCAGCAAATGAAGAGAGTCCTTGGTAAATAGGGAGTTTGTGAAGCTACAATTTAGGGCCTGAAAAAACGAGGAGCAAGTAAATAAGGAATTATAAAACGGGGAAGGGAAAAGGGAAATGTCAAGCAGACAGGTGTGATTGCATGAGCCAATAAGATTTTTGCCACCCTGCCATTTGCCCTGATTTTGGTTTTTGGGGTATTTCATTGTGGCAAGATGATAGACACATCTTCTTCGGGATAAAGAACTTTCAAGTTAATTACAGATTGGTTAGTAAATCATACTGGTTGTGTAACTGTACATTTATTAGATCATTACATTAACATATTTGTTGGACAATATTTAGTATTGTACTTTCCTGACAAAATGACTTATCATGGTAGACTTTCTAAATATGGAAAGAGCTAAGTGACAAAGAAAGTGACAAAACGAGATACAGTTTCTAAGCTGAAATTAAAACTAGAAAAGTTCAAATGAAATGTCTTTATGAAATTTGAGACTTAAGATTAATTTCATCTATGTAAAACAAAAAGTGCTCCGAAGTAAGGTAAAATTTTCAGAAATTCTGCAGAATAAGCCTAAACTCACACACCAAAAGCATTCTTAAACAATGTCAGTGAAACTGGCAGCATTAATATCTCTTTTGTAAGTTGATCCTTACTAATACCTGGCTTGATGTTGCCACCCAGTAAATAAATGATAGGAAAGATGACAGGGAATGCACTGCATCTCAACTTAATGCAAAAATAAACTGTGATTAGAATCTAAAGGAATTCAAAAGAATAACAAAAGACATGAGGGAGGTCAGGAAAGTGAAAAAGGTTGGCTGAAGTTTTCTCTACATTATTTATGAGGGTTAAATGGAGCCATGTCTGCCTTTGCAAATCCCCATTGCATGACAGGGCCCTGATCCTGCTCAGGCAGCATCATATGATTAATATCAATCTGAGAAAGGGTAAACTTTATGATAGAAATTAGACAGAAAGTAAATCTGATTTTCAGAGATACAAGATGTCTTGGACCGAGTATAATTTCCTAGGGCTTCTTGTGCTTCTCTGAGATAGGCTCTGTGCTTGTGGGGAGAAGGTGTGCTGGTGTGAGGACCACTGTAGTAGATCCCAAATGCAATTAAACTGATGAGCAAGAACAGATGAGTTGCTGACAGTTTTGCTGCTGTTACTTTAAATGCTCTATCCTGTAGTATATTTGAGGTAACTATCACCACCTCTGCAGGCATATTATCCCAAATGTGTACAGAAAAGGATATACTGACACAGGACACAAAACTTTTGAATACTAATTAGAAAATAGGTGCGTCACTGCATGTATCACTGTTCTAACATGGAAGTTATCTATCTCTAATATATGTAGCTGACTTCCCCTAGGCCCCTGGAAACTCAATAGTGCTTTATTTCCTTACAGGTTCCATATGTACAAAACCATTAGCTAGCTTTTATTTTTGCATTTTGTTTGGATGTCAAGACAGCCCATGTTGCTGGCCTTTATTTTTGTTTATAAAGCAAAAATAATAAAGAAACATTGTTATTATCCAATTTGTATGCACATTGAACAGAAGTACAAAAGCAGTGGCAGTAGGGAGGCAGATAAAAAGAACTCAAAGCAGAAAAACTGATCTTTGGAAAATAATGTTTCTTGTTCCCACAGAACTCAAAGACTCATGAATGATAAAATGTAAGAATAAATGTGCTATCTTATGAAACAATATGCTACAGCATTCCTTTTTTTATTTAATGGCATTATACTGGCAAATTTCATTACTCGATTTGGATTTTTCTTTTCTTTTTTGTTTATGCTGTGAAGATATTTTCTCAGTGAAACTCCAAAACAAGCATTTGACAGGTTTAGGTTTCCCTGTGGTGTTGCGTTCAGCGTTACACTTCAGTGAAAATGTCCCCAGGTGGTTTCCTTTGTGCATGTGACCAAACGGTTGTTGCAGTCATCACCTCGCCTTAGTTCCTCAGTGAGCTTCCCAGGGGGGTTACAGAGAAAGAGGACAAATGACAACAGGCCAGCTTTTGTCATCATCTCGTGTATATATGCGGTAAATACTAGAGCAAACTGAAAATATGGAAAACTTCATCAACTGCCAGCAGGCCTGAATAGTTGTTGGGCAGCAGTTGACTGTTCTTGATGTTAATCTTTAGGTTAGCATGGCTGGCATGTGGCTTATCCCATGGATATCAGTATTAGCTCTCCTATGCCTGACAGAATTTGACAGGAAAAGTTTCTATTGAACATCAAACTGACAAACCCTTATGTATAGCAACTCTCAAGACAAATAGCTGTAACACTTACATAGGCTACAAAAGAGTCTCTGAGGTCTGTCATGGCAATGTCTGATATTCACTTGCAGAATGCATGTAAAAAAACCAAATGCAGTACGTGATTTCTGTTTTGTATCTAATTTTCAAGTATTAATTTAAAGCTTATGAACAAGTTTTTAAATATTGTAAATATCAATATTTTTCTTCCCCAGATATGCTTCTCAATTATTACAAGGAAGAAAGAATCAAACTGTTGCTTTTTCTCTATAAACAACTGCCTTTTCTATAAATGACTAAATATTATGCTTCAACTGCTATATTTATCGTGAAAAATAAAATAGCTCTTAAAAAACTTATGGGATCGGCATAAAAAAATCAGTGAGCAAAGAGAAAAATACAGAATCAACAACTGCAATTCATAGCAGAAGTAATATATTTTTTCAAAATCCAGAATTAGATAATAGAATAGTAAGTAACAAAATAATGGGGAAAGGACAAGACAGGTCTGTCTATGAAAATATATGAATTTTTTTTAGTGCACTGTCCATTAGATTTATTGGGGCAGGATTGTTAGGTAGAAAGGATTAACAAAGGAAACCATCAATACAAAAGAATGTATTTATACAGCTGTATTACAGGAAGAAAGTGTCAATCCCCTTGTCTCCTTTGACATTAGTTAGAATATTGACATATGTCAATTGTAAAGTGTAAAAAAAACCCATACCAACAATAGATAAGTAGTTTGATACATGCTTGAAGTACTAACTGCTAATTAATTTTCTCTCCAGAAAAAATTAAATCACTTTTACTATCATTTTCAAGGTAAGACTCAATTTCCTGTTACTCGTGAAAATACACAGCTTTTCTGAGTGCCTGTTATACTGAGTCCTATATTCCTTTTGAATGTTACGCATCAGACTCAAACTCTGTGGCTTCAGCCCTTGCGCATGATATGGACACGCACAGTTAATGTGGCCTATTTCATGCCCTTCCAACAGTCCTGCAAGAATTTCTGCAAGAAAATACCCTGCAAGCTGATGCTGGAATTGGAGGGAGAGAGTTTGGCTGTCCTTCATGAATAAGAATCTCTTTTACCAGAATAACTTCCCTAATAGTATTCTGCTCGTGGCTTCATACCCACGAGGAAATAAGGAGACAAGCTAGTAAGAAGGACAGCATAGACTTACAAGAAAAGCCTTTGCCTTACTTGTTTAGGGATGGGTAAAAAGAGATCAGAGATCTGTGAGAAAGAGTCCATTTGGCTCACTGTAAGAGGGGATTTAAAATGTACTCAGTAATCTATACAGTATTACATGGCAAAATGAAGATAATATTGCAGTATTGAGAGCTTTGCTAGAGCAGAGCTTCATAATCTGCTTCAGACAGAGTTGTTTTATTTAGTAGTGTGAAAAAGCACTGAACCAGGTAACTCTTAGCTTTTTATATTAATTTTTTATCTGTTCGGTTACCAAACTACTATGTTCTCAACATATTTTCTTTGCTAGTTAACATCCTACAGATTAAAAGGCCTAGAGGAAAATAGTTTGCTTGCTTTTTTTTCAAGCATTCTTCTAGGTGGAGGGGAAAATATTATTTGCATTTTCTTTCCATTTATCAGGAAGTTTCTTGGTAACAAATGGAACCTTCAATACAATAAAATTTACATGAAACAAGCTGTCATTTGAGAGCTATGTGGTTGGAATGACGCCAGTCAATAATAGATTGCATACCTCTGGTTAATTTATTAGCCACCTGTTCCAGAATCCATTACAAGAGCACATTAAGATGCTATCAAGTTGGGGTAGTATTTTGAGCTTCAGGCCTTTGCGGGTGTTTTTCATGTAAAATGATGCTAATAGAAAACTGAAATGAACAGTAGTACCTACTCCTCTCCGTAGAGGAAAAAGGGGAATATTCCATAGGTTGCAATTTCTGCTTTCATCCTCGTTGAGAAATAATAGGTTTTTTATGAAAACATTTTCTCACTTAATTAAAATGGAAGCTAATAAAGAAAACTTAATAATACACACAAAGATTGCAAATGTTAGTGCAACTGATGTCTTTTACAGACATGTGGGAATGTTACAAAATTATGAGGTATTGTAGGCTAATTTGTTTACTGCCTTTCATGAGAGAAGGCATCATTTTCCATATGCATATTTCTGCAATTCAGAGCTCAATTTTTCATAACCTAGCTCCTCAGAGTGTATCGATGTCACATACACAGTTACAAAGTAGAATTACAAAATCAGAGGCTAAAAAAGTAGTAAGACGGAGAAGTACACTGGGCAGATTGCCAGACGAAAAGAGATTTTAAGAGTATGCTTGGATAGAAAAGGAGATGATCTGTCCTCTGTGCTCATTCAGTCTGCACCACTGTGTATTGTCCATACACAAATCAGACAATCAGAAAATGCAGGTTTGCTCTCAATACTGAGAAGTAATACTGCCACACTTAACATGGGGATCTCAGGAAAAAGATCCCAAAAGAAAGTCATAGTGAAGTAGAGTCCAGGAAGGAACTATCATTGTTTTTGGAAAAGGAAGGAGAGAGAAAACAGCAGAAGTGGGAAGAGCATACATTCTCAATTTAAATGTGTTTTGAATAGTACTAATGGAAAATATTCATGTGAACTGTGTTGGCCCTCAGTGATCAGAAGCTTGGGTAAGTAGCTCAGTTGAAAGAAATGGCACATGGTGACTTTAGGATTGACTCACTACTAATTAGAGAGTAGGAACTACTAAGCAATAAGAAACACATTTCTTCAGTATCTGATTTTGCTATAGAGGTATCTTATTCAGATTTTTACTGGCCTGATATGACAAGATGATAGCCGGAGGGGTATTGCTGTAGGCATGAAGGTAAAGAGAGAAGAAAAAAGCTGAAGGTGAGAATCCCAATTCAGCATCTCATCAAAAAGATTGCCAGAAAAAACACACATATCTGTGATGAATGCAGTATACCACAATTACCAAAATTGATTGAATTAATCTTAG
>RSEF01000001.1:112221226-112318585 GCA_003993805.1 Himantopus leucocephalus | reverse complement strand
GTGTCTCTGCCCATGGCAAGGGGGTTGGAACTCATTGATCCTTAAGGTCGCTTCCAACTCTAACCATTCTATGATTCTATGATGCTATGAAAAGTGCTCACTGCAGTAATTACAAGACCTGTGTATGTTTCTGTTTCTTTTATGGAGAAAGGAAGAGACAGTATAGGAGAATAATTTATAGCTGAGGCTGTTGAAAACATCACTTCTCTAGGATTGCTTGTGAGTTTTCCCATAGGACCATGCAGTTGTTTTCACATTTTGATTTTTCACACATCTGTCTCTCATGGTTTGTCCCCAGGTATCATTAACTAATTAGTTCTTATTTGGTAAGAAAGTAAGTAGTTGCTACCTGAAGGATGCTGTCTCAATTTTAATGGTTTGGGGTTTTTTTTCACTATAAAATTCAGAAATTAAACACTGGTAGAAGTTTACCCAAATGGTTTTATACATTTCTGTTGTGCAATACATTGGTTATATTTTTCAAAGAGGGAGCTCTGTTACATGGACCAGGAATGTTATGGACAACGCTGAGAGCCCTTTCATTGATTAACACTAGTTTGGAGAATATATACTGCGTTCCCCATAGCATTCTTGCCAAAATTGGTTCGATGANCCCCATAGCATTCTTGCCAAAATTGGTTCGATGAAGAGGATTTCTGTCTTTGAGAAAAAAAAAAAAAAAAGAAAAAAACCCATGGAAGCATAAAATTATTTTTAAGGGATTGTTCTGAGCTCTCAGAAAGCAACATTCCCACTCCTCAGTCACTTTGTGATTTCTAAGCATCAATGTATGTGTGATTATAGAGCTAAATTACGTATTTTCTTCTGCATGGCACTATCTTCATGTATTTTTATCATATGGATGTCATACATCACAGTCATATTCCTAATTTTAAGCTGTTTTGAATAAAGGAGTTTATATTTGCCTTTTTTGCATACTTACTAATGACAGAAAGAGAAACTGGGGCTTTTTCCCCCTCTTCTTCAAAGGCATGTCTCTGAATGTATTGCCGTGGCAAAAGCTGAGATTTTTGAAGAAGCTATTTAAGCATCAGCTCATCAAAGACAATAAATATTATCCTATTTTACCTTTATTCACCACATTTGGTTGACTAAGATTCCTACCAGATTTGGGGAAACAACAAACCATCAGTCATGCTCTGAAATGCCCTCGTCTGCTCAGTAATTACAGAGAAAACTGACAAAGGCTGGTGCGGTTCAACACCACAATTATGTTAGCTCTACAGTGGGTGGTTGAGTGAAAAATCTCACTTTGAAAGCTACTGATTTTTTTCCTAGCTGTAAAAAAGTCCTAAAATGAAAAACCATTTTTGATATAATGTACTCATATCCTTCGAAGTGAGGCTTTCCCCCCACTTTCTCTTTAAACAGCAATAGAAGATACTGATAATAACTATCGTAGGAAAACTTAAAAGAAAAGCTTCACAGACAGCTTTCTTTTACTAGCACTAACTGTATTTTATAAAATGTTTTCATCTCCATTTTTATCTCCATCTTAAAGCTGTAAAGCAGCTCAGGCTGTAAAAATATACCATTTTATACCATCCTAGAAGGACTAGAGAGGTTTAGGGATGGTATTGTGAATTAATGCCATTTATCTTTAGAGTGAGAAGCTAGCTTTATGAGTTTATATGTAGTTTACAACATTATAAGTCTAGTCTCTAGTATCAGTTCAAATATCCACTTTGCTCTGAAATGTCTTTTTTTCTTTCTTTTCAAATAAACATTTTGTCCCACTGATCAGATAAAAAAAGAAAAAAAAGCTTCTCTCTTCTCAGTCCCCTCTTAAAGAATTATCCAGGAGTAATCCAGTTCCACAGCACTTTTGGTTTTCCCTGAAATGAAAGAGTGCTGCATTAAAAACAGTTCTGCTAATATCCATGTCTGGGCTATATTTTGAGAAGACTCTTAAGCCTAAACAAAAACACTGATTACAGGTAACAGGAAAATCATTATGGTATACTTCTCCAGAACAATAAGGTGTTTTCCCACTTGGTCATTATCCTTCATTACTTACGGGTACCTGTTAGTATTCAGCAAGATCCTCTGGCTGGTCCAAGGGCAGTCCAAAGGCTAGTCCAAGTCCAGCCATCTTTCCCAATGTGTTAGCAATCACATCATCCCATAGTTTGTATTTGGGCCTATAAAAACACACTACAGTGGAGTGGAAGCTGCCTATGTACATGCAGAGTATCAAATGTTAAAGACATGAACATGAGCTTCTGTTACCTCACTGTAAATATAGCGGAGACCCAGACTAGTCAAAAATAATCAAGATGTTCAATTTTTAAAAAAAAAATAGCTTTTAGTACATGAAAGAAAAGTAAATGGCCTAGACCTACTTCTTAATCATGCACACTGAAATACAATATGGGTAGTACTCATATTGTCTACATTTAGGCATCTCCATTATGGGCTCAAGACAGCCAGCTTGAGTGTCTACCTTCAGCTACCCACATAGCCTGCAAGTGAAAGGCATGTGCTCCCTCAGAACATGCCCAGGTTAGGTGGTGGGAGAGCCCATGTAGTACGCTCCAGTATACTTCTGCCATACCTATGGCTTTCACAGGAAAATACTTTTTGTCATAAAAGTGTTAGCAGCAGGCTCAGGACACATTTCAAAAGCAGTGATGATTTCTAAACCTTTTTTTTCCCCCTCTGATTAAAGCTTTCAGTTACCTGGCAGGAAAAATGTATCAAATTCAAAGGAAAATTCATGTAATGTGAAAGGCTGAGGATAATGTTGGTGAACTAATCTCAAGGATGCAGTAAAAACTTTTTTGGAAATGTGCCATTTTATTATGCCTCTGCTCCACTCTCTAAAAACAAAATGTTTAATATTTTTATTGTTAAGAGAGTGTTCAGTCTTGAAAATTAATCTCTAGTGTCTTTCAGGTATTGTACGCTTTAAAAATACGGCCATTAAAAAGACACGGGTGGCCTGGCACTGGCAGTATAGTACGATTGACCTCACATTGCTTCATCTGCACAGCTATTGATTTTTCTTTTTCTCTTCATTTTGACATTTCACATGATTTAATCCAAGATTCATCATTTTGGAAATGTCAAGTTTAAGGTAGTTTTTTTTATTGTTTGGGAAGAGTAATCTTTGAAATGGTTTGCTACTTATCTTTTTCTCAGACAGCCGGCTAAACACATCGGCACTGAATCAACTCGGAATTGACTATGTATTTTTTTATTTCTTTCATAGTGTATTCCAATGTGCCTTTTTACTGAGTAGCTAATTGTATCAAAGTCAAAGATAGCGCCAGTGTTTTGGATAGATTTCCAGCATCTCAGCACATTTCATGAAAAAAAGCTCTCTGGGGATAAAAGCCTTTATGCAACATCACACTATGTGATGGGAAAGCAATAGAAAGCAAGCATGGAACATACTAATGCAGTATATATTACAGAAATAACAGATAGCATTTCTTGACATTTATCCAGCACCTAATAATTACAACCGTAGTCCACAGATGCATGGGGCAAAGAGGAGTAGGAAGCTGAATGGAAACTGGCCATCTGAGCTCAATAGAAAAATGTAAGCAGCACTGTAAACTTGAACTTGATGATACAGAGCTGGTGGAACTGCCTGGTTCATCTTCATTCCTGTTTGCTCTCCAGATATAACATCTGACTGAAAGATAAAAAGTTTCCAAAACACAGTGCAGAGTGTGTTTCTAATGGGTGCTACCAACATACATTTAAAGCACTGAATGGCTGCTGAAAATAAAACTTACAATCTTTGTTCACTGCCTCAGTGTCCCACCAAACCCTGAGAGCCACACACCAAACTGTGTGACCTATCAAGAGATGTAAGTCGTGTGCCTCACCTCAGAAAGTGGCAAGGAGCTGGCCACCAGGAAATTACAGAGGCTCTCTCCATGTTTAGGATTTCATGAATCAGGCTCCCAGGACAACCCAGGGAGATTGCCTGTTGCTGTCTCACTGCCTCCTGTTGCTCTGGGTCTGTATTATCTGGTAGCCCTTGTGGCAGCCCTGCTCCACTGCCAGGCAGGAGAGATGTATCTGCCCTTGAACCGTGTGTGAGCTGCTTACTTGGTTCCTGAAAGAGCCTAAGAGCCCAGGGCTGGTCACTTGTGCCTTGGTGCTGCTCCTGTTGCAGCAGGCTGTGGTTGGTCTCTGGCCCATGGAAGTTTTCTCTCTGTACAGATCCGATCTGAAAAGTACTTTTCGTTTCCAGACCATACCACTCACTTTCTCATCTCTTTTTACTGACTTTTCTGTATCTGGCAGAATTCATTCTTGTCTGCTCTCTCTTTACATCACAGTTGCCTGTGGCATATACCTTGTCTTTGTCCTACCCCACAACACAGCATCTTGCCTCAAGCTGAGACTAGCTACTGCTCGTTACCTTCAGCATTTCCTGAAATGCTCGTGTCTCACTGTCCTTCCCAGTGTGTCACTCCCTAACGGGCAGCGTTATCATGACATTACTTGGAAACTTTCTCTTCAGGGTTAGTGAGGGAGGAGAGATACATCTCATGCAGACAAATCCTGTGTTTTAAATGTCCGGGTGGAAGGTATATAGGTAAGATGACAAACGGGGTATGGGAAATGTCTTTTGAAACAGTAAAGTGTGTATGGTTTACTTTTGCTATGGGGGAGCTGAAATTAAGGTCGTGATTTATGCAAGCAGAAGCTGTCAAAAGAACCATGATGAAACATTTCAAAGAAGGTATTATCTCAGTGGGATGAAGGTTGATTAATTAATTTTTGGAAGGCTTCTCTGTTCTTTGTCTATTATGTATCTAGCATTACCTGGGCATGGCGGTAGCTGCATAAAGCTTTGTCCAGTTCCTACGTCCTCATCATCTTATTATTCAATACACTTGCTAGGATCCAATTTTCTTCAGTGTTGGTGATTCAAAATTTCTTCTATTAACTCCTACTAACATTCTCATGACATTAAAGAGATGCCCCTAAGGAAATAAGAATTTAATATTCTGTAAAAGAAGTTAATCTAAATTTGAAATACAAGATTTTATGAACTGCTGGCTCCAGTACACCTAACATTTAGCCCTTTGATGAGATTATTCAATTTCTTACCTTGAGGTTTTGTAGGTATAGAGAGTAACGTGTTTCTCTACTCTTTGTAAAAATAACCTTCCATTGTACTCAGTGTTGCATCAGTTTTTGTCAAGCCATATAGATGCTTATTTAATGATTATCCATATACAAATTGAGCTACCTAGTTGTCTCTGGCACTGTTCCATTAATATTGGCAGTATCCTCATTTCTAAGCACTTTGTGGGTTAATGTGGAAGCAAAGTTATAGCTAGCTGAATAACCTGCATACTCTTTCAAACCAAAAAATATATTTCTTGAAGTACAATTTAATAGTAGCAGTAGTAAAGGTTTCTTTGTAAAAACCAAGAAAAACCTTCCCACTCCTGTATACTTGATGGGAGGCTAGATAGTGGGTCCATTCAAAATGAGACTTTGAACATGATTTATTTTTTCATAAACTATTAATGTCTTCATAAGTTGGAGCTGGCACAGCAAAGTGGAAATTCAAGCACATCACGAAAGCTAATCAATAACCAGTAGAAATAATATCTCATTTACTCACTTGCTAATGCAGAAAAGTTTTCACTTTATAAAAATTGTTTTAGTGACTGCAGTGCTTTTGTAAGATTACAGATAGCAGAACTTGAGGCTGAACTCATATTAATGGGGAAAACAAAGCCAGTGCCAGGGCCAGTACTTTGAGTTCTGACTGTGCTACCTCAGCCTAGTTTGACTCCAATGCAGGTGGACCATTTCAGAAAGTGTTTTGTCTTCATCCATAGAATTCCACCTGATCTAGTGGAAGATGTCCCTGTTCACAGCAGCAGGGTTGGAACTAGATGATCTCTACAGGTCCCTTCCAACCCGAACTGTTCTATGGTTCTGTGATTTATGTCAGAACTGCTACTTTACTGGTAGTACCTAGTCAGGATATGTATTTATCAGGAAATTAAATGACACTAGTGACCTCTATCACTTTTATTGTTAGTTTTATATTTGCAGTAATTTCATTACTTTCTTTTAATCTGAGAAATGTTTAATGCCTTTTTGTGAAGTGCATGGGGAGCATCCTCTGAAAAACAAAGCAAAACAAAGCAGAAGTTTTTGTGTCTTTAATGCTTGTGATTTTAAAGGTGATTTTAAAGCTTGCTTCTAAAGGAACCTTATCAATGCTGATAGATTCCAAATATTTCTCATTCAAATGGTTTCTTCTTGCAATATTTTACTACTGCCACTACTGTTTCTAGCCATTTCTTGAGCAGAGTGCTTTGGCACTCTGAAATTAACATTTTGCAGAAAAACATATTAATATTAGAAACTGTATTTGTCCACTACAAAAACTAAGTGTTGCAAGGCAGAGATAAACAATGACAAAGAATGAGGGTAGAAAAACAAAATAAGGCTGGATATGTCCAGCAATGACTCGAGCTCTTATCAGTTGTGACAGCCATGCAGTCCATGCATTGTGCTGTTTTAAAAAACAATAAAGCCTCCAGTGAGTGTATCTGCTGACTGATTGTTACTCCTGAAGGCCCCATAGTACTTCAGTCTAGTAAAAGTGGGTCAGCACAGTGATGTACACAGCACACCGATAAAAATAGTTTGCTAAATGAACATGTTATCTCAGCACTTTAGATTGTAAGAAACAGTTCTTATCATGAGATTTATAGATGACCACTCATAAATAAATATATTTGATGCCAGATCTTCAAGAAACAGGATGACAAGAAAATGAGCAAGAAAAATTTACTCTGCTTTTCGTAATTACTGTGTGTTCTGCAACCATGCAGGATACGTGTTATCAGTTACATTATTAAATGTACCCAGTAAATCATTTTCTTACACTTTCTCTTTTGCATTTTGAAGACAAAAATCTGTATTTTTTCATATTTTTCAGGACAATTTATGAGCATGTTTTGGAAGCTATTAGACAGTATTTCAAAGTAGAGCTACTTGAATCAGTTATCTTTAATTATTCCTTACAAAAAGGTTGACATTTTTCTGCAGATAAAGTGTTTGCAAATAACAACATTGCTACTGATCTCCGGTTCAACTTTATCTTTTTCATTCCATGGCATTTATTAGATTAGCAGTTTTGAGACTGTAGATTGAAGGTGATATGAACAGAAGCTATCTTTTCCTATATGTAAATACAGTATTTATTCTAATCCTTTATCAACATCTCTGCACCAAATTCCAGCACAAAAAGACAAGGTGAAGGGCCCTAACTTACCTACTTTCTGAGATTTTTCTTGACCAATGCAAGTAGTTAAATATAAATCTTATCTTAGGTTAAGTCCCGGGCTTTAACATTTGTCTTTTTTTTTCCTTCCACATTTGCTCTTCAACATGATGTTCGCTCTCCTTCAGAGAAAGGCGAAAGACTTTTTTACATTCTTGCTATGGCTTCAAAAATGAACAGTAAAAAGTTTCTTGATGTCATGACGTACACCATCACAGCATAAATTTGTTAAATGAAAAGTCTTGCTGTGCAGAAAAGAATTGTCTGAAATGCCAGTGTGGGCAGGCTGAATAGAGGCTTTTCTTTAAAAGTCCTCCCCAGAAAGAGGCCTGGGATTTGGAAGGGGGGCATGAAGGGATCAGAATCCTCTAAATGAATGGACACAACATGTAACCCCTTCCTCCCTGTAAGAAGTCAGTGAGGCAGTGTGCCGTGGGTGCAAGGCAATGCTGCAGAGGGCTGAGCTAATTGCTGGCACTTTCTTCTGCAGGGCAGATATTGCTTTGATAGGAAGTCTAACTTTCCACTAAATTAAATTGGAAGGAGTCTTGGAATAAGCATTCCTTAATGAATGCCTTGTTGACTCCATCTCACCTAAAGATACATCTCTTCTATACAGGGAGGGCAATGTTTCCCTTTCTAGTTCACTGTGAAGTCACTTGAAAAGTATGAAGGCTGTGATGGTGGCTCTTTGGCAAGCAGCAGTTGAGTAAAAAAGATCATGAGCTATCTTGAATAAAATATCACTGCTTTCCAGAAGAATTAACAAACTTGTGGTCTAGTTAACTGTGTCCATCTAATACTTGTCTTTGTTCATGAATGCCAGGACAGCCAAATAAGAAGCAGCAAACGTTCCAGTGCTGCCAAACCCTATAAACTGTTGAGCAAGTTGTGCTCTTTTTTGACAAATTTTGTCAGATTGTATTTCAATGAGGAGTTATGAAAGTAAAAGATAAATGGAAATAGAACACTAATGTGATTTAAAACTAAACAAGGCATCTGTCTTTCATCACTCTGTCAAATGGAGCAGAAACACAGGTCTGTGAACGTACAAATGCATTGTATGCAATTTCTGGCAATCACTTTCTTAAAATGAATGGAAGCAGCAGTAGCATACTTCACATATGTGAAGTACACTAGACATGGCAATCGAGTCAGTGTAACTTAAGGGAGCAGGTTCTAATTGGGCAATGTTATCTGTAAGAAAACAAAGATGGCCTTTGGGATAAAACTGAAAGATGAGGTGTCAGAGAAAGAGCTCCATCCTGGCATATACTATAGTTTCTCCTCAAGGGTGGTAATTTGAAGTAATGAGTAGTCCTTGTTGAATGACCTTGTACATCTGCTGCACTGCCTATTCAATCTGTAACTCACTTTCCATCAATTGCACTTTTAGTACAATTAAATGTGCCATCATAAAGCCCTAAAAATGAACAACACAGTCTCTGCATATGTTCATAGCTATTTAGCCTGGGACTGGGAGGGTGGCAGAAGTCCATCTTAAACCTTCTGTTCATGCCAAAGTGCAATTTGTTGATTGAAAGATGCTAGCTGAAAGAGCTGGAAGAGGATGGCAGGATTTGCTTAGCATGCACAGAAGCACATACGAAATGATTTGAGATTGCAATGCATGCTTGAGCCAACTTGCTACTAAGAGGCCACCTGGATGGTGGCATGAAGAACAAACTGCCCTTTCCCTCCCCATCCCCACTGCCCCAGCCTAGGCAATTTAAAATCCCTTACAGTGTAACATGAATAAAAATACGCTGTCATGTTGACAACAGACATGCCTGTTTTGTCAGAGTAATGATGTCACAGTAAGAATATTTTGGACAGTTTTTGTTTTCACATGGGTTCTGGTAGAGCCAGAGTCTTTTTTTTAATGCATATTTATCATTTGCTACATATTATAAAGAACTTAAATCCTCTCTAAGCAAAAGTGAACACCACCATCCTGCAAGAAGATCTATGAGGATGGAGCTCATGCCGCAGAACTGTTTGGAGGGATTTCCCTGGGACTGCTGAGTGGAAATGCAGAGAGACACTTTCCTGGCTGAGGTGCTGTTCCTCCTAGAGGCACTTCCCAGCTGACTGTCACCTGTCACCACCTTACACCAGTGGTTTGCCCACAGCAGAGGAGCAAGTATCCGTCTCCTCCAGGTCCCCTGTCACACTCCCTACAGCCATGCCTTGGAAACAGGAAGATTCACCTACCTGGAGACTTGCAAGACCCAGGGAAGATGTTGTGATAGCAATGTAGAATAAGTAATGCATTTGAACAATAAATCAGTGAACAGTATTTAGAAAGTTGTATTCCTATTCAAAAATGGGGAAAAAAGTAAGGAGGAAAATAGATCAATGTTGGTGCTGATCCAGCAATTACTAAGAGGTTTAGGAGTTTGAAACCTTTAGCTATAGCAGAGAAAAACTCATACCAAATTTGCACACAGACCTACAGTATTTAGACAATAGACCGCTTTTTTTTTTGGAACAACCACTAAACAGAGATAAAGGCATGGATGTCGGTGATTCCCAACTTAATATTTTTCAAGTATTACATTTAGGAATAGTTTCAGCATTCTGTAGAGACAAATAAAGGAGCAGCGGAAATTTTCTCCACTGAAGTCTGTATCAAAATTCCTCTATGTCCCTGCATTTTTGCTGCAGTTCATTGCTCAGAATCTGTTTTCAAAATTATTTAAATGTGAAGTAGCTGATTGTGATTGCATTAAGGCCAAATTCTGCTGTGTAACAATGGAGTCACTTTATTTCATTTTCCTTTACACATTGAGACAACCTATTCTGGATCAGTGGGTAAACAGATGTAACTGAGTAAAATATTTCTACTGATTGCAATGTACAGTGAAGAACTGTATTAAAATTTCCTTTAAATTATCTTGCCTTTTGCTGTGTTTTAACATAGTTTGATATTTTTGAAACTGTTAATTTACAGAATAGATTTTTTTTGTTCTTGTTGATATTTGGTCAAAGCATAAAACCAAAATTTTGGTATGTATATAATTTTCTTCATTATGGTAGGAGAACAAGAAGATTTAATGTACTGAAGAAGAATCTATTTCAAATCATCTTTTGGAAGAATGGTTGTTAGGATAAATTTTCCACTTTTGTAACAAAAGTCTTAAAATCTCGGTATAATTGGGTGAGCTGCTCTGCAAAGACTAATTTAAAGATCATATGCATTTCTTTCTATAGGTAGCTTTAAGGAAAGCTGACTCTATGAGGTCACTCTAAACATGCAGCATCTGCTATCATTGTTCCAAATTCTAATTAGTTGCCTGTGACCTGATCTGCAAAGAAGATGCACAGATGTAACTCCATCTGGATGCTGTGAGAGCATAGTACATTTGGAGATCCAGGATATATTACCAAATACATATATCTAAAAATTGGTAGTAATTTACATTTAATCTTTAATTGTAACAGGTTATACCTTCCGTTGTAAGGCTCTACAGCTGCTATATAAACAGCTTTGACCGTAACAATGGGATCCTGGACTCAAGCCATTCCATTTGAAAGGCAGTTTCTCCGTAATGCGCAGAGAGGCCAATATCCAGCTGATTCTGATTAGAGCAATGTTTCTGACACTGTGTTAGTCCAAAATAATCCCAACTGTAACCAGAACTGCTTATGCATTATTTAGGATACAAATGGTCTCAGATCATTTCAAGTAATTTTATTAATGTTGTTACGTATTCCAAGCGTTGGGATAGCCTGCTAGGAGTGAGCGGAAAACACAGTTTATGTCCTCACTCAGAAATCATCTGTTCCTTTCCCTTCTGTTCTTTCATTCCTCATCTCTTGGATTCAAGCCTTTGAGAAAGGGAACTTTTCCTCCTACCCACAATTTTCTTGCTGGATCATAAATAATGGATCATAATTGAGCGCTTCTTAAGTACTTTTCTTGGCTACCATTGTCATCTCTAGTATTTATCTTGTCCACACTTTACTTCAGTGTTTCCATATGGGGTAAATGTGAGACTCAGGCCTGGTCTAATCTTTATGATCTCATTGACTAAGAATTCAGAGGTACAATCCTAGTTTTCCCTTCTATCATATCTTAAGAGCTTCCTTTTACCATGTTGTAAATTGTGCAAGACTAGATTTGTTCTGTCTCAGGAATAAGATTCTTTAGTCTGATTTTGAAAATTCCCCTCACTCATCAAATGTCTCATTTGCAATGCTTGTGGTGAAGCCAACAGGTGGAGTTCTGGGATTAATTTGAATTCAGTAGACTGGCCGTAATCAGCTGTCCCTGATCATTGTGGTGTATAAATTCTGTAGGATTTTAGTACATCATTTTGATCCGAGGTTTCTTTAATTCTTTACAAAATGTATTCTGCCTGTGTCTCAAATGTATTCCAAAAAAGCCTCTATGCTCCAGGATGAACCTGTGTTCACTAGCATCCAAATCTTTTGTCAATCTTACATTTAAATATGTAAGTATATCATACAGGGAGAAAGCAGAAAACTTACAGATGTAAACATAGCCAGGCTTGTTAAAAGTTTTCCATTAAAATTATCATTACTGTTCATTTTTACCTGTACAAAGTCTGGTTTTATTGGAAAGCTTTTGCTTTCCATTTAAGAAAGAAAATTTGAAAACTGAAGTTTGGCTGTCATGAGAGTTGTAGTTTTCTCATGTCGCCCTCTTCTTCTATCTCCATCAGACAATGTCTCACATCAATCACAATTGCCTAATGTCCCAAGGATTAGTTGTCTCCTTTATAACTAGAGGAGGAAACTATGGCATGTGTAGGAAATCTGATAAAGGAACAAAGTTCTTTTATCAAACATGATGCACCTGAACAGCAACTCTTATGAAACAATATAGGTATTCCCAAATTAAAACATCTAGGGTTACGGGTTGAGTTATATGACCTTTCTATTCTTTTTACCCAAAGACTTAAAAGGAGAATTACAATAAAAACAGACTTTATTTTCTGCTTTATTGTGAGACAGAAAAAGATTAGGATGGCTTCTAGGTAGGAAACCTAAGGACAGAAGTATTTTCTGTGCACTATTACTGGCCACTTTGACAACATGCCATCTTTACCCGGAGTACCTTTAGAAGGGTCAAAATAAGCTACATGAAAAGAAAAATAACTAGTTTTGTGGCTAAATCAGTTATATTTCCTTCGGTTGCTCACTTGGCTGATCCAACCAGTGGCGTGTATTTGTTCACAAGGTCAAGCCATACATTTTTGTATTGTAGATGGACACGATGAGATAAATAAGCACTGATTCTTACATTCACTTGTTTTTTAAGTAAGCAATGTCTAGTGCAGTTGTTATATAACAGTAATAGACTCTGATCTATACCCATTTTAAAAAATGTTTTCATTATTCATTCACAGAAAAAAAATTTCAAGGAGTAACTAATACGAGTTTCCACAAGTGCTAGGGATAGATATGCTTTTAATAAAAATCTGTTACGAAAATGAAAGCAGAAGTACTAGGGTGCGGCAAACAGAAGTGAAAATACACTCTTAAAATGAACTACAAAAATGCTCTCTCTAAAAACCTGTACAGTTTTAATAATTTTTGTCAGAAGACTGTTTTTCATTTTGTGGGGTTTTTTTCTTATATCACCATGGTTGCTTCACACCTTTTAAGTAAAGCATACAGTCTTTCACAAGTACACGGTGGACTTTCAAGTTCAGACCTTACATATTCTCTGTCTAACAACTTTTCAGTAAATTGGTAAAACTTGACTGAAGCCATCTGGCATACCTTTGTATTCATACTGTTGTTTTTTACCACTGGACAAGAAAACTCAGTTTAAACTTTCAAAGAAGTTTTGTGTCTTTCTTCATTTTCCACTGCATGATACTAGTGTAGTCGTGAATAGAAAATGTTGGAGCAGGAGGATTGTTTTGTTTTTTACAGTTTGCAATAAAGGCACATGTTGACATGACAACAAAAAATGTAATGCATTGTAAAGCCACCCATGAGCTGCCTGTTTTTATGCATTTTTAAGTTCACATGCCAGGAAGACTTACAAACAATCCCTGTAGAGCCTTGCTTTCTGGACAGTTTAGACAAAAAGTTTGTTCCTCCATAGGTGATCCGTTGGACTAGTGTGGGTACAGCATATAAATGGCTGTAGGCAATGACACATCAGTCAGTCATGCAGCTCACAGCCTGACGTGCCATCCTTGTCTCTCAGCCTGCGGATGCTTACCCACCTGCAGCTAAAGTGATTGTAGGTGGCTTTCAGTGCACAGGCAGGGCACGGCTCAAGCTCATGACTCTGATTCATTTGCAACATGCCTCAGCCAGTTTGCTGCCAGAGCACAGATGAGGCAGCTTCAGTATCTACGTGTTTTCAGTTTGAGCAGTAGCCAAAATGTGCTTATTATTTTTTGACCTGTGGAAGGGGACTAGTTATTCCTTATTTTATGTACTCCAGGATATAGACAGTGAACGTTCAAGGTTTTATGATTTACATCCAGACTAAATGTGCTATGCAAACTTTATTAAGTAATAAATCTTTTCACATTAGTTTTTCAACACATTCGCATCTTTATTGAATTCAACGTTTGCTGTTTTGATAGTGATGATAGTTAAGACAGTGCTGAGTTCTTTAACCAAGAGAGTCGTGTTAAGGAGTCTAGCTCATACTTTAACGGAAGTAATGTCTCAGCCACTGTGAGACTTATGAAAAAACATCAATCCAGTGGTGTATTAATCCCAGCACCTACTTTGTGTGATCATAAAAATCCACAGGCAATGCAAATGTCTCTTGGATAACCCCCTCACACAGATGGGCTAATATTTAAGCTTACCCCTTTTTTGGTATGACTAACTATCTGCGGACATTCCATAAGTTTCATTGCAGTGGTTCCCTCCATAGGATCTTTGCCTCTTTGCTTCTGCAATAGTCCCGATGTCTTGAAGTGTCTTTGTTTCTGCATTTCCCCTCACTCAATGCACATCCCGCAGCCTTCACTCATCCTTTGTCCCAGAACATGGATAGTAAATGGTGCAGAGTGTTCTCCTGTTCCTGACCATCCCAGAGCAGTTTGTCCACTGATGAGCCTGTCACAGGCCGGAGAAGGAAAAAAACCTCCCCCAGGGAGCCAGCCAAATGCGTGTACCGGTTATCAAGAAATTCCCACATTTTGCTGGCCTGTCTGCTCAGCAGATTACCTTCTGGTTGACTAGCTGGCTGTCCAAAGAGCAGATACGCAGTGGTTTGCTAACTGCCTGACTACGGGGATAGCATACACTGCCTCAGCCTCCAAATGAGCTGAAAAATTACTTTGTTTATTGTACATAAGATCAAGTGAAAGTGTGCTGCATTTTAGGTTTACTTGTGTATGTGACTCCTGTGACTTCATGCATGGTTAGCACTTTGCCAATTTATGATAAACTGGCTCCCTCCTTACAAAATAGTTGCGGAATACATGCAGATGAACTCCGTGCTGAATGAATCCAGTGCATCTGAGATACACCAGTGGTGCCACAGATTGTGCAGATCCACTACAACGTGCAAGATGCAAGCAGTTTCTCCATGCACGTGCAGTAGATTTTGTGAGAAGACACCAGACTTACCACCACCGCACAAGGACACAGAAAGATCAAATCTCCCAAAAAACAGCGTAAGACTCTTCATCAAGCTACTAAGCACAAAACCAAGCCAGGCAGCAACCCTGCTCTCCTCATACATTCATTTTCTATTTCTGTTGATTATATACAGAAGAGCAGCTGTATCAGATCACACCATTGGTCCATCTGGCCTCATATCCTCTCTCTAGCAGTAGCCAAAACCTGAAGATTAGAGATGAATAAGAGAACAGAAAAACTTTACAAGATTCATTCCCTGAGTACTCACCTAGCTTCTGACAAGTTGTACCTTGGACACTTCCTTGCCCCGTAGCAGTTTAATAATTTATTATTAAATGCATGTTAAAAAAGAATCTATAACATCCCTTGGCAAGGTATTCTGCAGCTTAATTTCACATTTGATTAAGAACCACTTCCTTTCAACTTCATTTGACGCTGTCTAGTTTTTGTGCTGCAATAAGCAATGATTATTCCTTATACTCTTCATACCATTCATGATTTAACCTTCCATTGCAACCTCCTTTTCAGACTGGAAAGCCCAAAACTTTTCTCGAGTCTCTTGTGTGTAAGTCATTCCGCAACTTCGATGTCCTAACTGTTGTAGCTATTTTCTGAATCCTGTCCTGTTCTAATATACAATTTTTGAGATGATTGATTACCCACAATATTCAAAATGTGTTTGAAATGTGGACTTGTGCTGTGGCAGTATGAAGTTCTGTTTTGTTCTCTTTTCCTTTCTTTGTAATCCCTAACATTTCATTTAATCTTTTTTATTACGGTTAAGCACAGACCTGTCATTTTCATAGATCTTTTTATTACAACTCCAAGATCTTGCTCCTGGGTGGGAATGGTCAGCTCAGAGCTCATTTTACTTATGAAATTAGGGTTTCTTTTCCCATGTGCATCACTCTCTTCTGAATTTCAGCTGCCATTTTATTACCCAATTGGTCCTTCCATAGTTCTTCACAGTCAATATTCCTTTTTCACTACCCTGATAAGTTTAGCAGGCTTTCTCATCTCACCAGATCATTCATGAGCATCTTAAACAGCACAGGATAAGCAAAATGTACAGCAGGAGGTTCCTGGTAACCTTGTTCCACTGGAAACAAAAAGACCATTTCTTCCTGCCCACTGTTTTATATCTTTATCCAATTATCTGTCCATGCAAAGACTCTCCTTCTTTTAAGAGACTTTGGTGAGGGACTTCATCAAAGGCCTTTAAGAAATCCACATAGTCTATATTAAATGCACCCCCTTTAACCATATGTTTGTTGATACCTTCAAAGAACTGCAATAGGTCATGAAGCATGCCCTCCCCTTAAAAAATCCCATATTTGCTCATCCCTGGTAGATCCCAGCTATCTGGGAATCCACTAACCCGAACACCAAGCAGCCGCCTGCTAGGGCTCCACAACTGCAAGGAGCAAAGATTAGAACCTTACAGCCAAGGTGGTGAGCAAGGGTTAGCATAGAGGCCAACTCCACTTACGGGGTGACCCAACCTCAGGCCTTCCCCAGGGATGGGGTTAGCGTAGAGGCCAACTCCACTTACAGGGTGACCCAACCTCAGGCCTTCCCCAGGGATGGGAAATAATAGCATCAGTGTGGGTTAACTGCAACTAAAGCCCTACAGGCTTGCCAGGCTGCCCATCAGCAGAGGTGCGGGCACGGGAGGCTGCAGGAAGTCAGACGGGGGATCGGGGAGCCGGGGGGCAGCCCCACTGTGCTCAGCGTGGGGCATCCCTCTCACACAAGAGGTGCTGCTTCGCTCAGCAACCTGCAGTGCAGATCTGAGAAGGGCTGTGCAGTTTACCAAACTGCTGTGTGCACGCACAAGCAGTGCATTTGGGATCATGTCTCCAAAGATTATTAGAGTTCTGTCAGCTTCTTACATTGAGGTACATATGTCTTCAAACTCAAGGAATGACTTCCACTTTTATCATCTCACGTAAATAAAAACTTCAAGTACGCTTTCTTTGAGATTTTTTCCTCTTACTTTATAAAACCAGTTCTCCATAAAACAAAATCCAAACAAGAACTGTGTTTAAGCAGGGTATATTTTTGGAGTCCAGTAACAAAAAATAATATTAAAAATACAGGGAAACCTAATTTAATTTCTTATTCCAAGAATACCTCAGATTTCATGTTCTCATATTCTGAAATTAGAAAGGTACATTTGCTTTTTTTTTTTTTAAAGCGGAAGATGGAAAACATAGCAATGACTTCTGTTGAGACTTTTTTTTTCCCCCGGTGCTGCTTTATATGTAAATATGTGTTATTCACAGAGCAAAATACTGCATTCACTTATTACCTTAATGAGAGAAGAAGTTTAGATGCCTTGGTAACAACGTACATATGAGAACTCTTTAAACTTGTGAACTGATTAGGTGGAATGTGAAACATTTCAGACACTGAGAACAGTGTATATATGGCACTTGAGATAGAACTATGGTAACCAAATATTTCAATTACATATTTATCATAACAACAATTGTATTTATTAACGATTATTCTGAATCACAAACTGTCTGCAAATCATTCTTAAACATATAAAATTTTCTTAATTATATAATCAAGCTGTTTAAACATTGGAATAAACCGTTTTCTTCCTTGCTAGTTGCAATTACTTGAGAATGCTAATAAATGTCTTCTAACAGCTATTTTGTATTACTTTTGTATTCAGGATTGTGTGCATACAAAAATATCATGTAATAGTGATTATTGTTATCTTGGAATCTGCAGCACCATGCTTGTGTTTCTACCTATTTCAAAAGGAAGCAAGCAACATCTTTGAAATCGGTATATAGATGTTATAACAGGATTGTACCTGAATACCTGATGGGAGGTTCTGATGCAAAAGATTGCATTACAAAATGTTTAATGCATCATTTTAAAGATATTACATGGTGATGTCAAAGTTTATAGAGTACAATAGGGTTAGTGTGATTATTATCTTAAAAAAAACCAGTAAGGTGTTTTTGTGAATGTGGATTGAAGGTGAGAAGTTTCTGCCGGTTGAGGAAAGAGAACTCAGTGTTTTATAGGCTTTTCCATGTTTGTGTATATTTATGAGCAAAATTCATTAGCTTTTATGTCAGTGCAGTTATTGGTGTGTAGATATGCTTGTGTGGAAGACATAGCTTAAAGATAAAATGCATGCATGAATATAGAGATGGACAGTATGTTTTAAATATACAATTGCACACATCATAGATATATTCCTTCCATTGTTCTGTTGTGCAGCTCCACTGATCTCGGTGCTTCAGAGACAAATTAGGACCATATAGTACAGTAGATGCTTCCAGCCGAAGAGGTGCATTAGCAGAGACGCAGGGGATGTTTGAGAAAGCACTCAGCAATTAGCAGGTCCTAGGTGAGGGAAGAGCAACATTTGTCATACTCATTCTGATCTCTGCAGAAAGAACCAGGAAGCACCTTGCGTCTCAACTCTGTTTTTCCAGTCTAGCCACCGAGAAGAGGTGCAGAACATGAACTGGACAGGCTGAGGTCATAACACTTAAGATGTGCCATTTTATAATCTTCAGAAGAAATTTAATTGCTAAATTTCTCCTGTAGAATGGGGTTTTGTTGTGTTCTCTAAGGTCTTGTTTCACTGTTTGAAAAGTTAATGATGCAGAATTTTTTTTTGGAGCAAGGGAAGGTCACCTGTCTCTGGGCAAACAGCACTAAAAGGCAAAATCCCATACAGCCGCTGAAGGTGTGTTTCTGAGCCTGAGTTACTTGGTGGAGCACCAAAGAAGGTGTGGGGTGTTCTGCATCTCCATCTGGAGGCACTGTGTGTCTGCACTATTTGTACAGGGTCCTGTTGCTCCTAGCTTTAGATGTTCCCATTGAATTAGATGCCTAAAGTAACTGAGAGTAGATGATCTGAATACCCTGGTGTAAATATAATGGGAACTGACCAGCAAGTGAGGACTGATAATAAGCTCAAAGCTGTTACAGTTAGAGGAGTTCCTTCTCAGAGCAGCTGAATCCTCTCTTGTCAGGCAGAGCCAATGAATTAATTATCAAAACAGCCTTTCTCCCTCAAGATTTTATGCATTCAAAGTGGAAATTTTTGGAAGGACATTTCAGGGGAAGATCAATTTGCATAACATGAGCAGTTACAAACCCAGTCACTATATATCTGACCACCCATGGCATGAGTAGTTAAGTCAACACCACAAATACTTTGTGATCGTGATCATTAATGAAGCATAGAAAATTCTGATTCATGGCAGAGTTAACATGATGGCTCAGCAAATTAATGCCATTGATGTGGGTTCCTCAAAATGACAACAAGTATATTTTAGGATGAAAAACTACAGTACATAAATAGCCCATTTATTTTCATTAATTTCTTTCCATAATGTTATCGGCACGGAATTATTCTGTGCAAGCAGAATAATATTTTTACAAAACTATTATAAAGTTAGTCTCTCTGTATGATTTATTTTGTTGATAGTTTTAAACTTCCTTTTTGATCACATTTTACTAACCCTTATTGTCTGAACAGTGTATATAAAGAACTTGGAGATCCGGAGCGCACACATCTGAATTTGTCAGGACCCTTGCATACCCATGCTAAGACAGTATCCTCTAGATGGCATTCAAGGAATTGCTACATGGGTGGAGGATGATTTTTTTTTCCTATATTCCCTTAGTAGTTGCCATGTTTCAGTGGTTGTTTTGCACAGGTTTCACCATATGATTGAGCACAGAGGGACTTGAGATGATTGCCTGTTATATGATTGCCTTAGAATATTGTAAGGTGAATGTGACAGAAACAGAGATCATTGCCAATTACTGAGACATGGATCTGTATTGGGGGATCTTACTCTTTGGTTTAGTTTGTTTGTTTGCCAAAGAACTTTAAATATCCTGTGTGAATACACTGATTTCTCAAACTTTTCAGTCAAACTCCAGACTCACAATTGAATCACAAAACAAAGCATAATATTCAGCAAAGAGAATTATTTAAAATACTTAAGGAGGATTTGAAATAGGAAGATTTACTTAATGAGAAGAGTAAAAGAAGCTGAACAATATTTTGCTTATGAGACCATTATTTTGTGGGTTATTCCAATGTTGCTTGTCACCTATAGTGCGATATCAATGTCTAACCCTGATGGTGCTTAACACCGATGTATACCTAAATCAGCTGTGAAACTCAAAGATGTCTAAATTCTCAAGTTCTGCTTTTGTGCATGGTCTGGTTTGCCTGTGTTTTGACAGCATTAAGGACCTTGGACACGTAGCATATTTTAACTCTAAATCTCATTTTGAGGATCAGACACTTAAAAGTTACACCCTGAAGCACTCATCTCTACATCACTAACGTACTGAGTGGATATGAGCCATTAGTTCTTACAAGCAACTACCTAAGCTGCATAGCTGGGTGTGTTCTCTCTGTAAAATATAATATATAAGGTATTAGATACTTTTGTTTGTAGCATCATTGGGAGAATTAATTTATGAAGGCATATTTATTTAGCATCACTATGATTTATAAAATGCTTTGTCAAAATCAGCATTTGTAGGGAAATTGTTTGAAGTCAGTATCAGATGCGTCTCCATGCACTTGCACGTAGTCACTCAGAATGTTGAAGTACAGTAGCTCTGACATTCTCCGCACATGCCAACAAACACAGCTTTTACAGAAGGTTCACAGAAGATGTTCA
Organism: Himantopus leucocephalus; assembly: GCA_003993805.1. NCBI lineage: Eukaryota > Metazoa > Chordata > Aves > Charadriiformes > Recurvirostridae > Himantopus > Himantopus leucocephalus. The sequence continues at coordinate 112,298,020 of RSEF01000001.1, read as the reverse complement.
AATAAAATATTCATGATTTTCTTGCTAAAAGAGAAACCTCTTTCAGACCTGTAAAGTACTGTTTGACAGAGAATGACCTACAATCTGATGTAGATTCATATTTTGGTATAAACAAGAGCACGAAAGAATTGCTGAAATGAGTGCACATTCTAGGTTTGTCTTTGTTACATCGCAGGATGAGTAGCAATTAATGGAGTGAAAAGACTGCAGATTTCCTAGTGCTTTTTAACCTGCTTATTTCATTTTCAAACTTCTGAGATCAATTTAGCAGCAGGAAGTTCTGCAGTGCAATTTGGTTCCAGTTGACCCCGGAGGGGTTGTTGCTGAATGAGACTTACTTACAGCTCTCTTTCCATAATGACACCTTGCTGCAAGAAAAGATGCCTGCTTAACCTCGAGTTGTATTTCCAATAAATTTACAGCAATTCCCCAGTTACACTAGGAGGTTGAAAACAAAGTTCTCTGGGGAAACGTGTCACCACAGGTTGTCCCCACATCACAGAGCACCTAGCAGTGCTGGCCTGTTATTTATAACTTACATAACACATTGGCTGGAACACATCTTTTTTCACGCTGATTAACATCATTATAGTAGCAATCTGAATCTACTGATAAACCGATTTCTGCCAACTCCTTCTCTTTTATCACAGGTTTCCTAAAAAGGAAACCCTATAAACCACTCTGCCTTCTTTTTTAAGAGGAATCCTGCGTGTCAGGAAGAGCTCCCCAGGAGAGCGCGCGCACCAGTTTCAAATGGTATGTGCCACTGGCCGACAACCAGTGGCTTGCCACAATGTCTAAGTCAGGAGGAACAGTGAACAGTACAACACATAACATTAGAGCTTGTGAAAGCAGCAAATCTGCTCGTTAAAAAGACAGTATTCTGTTACTTCTGCTGTAGGTATCACAACAGGGTTTATAATCGTCATAAGAGGTGATAGGAAGGGAAGTGATTTGCCTGGGGGGCCTCTTGCACCCTTCTCTGTGCCATCAAAGTCTGTTACCTGATCCAGAACAAAATGCTTGGAAGAAGCAAATAAAATCAAGGGCTTTTTTTCCCCAGTTACCATGTTCTTGCTGTGCCATTCAGCCACATATGTTGCTGCTACCTGATGTGAGTTGATGTGCCGGTGCCACATGACCATAGTGTTATCTTCTGCCAAACAAGGACAGAGAAGCTCTGATTTTGGAAGGGTTGGTCCTTCAGGAATCCCAGTGACCTGTTAGGTCTCTAAGCCACTTACTGTCTTCTGCTGCTCCAGCAAGAAAAGGCAATGGAAGGGAGCCAAGAATCTGCTTCTTCTGATGCAAATCCCTTTGGTTGTCAGAGGGCATTGATTTGACATGATTTCCTTCTATGTGACAGGCAACCTTTTTCAGTTTTGCAGATTTTTTTTGTTTGTATGTGATTCCTGGAATCACACCCTTCCACTAAGCATGTTTGAACTGAATTTATTCCACTTTCTTCAGAAATACAGAGTATATAAAGTAGCTCCTTAAAACATACATATATCTAAAACATTTGCGTGATTTTTTTTCGGTACTGCTATTTAAAGAAACATGTTATTAAATATTTTGAATTGTTCACTGTACTGTAAATTATGCCAAGTATCTTACAATACTTTTTAACTTTGAGGGTTTTGCCCATACATCTCATCAGAGATAACAGACCATCCACACAGGCTTACTGACAACTGATAAGACTTTATTTTATACAATTGCTTTTAAGCATCTTGTACTGTAATTCATTTTGAAGAATCAGGGGCTGAGCAGGTCCTGTTAGAAGTAAAGATCTAGGAGTGCTTCTGTCTCAATCTTGCAAAATAATGAATGGCAGCACATTCTATAAATAAAAGAAAATCTGTAGTGTTGCAAAATCATATGGGTGAATAATTACTGTCTTCATACATAAGATCAGCAATAGATGAGAGAGAAATTAAGCAGCAAGGAAGAAAGAATTGCATTACAGAACATAGGAAAAAAAATGATGCTGAATCTACATTTAGCCTGGAGGTAATTTGAGGTTTGCATCTATCATGACCTTGAGTCCACAACACTGTAACAGAATCCATTTTTTTATAATGGCATTAGGTTCACATGGCTTCCATCCACCATTTCTGAGCAAGCAAAGAAAATCTTCAAGGGGAAAGAATTTAAAATGGAGGGAGAGATGATAATTATAGCTTGCTGGAGGCCTATTTTTCAGAAAATGAAGTGCTTCAAAAGAAGTATACCATTATGGTGTCTTTTGAATGCAAACCTTTAGGGAACTAGTGTAAGAAAATAAAGTAAAAGCATTATTTCTCACCCCAAACTTGTTAATTTGCTAGCTCTAATGCCTTGTCAGGAAAACTCCATGCTCAACTTTGAACTCCAATGTTACAGCCAGTAATAGTATCCCCTCCAAACATTATAACTGTGAATTAACCACTGAAGTGATTAAGAAGATAAGAGACTCTATTATGTGAAGAATCAAGTGTCTTATCTAGTCCCTGTACTAATTGGAAGCAGCCTTGTATGGTAAGAAAAAGAATTCTTACTGAATTCAGCATAAACCCAAAGATCCTTCAGCTATGTGGACACCTTTAATATACAGAGAGATGGGTTATGAATTGGGTATTTTTTAGAAGTTTAATTTATGTTCATATTTCCACGATTTTTTCCATGTAAACTTGTGCTTAATTTTTAGTCTTTTATGTAGACACACACACTTCTAACGTGAAAGTGCACACATATTGGAAATAATGGAAGGTACCGACATTCACATCGTACGTTAGGATAGCTCAGTCAAAAGATTACAGAAAATCTCTAGAGCACAACCAGAAAAGAATGTAACCATAGGTCTCCTGAATCCATATCACATTCCTGACTCATAAAATAGTCTTTCTTCCCTTATCCTACAAAGATAGCAACAGGTAGATTAGCAAGCAAACACCAAAAAAAAAAANAAAAAAAAAAAAAAAAACAGGATGAAATGCATCTCTGCAGGAGGACTAATAATCATATTGCAGGAATGAAGACCACTGTAGACAATGGGCAGTGTAACTACATTGTTGCCAGTTGACCAATAATACGTGTCGTGCATGGTGTTAGTAAAGAAGGCTGAAGGATTTTGGCCGCTTAGCTTCTCTGGTAAATCCTTCCTAGGTAAATAGCTCAAATGCTAATAATACTGGAGGCATTATCATTGATCAGGAAATGTTGTTTCATTACTTCCAGTTCTGTTACTGGAGTAAAAAGTCTCCCAGAAGAAAACATCTTTTTATTGCTTATTACCTTTCTTACAGACTTTCTAGAATCAGAAGTAAAATCAATATTTTTTTTACTGTGCCCTGAAATAACATGTTTTTGAAGTGTGGGATCATGAATTAAAATCTCAGACTTCTTTTATTGCTGTGTATAATATAAAATCATACTCAGTGTCCAATAGTATAGAATTTCTAAGGCAGTTACAGAACCTAGGCTGGAGAGACACTGTATAATTATAATAGCATTTTCTGATATAAAGAAAGTTTACCGTCCAGAAAAGCACTTGAAAATTGGACCTCAGTACACCTCTATAATTAACAATTATAAATACCACATGTATATGGTTGGACAAAAATTTGACAGTGTTTTTTTTTAAGTATAGGTATATTTATAAAGAGCAACACAAATCTAGACCACTATTTCCTTTTCAATCTAATACTATCAGTACCTCACTTTCTAGTATTACAATTAAGCAAAAAGAGAAAACATTTGAAAGTAAATGTACTTATACCATATTCTGTTTCATTAATTTCCAAATTCCTCTTAAATGGGTTTTGGATGATTAGATAACCATAGCTTTCATAGTGTTAAGCATAGTTTACTCTGTGATTTAATTCATGCCATTATCTTGTGAGATAAGCTTGAAAAAGTCCTTTTCTCTTAATGAACAGTCTTTTGTTTTCTGACCAACACAAACATGAAACCCAAGCCAACCTAAATAAGTCCTCACAGCATTGTGAGGACTTCCAGCCTCAACTGTCCTTCCCTTAATGAAATAAATTGTTCCCTAACAAGAGGAACGCAACAACATCCCTGCAGGATGTTAAAGCAGGTTTCCTCCTCTAACTATATCATATGAAACTAGGAGGGATCAATTAATGAGTTTTCAAAGAAAAGCAAGGTTGCCGAGTGGGCCTCAGTCAGTATTTTCCCCCAACTGCAGTTGGGAAGTGGCTGAGGAAGAGGCAGGGAGGGGCCTGGATTCCTTCCTATACTGGGAAACCCCTACTCAGAAAACATGTGATAGAGCCCTATATTTTGGTGAGTATGGTCTTTCCTGTGCTTTGAAGCAGGCAGGGGTCTCGAGGAAAGAATAACATGTAATTATGCAATTCAGATTATTATTGGTAATGGTAGAGGTATAGAAACATCTAACAATTAGACCATGTTATCCCAAATGGCAGTATTTTACGCATTGAGACCCACAGCCTTCTCATGATGGTGGTGTCCAAGGGAGTAGTTGCAGTCCTCAACACAACACGTGTACAGTTCAGATCACCCTTCCACTCCCTCCACTCCAACTTTGTATCTGCTGGCAATTCATTGGCCTTGGCCCAAACAGATACAATGCAGGGGGGGAGGAGGGGAGAGAATAACGGTGGTGCAGCTGTTCTTGTTTGCTGAATGGTAGATTTTTTAACAAGTGATTGTACATACCTGGTAGGGCCTGTTCTGCCAGCCAGTAAAAGGCCATTGAGCTGTCCTGGTTTCTCTTCACCAAAGAAATAAGATTTGAAATGAGATACCAGAGTGGTAGAGTGCTCCATGTATAGACAGACATCGAGTGAGTTTTTGTTATCAACTGCCCTTGAGTCTGAAGTCTCTTCATAGCGAATGAGCACCATGTCAAAGTTGTTCAGCCCTGGAGACCAGGGGAGAAATGCTAGAAATTCTTTGCCTACTTTAAACAGTATGAAACAAGAAATTGGAACATTAGAAAATGGACTAAAGGAAAAAAGGTTCAGAAACTCTACGGATCACCTATTTTGAAATCAGACAGTTAGAGATAATGGAAGTCAACTTCAGAAGAAGAGCAAGTCTCTAAAGAAATGACACCGGAATCCAATCATCATTTAAAATACACATTTGCTGCCCTTTGAGTAGTGTGTGAGAAAAGGAATCCTGAAAAAGAGAAGCCAAAGAGATTTAGAATAAAATAAGCTCACTCTGAGTTAAGGAATGAACTTTCATCATTCAATACAAATTTGAAAAGACAAAGAAACTTATCAGACTGAATTAAATGAGGAGCTCACAGCATTGTAGATGACTCATCGCAATTCAAGAAATTTATAACAGTGTAGAGGAAAACATAGAGAGCAGATGGTGCAAAGAATCCTCAGTACAAAACAGAGATCAGCACTGAGCTCAAGAGCCAGAAACCATCCTTCAGCTTAGTACCAACAGCAAGAAAACGCTGCCATTAAAGTGATTAAAAGCCATGCTGTGCTTCTAAGCATTTTTTTTTCAAATGGTTTCATTGGGTAACCAAATTAGAGCTCTCCTGCAGCTACTGGATTTGAAACAACTAATTAAAAGAACTTCCCATTGATTCATCATCGGAACATTAGAGCAGTCTTTATAAATGGGCAAATAGGTTTTACCTATTTTAGAATTTTCCAGTTAAAAAGAGCTTTAATAATAAATGGATAGGATCTTTAGGGTCTAAGTAACTTCTGCTCTAGTGAGCAACTGTTATAAGAAGCTAAAATTTCTCCATTGAAAGTATTGCTTTTAGTACCACTTCACAACAGCTTGAGAAACAGAAACTGAGCAAGCTGCAGCTTTTAATTACTTGCTTTTATTTGTCTGTTTCTTTGTACAGTAAATTTCTGACTGCAGTCCTTTTCCTAAAAGTCATTATTTCCTCTGAGAATGAATAGATAACCTCTGTATGACAAATATAGGATCATCTTTCTGAACATACAAGAAATGATTAATGACTTTTTTTTAAAAAGTACACTTTTTTTTTTCCCCCAGTACCCTAATGCAAACACAGATATGCTTCTCATATTCACAGCCTTATGTACACACCTTCGCAATTTGATTTAGAAGGTGCAGTGCTGGCACAGTGCTACAGGTGTGATGTGAGCCTTGCTGCATGGGGGTTTCAGTTTCAAGTGCAGGTCAAACACAGCTGGTTTAGGAGAGGGTTGAAGTAATTTTCTTTCATCAATTTGCTACTGAGTTGTTTCCCAGGAAGAAGACTTGGGCTGTTTCTTATCCTGACCTTTTGGGAGGATCTTCTGTTGTGCTAGGTCTGTGTTTGACATGGGCTTGCTCAAATGGAAGAGCTACAGTGGTGAGCTTGGCTGAAAACACCTGTAAATTGTTGTATAAATTTGGAAATCAGAACCCAAAGAAAAATGCACCACGTGTGGTACATATGAAAAGCTTATAAAGGTTAGATCATAATTTGAAGAAGTGCAATAGCAGTAATCTATATTTTAAAGGCCTAGAAGGACCAAGAATATAATTATATCCACAGTTTAACCTGGTGTTTTCTGTAATCAAGCTCGATCATTTTGCAAGGATTTGGTTGTCTGAGCAGCGAACCCCCGAATGCAGTGAGAAGAAGCCATGACGTGCTGGGGAAGGTGGCCCAGCTGATGTCCCTTACCTGTGAGCAGGCGCATAGGGTGTATCAGACGTATCTGAAAGGTTGCCATTGCTTCCTCAAAACCTCCTGCAGATCGCATCTCAATACCAGTGAGTGACTCAAACCAGCAAATAGTAAACAAATGTATATGAGCAATTGGCCTCATAGGCTCCTGTTTTTCTTCGCACAGACCTATCTTTGTTCCCTGCTTGGAATAGCTGATTTTACCCCAGAGAACTATTATGAGAGCTCAGCTTCACCCTCAATTTCAAGAGTAAAATTTTTATTTTAACTGAGGGAGTAGTTATACGTACTCAGGGATGACATTTTGGCCCAGAACCTATGAATGCTTTTTATTTATTTATTTGTATTTTGTTCTAGTCCGTTACTTACATTACGCTGTTTAAGGACTTCCTGATAAATAAGTTAATCCTTTATTCAGCATGGCAGGAATTCTTTTTTTCTCTCATTCCCTTGCATCAGAGCTGTGGTTAAAATGGCATAAGTACAGGTGTAGGGCAGTTTCCTGTGTAAGCGCTGTTTTGTCTACTTAATACTTTCGGTAGTTTTTTTCATTCGGTGTTACATGTTGGTTTGGGGTTTTTTTCACTTCAGAGAAGACTGGACTATTATACCACAGAATAGTTATCCACAGGGAAGATTGACAGTGAATGGAAGTTTATTTTCTCTCTTGGATAAATGCACTGTCACAGAGAAGGAGATTGTTCTGTGCATGTCTGTGTGTAGACTTTCCCTTTTTTTCAAAGGAAAACAACCGGGTTTGTTTTCTTTACTGTTTTTGCATTCTAAGATTTATGTATTGTTTTCATTTCTTAAACTTCCTGAAATATTTACAGGAAAGAAAACCAAGGCGTGAAATTTTGTGACTAGAAGCAGATTCTTGTTTCATTTTCCTAGGGAGAGTCTTTCATTCAAAAGATAGAAACAGAAGTCACAAAAATGTGTTATTTTTAGGAGACAGCTCCTTGGAAGCTTAGAAGAGGTTAAGATTCATAATAGAGAATGTGTGAGAGTGTGTAATAAACTGATATTTGTTAGTGGAAAGACAAATAGTGAAAGCAGTCAGCCACTGGAAGACTTTTTTTATGGTAGCTGGTTTGTTCAGCTTACTCAGTTGTCTTCAAGACGTGACTGGTTTTATTGTAACATTTGGGAAAGCTGCGCATCAATACTACTAAAACAGCGTTAGTGTCTGGAGAATGATAGACCTCCTTTGACATGCTTGACCAGATTAATAAAATAAGCAAAGATCGTTTTCTAGAATGCAATTTTTGCACCATTTGAAATTATTGCATAGATGACAGGGCACCTTCTTTTCCAAAAGGGCAGAAAATCTGTTCCTTAACATTAGCTAGCCCCATAGTGAGATAATTTGGCTCTCGGGTGCATCCATCCACGTTGGGCCCCTTCCAAAAGCTGCTGGAATTGGTTCCTACTCTCTGCACTGCTGCAGACCTGCAGTGTCAATTACAGCAGGTAGAACTGGGAGCACCTTTGCCCCCACGGTTTGCACATAACCCGATCCCTGCCACTGGCCGCCTCTAACGAGCTGGCTTTTCCATGCACACAGCTACCTCACTGACGGGCTGAAGTGCCTTTGCTGCTGCCAGCCCAGCTAGCAGAAACAGGATTCATTGTGTCTGTTTTAAGCTGTGTCACTTTATTTTACCCCAAAGAGTAAACCGAATGTACATTTTACACAGTTGAATTCTGACAATTAATGCAGATTATCCTGAATGTAGAATTTACTGTCTCTGAAACACGGTTCTACTCCGGACACGATGTCCTTGGAGCCAGCGGCACATCCTGGTTGCACGCAGCCGGCGGTGGGGACCAGCACGGGCGCTTCTTTCTATGTTTTTGGATTTAGCCATTTTTCAGAAGCTGGTCTGCACTTTAACAAAGGAATTACTGGTATGTACTTGAGACGTTAATTCCAGGTTATATGGTTTCCCTGAGAATTGCCATCTGTCATGCTTTTCTGCCTGGAGGTCACTCAAAGTTACCTCGGGTTGGTATCCTAAGACAGTAGGTTGAAAGGATAAACTATGTGCTTCGTCTTTAACCCTTAGTTATCCTTTTCCCTTTCAGCACCCTCCTTGATAGGTATGGTAAGGAAGGACTGGGCTTCCCAAAACAGCATTGCCCTCTCCTGGCAAGAGCCGGACTTTCCCCATGGAGCCATTCTGGACTACGAGATCAAGTACTATGAGAAAGTAGGTCTCGCTTACAGCATCACCCAAATTCAGACCCTAAAGAGCAATATACTTTGTACTTTCAATATTCAAAAAAAAGACTTTAAACTTTTCACTTGATCCCATATACAATGCTATATAAGTAGACGTTTTATTTTGTACTGATTTTTTGTTGTTTTACTTCTGACTTGTTAATGACTGTCTTGTTTCACGTCAAAATCAAGTAAAGCAGCAGGCAGGCAGTAGATATACCTGTCTTATAGTAACTACATTTGCGAACATGGATAAATGGATCATATGCTTGCGCATATTTTGATTTATGGACTGTAAAAATTGCACATTAGAGTGACAGTGAAACAATACAATTAAGGTGAATGTCAATGTGATTTAATTTTGCAACATTCTGTCAAAATTATGTGATTTCACACAAAAGTGGGCAACAACATGCACTACAAGTAAACGTACAAGGTACATGCACAGCACATCTTGTGAAAGCATAATTTGAAAACTGCTTCTCCCAAAGCACAAAATGTGTTTTATCACTTCCAATTGGCTACAGGGCCTTGCACTTGCAGGGTAAAATTTAGTGCTAATCAGTGCCTTCATTCCTAGAGACACAGGCAGGATTTTTTTGGTGACTGTATCTTAAATGGTCACCTGCTAAGTCAATTCTTGCTATTTTTCTGTCCCCATCTGAAAGTCACAATGGAACTAATGGATATGTAAGAAGACCACAAAGAACAGAAATACAAGCCAAGTCATGAAAGAAAGATTTGGGGGTGTTAGGCTCTGTAAATATCTGAGAAATTTCTTCTGTGGCTGCACTTCCCTATTGAGAGTATGCAGCTTTAATGATACAGAAAAAAAGGGTAAAATGGGAAAAAATCCAAACTGTTTAAATAGCACAGCTAGAGGGAGACGACAGATTGCTTAGAATATTTGGTAGCCAAAGCAAGAAAACCTTACTTCCCTACACTAATGGAAGTCACTCAGATTTTGATCCATTACCACAGTAAGCCACATTATGACTTTCAAATATGCGAAACCATTCATATGGATGTTAAATTATAAAGCTTATATTCATAAAAAACTTTTATCAGTAGATTATCTGCCAGTATCTGTCAATACTGAGTGACACGGCAAATAGCTCTCCTTAGAGGTCTACATATTGCTTAGACTTGTCCGTTGCGCAGCAAAACTAGATACACAGGCTTCACAGCCCTTTGTTATATAGAGAGTTTAAACCACTCCTATCCATTTCTACCAAAAAGCACCATTTTCTGTTTTCACCTTTTATAATGCATAAGGACTAACTTTTAACTATAAACTTCACTTCCCTCTTAGGGGTGGGGAGATAAATGAACTGCTGGCATCTTCTAGTAGTGTTGCACAGGGCTTGTTTTCTCCCGAAGTCACTAACTTAACTAAATGCGTAGCTCTTGAATACACCTTTTGTTAGTAAGTTAGAACAGGCATGCTCTCTGGCAATGCAATGTAATAGGCAGAATGAAAGACAAACAAGCTAGCAATAGCAGTAAGATCACTTACCTTGTGCAGAGGAATAGGTATGTGACAGATTCTGAAGAACTCTCTTGGAGACCAGATTCTAGAGCAGAGAGATGAATAATGTAGTACTGGAAGTCAGTCTGCTCATTTCAGTATTAAATTAGAAAATCATATTTATATAGTGCTAAAGAAATGTACATTATAACTTTAATACTGCCTAAGTATAGCAGCCAAATGCAAATGGGGTATGTATATTGAAAAAAAAAAGAGGGTGTCAGGGGTAGATACAGGAAGTGAAACTGTAGTCTTTCAGGCTTCCCAGTAGCCCTCAAAGAAGGAAATATCGGCATTTATATTCTCAGCAGAAGTGACAAAATGGAGTTGCACACCCACAAGAAACGTGATAAAAGTGAAATAATTGTATACTGCATTTAGTATGAATTTACCACAAAGACATCCCTCTACTGGAGAGTAAAAAATTCAGGTGAAGTTCAAGAACAAGTTGAGTATGAAAACCTCAGAAATTTTATTAGCGTCTTAAGTAGTCAATAAAAATGCAGAGAATGGTGTTCTTAGGTACTAATAAACACACTAATTAATAAAATAGAACAGCTTTGCAGTCCTATCCTTATCCCTTTTTACCTGTCATTTGTGTTTAAAAGAGAAAAGAGGCTTTGTGCTTATATGCAATACAGGAAATTGAATAGCTCCATCAAATACAAACACTAAATACCCCAGTTTCGAGAAATTGTATGAGTTTATCATCTTTGTGAAACTCTGAAGAACTCTGCAGGATTTTAAAATTTCACAAGCATGAACTGCTATTTCTTATAAGATACCTTGTTGATATTTGCAAAATTATCAAGATAGTATTGGGGAGCGTGCTTGCTTTTAATTACAGCCAGTAGTAATTCTGCAGTTCATAAATGGAAGTAATTCATGTGCTCCCAAGATCACGTGAAAGATATGTAAACTTACAGAAATCAAGTTGCTGTCTAATAAACTACTGTGAACGCCCCACAAAATGGGGCAGTTTCCAACAATTTTATAAGTAAGACAAATTAGTGACGGTGAACCCAGAACATAAAGATGCATCTTTCCATGCACATCCAGAGCAAGGAGAGCAAGGGAAGGAGGCTTGACAGTGCTAAATATGCAAGAAACTTATATTTGCACTCTTGTGCAATACAAATTGCACGCAGAGAACTATTAAAAGATCAAGCCCTCTCTGTGAAAAATATTCACCTCTTCTGAGAAAGACTCGACCAAATAATAAAGAAATAAATAGAGAAGGAAAGTTACACAAGGCTGTCAATAAGCTACAAGTATGGAACACCTACATTCATTTTAAAATATACTAAAGCAGCTCCGTAATTTGTCTACTTTAAAGCACCTTTCCTATGACCTTCTTCAGTGAATTGCTGCAAAATACTCAGAATCATAACTTAACAAAATATTGTTTGGCTTTCTATCTGTCTCTAAAAATGAAAACTTTGAGAAAATAACAAAACTTTTTTGTGAGCCAATTCTATATGGATTGTAGAGATTTTTTGTTTCTTGTTTAGGAATACACTGGTACATATTTATGTGGTCGGCTGATGAGGTCACTTTGTTCTGCAGCTTTTCAGCCAAAAAATGCAGTGAACATAAGCTGACCTAGGACATAGAGAGTTGACTTGGCCTGTAAGGAGAATAAAAATTCCTAGACATTCAGTCCAAGATGCTATGAGGCTTTGTCACAGTAAAGAGAAAAAGTTTTCCACTGCTTGAATGGTTATGTGATATAACCAGAGAGAGAATATCATGATCCTGAAGTAATACTGCATGTTTGAGGCCTGGTAGTTGAAATATCTTATTTCTGCTAGATTATGAATCATTCTGAAAACTATACAGTTAGCAACATCTGTCACCTTAGACGATAAGTGAGTCTTTACAGCAACACACAAAAAACCTATTAAATGTTTGACCTTAGAGATCCAAGATGTATTCTGGAAAGCATTTCTTCATAGACCTTCTTTGTAGCCTTCATAGATACTAAATATTTGTAAATTACCTCTCTTGATACAGGATGTCTGCCTGTCATCTATCCATTCTGTTTTATAATCCTTTAATATCTTCCACAAACAGCCCAGTACTTTTAAAAGAAAAAAAATATCTCATAGGCAGTATTGTCTTTCCCTTTAAAAATCAAACTCCAGATATCAGTGTAATCTCAGTTTCCTTGCTAATAGTAATCAACTTTTCTTTTATACTTTAAAACTATTACTCAGACACTGACCAAAGCTTTTACTTTTTGAAAGATTCCAGGGCTTCGTAATCCATTTACCTGTCACCAAAAAGGTCACACGTTCAAGTCAGATGGAGGAGTGGGATAAGATACAGCCTTGTTATAGGCCTGTAAGGAAGCTGAGTCCTTCTGTAGGAATTACCTCAAGGGAAAGGAAACAGTACACAGTGGATATAAACTGTACCACTGAAGCTGCACTTCAGGTTGTGCAGATGAACTGGAAAATGCTTATTCCTCCCTGGTTCCACCCAAACCCTTAAAGTTAACCATCAAAAATTAATGCTCCCTGAGAGCTGTATTAAGCATACCAAGCTGTATACATATCAGCAACTGTATTAAGTTCAAGTTCTCCCACATGGCCCAAATACACTAGCTGGGTTATATTTTCTGTTACACATGAGATAATATATAATTAGCTAAGGAAGCCAGTCTATAGAGAAGAGATTTTAATAGGATGTGCCCAAGCAATATCCCAAGGCATTGCAATAACATCTCCAAACACAGAATATCTTTTGGAACAGGATGGAGGGGCTTGCTGATGTTTCTTCACTTTCTTGTCTTTTGGTGAAATTTACACTAAAGCCAAATCTCTTTGACAAAATATTTCATTTTGTTGGCAGACTCAATTTGCAGCTCACAGGCAGTTTTCACACAAAAATTTTAACCCACCTCCATATGACAGTGAGTGGACAGGATATGTAGGATGTCAGATATGACTTTTCCTCCATTCCAGTATTATTTAGTGTTGAATTAATAAATAAAAGAGAGAAAATAACCAAGCAGTAGAGGCAAGGGGGAAATTAGTTTTCCAATGAGATTTTAAAAAAAGATGAAGGTCCGATGAAGCAGAGAGGTAAAGTGCCAGATTTAAAGAATTAGAAAGCAGTATGACCTTTTTAATTTTTCGATCTGTCAGTAGCTGAATTTATTTAACTTATACAAGAAACGATGCTCCTTCTTAAAATCTAATATTAAAACAAACACCGCTATTTCTTTGAATATTCATTAATATGAATTAAAGTGAGCCATCCTGAATTTGCATAGTAAAATACATAAGAGACCTTAAGTTAAATGACTTGATAGGAATAATGTGGTGATTTAAGACTATCAGTGTGTATTGGTTTGAATGACAGAATTTACAAAAATTAAGTATCACGCTGAATACTAGCTCAGCAATAGCACAGTCCTGGGAGCCCTGGGAACACATCAAGCTCACTTTCACGCACATGCCCAAGTTGTTTCATTCCAGCTTTTTTTTCCTATGAGAACTGCCAGACTCATCCTGGCTTAGGACAACAGATGTTCCTCTGTGTCTTCTCCCACTAAGGAAATATTTCATTATGATCTTCTCATATTAATACAGTTCTGCTCAGGCAGTACCTGACCCTACTTGAGTGTAGATGGGAACCTAACCTAAATGAACAGGACCCTCACATGTTCTCATCAGACAAGATACAAACATTTCTTATAAGAAGCCACATCATGTAGATCAGACAATCCTCTGAATTTCTGGGTGACATTTTGGAAAGGTGGAGTAAAATTAGTCATTTCTCTTCTATAGCCCTATAGCTCTCTGTGAGGTCTGTATGACGTGTGTGAGGTTCATTGACCCTCAACCTCCCTACTATGTAGATAGCTAAAATGCTCCAGTCTCTCCACCTCTTTGTTTTGCATAATGTTTAACTGAGTTAGAAGGATCACATTTTTTCAGACACAACTATGTTACAGCTTCCCTATTTCCTTTAAGTACCAGTGCCTTCTTGGTTCAGATTTTGCTTTTATTTCAGATTTTTAAATCATGAAGAATAATATATGCAGCAGCTCCAATCCACATGAGGCTGAAGAGAGCCTGCAGACTGTGTCACGTTATTCATGAGCAGGCATCCTTCATTCGGTACTGTTGTGGCTGAATTGTTAGCACGTACTGGCTCTTCCTCCAGGCATATTCTTTTACTGTTGCTATACCTACCATAACATGCTTGATACCCTTGCAAGCTTCCTGCCTAAATTTTAAAGTCAACATCAGCAACAAGGTTGGGGAATAGGAAAAGGCTTATAACATTAGGGATGAGCATATGAGCATTTCAGGTGCCTGGCCAGTCAGTGAGTACACTCAGCATAAAATAGCGAGCGCTGTGCTGTTAGCATTGAATGATCAGCTGGGCAATTTTTAGCCTCACAGTAATCATACTCTTTTAAAACGAACACTTTGCTCCTGTAATATTTTTCAATTTTTCAAATTATTTGAGGTGTAAATAGCAGTCTGCTGCCTACAATTAAAATGTTTCTGATGTGACTAGAAGCAAGAAATATAGGGCTCATGCATAATACGTTTTCATTACATTTTCAGCACGTACTCATAAAAACAAGAGCACTGAGTAATTTGGATGTATAAGGGCTTTTGGATAGTATTATTAAGCAGACCTTAGTATTTGACCATAGCTGCAAGAACAGACCAGCATGTCGTGGCAAGGCGTCAGGGCTCCAAGGAAGCGCCTCTGGCATTCTCAGCCATTCGGAGCTCCTGTGAAATGAAGCATATCTGGTGAATGCTTTTAAAAAATAATCACTACAAATGCACTTTGGGAGACAATCATTGAAATGAAACCTCCTAGCTTATTTTAGCATAGTAAGTGATGTTAAACAATCTTCTCAGTTTTCCTGTTCTGCTGTTATTAACCTAGTTTCCCAAGGGAAGAACTGAAAAAGACTTATATTCTAAAAACAGAAAAAAATAGGTCTCAGAACTGTTGAAAACGAGAGTGAATAATTATGAGACTCTCTGACCAGATATAATTTTTGCCTGCAGGAAAGAACTTAAGGACCTTGCAGCAGCTATTATTAATGACACTGATATAATTACTATTAGGAGAAAAAGAAATCTGGCCTCTAAATATCAATTACGTGCAGCAAAGGGTTTATCAAAGCAGTTCTGAGCTGGGCCTTCTCCATTAGGTGCCCAGTTTGGCTAGTGTCCTAATCGTTGTCGTCAATTATTTAGAGACAGCTCCTAAACCTTTGTATTTAATAATAAAGTAGCCTACAGAGCTATTACTGTTGTCGTTCCTGCTGAACCAAAAAATCTCAACGAGAAATATAATGCTGTTTAAGCAAGCCTAGTGGTTTTGATTTAAAAAAAAAACATAGTTCAGTCTCTGCTGATCTTGTGTTCATGTCTGTAGCCAATTCCATTTTCCCCAAGGAAAATTGTATGTACAATGCTTATTCCAGTAACTGCTAGAAGAGCTGCACCAATATAGTAAAGTACATTAATGGCTTTGAATAAATGGTTTTAAAATTTTTTCAAACACATAGGCATAGGAGGTATGCAACCTATTACAAGACAACAAACTTAGCACCACATAGCTGGTTCCATACTTCAAAGAAAGCTAAGAAAGCTGAATCCACTGATAGCAGAGACTGATTCCTAATCAAAGTAACTATTAAATTTTTTTCTAGCCATTCAGCATTTGAACAGAAAAAATAGTTTTAAAAATAGTTTACTGACACAGCAAGAATAATAATGTTAACCACAGGAACCAGCTGTTAATATTAAGCATGTGATTAGAGGGTCAAAATTCAGATGCAGCTACTTTATAGTGCAGTAAGTTTCAGCTCAGTCCCAAGGACAAACTTCAGATGACTTTGATGAACGTATTTTGTAAAAGAAATGTTGTCTCTTCAGAGAGAATAAATCAATTGCACAAAAGGAAGTGGTAAGAAGTTTAACATGTTTAATCGTGAATTAACAAAATAGAGAATGTACTCTCAACTTAAAACATGTTATTGTTGGTGGTGCTGTTATTATTAACTAGTTTCATTGTGTTCACCTTTGAGTTTAGGTGCAGTAAGTTTTAGTAGTATCTGAAGTTAGAGTTGTAGTTCCCTCAGGTACCTTAACGCACATTCAGGAGTCAAATTTTGGGTTTGAAAATCTGACATATTTTTACATAAAGAATGTTGAGTTTCATGAGCAATGATCTAAATATAACTGCTGTAGCTGCCAAAGGATGGCCATCTAAGCAAAAATAATTTCCCGATTTATAAGTTAAATACAATGTCTGGGTCTCCTTTTCCCTAAAACCTGCCTGAATGTTTCCTTTAGACCTTCTTAAAATAAGAACTAGCTTAAAAGTTCCCCAAAGTCTTCATCTATGAGCCCAAACTATTTTAAAAACTAAAGCTAGGGCAGTGTTTTCATGATACACAAACAACTTACTGTTCATTAATTGTTCTTTTACAACCATAAAGATGGATTCACAGATTAAATCAAGAAGATAGGTACTTTGAGACGTAAGTGAGGTTATGTTTTTCTCTAAATGCAGGAATGTTGCAGTATGAGGTATCATTTCACTTGCAGTTTTTTCCTGCAATCCTTGATGCATTTGGGAGATATTTGGGGAGATACAGGTAAAAAGACATATTCCTTTTGGGGGGAAAAACAGAGAAAGTTCCTTTTTTTTTCCTCTCTTCTTCTGAGACTGAATTGCAACTGCACACTAACCATGCAGAAGGAAAGATTGTTATTGGTTTTCCACTTTTAACATTTTTTTCACACTGAAATGGAGACAAAGCCACTGACTGCATAATACAGGCAATCCGGTTTTTATTAAGTGGTGATGTCCCCAAAGCAGTCATTCTGGGAGAACGGAGGAAGATCCAGAGGGAAAGAGGAAGCTCTTCTAAGGAGAGCCATTTCATTTTCATACATAAAATGTACTATTTCCATGTTTAATATTAGTATAAGCATTTTACCGTGTATTAAATATAAGCTGTGGGCGTGGTGGTGGTGGGGGGTGGTTGTTGGAATGAAAAATGCACATTAGAGGAGCTTTTCATTTAAATGCATGATTTTGTTAGCCAACTTGAATTCATAGAAAGGGTATGTTATTCAGTAACTCCTATATAGTTTTGTTAGTTTTGTACCCTAATAAAATCATGAATGTTTATTTTGTTGATTTGAAGAAACATAATGTAAAAAATCTGTCTTTTTCTTTTCTGTCTTCCTTTTTTTTTCTTTAATGTATTAGTATTAATGGTTTCAAAGTGCCCTTTCTTGATGTTTTTGTCAGGGAGGCTGAGTTAACAACCTATTATTATGTACTCCTTACCGTGCTGTTAATAGCTTTAGAGTCTTTTGCAGGAATTCACCTGCTGCTCATAAAAACATTTATGTTGCTGTAGGAACTTCACCAGGTTGATGCATCTTGTATTTGCAATGACCTTGCACAAACTGGTTTTCTTGCATATGCTGCCAGAGGTACTGGCATATTATATCATCACAATGGCAATTCATTAGTGACTGAGGCAGCTCTTCCTTTTTAAAAAGGTCTAAATTTCTTTTAAAATTTTTCAGATTTTTTTGTTGTTGTTGTTTTTATAAACTCCAAAAATATTCTTTCTGGTGAAGATAGTTAAATTACAAATGGGCACTTCCCTGATACACAAATAGGAACAAAATGTGTTTTGTCAGTTTTGAAAGTGTAAAATAAGCATTTTAGTTTACTTGTTAGGTCGTTTACTTTGTTCTTTGAAATTCATGTTAAACTAATAGGAAAAAGGTTTCCATTTTTTCTTTATACTCCTCTATTAACTCACTGAGGTGTTTGGAAAAAATATAAATATAAATAATATGCTATATTTATTGTTGATGTAATGCCAGGATCTGCAATATAGTCATGATGCTAGAGATGAAATTAGCCCTTTTGACTTAACATTACAAGATAGATGTTTGCTGTTGGCTTGCACTGAGACACGCAAAAATGCACAGACATGCTCACAAATACACAAAGAAAGTGATATTTCATTGACTTTTCAATAGCTATTGATATATTTATATCTGAAGGGGTTTGCATAATGAAAAATGCTGCACAATCTCAATGGATTGTCGCTATATATAGAGCAGCATGTTCCCTCTTGCCTCTCATTTACTATTTGTATTGGAGTGATTAAAGTCAAACTTTAGTTAGTGTCACAGCTGTTATCTTAGAGCCAAAATTCTTCCTCCAAAATTGATTTTTGTTGGATGGTGTTGAATCTATATTAATATTGTCAACATTATTTTATATTTATAAGTCCTGATTTTTTCTGGAAAGGAAAGTAGTTGTCTCAAAGAACTGTATACACAGTTAGGATGTGAACTACTCATTATCATAGAACATTCATGTAGATTTAAGTTAATCCTAATGACTTCAGCCATTTATTCCAGATTCACAATAGCAATCTGAATCAATTCTATCTATAAAAGTAGGTATTTTTCTTACTTAACTAAAAAAGATAGCTTTATTAATACTACTGAACCACAGTTAATAGCTCTCTTATGAGTATCTATGAACCAAGTAAACAACTATGAATAGTTTTGCTTTAAGTATGGCTTGTTTCCAAGCTGTTGCATATCAATAAGAGTCTTTTCTGTATTTGCCAGGTAGGAAATATTCAGTGACAAATGAAAACACAAAAGTGTACATTAGTCTTCTCTTCTAAGAATAAAAGATATATATGTAGAAAATTCAACCTAGGCTCGAATCAAGCTTAAAATCAGCCCGGTCACTCTACCTGTCCTACCACCCTGAAAGGCTGAAACGCACTTTAAAAAGGACTTGGAAAGGCTTGTTGCCTCAAGAGGTTTTTAATACATTATGCAGTTTTTGGAAGGGTGTTTGTAAAAATGCATGCATTACACACATCAGTTAAAATTTTCCAGCAAGCTGTTACAAACCTGACAAAATGTCCGGCACAGAACAGGAGCTCTAATCAAAATCCTGGACCTAACTAGCTGTGGACATTGTAGGGATACTGAAATTAGGTAAATTAAGCAGGTTTTGTCATCAGCACCGTTAGAGCTTAGTTTTGGGTAGCTGACTCAGTGCTGTACTACATTTTTAGGACTGGTAGATTCACTTGAATTTCACAGCTTTGAAAACAAGTTGTGCTTTTTTGTCAAAATAGAGCCCTGGCTATATTGTATTATAGCGAGTCACCATCATTGTAGAAGTCTTCTGAAAAACTGGATCATTGCTGTTATATTGAAATTCCATGACAGTTGTAAGATGCTTCCTTATATTAAAAATGTCTTTGCACTTCAATGTGAAATAGAGGAACCACAATTTTGGGTTCTGCCACGAGGGAATGCAGCAGTTTAGTGTGTAGAGCATTACTGTGATTTTACCAATGCTGATAATGCTAGACATGAGAAGATTACCTGCCATATGTCTCAGCAACTTAGAGATCTTCAGGTGTTTGGACTGCCGCTTTTACATTAGTTTCTTTACATCACATGACTTGTCCCTTTTCGTAATCTTTCCTCCAGGGTCATGCATTTTCAGTTTATAAATTTCATTATCCAGTGACCTAGTTTCCATCTTTAACTAGAAGTACTGTTCCTATGATATACAGAGATATGTTGAGTTTGGCAGAACAAATCACTGATATTCATGATTATTCATGACTATTTCTTATAGACGAACTAGAGTATATTCAATTAAATCATCAGGAAGCAGATTTAAAACAAAATCCCAGTGTTTTTTAAAAACAGTTTGCAATTAAACTTGTTGCCTAAGGATGTTTTGGAAGCCAAGAGGAAAATTGGTTCAAAAAATAATTAAGTAAATTCATGGAAGAAAAGTCCATGAGCTGTAAAATGTAATGAAGCAAATTTAGTTAATTCTGAAACGCATTAATCTGCAGATTGTTGGACTCCGGGGGAGTGCCAAAGGTGAGCATGGGGAGAAGGAACCTGTACTGCTTATGTGGAGTCTCAAGTCTGCAGTGGCATATGCAGGACCTGATTCAGAAATTTGAAGTATGAATCTTATATACCAAACGAATGACTTGGGAATTAGCCCACTGGCTGTACGTACATAGTTCTCTGGGCTTGTTTCACAACAAAGAAAGTCACAGAAGGCTTCCAGTCTTCAAATTTTGCAGGATTGCATCTGTTTCCTCTTGAGCTGTATTTGTCAGATAGTTTGTTATCTCATTATGAAGTACACCTTATTGCTAGGTAACTCAGAGGAAACTGTGCTTTACTGTCCAAAGATGACAGCAATACTTCTGAGTACTAGTTGAGTTGATCTTTACCATAAGTAAGCTAGTTCATGCTTGCAATAGTTCCTTGTTTCTTCCCAACGCAAAAAGACAGTGCAGGCGCAAAACAAATTAAATTGAGTGGAAAAATAAGAAAAATATTCAGGGGCAACTGGAGAGGCTGACATTTTTATATGCTGAAGTTAGAAAGATTCCTGGAGATACTGGTGCAGCAGTTTTCACTGGTAAATATTTTTAATTAGAAAACAAGTGTTATCAGAGTAGCTCATAACTGCTAGAAAGATGGAATTTAATATCTGTGCTTATCTGAAAATTCAAGTCATGTTCCCCAGCTCCCTTTATTACATTCTGAATTGCACCCTGTTCCCTCACCAACTTAAGGCACAGACCTGTTTTTATTCCTTTCAATTTAATCTCCTTGTCGGTATAATCAGCAGTGTCCTATCTGCTGCCTTCACACCTGGTGTTCCCGTTTGGCTCACCAAGTTAACCACACAGCTTTTGTACTGCCCACCTCTCACCTCGTTGTCCTGGCGAGAATATTAACAGTTTGAGAGTCTCCCTGTCCTCATCTCTCCTCATTTAAATTTCTCTTTTTCATGGTTCACCTCACATCAACTCATTTCTGCCTTTCCAGGTATATAAAACAATTAAAATGAGGTTTGGCTGGGTTTTGACCTTTCCATATTTTCTTTATGATTGGTTATCTGTTCTTCCCCTTTTCTCATTGACAGCTTCACTTTATGTATGGAGAAAGTGATGAGGTGACTGACAGGCAATCAAAATATAAAATATTGAAAAGCCAAACAGGTAAAGCACACTTTAGTATTCCAGCTCCCCAAACTGTTACATCTCAGATTAATCACAAGGGAGGTCAAGAAGGGAAGGGAGAAGATTACAACCTGAAATGACTGATGCCTTAAAATGCTGCAGGTTTCTTCTCTGAAGCAAATACTGAAGCCGTCGACAATTTTCTCTATGGCCCTACTTTTTCCTGTCAGAGTTTTCACCTTAGTTCAGATTGGTCCTCAGATCTCTGTAATCACTGTTCTAAATTTACTTTAAGTTTGTTGGTCAGCTGGAAACCAAATGTACAATATTTGTAGGAATTGTTTTTTTAAGAATATGAATGGTATCTTTGAATATTATTTCTATTATTGTAATTTTTGTTTCACTCTATATTGCAATAAGAATTTACCTAACCCTGTTGATCATATTGTAATCAGATAGTAATTAATGTTAGAAACACATTTTTGGACCTATGAGTCTTTTCTCTAATATCTTCCAAATATTACTGCTGGCATTCATGTTAACAGATATACTATAGGTCAAAATAGTCATCTAAGAGAAAATCATGCACAAAATTAGGAAAGATAAAGAAGCTTTCAAAGGCAGACTTTGAGTTTCCCAGGTGTAGTTAATTTTACTGATTTCAGTGTAATTACTCCCTGTCTACAACAATCTGTGTAAGATGAGAAGCAAGATACGACACGGGGCAATAGGCATTCAGAAATCATATTATGGAAATATTTTATTGCAAAGTAAGAAAATAATTTTTGAGAATTATTTGGGACAAATTAGTTGTGAGAGGAATATAGGCCATATAAATCAAAGGCAATTTCCATAAATTAGAGTTGGGGGGGCTATGTTTTTCTTGGAAAACACAGACAGTAGGTATGAACTCCACAGTTAGCTGTTATTTGTCTGTAATAGAATCTATTTGAATTGATTAATCACATATTGACTATAGCTAGTAATTACCTACTGTTTTATTCTAATGTGTATCACAACATTAAAGTTCAGCGACTCTGGAGGTAATCATGTGCATCATAGCTGATTCCATGAGAAAAGTAAGGAAGGGGTTGGAGATTTCATTTCACAATGGACTAGAACTATGATTAATAAAAAGTCCTATCTTACAGAATTGTGGGCATTCCTTTAAAATAATGATGCTTCTTCTGTAGGTCACATTGTGTATATCCTTCAGACTCATATATCTAGGAAAGAAGAAAAATGTGACCAAATGGTCTCATAAAAGATTATTTTTTGCTATTGGTGCTTTTACTTAAACATTTATAATGTCTGAATCATGGAACTCCGGATCTTCTTTACTTTAATGTGGTACTTATTCAGCTTTGACATTGTCATTTAGTGCACAGGAGAAAGACCTGGTCCCTGTGGTATATAGATTGAATCTCTATTAGTATTTCTTTCTGTTAAGTGACAGTGCTCCAAAAACGCTAAGCAAGATTATATGGCTTAAGTACAGAATTTTCATGTTGGAGGACAATGGATATAAACTAGAAAATGTATTTGCAAGCAGTCGATAGTAAATTCAGTTACTGTCTCCCTGGATTCTTTCCGCACAAATACATTTGGAAGTTGTAGGTACACAATAAGTATGTTTTCAGCTGGCAGGAGCCTTTGAAAACCCTTTCCCCAGTGTCAATTTAAGAAGGCTTTTCAGTTACTCATGGGACTCTAAGAACCGAATATCTTGATTGTCATTCGTAAAATAAGCTAGAGACAGAGTAAACTGCAAGAGAGTGGTAATTCCTGGAGCTCCCGTTATATATTCTAAATGATAGAAAATTATATTTGGTTACCTTTTTCAATTGCTAAAGATAAGGACTGGTATTATTTTGATTAGAGCCGCGTTTCTCTCCCATTCCAATATTAACGGTGACAAATCTTGTACACCTGAGAGTGGCTGGATTTTTATCAGTGCTGTACTTGTAAAGCTAATCTTTTAAAGGTTATTTGAGCACTATAAGGAAAATTCTGCATTTCAGCTTTTATTTCCGTTAATAATCTTTTGCACTAAACATTTTTAGTTATATATACTTTTTCTCACATGTAGCATTAGAATGTAAACTCTGATTGCAGTATGAGTCTAAACTGATAAAAGGTCATCACATTTTGGTTAGTCTTTATCAATATTTTACTTCACGTATGTGCACAAAGTCTTCTTTTCTGTGCTTTTTCCCTCTGAAGTAAGGTGGGGATAAAATTAGAGAGCAGCATGTTGATATAGGTGTGGCATGTGGAGGTTTATCTATTTGTTTGCAAGTGTTAATGTCATCAGAGGGAATCCCCTTTCTTTTGAGCGTATGAGAAAAATGGTAATACTCATCACTACAATATAACATTTGGATATTGAATGAATATGACATTCATTAATAAATTAGCTACTTTCAATGAGGCATAATGAAGAACTACCATCTAAATTGATGATGTCATCCAGTGGAAATGTTTCATTGCAGCATATGTTGATGGGACAGATCCAGCCATTCTGGTGCATTGCAAAAGCAGAAAGCTTTTTGTTATTATTTATACTCTCATCCTGCTACTCCATTAAATCAGTTTGTCTAGTCTTAGACCATTAGCACCATTCTAACTTCCATTCTATCAGTCTGTTTCTTTAGATATGAAAAAATGTCTGGACTATAAAGCCAAGTATAAAATTAGGGTAGATACAGATTCAGATACTCATGCAGAGGTGGCTGCAGGAAAGAGTTTGATTCTGAAAGGTGCTCGCATTCATGCACAGACCAAACTGTCACAGATTTGTGAACACTGTCTCTCACAGTCAGAATTGTTTCAATTCAATGGAACATCCAAGCCCTGCAATTTAAAATTCACTTTTTGAACACAGAATCCTTGCAGAAGTAAGTGCATATTTTCTGTGGCAAGAGTAAGACAAAGCATCCCATACTTATCTGCAGACTAGAACTGTATTGTTTTGCTCTGAGACTGTCTTTAGCCTCCCTGGGAAAAGTCATGGCAGAAGGAGTGGCCAACCTTGAGACCCACCCCCATCAACCTCAAACTGTGTCTCTCTGTGGAAAGCTTTGGGTTTCCAGGTAGGCTGCAGATCTTGTCATTGTCATGAGAAGGGAGTAATGGCAAAGCATCCAATCTTCGGAGAATTGTCATATCTATGAATCCCATCCAAAAAAGGCTGATTTCTTTGTATGAAATATTCACATAAAACAATGTGAAGTTTCCAGCTATTAATCATTTTGTCTGAAGTTTGAGCGACTTCCTTCTCAGGTGCAGGCTTCTGAAGCTTTTTCTTCTCGAGCGCACCAAGGTGACAGGTTCTCTTTCCCCCATTTCATTTGCAATAACAAATCCTACCCCCTTTCCCATATGAAAGCAGTATTATTTTTATGATCGTGTAGTCCTAGACATCCTTTTTTGGACTCTGTGATGGATGGCATTAAAAGCCTGCAGAAAGGAAAGAAGAAAGGAAATGGGAGGGCACAGAGATGGGACCCCTCGGGGCTTCCCACAGGTAGCCACAAGCAGGCGGTGAGGGGGCAGCAAGCCAGACAACCCTTGGACTTGACCAAAATAACCTTCCACCATCCAGAAGGGACAGGCAGAAATGGCTGGCCCTCAGGAAGCTGCTGCTAGCCACAGCCTGCCCACATGGATGGAGGGACCCATTTTGTTCACCAAATGTTACTATCATGGTCCTTGTCACACTCATTATATTTGAACAACTACAAATAACAAATTATACTTGATAACTGTCTGTCCACATCCCTGGTTAGGGAGCCACTATATCCCAAATGCTATGTTTTAGCATGTGTAGGAGTTCTCTGTTTCCTTACAAATCTGAGGTTTAACCTATTATACCTTTTTTGCTCACATACATGCTATTTTTCAAGTTGAAACAACCTTAATCACACAAAAAAAAAAAAATTCCATCACTTTAATAGGTTGGCCTTCTGTCAGAAAAAAATAAACATTTTCTGAAATTTCTAAAAAAAAAAAAAAGTCTAAAATTCACTAACCTGTGAGCTTATAATATTTCAAGTAAATCTTCTGATCGTTATAGAAGTTGTTAGATGATATATTAATTGTAGTCTCTATCCATAAGATTACTTGTACTCTGTGTCTTACTATTTCAATTTAAATATGCACTTTTTGCTGTTTCAGAATTTGGTAATAGACTGTTGAACAAACCAACACTTCCTCTCACTATAGTTTCTCAAATTATTTCCACTGCTTGAAGCGAGCATTAAATGCAATTATTTTAGATATTGGTGATTGTTGCCTTCCTTCTCCTCCTTCACTGGACAGAACCATTAGATTATTTTTGTGTGTTTGTTTTTTAATTTGGTTTTCTT
Organism: Himantopus leucocephalus; assembly: GCA_003993805.1. NCBI lineage: Eukaryota > Metazoa > Chordata > Aves > Charadriiformes > Recurvirostridae > Himantopus > Himantopus leucocephalus. The sequence continues at coordinate 112,272,202 of RSEF01000001.1, read as the reverse complement.
AGCCATCTCCTTGCATGCCTACTGAGGGACTACTGATATACCTGCTGCCCTATGCTAATCTGACTTTGTTACACCATGACTGAAGACAATTTAGCATATTTTATATAAAACTGTTTGTTTTATATAAAAAAAAATATGTATGTTGCTCAGAAGAGGTTAAGAGTCCAACAGAATCTAACTGAAACCTATTCCGCTCCTGGTTATATCTCTTCTGTGAACCAGATTGTTTCCTTCTTGACAGACTGGAAGCACCCTTTGAATAACTTATGCATAGTATAATATTACTGCATAGTATAATAAATGTATATGGTGCCCTATGGGTATCACAGTTGGATTGTTAAGTATATGCCAAGGACATTTCTGCTCACATGTCAGTTTGGAGACAAATCCTGCTGCAACAAAGTAAAGCCAGCCTTAAGGCACCATATAAATGATTACTGATTTATCAAGTGACAGGAACTAATGACAGGGAATAAACTCTCTCTTCTTTTAAGTCATCCCCTCATGTAAAAGTATCATCAGCGACCTGTCTAGCAAAGCAGCACTTAGTTTTCGCACAGCAACCGATGTGGCTGGTCTCCATACTACAGCAGCTGGTCTGCAGTGGTAATTCCCAGTGATCTTTGCACACCATAATTCTCAGTGATATCTGCGAGAGTCAGGAGTTCTCAGCAGATGCCCAGGATCAACTGCTAGGAGATAAACAGGGGACTTTTGCAGAGAGTGTTTCTCCATATAGAGCGTGAAAGGGAATTTCATGTACGACTACATTACAGCTACCTGGAAAGGAAAATTAAGTTCAACAGCAGTGAAGCAGTTGAACCATGCTAGAAGTTTACGGACTTTAAAGAAAAAGTTAATTTTTATTTTCTTTTACCCACAGGTCTACCCACGGATAGCGCCGGCATTTTGGCACTACCTGCGGGTAGAAGTGAGTAGCGGGTATTTGAATACTCCCACATCTTTACTTTACAGCTTACTAGTATTTACTGACCTCCTAGTTTGTCCATTGTGCAAAAATAATTAGCTGCCATTCTAGCTGCCATTTTCTGTGAATGTAGTCTTGTACTAATTCCATATTGTTTTGACTACAGTGTAATTACTAACCCAAGTCACAAAGACGTGATGTGTTCCTATGCAAGATTAAAGACAAAAAATTGAAATCTAAGTCAAGGCCATATCATACATTATGACTATAGCCCAAAATCAAAGTACAGAAATCCATACCTGCACCTCCTTTTATAAACACATTTTACATTCATGAGAAGAATGTGGAGCTTCAGTTCTGCTATATCATTTTTGCAAAGTTTGTACAACTCAACTTGATATCATTTCTCCCCTCTTTTGTCCCTCAGGAGCATGAGCAGCTCAGCTATTCCTCCACAAGGTCCAAGGCTCCAAGTGTTATCATCACAGGTCTCAAGCCAGCCACCAAGTATATATTTCATATCAGAGTCAGGACGGCAGCAGGATACAGCGGCTATAGCCAGAAGTTTGAATTTGAAACTGGAGATGAAAGTAAGTTTCACTGAAGGAAAAAAAATCAAATACAATAGAAGTAGCATCTAATTCTAAAACAGTGAGACACTGGGAGTTTGAATGGCTGAATCCATACCATTTACTTATCATAAAATGACCACTGCTGTATGATAAAAAACAAGTAAGTCTCAGCCTCGCACTTCTGGATTTATAACAACAAATAGAAATTTTAGCCCAACACTGCAGATGAAGGAATGTTTTCTTCTGCATAATTTCCTTATGGGTCCCTTCCAACTTGAGATATTCCATGATTCTATGATCCTTTCTTTGCTTAAGGAAGGCCTTCCTTTTGACGTCTAGAAATACCCTTACTCCAGCTTTATGTAAGGCCAGCAGCTTCATGCAAGCTCCCAGAACACAGTGATGGAGTCTTTTCTCTGTAGTTTTTAGTGCTCCCAGACTCTACAAATTAAAAAAAAAAAAACAAAAGAAAACTTCCATATGCATTTCCATCAACCAATAAGCCAATTAAATTTGCCAGTAAGGAGCAAAAAGCCCTCATATTCCCACAGAATATGCAAAAAGGCTTGATACTATGTGTGACATTCATGCTCTGAACAATTTTATATTTAAGTCATGTATTGCCCTTCATGTTCAAAGACACTGCAAACAAGGTATTTACAAGCATTTGAGATACAATTAGTAAAGTAGATACAACACTAAAACACTCATTAATGAAATTACTTTAATTAACCAATTATGTATACCATGTTTTTCATTAGTGTTTTAGAATTCAAGTTACTTAAGCTAAAGTACAGACTCAAAACTATACAAGTGTTTTCAAGAGCACCCATGGGTTTGTGTTCCATTTTCATTGCGTCTTAACTTCTATTTCAAAAATGTTTTAGGGATAGATTTCCAAGTACTTAATGCCTAATTGGACTTCTAAAATTTTCTGGATACTTAAGCCAATTGGTTTGAATAGGAGTTGCGCACTTGGGTGCTTTCAAAAATTCCAGTAGATCCTCTCTGCATCTTCTGATGCAATTAATATGAGGCTTTAGGCACCCAGGAACATAACTCTTATCAAAAGTAAATGTTATTTAAGCCTCTATGAGCCTACATTATATTTGCGAAAATGCAACTTAACCCATTGAAATCAGGAAGGCTGTGGTTCCACTGACATTTCTCTCATCTTCTGGGAGTGAGATTTCACCCACTGGTTCCCGGCCCCATGTCTCCTTCTCAGTTGCACTAATGCAACTGGCTGTTGGGCTGCACAGTGAGCTAGAGCTCACAACGCTCTCAAACATTTATTTCCTCTAAGACACTCAGTGTGAATCTTGATAGTGAGAGATAAATACACCTTATATATTCGCTTTTTACCAACATTTATTGCTTAAGCTTGTGCCTGACTAAAAGTATTCGATTTGTCATAAATATAAATCATTGTGTGATTGAAAGGGAATGTAGACAGAAGAGTTTTTGTTTATGATCAATAGAGATGGAGGGTGAGAGAAATTCTGCCGCTGTTTGAAATGGTACCTGGAGCTAGATAAAGACTTCAGTTTTAATTAAAAGGGTAGTTCAAAGTACTGTGGTCTTATTCAAATATTTATACAGTACTGCTTTAGATTTCAAAGGGGGAAAAAAGCAAAGTAAGTGCCCGTTGGTAAATATTACTTATTTCAAATTGACGCAGTACTCAGTGACGAGTCAAATGATGCCTTGTTACTCTCCAAATATCTTACTTCCTCACAGCAGTATTTTTAAAATTGGTCTATTCTAAGCTTCAAGGCAATATCAGATTATTATGATCATTCATTTGTACCCCTTTCATAACACAGGCCAAATGTCTGTAACTTTTCCAGACAGCTGATGACAATAGATTGAAAGGTAACATCTACCGTATACAAGTAGTCTTGATTCAAAGTCTTCCAGTAATGGGGAGTTCACCATATTTATAGGTAGATAGTGCCAGTGCTTAAGCCTCATAATTAACAATTTGCACCTTATTTCTAGCCTGAATTTTTTATTTAGCTTGTATCTCGCGACCCTTTTCTGCCAAATCAAAAAGCCCATCAGAAATCTCTTCATCATCTGAATGCATGTATGCCATTTTTAAGAATTCTCTTGTCTTTCCCATAAATTATATAAATGCTCCCTCTTACTCTAAAAAACCCACAGTTTTTCCAAACATTGAATCATTTTGTAGCTCTCCAAAATTTTAACATCCTTTTTGAAGTATGACATCAGAGCTGAACCTGATACTGAATTAAACTGGAGAACAAAATCTCCTTGTTATGCCGTAAATGGACCTAACACCACTTACCTCGTTATAATTCAGTTTTCTTTTACTTAAACATCTAAGCACTCGCTGCCTGAACTAGAGCATTGTCTTACACAGCTGAATAACTAGAACATGGAAACATTTTTGTCAGTACCGTTGTATGGATGTACAGGATGATTGTGTTGAGACTCGGACTGCATAGCTATATCAGTACATGTAAATGTTAATTCGCCCTTGCTGGCGTGCATCTGTCTTACAAACCAGTTCAAGTCAAGCTGTGTAGGAATCTATCTTCATCATTTACTAGTCTGGCAGTATGCAGCTCATATCAAAAAATTTTCTGATTTTTTTAATATATATTCTTCTCAATTATTCTGAAAGATACCGAATTATATCAGACCAAGGCAGACTGTTGCAGGACCCTCCATCTCTACCCATTAGAAAGAAGTTACCTGGTGAAAATTCCACATTTGCAATTACTTTTTGTGGTCTTTTCATTAGCCAGATTCTAATTAATTTAATGTGAGCTATACTGATTTTATATAAAGTTAATGTTTTCATGAGAAGGCTGGGAAGAATAGAGTCTTTTAAAAGTCTGCGTTGTCAACAGAAAGTTTATTAACCAACAATCTCTTAAAAATGACAACAAATATTTTGTGTTTGATAATAACCCTTTCAATTGGCATTAGGTTGTAACATCCTTCAGCTCTCTACCAATTATACACGTTGTAGTCTTAGCATCTAGAGAAGAATTCCAGGACCAGTTGGAGGTGAGCATCCAAGGTTATTCCATTTACCCTTCTTGAATACTGACATAATTTGTTAATAAATAGAGGTAAAGTAAGCAATCCTAAATTAGGGTTTTTCTTAAAGTGAGAGACAAGTTGTGAAAAAGTAATGGTTCATCAATTGTGAGATGCGTATATCAATGTCCTAAAACATACTGTCCTTGGCAGGACATGCTGTCACTCCTTCTCCAGTTTACTGGTTGAAACACTATCTGTGCTACTTCAGTTATACAGGATAAAAATAGGTACATCATTACTAGGAACACTAAGACATTTTCATATAATTATTAATGGTGGTGCATGAGGCAGAAAGAACACCAACTCTGTAGCAGTAATGAAAAAAAGCTAGCTTTTTGGGAAGCACCCTCACTTAGTGACCAGCAGACTGAGGCAGCCATTGCTTGGGGAGCATGTTCTTGTTGAACTCTTCTCCCTGCTACAGAGGAGCACCTAAAAGAATAAAATTTGTACTTTCATTGTGAAAGGAGATGGACTTACCTGGAAAAGTCAGAAAAATTCTTTTCAAGGAAGCAGGGATGGATGAGTGGATGTTGTCAGGCATTTCTTCCACTGTTAAAGCTAAGAGGCTACAGCTGGAAAATGTAATACCTTTGCAAAGCACAGTTGCTACTGCTTTTGACCGTGTTCCTTATTGCCGTTTTATTTAGTCTCTCTGTTTCAGCACCTTACAGGCAAAACACTTCTAGCAAAGCTGACGGGGCTTCATACGCTCCATCACACACACATGTACCACTGCTGTGTCTATAAATTGAAGCATAACCTCACTTGTACTTCCTGCTTTTATGTATAGAATCATAGAGTCATAGAATAGTTTGGGTTGGAAGGGACCTTTAAAGGTCATCTAATCCAACCCCCCTGCAGTAAGCAGGGACATCTTCAACTAGGTCGGTTGCTCAGAGCCCCATCCAACCTGAATGGTTCCAGGGATGGGGCATCTACCACCTCTCTGGGCAATCTGGTCCAGCCTTTCACCACCCTCATCATAAAAAATTTCTTCCTTATGTGTAGTCTAAATCTACACTCTTTTAGTTTAAAATCATTGCCCCGTGTATAGATACCTCCTGATTGTATCAGGAGTACCTGGTATTGGGAGTACCAGCTATCTGAGTCACCACAAAAAACTCTGGTCCGTCTTACATAGAATAAAATGTATTCTGAGAATATAAAAAATCATTTGTCCCAGGGCAAACATGCTTTAATCTCTAACTGTTTTCTCTCCCCCTCTCTATTTTTTTCTCTCTCTCTTCTAACTAGCTGTTTATGGAAGACTATTTTTGGGGGGTTTTGGGTTTTTTTCAAAAAAAAAAATGATTCAAAGCATTCTTTTTTTCTGGAGGAATGTTTTTTACTATATCACCTCAGAGGCCCTTGTGCCTAGAGGAATTTGTAAAACGTTGAACAATTTACAGCTGTTAGGCAGTGCACTGTTTTCATGCTGTAGCTTTCTTGTGCAGGGCTTGTTCTAAAACTGAGGGTATCTCCCATGTCAGCCTTCCCATCATTAGGAAAAAAGAATCTGAAAAGGAACTAGTTGGCTTGTTCCAGAAGGGACCTAAGGGGCAAACTAACATGTGTGCAGTGTGGACTAGTGCTTGGGCTGAACAGAGTGATAAATGTAAGCACGTGATGATTTTTAATTCAAAAGCAACGTAGATTTTTGTGTGCTTCAAATACATCATATTAACAATAAAAAATTTAAAATTTCAGAAATGCTAATAGAAAACCTGATTAGGTATTTTGTAAATTTGAGGACCATGAAAAATCCATTGGCCCGAAACCCTGATCTTGATGAAACAATAAGTTAAATTTCTTGACCATAGGCACAGATGGTGACTTTCTTGTATGCCAAGTCTGCTGAATTCTCACTGTCTTCCTCCTCTTCCCACATCCACAAAGTCTATCTTTAACCTTTCAGTCTAAAAACATGCTATTTTGGATTTGCCACCAGATGTGATTTAGACCCTGAGCTCCATTCTTTCCAGAACTCCAAAGCTCAAGAGAGGTGTCCTGAATCATTGATTCTGATAGAGGTTCAGTATTGTTTCAAGCGCGTGCTCAGATTCATGGCATGACAGAGAAGCTGTCCCTAGGATTTTTAGAAGTAAATTAAATTGCCAATGCCAGGCAGAGATTTTTTTGTTAGAATGTTTGCTGCTTTAACAACAGTACATTAATTTTCTGGTTGAAACGAACAAAGGAGACGGCACATACCTCTTTTTTAGAAACTGTCTTGCTGGATCTGTCATCATGTCTGCCTAGTCCTGCTGTTCATTCAAAGTAGTCAGCACTGGATACTTCAGAATGTCTCATTTTAATCTTGAAGTATTTCCTTACTGTGTTTTATATTTTCAGCCATTTGTTCTTCAAATTTGACTTCAGCCTATCTCATTTCTCTACTGTATGTGCGCAGAGACTTTACTTTTCCTCTGCATTTCCTAAACAAGAATAACATTCTTGCTTGGATCTCAAACTGCTTGCACAGGCTTTCCATTCATCCACTCATCAGGAAGCTAATGTTAGGGGCAACACTTAGAAGAAGGCGTTTCAAGTTAATACATACCAAACAGTTTTACATTTTTATGCTAGTGATGGCATTATTTTTCCCTTTTAAAAGTCCTTTTGAAGTTTGCTATTCCATTGCCTCCTACCTTTACCACATTTCCTCTTAGATTGGAGCCTATCAGCTCACTGGAGCACAGGAACTGCAACACTTCTGAAAATGTAAAGGTTACCCTAATTAGACTTCATATTTTTCTTTCCTATTATTCTTAAGCACTGTTGTTTAAAATACCTTGTAAATCCATCTGACAGCCAGTTCGTGTCTATTAGATCTCCAGTTCTCACCATCCACATTTATCTATCTTACAGCTACTCGGTATTATCTGTCTAGCTGTCTTTCTGTCAACTTTTTTATCTTTCAGTCTGCTGGAAGGTCCACTGCCTGATAGATGTCAAATTGAAATAACTAAAGGATGTAGCTAAGAGACAGAAGTGAGCTGTCATTAGGGCTTCTAGCCCTTTTATACCAAATACACAACCTTTTAAAAGATTTTGGAAAAATTGGGTCAAAGAAAGGAGAACAGAGCTGGAAGATTCTCTGTCTTTCATCCTCCTGCACTGTAACTAAAACATCTGCACCATTTCTTCCAGTCTGCCTGGTGAGGAAGTGAAGAAGCCTCGGGATATTTTCCTTCAGCCCAGAGAGCAGGGAAAGTGCAGCTCCTCCTCCACGCATTTGGGTGAAGAACCCAGGGAGGAGCTGAGAAAGGGCACAGATGTAAACAGTAGATGGTAGGGACAGAACTGACACCAGGCTGGGTGCAGAAAGGATTTCTGGGCATGGTGTTAAGCAAGGAAGCTGGAGCAATGCAATTAGACACTTTAAGTGTTATTTCAGGCATATAACCCAAATTAAGCACAAAGAATAACTGGAGTGAAGAGTTTATCTGAATAATATGCTTCTGGGTACATGTATGATACACAGTGCAGTTTTAAAGTGAAATCACCACTTTGACATCACATTCGTTGCAGCTACAAAGTGTTAGAAGAGTTTTGACACCTTAACATTATAGTACACTATCAAATCATCTGCAGGGTTAAGTAATAAATTCTTTTCCTTGTCTTATGCTATTCCTTTTTTTAAAGTATGTTTTTGTCAAAATAAACTTATTGAGCAGAGAGAACGAAACATACTACCGGACAAAACAGCCAGCCCAGTTAGATAGGTACTAAGCTCCCTTATAAGTCTTAGCACTGCTAGTGGTTTACATATTCCTGTTGCGCCAGCACTTCCTCACCCCTTTGCCTATCAGCTTTAACTATCAAATGGAGTATGGCCCCATGCACGATACAGCCACATTCATCCCTGATCACAGAGCTACTAATCATCCCCGCACTGGACGGATTTGGGTGGTGCGTAGTTGGCAGATATAAGACCATGCACAGGACAGTGTAGAGACAACAAAATACTGATTTTAGCTATATGAATGCTGGCCATGTTGTCTAACAAATGAGATTCTGGAAAAAATGCTATGTACTTCTATGATTAAATGCAGCACTCTAATATGTACACACAAAGAGATGAAATAAGGTTGCAGGAACTTGCTTGGCTTTGCAACCTATCATAAGGGGGGTTTTTTTAAACCGAGCTTTTCTGTCTTGCATAATCGAGAATAGTCCTGAGGAGAAACACAGGGTTGTATACCAATATGCACATCTGATGGAGAGGAAAAACGAAGGAAGAAAAAGCAGGAAATTACAAAAAAGATTCAAGAACATGCACAACAGAAACAATACACGTTAAAGCTCTTGGTATTTACAACTTGAACTTTAACTTAAAAGAAAGCTGGAATAACGAGAAAACAGAGAGATTGAGGGACATGCTGAATTTAATTTAGAATGGCAAAATGCTGTAAAGATTTTAATTATCAAGTGTCCCTGATTATTACCTTCTCACTGCCTAGATAGTGTTTTAGGGAACCTTTTACCTGTGTGTGAGGAGTTTGTGTATGCACATACACATGTGCTTATATATGTGCTGTTCACTGCACTGTGCCTTTATTGATTTCTAGAAGAATCACTTCAAGCAAAAATAAGTATTTCCATCATTTTGCCTTACCTGCCTCTGTCAGTTTTTAACAAATCCACATTTTTCAATTATACTTGTCTGTCATTTGACATTTTTATCTGACAAGTAAATTAAGGTCATCAAGAAGTTGCAGGCTTGAAAGCCCCTTATAGTGATTTGGCTACTTGAAAAAAAAAATCCTAATATATCAGACTCAGGCACCTCTGCCAACACAGTAAAATGTAAACAAGAGAAACAGAATGATCACTTTTTAAGTATGTACAGTCTCAGCTAAAAATCATATGGCTTAGAGGTGAAAAGAACTAAGTCAGTCTGGAATTTCTCCCCTTCATGAATTTGACTCTGGTTCCTGATAGAAAATATGTTATTAAACTGATAGTTTGCATTCTGTTTTAGCTAAAACACCAAGAAATAGCAGCTCCATTCAGCAGAAATGATCCAGGACACATGACTTTCTTCATCTCGATAGCTGCAGAGTGTTTCTCTGGACCATGGAATCGGTCCCAACATTTGCACCTTTAATTCTCAAAAATAAAGGCCCTGGGTTTTCTCCTTGGCAATGAATGTCTGTTGAGGAAAACCACAGCTAATTCATCAGCCCGTGATTTGCTTTTTTCCCTGCTGAATTCACTANATCAGGAAGAAACATGCTGGGGAAAAGAAAGGGGAAAAAAAAAAAAAAAAAAAAAGAGGGCTGCAGTTTGTCCGCTCACCTCCATTGCAGAGAGAGGCAAGACAGACTCATCTAAAACCTCATCCTCCATTTACAACTTCAAGCTGTGCCTGGCTGGAATGACCTTTGCAACATTTAGCACAACCCCTGCTAGTCTGAAAATAGTATTCAGACTTTAATTTGGAGAGCCTGTTACTGTTTGCGTTGTTACTTGTATGGCATGATGTTTGTTATGTTGTATTTTTCCAACTAAACCTGACCCTGAGGAACATAACACAATGCAGAGCTGGAATCCGCTCCCATAATATCACTAGATACCATTTTGGAGATTAGTTATTCAGTGAGTATTTGCTACATCATTTATTGGAAGATGTAGGTATTTAACTTGTCTGTGGAGACCTTATGACCACAGATACTAAATGCCTTGTAATTTACTGCCGGTGCATATCTCTATTAAATTATATGGACAGAAACCTAATGGCAGAAATGTAACAAGTTGTTTTTGCTGAAAATTTGACATAAACTACTGTTGTTTTTATTTGCTTTACTACTATTACAAAGCCAGTTTACACTGCTAATTTCTGAACCACTCACAAACATTATTTTGGAGCCAAATGTTTTTCTCGGAAACAGCATTTTATGAGGCTTTGGGCAGCAATGTGTGCATTGTATTGGGCTACATCAACTGCAAAGTGAGAGAATGTAGCCTGCTGAGCTTTCTCTTTGCAGCAGCCTAGGTGATTTCCCTAAGCTTTAATCATCTGGTGCCTAAAAAAAAGCTGAAGATTTTGCTTATAGAACAGTTCGCAAGTTTAAAAAATCAAAGTTACTTTCCTGATAAATCTAAAATGTATTTTCGTTTCTACATTTACTACTGTCACAAGACAGGAGATAGAGAAAAAAACTGAGCCTAATACTTTTTCTGTTCATGTAGTACTTGGACAGTGAGGACCAATGGAACTTTAAGTTGGTACTTTGTCAATGTAAAGATTTAATGTTATACAGAATAAATTCATAAAAAGAGCAAGTGTCTAGAGACCCAATAATTTCAGGTGATCTTTTTAAACTTCTAAATGTCTTACAAAAAGCAGAGAGAAAAACATGAGGCATAAGAAAATCAATGTGGTTTTTTTCAACTTTAGTGTTGCCAATCACTGGAGCATGATATAGGTGAAACTGTATACATATTGTGACAATAAAAATAAACACCAGACATACAGAAGAGCATGTGAGGCTACACATTAAGTGTGGTTTAACTGCTTTGCTTCCTCCTCAAGACAGTTTAATCTCTTACATACACAGCACTGCTGCTGAGTTCACTGGGACAGTTGGATGGATAGAAGTTCTGAATTAGATGCAGGATTAAGCTAAATAAAGCTAAAGAAAAAATAAGTTCTAGTTTTGTGCCCAAAATCCTATCATATTCAAACTTAAGTAAATTGCAAGTGTTCTGATAACACCAGCTCCTCATTCTAAAAACCTGTAAACATCTTCTCCCCTTCATCATAGTTGGGACATGGATTACGGTTTTTCACTTCACAGGCGTATTCCCATCTGATGTCCTTGCTAAGCACCGAAGAAACTATTACAGAGTAATTGCAACATTTCACCAGTGAAATGTTACCACCCATTCGGCAAGAGCCGTGGGTGATGGAGCTTTAACCTCTTTTCATTGTGATTTTCTTTCAGCTTCTGATATGGCTGCGGAACAGGGACAGATTCTTGTAATTGCCACTGCTGCTGTTGGTGGATTCACTCTCCTGGTCATCCTCACTTTGTTCTTCCTCATCACCGGAAGGTAATTAACACTACAGTGTTCCTATTTACTCAGGGTCAGAGTCATTGAAAACTATGAATTTAAGAATAATAGTTAAGTCATTCACCACATTTTCAGTGCTAAAATAAGGGTTAGGCATAGAAGGGTGAATGTCCTCTTTGTTCAGCACTGCTCACACTCACAGTTCTATTGTGAGAGTTGTGTTTTGTAAAAACCCAGTTTGGAGAGCTAAGTAATTATGTGAAAACAGGAAATAACTTGGCTGTTTTTAAAATAAGTTTCTGGACTTCTTGCCTGCAGAGTGAGAATTTAAAAATACAATGTACCTGCACCATCAAGGCTCTGACATTAAAAGACAAAAAATCAAAAAACCACAGTGTTTCTGTGTCCATAACTGTCAATTGCAAAGCTTTGGAGAGTGTAAGGTTAGGATTTTTGATGTCTTGGGGTTGGCAATGTAGCTTGCTAAAGGCACTTGAGTGGACAATTTTTTATTACTTTTACTATATTAAATTTGTAGAGAAAATCATACTTCATTATTTATATATTTTATATGTAAATTCTGCATCTATTAAGATAAAATATAGGAATTGTGTAATGAAATTAAACTAAGGAAAACTTTACTGCAAAACACTAGAATGATTCTAATGCCTGTGATGTCACTGGTGAACAGAAAATAGCTTCCTTCAGGTCCTGTTTTATTGCTTTTTGGATTGGTTTTTTTTTTAATTGGATTGAAGATATCCCAATTAAATCTACATTACAGCAGTACTGCTGCACTGGCAGGGGAATTCACCAGTCTGGACAATGATTATTTTTTATAACTATCCTGATTCTTATACTTACAACTATTTTAGTACAGTGTGATTGTCCACCTTCCTTCAGTTGATGTGTTGATCAGGATCAAATAATGACATAATGCAAATTGGATGAGAAAGCATTTTGATTTGAGTGGCCAGACGCCATGCTCAATTACACACTGAAGGTTTTAAGGGGATTCACAAATTCTAATTGGACTTGCTAAAAAACGCACAAAGAGGTCGGAACATCAGTCCTTGCTGGAGCTCAGATTCCCACTGGCTTAGCTGCTTCCATGGTGCCTCGTTTCCTTTTTCACTGAGCCTCAAGGTGTTTCCTGAGTGATTTCAGGACTTCACCTGCTTCCACCAGGAAGCAAAGCAGAATTTAAAAGGATAAAGACGTTATGTCCCTGTCACCTCTGTGAGACATCAGTGGCACCGCAGTGCTGTCATGGATCAAGAAGGCCTAAAACCAGACCAATATTCTGTAGAGCAGAGGAGTTGAGCTCATAGCTTCTGCAGTAAGGTCTGCAGGGAAGGTTGTGGGGCCCCTGGCCCCTCTCTACCCTTTTCCCCTCTCCCTCCTTCAGACACATAAAACAGCCAGTGGAAGAGCCTCCATGTGAGGAAGATTCTCTGTGGAGTTTCCTTCTTACCTGGCTTGGGGACAGAAGCCAGAATCCAGAAGTTGGCATGGGATTCTGCACAATTCCTGTCCTGGTTGAGAGCCTGTGTTTACACTTAGAGGAAAGATGTTACACTGATTCCTCTGAATATGATAATGGTCATCACAAATGGGGATGATACCAATGGATGCTGCTGCACTTTCAGATTTGTAATTAAGTTTCTGTTTTGTTTGTATAGCATTACCTCTAATTTGAAAAGAAAGCGAAGGCCTATCAGTTTAGGCTAGAGGTTTTATTTGCAGTACCCCAGCAACCAAATATGGCACTACAGCAGGTACCATTATGTGAATTAATGTTCTATCTGCTAAATAATAAAAACAGTCAAGTCTAACATTCTGTTGAAGTTAATGGGAGCAGTTAACATTGGAACATATTGTGACCTTAGATAATCTTAGAAGCTAAGTAAATATTCCTATAATTACTACAAACACTGACAAACAGCAGGGTCTGTCTTCTTCAGAAGAGAAAGGAATTATTCAGACAAAGATAAACTTTCGGAGAAAATGGTTGTATGCAATCCTTACGTGGAATTCTGAAATATAACTCAAACACTTCCTTTAGAAAAAGCTCACTAAACTCAGGAATGAAAAAAAATATGGAAATGGGTTTCTTTCTGTGTTTATTCCTCCTGTTTGCTAATGTTAAGGATATCAGAGATTCTCTTAGCTTTCTAACATCTTACTCAATGGGACCATTTCAATTATGTAAGATATGAATTCATTTTGAAGTGCTGCTTAAATGCAGTGATAAGAGTGTATTCCACAGAAGACAGAGCACAAAAAATTTGAATAAATACTCAATTTACTCTAGGGCTGGAGGTAAATTTCTGCTTGAAAAATGGGATTGGTACCCTACAGATGTGCTCTGCTTCACTGTTTAGAATTAGCAATTTGATGAGCTGTCGAGTCACAGGGCTGCTGATGAGTCTATTCATAGTGGAGAGGCTGGGTTAAATGAGCACCTGCCTCTGCACTTTGCTGAGTGATTATCCACCAAGAGCAAGCAGGAAGCACGGCTGGCAATTGCAGATAGAAAAATGAAAGCGACAGAGCCTTCGAGGTGCAGGATATGCAGTGAGACAGGGGTCTGCACTATATTTCAGGAAATGCAATGTTAAAGCTCGGTGTGATTTAGCCTTATCATTACAGAAATTATTCCCCTCCGATTGTTCTGTAGCCAACACCAGCAGGGAATGGAGAGCTGGAAGATCCCTCTGCTGGTGATTACTCACTGGCTTTTGTAGTCAAACTTTGGGGCCACGTGCATACTTAAGAGGACTGGACAGGATTCAAGCCTTGTTTCTTTAACTGTTCCCTGGGGCAGACACTTTAAGTGTACGAGCTTGTGTTCAGTGTTCTTGGCAGTTGGCACCCTACACACCAGTTGTTCACATCCTGAAAATGGCACTGGCATGCTTAGTGGTCCCAGCAACTGGTGTACAATCTAAAGATTTCCACAGAATCTGAGAATCCACTGGTTGCTGTTTCCCTCCATATGGGTATGTAACCACGACAGCTTCAGAAGTTTCTGCCCTTCGGGTGTTCATCATCACCTCTGTAGCAATGAATGAATTTGTGAGTGTTCCTATGCTGTTTCAGTAGTTTAAATGAACCATTGAAATGAGATGGGTATGTTCACATATTTCTCATGTCTCTATTGCTAGTATTTTACTGGATATACTATCTACAGTTATAGTTTAGTTTAGTTTAGTTTATAAGGCTGGTAACAAACACACAGAGGCCAGTCATTTTTTCAAACTGGTCTTGGAACTGAATGTCTGTACACCAAAGCACATGTCCACACGCACTGCTGTTCTCACTGGGGTCAGTGCCGCAACAGCCCTTAGTCCTTAGCCTAGACCTTGCACCAAAAGATTTCCCCCTAAATCATGCTTCTTAGGCTGTTCAGTGAGTGAGAAAGAGCTTTAAGACCAAGAGAAAATATTTTGTTTTTTCTTGACTGAAACGGTTACACCTATCATGTAATCCTCTAAATCAGCATTAACAGTCCTGCAGGTGTGGCAGTTTTCTCCAACATACCCTTGCATTGTCAGGTAAGGTTGCTAGCTATTCATGAACATCCACAGAGTTTTGTGTTGTTTGCCAAGGATTTGCAATTGTATAGCAATCGTACAGGCATATGCTAACTCACAATATTTGCATAGTAGGCTACATGTTGCTTATCCTATATCATAGCTGCTATCTTAGAAGAAATAAGTCAGTGCCTGACTCAGACTGCACAGAGCTACTCAGAAAAAAATAAGGGATCCTGATGTGAAAAAATATTTTCTTTTTTCATGAAACGTGTAATCGTAGAAACTATTATGTTGTAGAAACTATTATGTTATGAAGAAAATGTGAGCTTTTTTAACCCACTGGATATGAGTTAATAGGATAAGGTTTAATTAGCACAAACCAGCGTATGCAAACAAGAATGCAGGGAAGCAATAATTTATTAAAGTATCAGGATTCTTTGGAGGAGTCAAACTTGGAAATAAAGTATTGCAGCAAACCTGTACTTAAGTAGTCATTTTCATACTAACCATTCAACCTTGATTTATTTTTATTTGTATCTAATCTGTTTCTAGTTCTTCTTGCATATTTCTCTCTTTAGATTCATAACTAAATATATATTCCAAATGCAAAGATTTTGGCTTTCATAAAAGTGCAGATAAAACTTAATGTACATTTATTTTATGCATGACAAGTATTTTAATTAAAACCTCACTTGTTTTTCTTAAAAGATGCCAGTGGTACATAAAGGCCAAAATGAAATCTGAAGAGAAAAGAAGGGCTCATTTGCAAAATGGAGATTGTAAGTAGTTCAACACTGTGTTATATCATGTTTTAAATCAAGAATGTTCATTGTTTTCTGTACAGCTTTTACCTGTGATGTTTTAATCTGGCCATTTGAATAGTTCCTTATTTTCTGCACGATCAAGGGTGGGGTTTTTTTGTATGCCCTCTTGAACAATTTCACTGAATTCACTCTAGTTAATAAGGTTTTTTGGTATTCTATTAATAATATTTATCAGTTTTTCACGTATATTTCTTTGATTTCTCAACTGGTCTGGACCATATTGAATTTCTACTTCAAAATTCCAGTCTTGATGACCATGTGCCTTATTTGTATCCAGTTCTCTTTGGCTTTCAGGGTCTACACTTCCAGCCACCCAAGAAATAAAAAGTCGAATCAGCTGCCTTCCCTCATGCTCCTGCTCACTGTGAAATAAAATCCTGGCAATCTCTCGTGGGCAGCATATTAGTTTATTTAGTTTAGTTTAACTACTTTAAATAATTAGCCTTGCTGGTTTATGTTAGAGTAGCTTTTTAAAGTTTTTATTTATTCAAAGGGTATTAAATTTTATTATTTTTTAGTCATTTTTTATAACAACCCTGGAAATATTATGATCAAGACAGAAGCTAAGTCACCAGAAGTAAAATCTTTTTTCAGGTGACACCACTATATCCAACCAAGTGGCTCTTTCTGTCAAGGAAAAGGGCACATTTCCACGTAAAGGATACTTCCTAGGAAGATTTGTTTGTCATTTGTTTACAAACATGTTCAGAAGAGAAAGAAGACAAAAACCTTTCTGCTGGAGAGTTTGATATATGCCTCTGAGACCGTGACTGAATTTGAGAAAAGCCTCACTCAGTGTCTTTCAGTCCAGGGTAAATGATGACCATATTTCATGTTGACACAGAGCTTCATCTCAGAAGCTTCTCATTCATTTGCAGTTATCTCGGCACCAGACTTGAGGGGACAAGTCTCTACTCATGTATGTGCTCCACAGAGCCAAGGATAAAGAGGAATTACTGTGATCTACCCAAGCAGCTAAGACTGTATTGCCAACAATACTCCCTCCTTTACACTGAGCACACAGTGCCTCCATAAGAAGTACCTCCTTCGTGCTAGCAGCAATCTTTATCTGACTGCTGACCCTATAGATTTGGTATCCAGCATCTCAACTCGAAACAATATTAGGGGCTGTGCAGTCTCTGCTGGGATCAGTATAGTGGTGACCTCTCCTTGACTAGCTGAAGCTGTTTAAAAAAAAGCTCTGCTGCAAAACCTGCACTGGTTAGCATCACCTGTTCCTCTTCCCAGATTTGTCATGTCCACGCTTTACATCCTGTACTTCTGCTGTGTGCAGAAGAAAACCATCTCCTGTTCATCCTTGCTGTCTCCCTTGGGAGCTTGGTGTGAGTCAGAGGAAGATTTCCAGAAATAAACTCTTTGAAGGGAGTTAGAAAGGGATCCGTGATCGTGCTGATAATATGACATCACAGGATGGCTGGTGTCCTCCCCATTTCTGTATGGTGTGTGTACTCTATCAGCAGTCGTCCAAATGGCTGTTGCACACTACTTAATGAAGTCCAGCCACATTCATGTATCCTGAACATGTGTTCTTCACCTAATGCGTTTAAGCACATCAGATAATGAGCTGCTTTAGAGTCAGCTACTAAGTGATAAGAGGAAGAAGGCTGAGAAGTACTTAATTCTTTTAGAAGAGATTCTCTGGACCCAGCTGCAGTACCCTCCTGATAAGTTGATGTATTATCTACATCAACTTCTGTTAATGAATTGAAAGTTTTCCAGAATTTAATCACCACCTGGCTGCAGCCTAAAAAAATTCCCATCCAGATAGTCCAAGAGAAACAACATAAGTTCTTGGACATGCCACACTTAAGAACACAAGATATATTAGCCGTGCCAGAAAATGATGGCTTGCTGGAGCCTGCCAAAGTGATCTGGCACCAACCCACTATTGCCATGGCCATCTCTAAGGAAGCAGACAGAAATTATCAAAGCCTTGTAAATGGATTTGGATATTTTTGTTCTCGTCTTGCACCTGGCTCTCTGGTTGTTCAAGCTGATCAGAAGAGAACAAAGCAGCACAGTCCTCCAGGACCCATCCTCAGAGAAAAGGATCTCAAAGGACCTGTTTGGCAAAAGGAATGTTCAGCCATCCACCCCTAAATGAAAGGAGTGAATCAGAAATCGCTGTTTTCAAAGTAAAGGACAGATTGCCTAAATTGCCCAAGGAGCGGCAAAGGAGAATATAAACTGCTTTGGCAGTCTTAAGGATCTGCTTTTCTCCATATCTTTGAGCCCTCACTTGGTGTCTCTGTAGACACCCTTTCAACTGACCAGCTCAGAGCTCATATTTTCTCTCTCAACTTGCTGCATCCAGATTTACCAGCTGTACTTGAAGCATTCCTTAAGGAAGTGAGCTAAGTGCAGAGACTTCAAGGAGCCTCTTCAGACTAAAATACTAAATAGTGTTTGGAAAGGAAATGCTTACAATAAAAAAAAACCACAAATGTATTTTATTTTACCTAAAATAGCATTTTCCTTAAAACTTAGCTAGGGCTGTTATTTTTTCCTAAGAAGAAGTTTCCAAAAAATTTATCGTGTTCTTAATTTTCCTGCCTGAAATGCCATACCTCAGGAGATACTTGTGTTCATCTGAGACAGAAACAAAACAGCATAAGAGTTTGACACTATCTTCTCAGTTGAATACCAAAGACTGAGTTTTCTGAAAGCTTTTGACTTTTTGTTCCTGTGGGACAGGCTAAACTTTGGGATCTGTGTAGCTAGCAAACGTGACAGTAACTAGAGGTATAAATAACATTCAGAGAACCTAATACCCATATTTCCTCCTTTCTTTACACTAACACTGTTTATCAGTTGTCATTACAAGCTGGAAGGATGCTTGATGTAACTGCACTGCAGCAATCCTGAAGAAGTATCCGTGCTTTCAGTCACCCAGAACATTTCAGCAGAGTCCAGCAGGACCTTGCTCATGGTTTGAATGCTTTTGCTAGTGTTGGGTGGGCAGAGGCTTATCCTCTGTCTATGAAGTTGTAAAACCCAGCTCTTTAATGTCTCAGAAGCCTCACTTAAAAAAGCCACTTGAAGGATAAGAGGAAACACTTAAGCCTGTGCCCAGTCAATCTTTGAAGGCCCTGGTGCTGCCAGCAAATGAGGACAACTCATGTGCATTCTACAGTTGGTTTCTGTGAAATCAGTAGCAAGTGTTAGTAATTTTGGGTCATTATCCTCTTCCATTGCGTTCTGGAACTTTAAATGTGGAAGATTTAATATATTATTTCCAATCCTTTCAATTGTCTAGTCAACAACAGCAAAAAAAGAAATAAAAAGAGAAAACCATATTGTTATGGTGCATTAATGTCAAAGAATGCTTGATTCCTAGTATTCTCTCTTTTTTGCAGTACGTTTCCCAGGAGTCAAAACATATATTGATCCAGACACGTATGAAGACCCGTCTCTTGCTGTCCATGAATTTGCAAAGGAGATAGATCCTTCAAGAATTCGTATTGAGAGAGTTATTGGGGCAGGTAAAAGTACACGCACTTTATAAAATGTCTAAACCTGGATAGGCTGCTTTTCTCAAGTCACCATGAGAATGCAAGTGGTCAAGTATAGTACAAAATGTGGGCATATTTCTCCGATAGCACCAGTTCATTCTCAAGTCTGGTGTACATGAGGTATTGTATTCGGCTAATATTCCACATATGGTTATATTCAAATAAGGAGTTCTTCAGAGGCAGATTCTCCAAAATGATAGGTTTATCCTCAACCTTTTTTAAGTCTTTATCGATTTTTGGGGTAGTTGGGTAGGGTCGTTTTTCGGTTGGTGGGTTTGGGGCTGGGGGGGGTGCTTTGTTCCAAATGTACTCAAAACACTGTGGCACTCAGCATTTGTCATAGTTAGTGTCACATATTCTCTGTCACTGAGGGAGAGATTAGATCAGAATCTCTTTCTGGGGGGAGATAAGATCAGAATATAGAAGAATGAGCAAAAAATATTCTCAAAGAGAAAATAGGAGGAGTACAGGGTGGGACAGAGGAAGCCCTGATGAGAAGGTGTAGACAGCATAAAAAGTGATGTGGAGCTGGGAAGCAGGATGAATGGGGAAAATAGCTGCAGGTTCTCCTCTTACATCCCTGTTTGTCTTTGTCCATGTGTGTGGTGGGGAAAGAGAGGAATTACATCTGAACAATTGGTTTAGACCCTGTTCTTGTCTACAGGGTGCTTACCTTCAGTTGAGAACATCTCACTGGGGACGTAGGCCATCTCACAGCTGTTAGAAAATAAGTTTCAGAAGCTTATTAATCCTGTATGTATATTGGCCTTTTTTTCTAAGGGGGATAACATGTCTCTTGTGTTTTCAGGGATCTTACCCTTTGCTAATGTGCTATGCTCATAGACATGTCTATTCTGTGCATTAAGTGTTACCCCCTTGTCTTAGCTTTTTGTTTAATTGCCAGGTTTTGCCTCTCAGAAAAGTGCTGTGCAAGTGTACCCATGCATTCGCTTTTGCAAAGCCTTTGTAGGGATAAAGGATCATGGTTGCTGTCTAGAGTTCACTAGAGGTCCTGGTGGCAGCTTAATGGTAACAGAAAACACACCTCTGTGGTTAACACAACAAAAGTGAAATACTTTAAAAGATCAGTGTCTTGTAAAACCATTTCTTGTAACTTGTGTTCTGACTCTCTAGGGCAGATAACATTTCATTATTGACAGGTACTGAGATTGTTTGGTCTCTGTTTTACCCACTACAACGTTTACTCACGACTTAGAGAGACACGGTCCTACAAAGTTACCTAACTAGTGGATCTCAATGCACGGCTTGTGACCAACATGTCATTCAGAAGGCCCACCAACATTTCTCACAGTTATGGTGCATTACATCCTCTGTGTTATTACCCGCACTGTGCCAATGGCTGGGGAGCATTAATCATTTCTCAGCCCCACCAGAAAGGGAAGGTGGGAGAGGTAAGAGTCTGTGTCAGAAATTTTGATGAACATAGGAACACAATCCTGAGCTCTAATTCCAGCTCTGAAATTTCATTTCCTCCTGTGAAAGACATTAATGCTATGCCTGTCTTCAGTTTACACAATATGAATATTTCTCTGTGTCTTTAAGATATTAAGAGTGACTGAATTTTGTAAATCGCTGTCTTAAAGGTACTTATAATATTAACTACACAGATGTTTTGAATTCGCCTCACTGCAATTTTATTTCAGTAGCAATAATTAGTATGTTCCATACTCCAATGCCCATCTTTGAGCTATTCATTCTGAGCTTTCTTTACCAATACTGTTTTATTACTTACTAAGTAAATGCCAACATACAAATGCTTTTTTTTTACCTTATTTACTTTGTCTAACTTTAATGCCATCAAGAAAAAAATAAAATGCACAATACCACAGACTGCAAAAATCAGAGTTACATCTTGTGGAAGGGGATCAGTGAAAAAAAAAAAATTTAATTTTCTTGTAGTGAGCCCTCCAAAGAACTCATGCTAGCAGGTATTGTCAGGAAAATTACTATCACAAGACATAATGCACTGTGATCCTTCTTTTTTATCTCTGTTTCATATATCTTAGTCACTCAAGAAAGGAGAGGTATTTTTCAGTTGAGATCCCTTATTTAGTGATATGTTACTACACTGATAGCAATGGCTATCCAGTGTTGCTAAAAAGTGTTTTATGCACTAGAAAATGTCATGCAAATAATTAACAGAAATAAAACCTGGTCTGTTAACAAACAGGGGAGAGGAAACTATCGACCTCAAAGTAAGAGAGAAAATTGTGTTTCACGCTGCAGTCCATACTGGTAGAGCACTTTAGAGTTTACCTAATTGGTTAAGCTAGATAATATATAGCTGGCACTGTGCAACATTGGAATTATGAGCTTGAGAGAGCCCCCAGAGGGCTGACTTCTGCAGAAAGCATTCTATTTGATTTCTTTTAT
This sequence comes from Himantopus leucocephalus, assembly GCA_003993805.1. NCBI lineage: Eukaryota > Metazoa > Chordata > Aves > Charadriiformes > Recurvirostridae > Himantopus > Himantopus leucocephalus. Next base: position 112,250,314 of record RSEF01000001.1, on the reverse strand, counting down.
TTTTTCCTTTTCTTCAGACATACTATAGATATTGATGTCTTAGATTATAAAGCATATTGAACTACGTTAAGTGCTGGTATAAGTGCTGATTTCAAAGGAGTTGAATACGACAGACAAGGACTGAGCTTATTGATTTTAGTTCAGATGAAAATTGTGTCCTTATTCTCAACTTAATTCATTTATGAAAATGCTTTACTCAGCTTCTCTCTCCCTTTTCTTGTATGCAAGGGAGTGAATTTTGGCCTGCTTTGACATATTTTATTTTTATATTTTTTATCTTCTAAAATTACTTGGGTAATCTGCCATCTTCAAAGGTATTTGCCTAGCAGGACTTGCAAACTTGTTGCAATGAGATTTAAACCCATTTCCATACAGGGAAGATCCAGGTTAAATACCATGCCTGAGTCATGGGTAGCACAAATTCTCACAGAGTTCTTTGATAGCTGCTAGGGGACATAACATATCATTATAATTCACAGCAGTCCTAAAGCTTTCTTTATGCCTTGTCTCTAATTCTGTATTAAACTTTGCAAATGGGTATAAAATGGATTTCTTATCATAGGAGAATTACTTTTAAAACATGTTTATAATTTTCACCTAAGTGAAATAAAAAATTAAAATCTTTTACAAAATGAAGCATTAAAATGTTTTTAGAAGTGAATTAATAAATGCATTTCTTAAATTTGTTTTGCTTGAACATTTTATTTTAAGCAATGATTGTCATTTTTAATTTCTGTAACTTAAATTTTTTGAAACAAAAATTATTTCCATTCAAGAACTAAGTTTTCATTTTGAAAATGTCAAAGTGGAATATTGCAAATATTTGAGAGCATTTCTGGTCAAGAAATTTTTGAAACTGATCTTTTCCTGAAAGCAGTTTCAGATTGCTTTTTCAATTGGAAAAGTCGCATCCAAAAACTCTTACGATTTACTAGTTGCAGTACAGATGGCTTTGACACTCAAGGCAAGCATTTTTTCTAGCTTCTTTTTTCAGCTTGCCCAAGTCTGTATCCAAGTTATCTTTTGAAGTATTTAGTAATTATAATCTTGGATGATGTGAGTTGGAAATGCACATTATATTATTTGCTGCTGAGTAATCTATTGCAACTATTTGAGGATGATACCATCAAATCAGAAGTAGTATTTTCAACTAAAGCTACTGATTATCTCATTTCTGATTACAGCATCGTTAAAATCTCCTAACTGCTCTACTTACCTCAGATATACATACACTACAGACTTGAAAAACAAAGACTTTGTATTTATTATTTTTCTCCTATGTTTCAGTCTCTGCTTAGAAGTGAAAAATCTAAGAGTCCCTGAGTGTATTTACCTACTTACCCTTGGTTGTACAGGTACATCTGAATGCTGCACATGACGCTGGGATTTCTCTGCAATCATTTATTAACCATATTATACAGACAATTTGGTCTGTTCCTTTTGCACCAAGTACTAGTAACAAAAGGGTAGTACTATGCAATGTAAAAAAAGAGCAAGTATCTAAAATAGTTGCTTACACACCGACTGCTCCACATAATGACGTTTGCCCATTGGATATTGAGAAGGTGGCAACAAATGGTCAAATTGAAAAAGTAGCAAGTTCTTCAGGCATTAACAGCAGATTGGAAAATAGCCTTTAGTAGTTACAAAGCTCAAGATGACACTTGGCCTGCAACAGTCAAAGATGTCATAGCCAGAATGAAAAGACAACATCTATATTCAGTTGTAGATTTAATAAACATTCCTTTTGCAAGTTCATATCATTAGGCAGATAATAATAACAAATGCAAAGCAGTAACAAGAAAGGATGCTGAGCTCACAAGATTACTTGGAGAAAAAATTAATTAGTGCAATCTCTTGTCAAAATCCTTTTTCAAGTCCTTCTAGTGGACATTTACTGAATTCAGCCACTATATCCTATGGAGGCAGTTTATTGAAACTTTGATCTCAGCTCTCCCAGTCTTCCCCTCTGGCATGCTTTTTGTGTTCCAGTACATCTGCAAACCCTCTGAATGACTATCCTTCCTTCTGGTGCTTTGGTGAAAATACAAACTTTGCAAAGTCCTTTCTAAATTATTCATCCTTTACTTACTCCATGTGTAGATGCAAGAGATCTGCGTTAAAGTAACAGTATCTGCCTACAAGAGATCTGCATTAAAGTAATGATATCTGCACATAAATCCAGATTCAAGATGGATATATAGTCAGGTTACTTCCCCTGAGTGGATTCCCATCATCTCCTACCTTACATCTGCTTCATCTGAGAAAAAAAATACTGTTTTGTAGACCTTTTGATTGAACGAAAGATTATCCAGATTAATAGCTGTTAATGGTCTCTTTTGTTAGTCTTCAAATAACTTCTGCTGATATCTTGGTTCAAACTGGAGGGTAAAAGCAGTAGGGGAAACAGTTCACAATCAAAATGGAAATTGCAGTTTAATCAAATATTCATAATAGCAAGCAGATTACAATACCAAAGGCAAAACAAAACCTATTTATAAGTGCTTAGCTTATGTTTCTCATGGTAACATCAACCAAATAAAAAGGTATTAATGAAGTTCACATTCTAGTAACAGTTACTGTTTAAATGGTGAAATTGATTAGTCCATTCCCTTTTATTTTATCCACTACTTATGACAAAGTTTTACTATTGTTTAATTTGATATTGTGTATTCTTGTATTCAAAACTCTTGGCTGAGGTTTTTTTATCTCTAGTATTAAATATTCCATGATATCTCCCATCATTTGTTCATTACAAAGACTACTGGGTGCCTTTTTGCCAGTTCCCACAGCTTGCCATCTATTAATTGCTGTAGATTTTCTTCAGATGGTCCCTTTCAGCCACTCTTCAGACTGAGCTTGCTACACCTACTGACATGTTATCGTATTGTTTGACTTTGTCCTGTCCCTGACACTTTTTTCCACCCCATCACTTCTTGCTCTTTGGTTTAAGCCTTCAGCACCTCTTCATGGAAGGAATTCCCAGAGATACTTTGTCAAGTCTGTCTTAAAAGTTGCAATTATCCTCTTATTTTCTTTGTTAAAATGTTGAAACTCAAGGAAGAGGCCAACTCCATTTTTTCACAGAGAGTACAGTATATTCTTTTTATAATCTAAATCTTCTGCCAGTTCTCCCGCAGGTCTAATGACTAAATCTGGGGAAAATGAGGTGAGCTGTATTTGCTGCTGTGACCTTTCAGATCTATCAACAGCAACTGTTTGTGTTGCAAGACATTTGTTTTGATCCCATGTAGTAATACCAGACTGCATATCAGAATTTTAAGTGACTGACTATTCCTGTTTCTTTTTAAATAACACATATGCTATGACTGAATGACAAAAGGGATGTGTGGTTTGCACAGGGTAAGTTTCTAGCCTGCACAATTAGTTGCTTTTTGTATAACACACAGTAAGATGTGTGGGGTTTATATCATTAGATCAGGGATTATTTACACTTTATTAAAACTGAACAGACAATGAACTCTGTATTTTTCTCCAGTTATCACCAGCTTTTTCCCTGGAGCAAGGAAAGATGTCAACTTCATTGACATCTGGCTCTTAGCTTCTACTTATTACACATGCAGTCATGAACCTTTACTGCTGCAGGGTCAACATTTGTCTTGTTTATCTTCAAACTTGAGCAATGAGACTTAGATTCTTAGATTTTAAAAAACCCTTTTGTTGAATACATTCCCCTTTGACTTTAATAACATTCAAAATTCTTTATCTGAACAAAAGCGTAGAAAAAGCACTCTAGCATGAAATACTGTCAAATTCTTTCTCAGTGTAAATAGTTCAATGCTTTAAATTATATCATTGATCTCCATCTAGTCTAAACCAGAACTAGAAGTTATTACACATACCTTAGGTTTCTAAATGGAGTAACTGTCTGTTCTGGGAGCTGATGATCACTTACTGTCTGTTTGACATCACATCACCAAAATTTGCTGTTAGTCTTTATGTTCACCAGTTTATCAATCCCAATATCCAAGGGGAGTGAAATTTCCTTCTACCTGGTACAAATCATGCAGCCAAAAAATGGAAAAGAAACAGGTCGGGGAGAAGACACAATGTTCCTTCCCCTGCTTTGGATGTTGTACAGATAATAAATCTTGGGATTGTAAGTCCTTCACTTGCCTCTTTCAGTTTAATTCATTTCAAAACACTTGATGAACAGCCCTTTACAGTCCCTGAGGTATGAATGCCATTATTTCTGAAATTCTGAAGTTGTAGTGCTCTTGTATAATCTTATAATAGCAAAATGATTTATTCTATACCCTATGCTTTCCAAATTATTCTCAAAAATGAGATTTTGCAGTTCTGCAGATTTATTGATCATGAAATCTCTTTAAAAATCTGGATATTAAGGCTCTAGTATTTTTGCTTTTCACTGTTTCACCAAGAGAGAGAAATTGGAAATTTTCCTAATTTTAGGCATTTAAGTTTGAAGAGCCAGTAAGATGCAGTAAGGTCATGGCTTTAGAGATGTGTTCTAGCACTGCTGGATGTATCACAGAATAGAAAATTGATATACCATGTGTCCTTCAAACCATTCAGATTTCATGACTTTGTTTTAGGTAGGACTTTAGAAGTCCAAATTAGCTACTACTTTTTCAGTGGCAGTAGTTAGGCAAAAAAACTTTCAAGGAGAGCCTTCTAAGAGCTAAAGGGACAAAATCATATAGGAAAATCCCTACCCAACTTCGCCTTTTGTCAAAAGATTCCCAGAGCGTTAGTCTGATGACATATATTTTTGCGCATACACACACATCTTCAGGGAAGCACATGCTTTGATTTATTTTTAAAAATTAGGTAGAAATAAAACAAATGTGGGTTTTTTTTTTTCGTGGAAAGACAACCTAGGACTCTTGGCTTTTGTTAGCTGTTTAAGAAGCTGCTAATTTATTCAGAGGTTATGTTCAGCATCTGTACTCTTGCACTTGATGAAGTCTCTGTTTTGAAGTGAATGACAAGCAATTAAATTGTTTTTTTAATCCCTCCACTCTTCCTGGATCTTATTTGCTAATAAAACTTTGTTTTATTTTAGTGGAAGCGACAGAACCTAATAAAATAAAAGCTGTATGACAATATCCATTCTAATCCTATAACATCAGGGAGTTACAATTTTCTGAAGTGAAACTTCTGTCTTTAAAGCCTCTATCTTCAAAATTCGCTTCATATCTGAAGACGCAACGTTACAGATAGAGCTCTCTTGTTTTCTTTTGTTCTGTCCTTAAAGTTTAAGGAAAACTAATTCAAACAGCACTCAATGGAGGGGGTAACAAATTATTTCTTCCAGTTAAATATGTATCTGTTTATGACTCGGTTTTTGTTTTTCAGCAGTTCTAAATCCAAAGTGACTGGGGTAGAGAATGTAGTTCTGCTGTGGAAGTACCTGCACTGAGAAGTGCTTTGAAATATTTTTTTAACATTGTTTTTCATTCACCCGTTGAAAACTGACCTGCAGGCATCCAGAGTATGTTTGTTTGGTAGGGGCTTTAAATAACTTCTGAGTGGCTTCAAGATGAAAGGAAAGATGTGATTTCCATACAAACTTAATTAGCAAATGTGTAAAGGAATGCGAGGAGACATGCATTCTTCAAAGGCCCTTAAGTACACAGGAAAACATCAGGTGAAGTAAGCTTTGAGATTCCTCTCGTTATGCAGCTCAGTCCTGATTTGCTGAAACTGTTGGCCTTTGGCTGTCTGAACAGTGAAATACATAATTAATTTCAAGTAGGTATGTAAGTCCTGCAAGGTAAGTAGGTATGTGCAAGTGCTTTTCTGAGGTGTAATAGCATTAAGTACATTTTAAATGCTTTCTACAATTGGAGGATAGTCCGGTATTCTGATATTCTCACAGCATTTCTTTTGGTATAGGTCTTAGTGCATGACACCCTATAGGTAGGTATTGTTATAAATAGATATTTTAGATAGATATTTTGTCATCATTAGAATTAAAATCTAAGTGTCATTACGTTCCTTCCTCATAGCATGCTCAGTTGTATCACAAACATATTGATATCAAAGTTCAGTCTCAAAGGGTCAGTAAAGCAAGATGAACCACACTGGATGGCAGATGGTTTGGCTGTTTAAGTGAAAGTTCAAGTCCCCATGATCTCGTGGTGTGGTGCAAAGGAAAGGTGATTATTTGTTGTGAAGTAATGCTGAATATTTTGCTTTTCTGGGATGTGATGAAACTTGAAAACTGTGTGAGTTTCTTGAATATTTTTGCGTTTGTGTTTCACTGACAACTAGAAATAACTGAACTATTAAAAAAGACAGCTTTTAAGACAGCTATTGAAGATTATTTTGAAAGATAAGGTGTTTAAGTTCAGCAATACAAACTGTACTGTAGTTCTTCAGGCACTGTGGATTATCTAACAAGTAATTTATCTATTTAAGGTGAGTTTGGAGAAGTATGCAGTGGACGTCTGAAGACACCAGGAAAAAGAGAGATACCTGTTGCAATTAAAACTCTAAAGGGCGGCTATGTGGACAGGCAGAGAAGAGATTTCCTGAGAGAGGCTAGTATCATGGGACAATTTGATCACCCAAATATAATTCGCCTTGAAGGAGTTGTTACAAAAAGTAAGTTACTATTAATAGCTTTTTGTTGTTTTCCCCATTTTGTGTCATTTAGTATCAAAATTAAGCATTACTTCCACATTCAATATGGATTGCAATTCTCAGAAATTACCCAAATCATAAAGTGCAGCAGGAACTGCAGAGTTTAGGACCATAAAAGGAAATTCATAGCCTATCTGTTTTCAATTAGAAATTATTTTTTTTTCCTTTTGAATAAAAATCCTTCTTATTCAAATAAAGTCTTTACAGGATCTTATGAAATAGCACTGTAGAGTTTGCTTATAGGCAAGTGGAATACAGTAGAGAAAACAATAAATGTAACTGAGTTGACAATGAAGTCAAATCACTGTGTCAGGCAGCAGCCATAGTCTTCTTTTCCTGCAAGCACCCACTCTTTATTTGGTTCTGTTTTACTGGTTTTGGTACCAGAAGAGATCCATTTCCCATTTTAAAGAAATAAAATATAAACTCTTTCAAACTTACTGTACACTTGCAAAAGATTCACTAAAATTCCAGAATAATCTATGAAATGTCTTACTCTTTATACTTATTGCAGCTGCCAAGAAATAACCCTTGACTCTGAAATCTAGCGGGGTTACGGGCTTTTCTGAAATGCTAAAATATCTAGTTATCATTTAAATATTAAGTAAAAGTCTTATTAACATGCATGTAATTTCTTTAATGCCAACTTTTTGCAGTAATGAATTAAAAAACTCATAAGGTATACTCTTCTCAAAATTAACGTTGCCTCAACTAAGCCATGTTGTTTGCTGATTTGCAGTACTTCCATCTTTCTTTTAAAGATCAAGTGTTGTGTGTATAAAACCATGATGTCATCTTTCTGTCACAGTAAATACAATAAATATGTTATGAATATTTCCTGGTTTCAACTTGTTACAATATCAAAAGCTATGTTTGGAAAACACAACGTACTAGAACAACGAGGAAATTATATCTCCTGAAGCCATGTCATTGGAATGGAATTTCAATAGGTGTACAGGATGACCTTGTTCAAATCTGTCTCTCTGTGGTTCTAAATTAAGACAAAAAAGATCTTTTTTTTTTCTAAACACAGTATTGCAAGGGTAAATTCATTATTATTTAGGAATGTTTGGTTACTAGACTAATGGAATGCATTATGTTGCAAACTTCTGGAAAGATATGGCTTAGTCTCTTCCATTGCTCTCCCATCAGTAACTGTTCTGTTGACAACAAACAAGAACATAAGTTAATACTGGCTGAGCAGCATTGGAGATCTTTGTCAAGAGATGTAAATAGGTAGGAACTTAATTGAATTTAGCGTCTAACTTCATAATGAGCAGTATAGCAGCAATTAAATTCCACCAGTCTTCACCAACATGGGCAGTTTATGAACCAGTATCACAGGTATGATGCGGATCCGTGTGGTGGATCTAGTAGTGTATGTCTCATTTCTGAAAAAGGCTAATGGCTGTGATTTATGAACATTGTTTAAATCCAATTAGATGGTGCATGTATAGCACAGCATAATGTACTTGGCAATGGCATGATTGTTTAATTTTTGCGACATTTATAAATTTTCTTTCTGTAATGTCTCATCATCAGTCTAGAGAGAAATGAAGATTGCATTAAGAAAACAGAAACAAACAGATAAATCAGTGCTCCAACATTAGAGTATTTGTTCCGGTTCTACAGGAAAAGTGATTATAGACAACCTTAAGTCAAGAAGTCACCATTAGCAGTTCTGCTTTTCTCTAAGGAGTCAACAAACCTTATTATTGTTTTTGGAATGTTTGCTTAGAGGTAACATAAAAACAGTAGTTGTTACTGTTATAGTCACACTGTCCTATAAAAATATGCATCTCTCTCAGATAGAAAATGAGTAGGGAATGTTTGAAAGAAAATATTTTTGGGTCAGGCAGGTTTAAAAAAGAATAAAACAATTATACGGCAATAATTATAGATTGAAAAAAATACTTGAGTTATCAACAAATTTCACCCTAAGGCATGGAAAGTGCAAGTTATATAAACTGTAAAGGACAAAGTTGTGCAGTATTGCTCTGCTGCAGGGAAGAAGCTGGGAGGCAGGCTGAGCAGCGGACGCACTCTGCTATGCTTCTCTTCTGGCAGTTTATCTTTAGGATGTTGCCTTGCAACATCCCTGGAGGTGTTCAAGGCTAGGTCGGATGGGGCTTTGAGCAACCTGGTCTAGTGGGAGGTGTTCCTGCCCATGGCAGGGCGGTTGGAACTCGATGATCTTTAAAGTCCCTCCCAACCTAAACCATTCTATGATTCTATGATTTAAACTACCCCATCTGTGGTATTTAGAAAATAACCTGGCTTCAGCTGGGAGCAGAACAGTTACCCTGCATTTCACTAAATCCTAAATCTAGGATTGTACAAGCCAACACGGGACAGAAATTTCCTATAACTAAAAGGTATGCTGTAAAGGTGAGACAGAACCTTGTCCTAGCCAAATTATTTATGTAATGATAGCATGATTAAAAGGTGTTTTGTGCTAAAACTTAGATTAATAACAGCAGAAACTATTTATCTGATGTGCATTACAGTTCCACTAACCTATAAAGGCACATCGGATGCAGTAAATTTGATTAATAGATGTGTAATGCTGTTCTTAGCACATGCTTTCCTCTTTGTAACCATTAGTCATTAACTTCTAGCAGCTGCTGATATATATTGCATCAGTTTGTAAGCAGTACCTTCCATTACAGTGTCATTGACTATTGAACAAAAAAGAAAAAGGATTTGATTGTAATAAGCAGAAGTGCTCTACCAAGTCAATAGCTATTGACTCGGGCAATAACAAATTTGTCTGTTCATTACAAATGAGAGCTTTTATCTGGTGCTACCAGCTAAGCAGATGTTAACTTTTAAATGATACTGTTTTCAAAATTGCTATGGAGTATGTACTGTACAGGATGAAAAAATGCTAAACTAAGCCTGCTCAGAAGTAGGTCTGAAACGGAGTTTTAATCCCCTTTTCTGCTTGCTTCATTTCTCATTTGTCCTAACTGCGATCCCTAATCACAGAGAGCAGTAGGCAGAACAGTTGCTGTAGCACAAGCTTTCTGTTAGCAGAGAGTTCATTTCAAGGGCAATTTGCTGGGCCAAGGCAAACACACCATAGCACAGAATCTGGATCCAATAGTTTGCTTATATTGCTAATCAGAAGTCACAAGGGAAACTTTATTCTTGTTTGGTTTGTTTTAGCAACACCATTCCTTGCATGGTCTGCCACAAAAGGCTGCTTATTGCCTTGCAAATTGATGAGAGATGCTTAGGCACTTTATAAAAACATCCATGTTTCCCTTTCACGTCATATTAGCACTGTGATAATTTCGGGAGCTCTTCTTGGGTGTGTCAGGGCATGCTCAGCCAAGTTGCGTGTCATTGTCCAAACTGCTGCTGCTACTTCATAAACAGGTATAAGAAAAATAAAACTTCTTTCTCCAGCGCAAACACATGTAACCAGCATTGAGATCTGGGCTATATGGAAGTAAGCTGTGTCTTCCACTTCTACATCATGTTGAAGTCTGTGTTGCAGACTTTCCATTAAAAGTCAGTAAAGTAAGCTAAACCTAGGCTTACAGCAAACATCTGCCAACGGCACTATATCTACAAGACACATGAAAAAATGGTCTCTGACTATTGTAACTGTACTGGAGGAAATCATTGGTGTTACACTAGCAAAACTAGAATCTATACTTAGTTTAGCTTGATCATATTTTACACAATAGTTTAAAGCATGGCCTTGTCGGTACTGTGTAATATTGTGTCGACACAAAATATCAATGCATGCAAGTGCTTTATTGTAGTCATAATCTTAGTTTGTTCCTCTCCCCTCCAGACTTTACCCCAAATAACTTTCAATTGTTAAAATTAATTTCTAAGGATTTGCTTCCATTTCTGAACTTTGACTTTTGGAGGATTTGCACCTGTCACATTTACAAGAGGAATCTTTTTAAGACATTCATTTTCTTTAACAACATTCTGTATATTCTTATTCTCCAGAAGAATTTTCAAATTAATCCCCTCACAAAGGAGGATGAGTGAAGACAGCACCTAGATTTTTTGGTTCTGTGTAAACTCACATCCCCATAACATCAAGTCTGGGATTGGAATGACACCTTCAACTCCCCTGTTGTCTCCCCACTGTTTTGCTTTAGTGACTTTTGAATTGTGAATGCTGTTGCAGTTCTGAAACCTTTAGCCACTCATCTGGCAGATTAAATTCAAAGCTTTAGTCATTGAGTTTCTTTTTAAATTATTGTATATAACCTGCTCAGTGCAAGAAGAGTCCTGAGGTCAGTGTACCTCGACTTGTCCATGAGGAAGGCAAAGCAGCATCACGATCCTCTTTCACAACAATTAGCAGTATGTAGCACTTCATATCTGACCCGTTTCTCATTTATCAAAAATGCAGGAGATAACAATGAAATTTTTTTTTTTTCAGTCAAGACACTGTGTTCTAGGCCTCTGAGCCCTTAGTGTAATGAATCTAATGTTGCTCTTTTCTCAAACCTGTTAATAGGTTGTGACTTTTAAATGGAGTTCGGAATTCATTTTGGAAGGTGACATATTTTGCAGTACATGTGGTTTTTATATACAGCATTGTATACTTGGCTGTTATGCAAAAAGATTGAGAAAATTTTGTGGCAGTGTTTGTAACATTCTTACCTTGGTCATGGATGGTGAAATTGTACTCCCAAGGAATGTGACTGTGCAAAGTTTAAATTGACCTTTTAAGAGTTAAGTTGTGACTATTTGAAGTAGGCTACACCATGATAGCTTACAAAATATGATTATGACAATATTCTGAAAAAAGGTGGCCTACGTTACAGCATTTATCGCTGATTTCTGAAAAGTAAAACCTTTTAGGACCTGTAGAAACCATATGATGTTAATAAATTCCATGTTAGCGTTATGGTATTTTTTATAACCTAGGGTGTAACCGATTTCAAATCTTGATATTTAGTTCTGTCAGTAATCTCAATACATCACTGAAGACATCACTGGCTTCTCCAGGCACAGATGTACTTGTTGGAGGCCAAAATGGCTTCACACCCACCCCTCGACCCCACCGCTTGCCACATAAGGCACTTACACCTGCCTTATGCAACACAGATACACAGCAGGGTATGAAGATATTATTCATCCCTGAATATCTTCCGTTCTGCTTATAGACAGTCCACTGGACCACAGAGTGGTGGTGGGACTATATGTGTGTCATATTAGCCAGTGCATTTTACATGGCATTGGGCATAAAGCTGAATTTGTCTGATGAAGCATATTGTAGCTGTGCACATAATGATACAAAAAACAGCAGAATTTCAGTTGTGTTATAAATTGTTCAGTAAGTGGAGCTGTAAATTTAAATTTGGCTCACTGCCTTTGTTTTCCTTTGTATCCTGTTTCATAGATAAATATCACAACATTCGTTGTGTTGTGAATTCAGTGTTGCTGTGGCCAGCAAAGTAACGCAAAAACCACAACCACCACCTGCACTGTTAGCCCAATTTACTAGATCAATTTATTAAAATATTATCCAAAATAAAGAGTTTAAAGTTAGAGCTGTGGACATGACTGCTCTATCACAGACAAAACTAAGTATCTATAGCTTTCTTGCAAAATAGGTTACCCATCATGAACTGGTATTCGAAGGACATAATTAATGTTGATAGTACTGAGTTATTTTTACACATGCACGCATGCATGCGGATATTTCAGATAATGCATACAAACTACCATGCATTCCATTTGTTGAAGGTTGCTGGCAAAAATTAAGAATACACAACACTTGATCCTCCTGAATGACACGTACTTAAAAGAAATTAGCTTTTAAACCTCTGGGAAAATTTTTTCTTTCATTCATTACATTCTGAGAATTTTTTTGGCAAAAATCAAAAGGCCATTATGTTTTCCTGCAGTTCAAATCAGTCACATTTCTGTGTTCATTTCTGTTTTACAGCTAGCAAGTTATACATCATAACTGTCAATTTTGCTGCAATAACTTCCACAGGACAATAAGCAATGAAGGAAAAACATATTGTCAAACAGCTAACATCTTGTTAGCAGCAGCTTAATCTGACCATGATACAGTATCTAACATAACTAAACTTCTATAATTCTACTTTTATAGATCACGTCCGAGAAACAAGATTTCACTTTCTTCAGGATCCTTTGCCTTCAGGTGTCTATATTCAGACATGTAGGGCCTGACTTTCAGAGATATTTAGAGGCTTCGATATGAGATGTGGTTCTAGTAGAAAAATAGGTGACAAAAGTCATTCCTGCCAACCACCATAAAAGAGAGAAAGTCCTGTAGATAAGAAATGGCCAGATTTTTTTTTCTTTTTAAGGAAGGGCATGGTCATAAATTTGCATAATTAGCATCATTATGAACTGCAAGTGATTGCATTTCTATGTGTCTTCTGAATAAAGTATGCAATTGCTTTCTCTGCCGTAAAAATAGAGAACAGTATGGTACAATAAGTTAAAGGGCAAGATAGTTATAGTGTGTAAGTGATATTTGAAGGGCTCGGGCTTTTTTTAAAAAACTGTAACCAGAAGATTTAATGAATAACAGGTGGAGACAAGGTTGCGCTGTGCTGACAGGTTTGCTGCAACAACATGGCTGATCTGTTGCCTCTGTAGGAAAACCATATAAGCAATGAGGAGAACAATTATAAATGATAATTGCAATTGCAATTGACAGTTAAAGGAGGGAGGGGGTTAAAGGGTGTATACAAAGCAATCAATAATCCTGATTCACAAGCTGTTTTTGGTTGATTTATTTTGATAACTGTACATTCATTTGTTATTCTTTATAGAGGCAATAACACACTAGTAAATACACGTGATTGACTATTGGTAAAGTCCTGTTGCAACTTTGTTGTTGCTAAATATTTACTGAGAAGTGAGGTGCTCTCACTGAAATTAATACCAGGACATGCTGAGTTTGAGAATAATTGATAATGATAGCTAAGTGAGGTTCTGCTGTATTCTAGAGCCTAGCAAAGTCAGATTGTATCAGAAGCATTATTCGGTAAGCTTCAACCTAATTGTTAAATATTACAGTATGCTCCAAATTGAAGCAGGGTTGTGTCCTTTTAAAAAGCAAATTAAATAAACTTTGTCCTATTTTTCAACATTAAATCATTCTCTTGTAATTCACAAAATATACAGCATTGGTCTGTGAAGGACACTGAGAGGTCATCTTGTCCATCTTCTTGCCTCAAGGCAGAACTAATTATATTTAAACTAGTCCGAATAGATGGTTGCCTATCCTATTCTCAGAAACCTCTCCTGGTGAAAATTCTACAGTCTCCCTGCGCAATCTGTTGAGTGTTTAACTATCCTCATACTTAACCTTCCTAGTGTTAAATTGAACTATTTTTTTTACTGCACCTTAAGGCCATTAACTCTTTTCCTGTCTGTGGTGGAACAGTTTGTGCCTTTCCTCTTTGCAGCAATATTTTACATTTGTAGACCATTATAATGTCTTTACTGTCTTCGGTAAATCACCCAGGTTCTGTCAAGTCTTCCTTCATGGTATATGTTTGCTAGACCTTTGGTCATTCTTAATGTTTTCCTTTGGACTCTTTCCAGTCAATTCATACCTTTTTTAAAGTTTGGCTTTCAAGAGTGGATACAGTGGATGCTGAGCCTTACCTTCCACTAGCAAGCAGGAAATAATTATTTTAAATGTAAACTGTGTTGCTCATCTTTAAATGTGTGTGGTTTTCAATAGCAACCATTGTTGGGTTTTATTTTGATTTAATATTACCTATAGATCCTCCTCTGTGAAACAGCTGGCTGTCCAGTCTTTCCTCCAGGACGTATTTGTGTGGTTGTTTACTGCCACCTCCACTGACCTGCCTTGTCTTCCAGAATTTTGTTCTGTTTTCTCACACCTTTCCCTAGCATGCCAAGTCTTTTTGCCTTCTGAACCTATTCTCCACGAGCTCCTTCCATTTTGCTGTCTTTCTCAGATTTAGAAACACACTCCAGCATCACAGCCATTAAGGAGAAAAAGGCAGCAAAAGCCTTGGACCATACTATTTGTAGCTTTCCAGGTTGACGGTGAACCACTGAGGACAGTTTCCCAGCTGTTATTACTCTGACTGTGCAATAGTTTCATCAGAACAGGAAACGATACTGCACTCTCTTGACCATGACTGATCTGGGATATGCACATATGGCATTATTGTAACTCTTCTATCTGTGAGACCTATTTGTCACAGGCAGAAATTAGGCTGGCATGGTATTTGCTCTTGAGAAATGTATGCAGTTTGTTACTTGCCACACTGTCGTCTTCTAAGTATTTGTAAATATTTCATTATTTTTCTGCTTCTAAGAAATGACATTAGTCTGAATGACTCCTCTCTCCTTTTTAAGGCATTGTGTTGTGGTAAACTTCATGAGGATTGAGTAAAATTGAAACTGGTGTAAGTCTGGATACTTGCGACTCGTATCTGTCTTTTTGCTGTTATAAAAACATATGCAGATCAACAGTAAAGGAATGAACTGGAAATCAAATTGTCATTACCACATGCAAAAGTTGTTCATGTGTTCTGTTTCATCTTTTCAGTTGATTTCATATACAGACTGTAGAGAGGATTTTGTTATATGCTTCAGGGATCGGCATGACTGTCATGTGCAGGCATATCCATCCACCTGTGCAGCCCACTATCTTACTTGTGAAATACCTACACAGTACCAGGAGCGACATATTGCAATTTTTGGGAGATGTGGCTTAGTTAAATGCCAGTGGACATTACTTAATTCAGTTGTGATACCATGTCTGGTTGATTAGAAAACCAGAGAAGCCAAAACACTTCTAAAAATCATACACCTATATTCATTGCAATAGCTGATTAAATTTAACCTGGAAAACCTCTTCTGTCTTAACAACTTCAGTTTTGCAAATTCAGCCAACACCTTTGAATGATGATAGAAATTTCTCACAAATGTCGCTTTCTTTGTAAGTTCCATAATGGAGCCGTTGAGCATGAGGTTGCAAACCATGTAAAATCAGGAATAAACAGTAAGAATCTCAGAAAATGAAATGGGTAGTGTGCTTGAATTGCCAAGAGAGAATAAATAGACTAAGCGGTAAGATCAGAGAGAATATCGATGGAACTGCAAAATAGCAAAGTAATGAATCATTGTATAGACACAAGAAATTTAGTAGTTGTTCATTTGGGGCATGTTAGTTATGAAGTGTGGAAGACAAGGCAACTGAGTTAGCACAGACAACAATAATAAAAAACAAAATTTAAAAGAATTTCTGGTTTCTTCACTGCCAAGAGAAATTAATTTTATTGAATTTGGCCATGATACAGAAACACTGATGGGCAGTTTCCTGACGCAGAGCAGCCTAAGAATTAAAATTTTAACCACATTCGTGTGGAGAAATTTCTAGTGTATATAGCACATATCTGCGAAACTTCAAATCACAAGAGTGATTATATCATCTGAAAGTAGGAAATGGAAGTCCTTAACTACACCTAATCAGCAAAACTATGATACTCTAGCCTGGGGAAACTTGAGCAAAGTATCAAGCAAAAAGAGTTAAATCACAGAATACAATTTAGAATGCAAGCTTGTATGGACAATGATGTAACAGAGTCTGACGTCTTATTGCCTCAGACTATATTTGCTTACTACGTTTCTTTCTTTTGTGCTGCCATTAATCTCTTAGTTTCCATTTGTAGTTCTTGTACTACCAATCACCTAAGGAACGAAAGGCTGTTAATAAAGCTACTGTAGGCTGCACTGACGTATGATAAGACCTTGTACCAGAAAGACTGTCACAGTTAGAGGAATATATATCTATATTTTGATGGATTGCAGTTTGTTCTTGATGATAAGCTAACAGATGTGTCTTGCTTAAGGTAGAAGCCTTATCACACTGGGTTTTACCATCATGTTGTTTCGTGAACTTTTGAGTTAAGATGTTATGCTAAGACTGCACTTTTAGGGGAGAAATCTAAATTAGATACCAAAATAGTAGAGATAATTCAACGGTTCTGTCCCATGGTGGGTGTTTGGACTAGATCCATGTCTGATACCAAGGAACACAGCTGCTTCTTGAGGTGACAAGATGAAAGATGGGAGACATAATCACGATGACTGTTAAGTCACCATTGTTACTTTTTTTAAGAGAAACAGCTGCCATTCTCACCGGCTTAACTAAACTCAAACTTATATGAGTGTATCAAATAATATATCTGCGGTGCTTTCAATTTGATACAACGTTATTTGCAGTGTATTATCTT
The DNA here is from genome assembly GCA_003993805.1 of Himantopus leucocephalus. Lineage (NCBI taxonomy): Eukaryota > Metazoa > Chordata > Aves > Charadriiformes > Recurvirostridae > Himantopus > Himantopus leucocephalus. Next base: position 112,233,446 of record RSEF01000001.1, on the reverse strand, counting down.
AATGATGTCTAAAGTTTGCTTGTGGGTGAAGAGTTCTTGTTCCCCCTCAGAGTTTTGTTTGCATTTTTCTGGTTCTTTGGATAACCCTACTGCCTTACATGTGTGAGTTATTGTGGGGACTTACAAGTTCATTCAGGAGGCATTTGGAAAGCCGGGGGGCAGAGTGCTATTGAAGCCATAACCAATGCAACTAAATAATTTAATAATGCTGGAACCTTGTTAGAGAAGAGTTGTCAAATGTAGTGAATATGATAAATAATATTAATCTTCTCTAGTCCAATGGATTTTAGGTATCTTAAGGATGAAGTTATGTATCTCAGTACTTCTGCAAACCTCAGAAAATGCGTAAGTCTCATTAAAGTAAACAGGTACAAGATAGCAACTACATTTTTTTGGTAAGCTGAGATCATAGAATCATAGAATGTTTCAGGTTGGAAGGGACCTTTAGAGGTCCTGCAGTGAGCAGGGACATCTTCAACTAGATCAGGTTTCTCAGAGCCCCGTCCAACCTGACCTTGAATGTTCCCAGGGATGGGGCATCTACCACCTCTCTGGGCAGCCTGGTCCAGTGTTTCACCACCCTCATTGTAAAAAATTTCTTCCTTATGTGTAGTCTAAATCTACCCTCCTTTAGTTTAAAGCCATTACCTCTTGTCCTATCGCAACAGGCCCTACTAAAAAGCCTGTCTCCATCTCTCTTACAAGGCCCCTGTAAGTACTGAAAGGCCACAATAAGGTCTCCCCAGAGCTTTCTGTTGTCCAGGCTGAACAACCCCAACTCTCTCAGCCTGTCCTCATAGATCCCTCTGATCATCTTTGTGGCCCTTCTATGGACCCACTCCAACAGGTCAATGTCTTTCCTGTGCTGAGGACTGCAGAGCTGGATGCAGTACTCCGGGAGCGTCTCACCAGAGCAGAGAGGAGGTGGAGAGTCACCTCCCTTGACCTGTTGGCCACACTTCTTTTGAGATCCTTAAATAACTTTTTTAAACTGATATAAATGTCTGTGTCACTACTGAAAACAGAGCACAGTTATCTATGCTTTCTAATATGGGATATACTGACAGTCTTTATGGACCAATAGTATTGGTGTTAGCACTTTCAACAATGTTATGCTGCCAGGTTCTGGTTACCAGCTGTCTGAGCTAAAGCCTTCACAGAAGAAACAAGAGAATGCGTTGTATAAACATACCCTAATTCACCTAATATGAAAAGTTAAATAGATCAGCTTGTATGCTTGAACATTGATTGACTGATTAATGTTTGAGTCATTAAAACTGTTCCAGAAATTTTACATTCATTTGCAAGTATGTGAATAAGGAATGAAATAATAAGTTTTTCTTATTCTATGTTGCTTAGGCCTAGCAGTTCAATTTGCCAAATTTGTGATGAAACAGAACATGCAAGACCAACATCAGTAATCAGTTGAAGGGGGAATGCCAGCAATGGGGCACAGGTTAATACATAAGGACAAGTTATGGTCCTTAGATTTACCTGAACTAGAGTAAGAAAAAGCCTTGTTTCCAATCTTTGCGGTCACCCGAAAATAGAGAGACCATCAGACCTAGGGAACTGCTAGTTCAGTAGGTAGTTATGGCTGTGGTTGTCCAGATGTCACACATGCTTTATGGTATAAACCTCTGCCTCAACAAGTTGTGTTGTGGCCTTTACTACAGCTTAAAGGCTCATACCTAAATTTCTAATAGAAGGCAACAAGCTTGAGATATCTTTAACAGCATATTCATATGAAAAAGAAGAATTAAAATATGGATTAGTAATTTTCTCATATAAATGATCTGATATTGTATGTTATGGAAACATGAGAGTTGGATGTGAGGAAATGAAACCTTTGGGTATTTACAACATCATCTTTCTAATGCAAGGATTGCTCTAAACAACTATAGTTGTAATGCTTTGGATGGGACAGAAAGACAGCAGAAGAGAAAAAGGAACTTCTTGAGAAGGAGGTAATACCAGTTTGTTTTAACAAACTGCAGATAGGTTTCTCTGAGTAAGGAGGAGTTTCTCTTTATCTCAAGCCCAACACATCCTCCTCACACAGGACTCAAAGCACTCATCCTCCTCACACAGGACTCAAAGCACTCATATAGAATGTTGCCAGCTGGGACATGCTTCTCACATACAGATTAATTTTCCAGTGTACAGAAGTAAAATCTGCTGAAAGTAACCATTTTCAGTTGTTAGGGAGAAATCTTTGACATTTGGAAGCGGAACAGTCATAATATAGAATGAAAATCTGTTCAGACTTGTTTGAGTTATAGTCTGTTGAAAAGTGCCATGTGTTTTTTGTGTTATGCTCTGGAGAGCAAATGAGAACTTAAATGATGGCGGTTTGCAGTGAACACGCACCCATGCACTTTGCTTCCTGATCTCACTCAGCATTGCAGCTCCAGCCAAGGCAGATAAATTATTTCTGCCTCCACCATTCTTCTAGCACTGTCATCAACAGCCACACAAAATAATGCCATCATTTTAATAGAGTTTTCATCTGTAAACTGTTTATTCAGAATCTATTCACTCAGCCCATCACTATGTTCTTTGTATATTCCTGACCTTCAAATTCCTTTCTTTACCTTCTCTACTGTGCCTTTCTGTATCCATTTCACAGACTATAATTATCATTCTGATTCTTAATACATACATAGTTCAGGTTCCAGATGAATAAATAATTTAGATACAAACTGTCTGGGATCCATTCCAGACTCTTGAAGTTTTGGTTGGAAATACAGTTTGCAAAAAATACTGCTTCTTAAATCTTATTGTTCTTCACAGATAAACATAGCCTTGGCACTGCTTATACATCAGGAGTAGATGATAAAACTATTAAGGGGGACACAACTGAAAGAGAAAAGCAATGTGGAAAAAAAGTATTTTTTAAAAACACCATAATTAGATGGTGTGAGTTTACAGAGTATTCAGTTTAAGTATGTTCTTGATATAAGCACAAAACACTAATGACAATCCTGTAAACACGTTTTAAGAGGCAAATGTATTCAGTCTGACATTCCAGAATAGATTCATGACTATGTCAATTGGTAAATATTGTCATTTTTCTACTAAACTTTAACAAGGTAATTTCTACTGAATAAAATTTGAAAGTAAATAAGTTTAGTTGATAATGACTTCACTTCAATATTTCATCTAGAGAAGCATAGTACAGAATTTTCATAACAGTATAAATCTGAAACAAACTACTGTACTGTAGTTTGTAGAATTCACATGATTTTCTTCCTTTCTTCCTGAAACAACAGAAACTTTTTCATTTCTCCCTAGACTGATTATAACTTAACCACTTTGGAAATGAGTCTCCACTCTTTCCTTTTTCTTCATTTTCCTCTCAGCTGTAGTTGAGTACATTCTTCTGCATAAAAACACTGTTTCTGTTTTAGGTAAGATTGGCAATTTACTTCAAATTTTCAATGAATGCCTTTATAAGCATTGAAAAATGTCATTTCATGTTCTGTTTAAACACTGACTGCCCGATATTCATCTTGCCAGAATGACTGTTGCCAAAACTAGCACAAGGAAGATCAGATGAGAGAGGTTTTACCTTATGGCATTCACCCTTAACACCAAGTGGTCTTTGAGCTTGAGAGAAAATCCTCTGAATACACTGATATCCACAAAGAGATCATTAACAAGCACAGCTAATTCTCTTTGGTCAGTAACATTTTCCAAAAAAAGGAAGCAGAATACCTGTGCATATGCCAAAGCCCATCAGATAGCTCCAGGAGCTGCCCACAACATGGCTTCTAACACGGGGTATCAGGTGTGGGCTGGGACACTGTCACTGAGCCTAGGCGTAGAGGGTTTTTTATCTAGCATATAGATTTGTAAATCTAAAACAGTATATAATACATTTCTATTCAAAGAGTTCATCTGAGGTCACAATAATGATAGCAATCTTCCTACTTCTAATCTTGGCATCACTTATTTCAGGGAGTCACTTGGGGTTTGTAACCAAGAAGAAAATCAAACCTTTGTGCTTAATTTCCTTGATATTAGTGAAATGTGAATTGTGAATGGTATGAATATGAATAGTGAAAGGAGTCCTCACTCTCAATTTATACCCTACATTTGTTTAACAAAAAATCACTTTTTGTCAATTGACTCCTTGGAACTTCAGCTCCAAGTGTTTTTCTTAACTGAAAACAGTGAGTCTTTTTCAATGACACTAATTGCTGTCTAAAAGTGGAGAGCATTTGTCTCCTACTCCTTGTTCATACTGTTACAGGCTAGCAAGGCTAAAAGAGTAGATAATCGGAGCTTTAATTGCAGAAGTGCAGAATTTACAGCAGGCTGCATGAATACATTCATCTTCAGATGTTACCCATGAAAAGCTATTTCACTCATTAAATTAAAACTCACTGCACTTTTTAAACATGCGGTACAAAGTTAAAACCTATTATTTCTCTTTTTATGAAAAAGAACATCTGAAAATTTAAAAGCCCCTAGAACTTCTCAACCATCCCACTTATAAGACCCCATCAACATTTCACATGGGAGGTTCCTGTCTTAAAGGATAAAGAATTCCGTATCATAAGAATGCTTAGATTTTACTCAGGAGCTTGTCTTCCAAAATCATGAAAACTGGGTGATCAAAAGACAACTGAAATGAAATTCATATGGCTAATTATTAATGGGCTAATCCTTCCCCAAAATCATTAAGTGTACAAAATGAATCACAAAGGTTTTGGCCAATATTGCAGCCTTTGTTTTTTCTATCGTGAATGAAAACTATAATTTTAAAGCATTATGTTTCCAGCTAATCTGGTAATATATGTGTGAACATGAAATCCAAATGTACAGCATACAGTGCTTGGAACAGCATTCTGGGTATCATACATAACTATAAATACATAAAGATTTCAGAGTTCTTGTTTAGCATTGCGCTAAAGCTATTTCCAGTTTAAGCACTGACTGAAAAATACTTATTTAATAGACAGCTTAAACATACACAGATTGTTTTATCCCATAACAGAAGCACAGTATTTCCAATTACTATTCCATTAAGACTACAAAGATGATTCAACACAACAGTTGTTATTGCTGTTAAAAGCCTTAATCATATTAATGTTGTCACACCAGTTTTCTCAGCAACCACAACTTCAGTGAGCATTGACATTTAACACATCACAAAATAAATGGCTATAGTGTTTGTAGAACTCTTTTTAAGCAATTCCCTCGTTTTTTTCCCTCAAATTGCCTGTTTGTCTAGAAACAGCAAGGGAAATTAAATTAGATGTTAATATGCTACCCAAATATTCTGTAACTTACATCAGTTCCTCTTTAGGAATTGTAAGCTTCTTTCAGCATTTGCTTTTTCTCCCAGAGAAGTCATAAGTAAAGTCAAAACTTGCTATAATTGGGATTTTCTAAAATAGTCTCATTCTATGTAAATATTCCTAAGTCTGGATTTATTCCCATCCGCCAATCAAGAAATAAGAGAACTCCAGCACTTCAGGTTCATAGGAAAGCATTGTCTTTCACGAGGATCTCAAGGTTAAACTCTCCAGGGTTGGAGACCTGAACAGCAGCTTTGCCCTACCAATTGTTTGTCTTCATCATGTTTCCAGATAGACCCCGTAAATTTAAGTCTGGTGCAGGAAATTTGATACAGAACAGCAGGCCTTTTAAAATACATTCACCAAGAACTAGGTTATAGTGGTATGCTTCTCAGAAATGAGCCCAAAACATGTGGATGCTTTATTATTCCCAAAACAATGAAACTAAGGAAATTCAGAGTTAAAATCAAACTGAAAAATAAACCCGACAAAGCATGGAAATCAATAATCCAGACACCCGAACTGCTCATTGTGCTATCATGCAAAAATCTCACAGGGAAAATAAGCAAAGCTTTCCTGTTTGTAGAAAACAGGACCTATGTTATTATTATTACTTATATTCACTCAAGAAAAAAATGGAAATATTTTCAGACAAACCCTTCTTCAGATTATTTTGTTGAGCTTGGGTGCCGGAAAGCTTCCGTGCTATTCCCAAAAATATTCCTTGAATGCTTGAAAGAGACAAACCGCTGGGTTTGTATAACATATCCACAAGGCCATCACAACTCCAGCAGTGCTTGTGTCGTGGCAGTGTCTCAGTCCCCACACTAGATCAAACAAAGGCAACACTAAGTCTCCCTTAGCCTACTGGAGGAGGCAGGAAAGGAACAAGGGCTAACATTAGAGTTGCCTCCTATGTTTCATAACACACAGTCCAGGTACAGGCTCAAGTTCATTGAATTACATCAGTGTACTTCACTGTAGATGGCTGGTTAAACCTTAAGTCTGTTTTTTGATGGAAGTTCCCATTCTTATTTAAATACTATATATGACTAATAAACAAGAATTTAAAAAAATCTTTACAGTAATTCGTTATACATTAGATGCAGGTTGCTGCTGTACTAAAATTCTCAGTCCAAGAATAACACAATACTAAAAACTATTATAGACTTTCTAATCTTTATTTTTTCTAAACCTCATAGGGAATGTTCATTTTGTATTTTCCTGTATTTCTACTGAAAGTATGAAAGCTCTTTTTTTTATTTAAGAAAAAAAACAAGTCATAAGCCAGCCACAATGTACAGATCAATTAAGTTGAGTATACAGTTGTTTGTCACAGCTAGGACAATACAAGGCAGGTAAGTATATATCCAAATCTCTTCCAAACCTCTGTTAAGTTCTTTCATCATTCCTTCTGTCCTCCCTTTTGCTTGCCCTTTTATTTTCTACAAAGCCCACATATCTCCGTAGACATTTTTGCTTCTTCCAGATACATGTATTTCTAGTGTTCACCTCTCTTCTACTTTTCCTAATGAGTATATCTGATCGAAAGTTTTTTAAAAGAGCTCTTTAGGAATTTCTAGTAAGTTTTGCCATTGTTTGTGACTGACAACTGATTCACCAACAGAGGTGCAGTATCCCTGAGTTTCTTAGAGTTTTCCTCTACGTGTGTGTTATTTCCTGTTGCTCTTAGGGCACATCTGTACCACAGCCATTTTGGTTACAGCATTTTGGTCAGAGGCTACTACATCCTATTGTTTCCAGTGATCTAATGGCTCACTTTAAGAGCCATTTGTGAATCTGGGCTCATTGAATACTTTGGAAGACTGCTGCACTTCTCAGAATAGTCACCTAACTGTAGGCAAGATACTGTTCAGTCCTATTAAGAATAATGGCACCTGGCTTTTGAAAAAGGGCAGTCCTGCTGGGGATGACGTGCAGTAGGATGTTACTCCTCAGCCCTTTCTGAGAGAGAAGCTCTCTTATGCAGAACAACAGGGAAAAAATGACCTTGTGTTCTAAAGTACAATTTTCAAGCGCACACAGTCTCTCTTAAGATATAGCAGAAAGATAAAATTTGAGCATCTATTATTCCATTTTTAAGGCTATTCAGGAGAAATATATGATGCAGTTTGTTCAATATCTTCGAGAGCTTTTCCTAAAGTGTGTTTTGATTGAAGGTAACCAGCTTGCTCACAGATATTCAGAAAATCCATTTTGTTTTCATGAGTAAGACTCATAATTTGGGACAAGCTGAATTCTTGTTTTAAATGCAGAGCAGAGTGTATTCTTAGCTGAAATCACCTAGAGTGGCTATGTAACAGCACCCCAAAAAATGAAGTAACTGGTCACTCTTTGATGCATGGTGTTGCAGACAAGTTCCTGTGATCCTCCTTTTTCAAGCCACTATTCTGACAGAACTAAAGTTACATTTGGGTCATCTTTTGAAGAGCTGAAACTCGGTGAAGTGAGATAGTCACTCAGAGTCAGACAAAAGGAGCTCTGGAATAATCCAGCTGTGTGGGCAGCTGCATCACAGACTGAGAACGTGGCTGAAGCCCGTTGCAGCTCCCTTCTGAACAGGACATACCATTTTCCTTTCCATGGGCACGTGTCAGGGAGACAGTATATACACATGCCACATCCTAGGATGAAAGTGATTCCTCACTGTAGTTAAACTCTAATTTTAAGAACTAGAAAGAGCACACAGGTTTTGTAATAGAGACCTTGCTTGGTGACTATTCCCCAACACAGATTCCTCTCAACTTCAATGTTTAGACACTGCTTTGTATTGAAATTGTGAAAATTCATTATCTGAAGAGGTTCTGCCAAATAATTCCCTATACTGTCTAAATTCCAGACCTCAAGTGGAGCAGAGCAGGTGCAAAGGTCTTTTGCAGGTTTAGATGTTGTCATGCGTTCCTTCAGAAGGAATTCCAGTCTCGCTTGTTAAAAATACCACAGTAAGCAGTCCTCAGCTGCATCCTTCCAACAGTAGTTTGTATTTTGTTTTCTTGTTTCTTCTAGTCATATACCTTGGCATCTTGGTAAATCTACTGACATAAATGATGTCATTTCCATTGTAGTCATTCCCTTGGAGATGCATCAGGAAATCACTATTTCTAACTTAATTAGTCAGAGTCTACCTGGTAAATGAAGGAGATGTTCTAAGTTTTCCATTGGCTGCATATATAGGATATTTAAGTATTCTAATAGTACTTTCTACTTTGAGTTAAGATTCCAAGCTTTATATTTTACAACAGTGAGATTAAAAATTCAGGCTGCTTTAAAAGTTGCTCAGACAAAGGCAGCTAAAGAACTACGAGTTCTTGAAAGTGCATTTGGGAATGACAGAATTATTTGTGAGTGCTCTGGGATGATGTCATTTACTCAGGTGGAATCTGGGGAAACAAAATTGGTCCACCCTTTGAAAATTTGCTGCTGATCATTAAAGTACAAATTTCCCTCTGGAAAGCAAAATACAATTTATACAGGTTTAGGTTTTATTAGCTTAGGTACCCGAGATCAGAATTTAGCTTTGAAAAGATTTGGCTGTGTTATTTGCAAGGTAATGGAAATCTTCCCATTATTTGGTTGGACTGCATGACCTACAGAGGTCCCTTCCAACCACAACCATTCTGTGATTCTGTGATTCTATGATTTCAACAGGGGTAAGTACACTCATTTTTGTTAATTGTTGTTGTGCTCTCATATTTTGTATGTATTGCAAAATATTGTGATCTTAAAAATTAGATTTTCCTAAGACATGTAAGTTATGTAGGTAAAAATCTAGGCATACCACTCTATATCACCTTTGCTCAAGTGTGTCAAAAAGCTCTAAAATAAATTATTAAAAGCATATTCTAAATCTCCAGATTAGTGCATGCAAAACAGTTAAAACTAATTGTCTAGATCCATGCTTTCTAAATGTACTGAAAATATGATCCAACAAATTCATCAGGGATAAATTTTAGCCCTGCTTCTGATCTTTTTTTTTTTCCATTCCAAGTCAAGCCTTTGGAATGCTTTACAAGAGCTGACATTATAATTTCAAAGTTTTATAAAGCTGTTCCTCATGAAAACCTTCCATATGTTCCCCCATAAAAGATTATGAAGTAATGTGGAATTCCTGGTGGTCTAGAAAGGATAAATCAATAAAATCATGTGAGACAAAAGTCAACCAGTTTTCAGTACTTTCCATAATGGATATATTACAAATCATGTTGGAAAAAGTGCTCTGACCCTTCTTCTAGCTTCCCTGAGGAAAGACTGGTAACAATAAAAAGCAGGTTTTATTTTAGAATGGAAGGTGCTCATAACAGAAGCCAGCCTTCTCCCAGACATTGAGTGATAACGTTGGATAATTCCCTTATTCAGAAGCAGGAAAATTCTTTCTACGTTCTGGTCTCTAGTATTTCATTACTAAATATTACAGTTCCGCCTTCATGAGAGTGCAGTTATAAGTGAAAACATCCTGAAGACATTCAGTTGCTTTCTGCCAAACTGAACACAAAAGCTCATTATAGCCCTTTGAGTCACTTCCCCACAGCCATCTGCAGAGTTCCTAAGGAATTTTTCTTAGCTGTATTTTACAATCCCTGTATGAAAAGCATCAAGACAATTCACTATATAGAAATGAATATCAGTGGGTTTTTACATTAACTACACTAACTGTGCATTTTTCCTTTTTTTCAAATTCTAAACGGAATCTGTGGGAAAAAAAAAATAACTGAAGTCTTCTTTTGATGGTACTAATAAAGGATGTTGCTAGTAAGAAGACATAACTGACAGTAATTGTGACCTCTCTAGATCACCTCCTTCTGATGTATTAAATTAAGCAGCCAAAGAGCTCCTTTTGAATTTCAAGCTGTTAGATGCCCAAAAATACACAGCACCTGAAATGGTCAATTCCACCTGCAGAAAGCTTGGATCAGTTTAAACTGTAATAAATAAGAAACAACAATAACAACAACTAACAGGGCTGAAGAGCAGTCTGCATCTTTGGTAGGCTTTCAAACCTACTTCAGGTGGGTCATTAGACACAATGCAGAGAGTGTAGAAATGTTCTCCTTTTAAAAAGCATATCTCCACAAGCTTCACTAAGGTCCCACAAGTACAATTGCTAAAGTGGAAAAAAAAAAGTGCTTAATTTGCTCCCAGCATGGCTCAGGGACCCTGGCACAAACGGAACAAGCTGATGGCCCTGCCTGCCTGTACCTGTGCAATTCAGCAGCTTCAGATCCCATCCCTGCGAGTCCTGGGCGGCCCAGAAGCTGCCATGGTCTCTGCTCAAGTGCTGCTGATGGGAGTATGGCAAAGAAGCCAGCAGCTGGCAAAGAGGAAAGGGTGGGATGTGGGCCGCTGAGGGCGGCCAGTGTTGTGCTGGCACTGGGGTGCGTGTGGGAGGAAAACTGGTGAGAATGTTTGCACTCAAGTCAGCGGCTGTGAGTGGGTATGTACTGTCACTGACAGAATAAAACCACGTTCAGTTCCTGTGAAAAATTCTGAGGGTCTTCTACTGGAATTTTCTGTGAAGTGTCAGCAGCAAAAATAATGGGTCAGGTTAACGTTTCTCAGCTCGCTCAATCCCTGAGAGCTTTAAAGTGCAGGCTAGTTCCTTTTAAATCCTTTTTACTTTAGCTTACAAGGGCCCCTCCGCTCCCCATTCAACCATAAGTTATGTGTTCCTCCAGTCCGTTGTGTTCCACCAGCATTGCACTGGGTGTGTTTGGTGCCATTCTCTTCATCCGCCCATCCATACATCAGCCCAGTGCTTTTGTTGATCCACATGGCAGAACTTTGCCTCCTTTGTAGATCCGGGACTCTTCAGCACAGTTGCGTTGCTGGTGGCTCTGGGCTGTGGGATCTGCCATTGCCGTGGGGAGAAATGGCTGTTCCTTCTGGCTGGCCATGCTGTCATGATGCAAGTGCTAATAAATGGGTGTGAATTAATGTGTGTGCGCTGGAGCTGAACTAAGCATAAGTATTTCCTTTACCCAGCTATCTATTCTTGCCCTTCTGCTCTGTGTGATAATACGCTACTAAACCCGTGCCAGTTTAGGCTGCTATACCAGCGATTTCCCTATCAAATTCTACCATTTGTGGGATGATATTCCCCCTGGAACAGCAAATGAAGGAGGAAGGCAGGCTAATTGATTCAGCACTCCCCCACTGCCTCTGTGCACAGGCACTTAGCTGTAATAATTGTGAAACAGAAGAATTTACAGTGAGTTATAAACTAGTATCACAGAACTCAGTAAATGGCAGCTACTTCATGAATTGTCAGCTATTCAGAGTATTGCCATATAGTTTCACTGTTTCAATGCACTTTTCTAACTAATACCGGTAACTAATGTAGCTTCCTATGTTAAGGTGGCGTGATGTTCATAGTGTATAACTATGGATGGGGGAGACGTTGAGGTTTTTTCTTAATAAAACCGTGCCTGTAAGCTGCTAAATAACAGCTGTATTTCAGCGCATTCAGGATTCATGGCTTAATATTCACGTCTTCTTTTCCCAGTTTAGAATGAGTGAGACCTTATAATAAAACCTCTTCCCATTAGCGTAACTCTACCCGCTGCTAAAATAATGAGTGTTAATTTTTACACAAAACAACAGAGTGGGTGTAAAGCACTAGTTTCTGTGTAATGTGCACTGACAGAATGGCATTTCTCAAGGAAGTTGGTTAGCTAAAGAAATAATATCCTGACATCTTGCAAGTGTCCAGTGTGGTTGCTTTAAAGAGATTGTTTAAATTAAGCATTAAGATTTCTTTTTCTAGCGTACACCTCTAAAAAATCAATATTGCTTTTGCAATTTGGAGTGTAAAGCAGCAGGATATAAAGCAGCGGGCACATTTTTGGTGGACTTTAAGGGACCAATAGCCCAGCTGAAGTGCTTATACACTAATGCAT
>RSEF01000001.1:112181009-112221126 GCA_003993805.1 Himantopus leucocephalus | reverse complement strand
TCCCTTCCAACCTTAACAATTTTATGATTCTATGATTCTATGACTTTTTCTTCAGCTAAGAATGATTCCAATTTGGAAAAAGAAGAGACACGACATCTTCATTGTCCAGTTAAACAAACAAACAAACAAACATGTTCAGATAGAAGGAAATGCAATCCTTTTCATTGATTTCCACACAGAAGTTTATACTATTTCTGAGAAATATTTCTGAGCTGGTGTTTTCTCTTTAATAGCGTGCTCCCACCTCCCTCCTTCTTTGTGTGTTAGCAGAGAGCTTTCTCCATTTGTCCTGAACACATTTTTTTTGTTGCAGATTTGCTATCAAATATGGCATGAATGTTTATGCAAACGAGTAAAAATTTGAGTAAAGCTGCTGAGTTACTGTAAATGCCCAAAGCTCTTATCAGACTTCTGTCCTGGTAGCCATTGATGGGACTTAAGGGAATTAATTTTCTTTCCTAGCTACCTGCAATGATAGTCAACATCCACATATGTAGTCATGTAATAGAGTCTCAAACCCTATTCACATTGTGCAAATGATAATACCAAAAGCACCCATTTGTTCATTCTGGGACATATGCTATCTTTTAATTTAGGACCATGCACGTTTTAACATGAATGAACTTTCAACCTGTCTTTTGTCTGCATTTTTATGTTGCTGGATACTGATCAGGGCTGAATGTTATCAACCTTGTCATTTTCAAAGGCTATTTGTGGGCTTCTAGAAGAGACTAAATCAGGTCATGTAACTCTGTATGCTACTTAATCAGAGACATTTTTAAGGTGACAGTGGACTGGATGGGATTCAGTTGCCTAAAATGGCACTAAATGCCTACTCTTAGATACCCAACTACTGCTTTGCCTCCTGCTGTCACTCTCAAAGAGTGCAAATCTCCTGTGGATCTTGTCACGTCTGCCACTCAAATGTGAATATCTCAGATTATCTACAGTGTCTCAAATGACACAAAGCATTTATGCTTAAGCAACTGAATCCTGCCTTTTTCAGTGAGAGAATAAGATTATTTATACATGTTCCTTTAGTTATCTGCTTCTTATAAAGCCTTAATAATTTTAGCACTTGAGCTCTCTTAGTATTTACAGATTGTATTGCTCCAAAATTTGCTGCTCCTTGTTTTTACTTCTGAATGTATTCAGTAAGTGAAATAAATTTGGTTTTGTCTCCATTGCTTTCTATAACAAAGTAACAACTTCTAACGCTGCTAGGAAACTTGAGTTATTTGCCATTTAGCGCCATTTAAATGTAGGAAAATGTCAATGGTGAAGCTCAAGCTGTTTGGCTTTTCTGAAGCTCTGTACATATGGCATGTGACTCACAGTGGGTGTTCTTTATGGTAGGTATAATTCGTATTTTGAAACAGAGAAGCAAAATTTTATTTGGGAAGTCTTCATATGTTCATTATTTAGCCTTCATGTTTTAAGATGCTAAGTTGTTTCAAGATGTACCAAACATCTTGGAGTTTATGGAACAATTTTCCATTTTAAAATTGAGTTTCTGTGTATTGCATTCTGATCTCTCTATCCACGATCACTTCTGAAAATATTTTAAAAGTAAAGCCATGGAGTTTGGAAACACTTTGACAAGAGTGCTAAAGTTAGCTTTTCCGGATTGGCCAGAGGGAAAACTTTTATGCCTTATCTTTAACCATCAGATAGAAAAATCCTGCATCCAGAACACCAATTAAATTAATTAAATTAATACAAGAGAAAAATTCAAAGCTCTCTTAGGCTACTTTAAGTTCAGCCAATATATATATGTGTGTTTTGAGGCTAAATTTTCCTCACTACATTTTTATTAGTTAAAAAAAATCCCAAACGTTGCATCAATTTTAAGAGGGCCATTTATTTTTCTCACTGTATATAAATATTAAGATGTTTTTTATCTCTTAAGAGCACAACTATGAAATACCTGCAAGGTGATGAAAACAAACTTGCCATTGCCTAAATTTTTGGATGGATGTACTCACAAAATATGCAAGTAATTCTGATTGTCAATTTATATTTATTGCAAGATGAGAGAATCTTTACTCTGCTTTTAAGCAAGATGTGTAGAGCTCTCATTTCAGATCCATCTTTGATGCTGGCATTCACTGAGTACTAACATGAGCTAGCTGAAATGATGCCTCTAGATCTCTATACACATGCTGAAAGCTGAAACATGGCTCAAATGATAAAGAGTCCTTATTTATCATCACTATAATAGATATGTCACAAGTACTTATTTTAAAAGTGGTGAATAAGATAATCTCTGTTTCCAGAAATAAAACTGTACATTCAGGCAATGAGAAGAACGTAGAGTTTATTCTGTTGAAAGCATAAAATGTGTAAAGCTTCTGGTGAGAGCAAAGCAGAAAGGGGCTGTGTCTGTACTCATGGCTTTTGCCTGCATCAATATATTGACAGGTGTTGGGAGATGCGATAGAGGCTCTGATTGATGTAGCTGCTCTGACACAAAAGTCAGTAATGTAGCTGCAAATTCTGGTTCCCCTTTTCCCCTTGCCTGACATGACTTTTGTCAGGTGGTTTGTCAGGTGGCTTAAGATGTTAGTATAAAACACAGCTTTGCTGGTATAGGTTCACCTCTGCCAGTTGCTCTTTGATTTGTGTACAAAATGTAAAATGCCTCTCTAGTAGTCATCTGAAATGCATTATGAATATCCAATAGGTGTATTTTGCCTTTTGAAATCTCAAATTTTTCCATTCCTCCTAGAAGTGCTGGAATTCTCCACTTGCAAATTCTGCGGAAAACAAGCTCTTTCTGGTTAAAGCTGTGTATTGTATGATGTGGTTAAAAAACAAAGGAAAACTTTTAACTGCTTTTTATAAGATCTGTTCCAGTGAAACCACTGTTAACTTTTTGGAAGTTTGGTTATTCTTTCTTTAAACAGTCAACTTCTTTTATCAGCCAAAGAACAAGTCATTTGATTAATGATAATTTTTATTTCTTTGAAAGGATCCTTTCCGACCATTGGGGTGAAGTCTCTTTCGAGATTCCTGAGGGCGGGATTTTTAAATAGCATCCTGGCCTCACATCCAGTGTCAGGGGGTGGATCTTTACCCCCCAGCATTTCCTCTGGTAGGTATTCCAGCCTATTCCCCCACATCAATTTTTCCCTTCACCCCTTGCCCCATCTCTCCACACGTCTTAGGGAAACAAAATTTGGTATTGGTCAGACAGGGAGATTAGATGTCCCTTCCAATAAAAAAGCCAAACTGAAAGGAAGCAGAAAAGATAAATTACTTTTCAGGAACTAGCCATTTTCCTGAATCAATGTATAGGAGAAATTGTGAGGGAAATTGATCTGTAGTTAAGTGGTCAACCTAAATATAGAAAGAGAAGACTTGGTATCCTCTAATCATGCACTTCATGAAGCCTGCCCGTGTGCACCAGGAAAACTTTAAAAACTTTAAAAATGCCTCTATAACATCCCAGATTTTATGTGACTCTGATACTTCCCTAAAAATTTACATTCTCCTGCTAAAACATGGAAGCAAAATACATTTGGAAACACAAAATTTAATTATGTACTGATATAGTGTTTAAAGCCTTTGTATGCTTCTGTAGCTGCAACTTGTATCTCATGCAAACTGCCTTAACTCTTTTTAATAACTTTTATCACAATTTGAACTACTATAATTCTCATAAAATGAGTGAGAAAACCCCACTGCTTGTGTTGCCAGCACGATATTCTGCATTGTCTCTGGTGAGGTCCCCAGCTGTAGGATGGCAGAAGGGACCCTGGAGGGTTGGCGTAAGGTTGAGTGTAGGCTAAGAATGAGAACACCATGCCAGGTGAACAGGCTGCTGTCAGATACTGGGCTGAAACAGGAAAGAAGGACAGGTTAGAGGCATTCTTTCCTAGAAACGCTGTATGTGTTATCCATTCTTTTCTGGAGCCATTAAACACCATCTTCCACCAAAGCTAATAAATGAAGAATAAATACATGTATCTTAATTATACTTAAAACTGAATCAAAGTTCAATTCTGTTCATTTCCAAACTACATATTTCTATGTAAAATTAATCTGTATATGTGCTAATGTCACACTTGCATCCTTTCAGTCTTACCTGTAACATTACTTAGTTTTTCTTAAAGTGGAAAAATCTTTTATGGTAAAAGCAGAGAGAAAATTGAAAAATTACATAATGTTATTGATTTGCCATATAAAAAAAAACCCTGTTCTACTATGCCCCATTTTATCTATTGCAATAATTGTAGGCCTAATTAATGCTTTTTTTTAAGTGCTATTATTTCTTTGTTTACTTTCTTTCTTTGAATAGAAGCTCCTCAGCAACTTTGATGTCTTTTGTTATGACTGTGTGGGTGTCTTTTGTCAACAGTTTGTAAAATATTTTCCATATTTTTTTCTCCTTGGGATATCTCAGGGTGTTTAATAGCCCTTAGGCTCTTTTGGCAGTCAGCATCACAATGAGATTGGTATCTGTAACCAAACAACTGTGGAAGAGGAAACACTCCAGGCCCCATAAAATTCTCTGTTTTGAACAGTGTTACGTATAGCATATCACTGATAGTATTAGATTACAAATGGCTTTACTGCACTTGTGAACTGTCTTCTCACCTACATACCAACCTACAGGTTTATTTTATAAGGTCGTCAGGACTGTTGTCTTCTGAGTGCTTGTAAAGGTTTTTATCACGTTTTTTAGACTTATAACTCTTAAATGTCATTTGTTTAATGAAACCGGTTCGTAATTTCTTGCTATTAAATGTCTTTTACTAAGAATTCTGATTCAATCTGATGAAATATTAAAAACAGGGAAAAAAAGGAAATGCAGCTACATGATGTGCAACATATACCCTAGCAAGGTAATGGAAATAAATGTTATTGTTTGACCATGTCAACAAAAAAAAAAAAAATGAGCCAGCCCCACAGAAAGGGAGAGACTGCCCACCTTCTGGAAAGTAAGGATTGTCAGGTAGTTGAAAGCCAGTGAAGAACTGTGATAAATCCAATGGATGAGGTGTATTCCTATAAGAAAGACTGCACGTGGGGTCTGGGTGGCACGAAACACCACAGAATAAGTCAGAAATTGCTGTTAACAAATGTACCCTAGCAATCTTATCTGTAGTGCTGCTGTTTAACTCTTTCTTTTTTACTTTATCATATTTGTATTTGCATTAGGCAGAATCTTAATTCTGAATTGCCTCTCTGATACAGAGATGACCAGAGGATGCCATTTCCATTTCATGATAACATTCTAAATTGCTAAAACCAGCTTTGCTGTACACATGACCAGAAAAAAACGCACATTTACTGAATTTTTGCAAAAAAAAAATTGTTGAAAGGAGTAGTGATCTGGGCTGTGAGAGACTCAGAACTGAATCTCTCACTGTGCACGATTCAGTGGAAAATATAAGTTTATCCTTGAATCCTTAATCACTTTAGTACAAACACAGAAAGGACGCACCCTTTGTTCCTTTGTATCAAAACCACTGCACTAAACACCTGATCTTTTTTCTGAGTGTTGCTTTGCCAGGGAACAAAGACACCCAAGGCAACAGTGCGCCAAGAGGGTACTTAAGCAGTGATATCATAGAATCATAGAATCATAGAATTGTCTAGGTTGGAAGGGACCTTTAAGATCATCAAGACCAACCATTAACCTAACACTGCCCAAGCCACCACTAAACCATGTCCCTAAGCACTATGTCTACCCGTCTTTTAAATGCCTCCAGGGATGGTGACTCAACCGCTTCCCTGGGCAGCCTGTTCCAATGTTTGATAACCCTTTCAGTGAAGAGATTTTTCCTAATATCCAATCTAAACCTCCCCTGGTGCAACTTGAGGCCATTTCCTCTTGTCCTATCACTTGTTACTTGGGAGACGAGACCCACCTCCAGCTCACTACAACCTCCTTTCAGGTAGCTGGGGAGACTGATAAGGTCTCCCCTCAGCCTCCTTTTCTCCAGGCTAAAGACCCCCAGTTCCCTCAGCCGCCCCTCATTAGACTTGTGCTCTATACCCCTCACCAGCTTCCTTGTCCTTCTCTGGACGCGCTCCAGCACTTCAATGTCTTTCTTGTAGTGAGTGGCTCAAAACTAAATACAGTATTCGAGGTGCGGCCTCACCAGTGCCGAGTACAGCGGGACAATCACTTGCCTATTCCTGCTGGCCACAGGATATTGGTGTTATCATGGCAGCCTCTGGCTGTTAGAACAGCAATAGGCAGGCCAAATCAACTGCCCATTGCAGTCTTGATGCTTACCCGCGGAGGCTTACCCTCTCTCATTAAAAGTGAGAGGATTGCTCTTTGTGTACGGGTACTGGAGGGAAGCACGCTTGATTGCTGCCTTTGATAGCAGTGACCCCACCTCCATTATCTGAGATGTTGGGCTCATATTGCACAGTATCTTTCATAAGTCTAACAGAAGTACTTAACATTTAATAACTTTGCTGAACTCTAATTGCTTCACTTATAGCTTGTGCAAGATTTCAGTGAATTTAACTACATAGAAGGCTTAAAACGCCTGCATTATTCTGCTATTAGGGTTATCGGGGAAAGAGATAATGAGATGTTTTTTATTTACCAAAACCTTTAACTCAAGCTAAGTGGCAGATTTACTTCAAAATAGTCAGAAAATTTATTCCTTACTACAGACAAAATGCCTTTACACCTTTTTTCCTACAAAATTCCCCACAGATGTCTTAAGTGAAACACAGAACTAAACTGGAAAGCCTGCTATAAATAAGTATCTGGAAAACAGCTTGGCAGGGCAATGTAGCTGTTGGTTTCCTTTTTTCCCTTTCTACTTTTCACTCAGTAGTTGGGGGGAATATATTTCTTTTACCATTGCTCTGACAGCTGATGTTTAGTTTTGTGCAATTTGGTGTCTGCTTTTGCACTGTGCAGAGGTTCACTTGTATAAAAGGTATCCTCATTTAGCCAACTTAAAGATTAATTTATGCTGCTGGCACGGGGCATTACATCTTTCTGCATAAATGGATTGCCTCAAATGTAGGTGTTCTTTAAGCCTAGACATAACTATGCTAATGCAGTAGTGCTTATATTTGATAGTTTCATTGAAAGTCTGTCACTGCTATACAGCCATTTCACTAGAAGCAAAGCTTTCAGCAGGCCTCCAAATATCTATCCTAGATTTTTGCAAAAACAAGCCCATTTTCAGACAATAGCTTCCTTTTGATTTAACTACCATTTCTGTCACAAATTACTTAGTTCTTGTTATCCCACCTGTTATCAGTACAAATTCACAACTTAGTTGATGTAGGTCTATAATGACAGATGGATTCACATAAGCAATAAGTACTTTTTCCCAAGTGATATCCTTGCATATATTAAATAGAATTCTTAAACCACTTAGCAGTTTACACTCCTCACCATAGTTACATTGGCACGAGCTGTGGAAGCTTACCCCTTCCTTCATAATTGCACACACGCACACACAAACATGCACACATATACACATGTTGTGAAAAAACAAATAACTAAATTGCAAGTGCTGCATCTATTTCTTCAAATTCCAGCTCTTCCAAACTACATACAGTGGTGTTTGCTCCATTTTGGGGAAATTCTTAGCTTACTAGCAGCTCTTGATTTCAGTCAGGTAAAAGGTTTGTTATGTAAATGCATACCCAATTTGCCTGGCAGAAGTTAGGATAGAAAAATTTATGGTATGCTGCTGTCTTTGAGGAGTGTCAGACAGATTGTTAAGTTTGCTGAGTTGAAAAGGAAGGGAGGGAAAGCAAATACCTTTCCTACTGTTTCTTTCAAGCTAAACACCTTTCCTGAGTTTTTCTGTTGACAAGAACAACTAGAGATGGGTGTCAAGCTATGAGAAACTGCGGAAAAGGTCGTATTAAGCAAACCTCCCAGCCCCCCTTTATGGTGTTCTGCATTCAGACTACATTAGCAGGAGATGGGGGAAAAAGCATCAAAATTATTCTTTCCATACACAGCTTTCTATGAACATCAGTGCTGTGATTTGCTTGTGAATCCTCTGATCTCCCCATGTAGTCAGCAGCTGGATTGTTGCCCTCTATTTCATTCACAGACCATGTCACCGCTGTCTTACACTAGGTAATGACAAGACTCCTCCTCCACATAAAGTATGTTATACAGAGGATATCCCCAGAGGATATCCCCAGTAAAACCAGGTTTTACTGCCTGGTTGTCTATAAATGTTTGTCTAACATACATTGTAATGTTCACACGTATTACAGAGAGCTTCTCAAAAAACTCAGACATAACTGTATAATACTAAATCAGATTTCTTTTTCCCAAAATTAATATTTTATTACAATTTCCAAGTGCACCTGAGTGAGCCCATTATTCTTGATATTACATAAACTGACAATTGAAAGAAAATTGTATCGACAGACCCTTATTGAGCAAAATTACTCAACAACAACCATCAAGGAGCAATTTTCATAGTGAAACTCAACTATAATTATGGTACTCCGATAATGAGAAAAGCAACTTCTATTTTTTTTTTCAGTTAATGCATTTTTCCTTACTCTGGATTCCAGCACCTAAACTGCTGTATTTTTTTTTAAATGAAAATTGCTAATCCTTTCTTGGTGACTAACCAATTGATTATTTTATTGCATACACATTTTCTAGGATATCTGAGCCAAATAGCTCTTCCAGTTTATTCTTTCCAGCCTCAGTGCTATTTCACTGGCATATCTAGCCTATAAACCCTACAACTAATGCATAATGGCATGTATTTTCTGAGGATGGAAGTTCAAATGTATATGGACTTTTCCATTAGGCAGGCAGGACATACTTCAGAACCAAAGTACGTAACATGAATAGTGAGAGAAACTTTTTTTTGTGATGGTCCGTTGGGGTTTAGCTTGAACTGTGGAACTGGGATTAAGCTCTGCGTGGAGGACATCATAAAAGGAGGTCTTAATTCTCTCCACCTGCTAAATAGCTCATTTCATGCTCAGATGGTCATCATAAACAACTCCAAACATTTTAGCCCCAGAAGTTCGGAAAAGTTTATTTGCACATGTGGTCAGTTTTACATAATATACTCTACTATTGCATATTTTTTAAAATCTGACTACAGAAAATGTGGTAATTTATTGCAACAAGCATGTGAATTGAAGAAAGTTACTGTTCTTTACTAACAGGAGCAGAAAGATAGGAAGAGGAGAGCTGGAGGAGCCTGATGGATACACACAGAAATGTATTTGTAAATAAGATACACACAGTTATTCTTTGTTTCAAGATGAAAAGAAAAAAAAAAATCTGAACTCCCTGTTCAGCCAAGCAGTAAAGCATTGGATGTGAAAGCAGATTCGGAATTGTTTGACTTTTTGTGAGGTGGGAGATGGAGGGAATAGTTAACTTGAATAATATTTAGGGGTTTGGGGGCTGTTTTAGGTAGGATGCCAGTGTACCTTTACCAAAATCAACTTACTGAAGTACCATTCCCAGGCCCAAATACTGTGTATGGGAAATAATCTGCCTAACTCTGGATTTTACACACTGGTATTTAACAAGCCTGTTTCAATGCCTTATACAGTTGGTGAAGACTGGATAATTCTGGACTAACTCATATGACCTGTTTGTGACGCATAGTTATGAAAATTTGACTCCTTCCCTTTTCTTTCTCAGAAAAAATCTGGATACTGCTAGCTATCTCTAGATATTGCTAGGTGTCTCCACAGTTACAGGAGTTAAGTTATGGGAGATGAATGCTTTTGATTTTCTTCTTCATGTGTCAATGAGTTTCCATATTTTTCTTATTTCTTCACGATTGATGTGCTTGTCTAAAAATCTCTGTACCTAAAGTTTGCTGCTTGACCCATCTTCATTGTAACTCTTGGCTTTTGTTCATGATCAAAATCAGAGTTGAAGGGAAAAGCTTGATAATGTGTGCCTTCATGTCCTGAAGGTACAAAACCTCAAAGAGAAATAAGAAAAAAACCATGAGATCGCAAAATTGTCATCGTGTTAGGTCCAGTGCATCATTTATTTGTTGGACCTCTGACTCATGATGCTTTGTTTTCTTAATATTGGATCTAGCAACTCACACATGTTACAACTGAAGCTTCTTTTGTGGATTTCAGAAACTTCAGGGGTATTGATATGTGGTCTCCACTGCTCCTTAAAATGAGAAATGTTCCCTTTGTCATGTGTAGAAAGCAGCAAGATACTCATAAACAGTGAATGAGGAGGTGGTGGCTCATCAGTTTTGTATAGCTCAGAAGTTTAAAGTATATGTAGACAAAAGGAAAACAGGAGCAAAACATGTTTGCTCAAATAGTAAATGGAAAAAATATATAGAGGATATTCAGAATCTTATCAAGATCACAATCAGGCATAGTAATGAATAATCAAAAAATGCCCTGACATTTCAGAATAGGATTAAAATAATACTTTAACCATGCATTATACTTATGAAAGCAGAAAAACATGTTTTACTCTAATCTTATGTATGCAGGTTTTTTTGCTCATTTTCAAATTTCTGTTGTAGCTTACAGCTTCTAAATATAACACAAATGATAATTGTTAAACTCACAACAGGGATTAACTAAGCTTTGCTTCTTATGTTCCTTAAGTACCTCTTATGTATCATGGCATGCTGAATATTGATGAAGTGCAGAAGCCCCTGATACACAGACTTAATTTTGTTTAAATTCTTTTACATGCTCTGGGGTCAATAGGGCAAGTGATCCTTGATGCAGTCAGACTCTGTGGACTAATTTTGAATCAAAGAACATCCCTTGCTCTTTCCACAAGAGGATGTAGAGTGGTATGAACACTGAAAATGTTAGGAGTAACTTAAGGGTGAAATGTCATTAGGTTAAGTGAAATATGCTGAAATTCAGTTATTAAAAAGGTGAGATGAATTGTTTTGGTTAATCTAACTGGGCAAAAGTACCTCTCAAACTGAATCTGAACAGGATCTGTTATTTATTATAGATTTTTTTATTGTTCTTTGCTTCAGTGCTAGAATTTTTAGGGTTCTAAGTCAAATTTCAAGCAATATAAATCTTATGCCAGAATCAGTTCTATTAAAAACTCCCCCACTTCCCCCTTGAACATAATTAAAATAAAACTGAGGGGACAAATTTTTTGTGGCTGTTCATTAACAAATTACCTGTTCTTGCAAAGAAACTAGTCTACATTCTCCCTCCTACTTACACACTGATAAAGACCACCACCTTTATTGCCGGGATTTCTTGGTTTAAAATGGGATGACATAACCTGGTATTTGATAGGATGGTCAAAAATCAATCCTTATTCTGACTTGTGATTTTGTCATCTCTTAAAACCTTTTTCAAGTCAGTATAAGGTGGTCCTTATAAGGCATGGAGATGACAGAATGTTTCCAGGGTACATGACCGAGATTTTGATGCAAACATCAGCTGTTGTAATGACCTGTGGAAGTTCTTGGGCAACTGCCATAATGCAGGTTATGTTTTAAGGTACGTCTGGCACACTGCCCTCTCACGATCAGGGGAACATGAAGACAAAGCAAAGCCTCTTTGTGTGCGCTTTCTGCAGGTACGGTGGTTCCCACAGCTTTTTCTTGCAGGCTGAGGACTTCTTTTTTGTGATACCTCAGCCAAGTAACTTCGCCTCATCTTCTCTTTTCACCATACATAGCACAGATTTATCTGTTTATAAGTTAGTATTTGAAAAATAGTGTAAGACTTTCAAATGAGATGCATTAGATGTACTTAGAATAGTTCATGCAGCAGTTTTCAGAGCTGGTCTACAAATGCAGCAGCTCTTCTTCCCTCCCTGTGTACATCTGAATTCTAATGAGCCATGTCACTCTAATGATGAAGGTGTTTCTTTTTTATTTCTGCTTATAATATTCATGTAAACATAAGTAGCAGGAATAAAACAGATTTTTTTTAATCTATATTGTATTTGTAATGCTAATAAATATATAGAAAGCAACAGATACAGAGATATTATAGATATTACAGAGGTAATAACAGATAACCAACCCAACACATAGAAACTTGGAGAAATGAAAATTTTTTTTAAGATACATGTCTGGAAAGTATAAATGCAGAAAATATCAAAATTTCTATGGTATAATTCTAGCCACTACTTCTCCCTCACCTACTCAACCTCCAGCTAGTGACAAACAACTGCTTTTTCTGCTTTTACCCTCTACTGCACTCCATTTGCTTCTCTTATGGAAATACAAGAATAAGAAAACAAATAATGGAAAAGGTGTAACCGCTTTCTCATTACAGTTCCACTTTTCTTTCCTTAAAACTTTCCAGAATATCTTTTGTAGGCACGCTGGAAGATTCATGTGGATTAGGGTTTGCAGAAGCAGCATGCCAGAGACTGCTAAAACTTTGTCATATGTCTCCCTTTGACACATGAAAAACAGGAGAACTGTTCACAGTGCTTGTTGTTGCAGGAGGGGTAAGCCAGAGGATTTGAGAAGGTATTTTAGAATTATACATACAGACTTCCCCTGGCTTCCAAATCATACCAACAGGCATAAACTCTTGCCAGTGGGTTACCAGGTAGTGAATGCAAAATTATTCAGTATAATTACAGATAAACAGCTCAGAGAACAATATTTTCACATTGTGTTGGTACAGTAAATCTTCTTCAGCTAGTAGTGACAGCTATATGGCCCTAGTTTGCTAAGTAACAGACAATAACTTATTCTCATTCATATATTTTGTGTTTTTATCAATTGATTTTGCAAAGGTATCTATCCTTGACTAAACTAACTTAACTAATGAAAAGTATTATATAGATACAGGAAAACAGAGCACTAACAGCAAGACAAGCACGCTTTATCTCTGTGATTTCCTGTAAGAGTGGGATGTATATATGTTACTGCTGTCCTGTTTGCAAACTCTGACTTCGGAAGTCTCAAGAAGGGGGTTGGAACTGCAACTTTTATTTTTTGAGGCTTCTTGGAACAGAGGACTTAGTCTGAGACCTTCTGTAATGTAAGTCAGTAATGCAAGTGGGATGGCTTGCAGCAAAATTCCCATTGGCTTCACGTGTATTGATTTGGGCTAACAATGCAAAACCTGGCAGAACTTTTTTCAATTGCTTTTTGCGTAATCATTAGGGTTTTTTTACTTTCTTTTTTCCACCGTTGGTTTTGTGTTATGGAAATATATAATTTGTTTTTCATTATTTGCTGAAATTAGTTCTCCTTTGACGCATACAGCTGCATCGTTACTAGTAGCAGGAGTGAGGAAGCTGCAGTGCCACAGCAAGTGGTTCTCCTATTTGAAAAAATATGTAGGGAACAGAGCTAGTGTGAGAGCCAGGAGTGCCTTCCCAGCCCTGGGCATTTCAGTGAGGGACACAGAGCTTTACTCTGGGTGCTTCGCACACTACTGGAGCACTGAAAGGCCCAGTGCTACCTAAGGGAGCACCTCTGTTAGTCTTCTCTCTTTAGCTTTAGCAGGAGGTAAGTTAGTGGGGAACCAAAGGCAGAACATGGCTTTGGAGTGAAAAAATGCCTGATAAGGAGATGATTTTCTGAGACACGTGAATTCTGACCTGCAGAAGTGATGGAGACTATTTTCTTACATGAACTAGAGACCAGATTCAAACCGTTGCTGTTTTAAGTGGGAGAGTAAGTATCCTGTGTTTATGTTAATAGATCTATTCCCATAATGGGTATTAAAGATTTCATTATAAGTAAAGACTCTAGAAAGGAGCATGTACTAACTGTATTCTTCTTGGAGGATTAATCTTACATAAAAAATTCATTAAAGTGGGCTTTGCTGCATTATTTAAAATGACAACAGGAGACAACAAGCTGAATATTTTGTCATTGATATGACACTTCAAATTCTCCTCCTTATTCATCAGTCTACCACTCAACTAAATTACACACTATCAAAATCTTTTGTTGTGGAAAAAAAATTAGGACAACTAAAAATATGTGCAATGTGAGTTTTACATATAATTGGTATTTTACATTATTCTGCAATGTACAACTTTCTTTTCTTTTTTGCATTTCTGCTTATTAAAGAAAATGTCAAGCAGATTGATCAATAGAAAGTACAAAATTGTAACATATTCTGAGGTGGCATCACATCAATACAGAATGTTTGTCATTTATGCTGGTTTTATTTGAATGGTATTAGAGTGCAGCTGGGTGGGAAAAAAACTTTCTCAGGGGAAAAAAAAACACCTTGTCAAAACCAGTCAGCCACTTGTCACAAGGTTGTATTTGCATCAAAACAATGAATAAACCCCGCACCTTCTACAGGTTCATCTAAGTTCTGAGGACTGAAATTCATGTCCTTTCTCTTATACTGCTCTTACATGTTTGATCTGGCTTTCTGGGATGCTGGGAGTCTGCCATGGATCTGCCAGAGTCAGAGTTACTCCATGCGCATTGTGCAAGGAGGAGAAGCTGCTTTAGCCAATATCCCAGACACGTATCTGGGGTTGGGGAAGAGTGGGGTGGGAATATTTATAGTTTCACAGAAATTATGAAGACAGTGAATCTGGTATCAATATATGTCATGTATAAATACAGTTTCGTATTTTTATCTTAAGCAGATACTAAAATGACAAATTTGTTACACATTTGCAAAATTTGGATTTGTAAAATCCATATCTGGGTTTAAAACCTATTGCCTCAAAGCACTATTTGTCTAATTCTTCTACTTTAAAAGTCTATTTTCTTGCTGTACTCCCTCCTCCAGCACTGCTGGGTATCTAAAGCTCCTGCAAGAATGACTTGTTTTGCTGATTTGATCATTGAATCCATCTTCAAACCTTTTTATATTTTGTCCACCCCCAATTCAAACATGAAGTTGTGTGATCTCCTCCAGCAGCATCTGCAGTTTTTAGTAACTAGATGCTCTTGACCTCTGTCTTTTATTCCAAGTCATCAGCCAAAGCTGACACCTTTTTCAGTGTCCTTTTTCCGTGCCCTCTCTTATGTGGATCTGGACTGTAAAATTAACACAGTTCTTCCTCAGATGCTTGTCTAGTGCCTACGCCTGTATCCATGTGAAAACACTCACCTGAATCGGTCAAGTCTTTAAACTAGAGTTTGGGTGTCCAGCTATCTGGTGAGGGGCACCCATGCCACAGAGGGGACTCGTCGTCGGTCACAGGAATGCATTTGGGTGCATGCTCTTTTGAAGCTACAGATTTCCCTGGGGCTACGTGTGAGCCTTCACAGGTGCTCATGTAGCAGGGACATGCAGCGCTGGCACGGCTGGCTGTGCTGCAGCCTGTGCCATCCTTCTGAACCCTGAGTGCTTTCCCGAGTCCCACCTGTATCTCCTCCCACTGCTGTTTATCCTTAAACTTGTTTCTTCAAATAAAGTTGTCTATGTTTCATATGTGTAAGCAATCATAAGTATAGGAAAATAATTCAACGCCTTCCAGAATTGCATTAGCCTATCCTATGATAAAATAATCAAAGATTGCTTCTCTTCCTCAGAGACTTCTCTGCCCTCCCTCCTTTTTTCATTCCTGTCCTTGTTTTGAGGATGAAGAATTCATCTTTCTTAGTACCATGGGAGCAACATGGATTTTCATAATCTAAGTAATAGTCTTTTTTTTTTTCTGTCTAGAGGCAAACATTACGCTACTTTAAAAATCTCCCAGTATTATTTTTCAAAGTCAATTTTGTAGTCCTATTTAAAGCAAAAGCAGTATTCTGTGTTTGTACAAGGTTTAGCACAGAGCTTAATCTTTTCTGGACTGAAATTATACCACAGTGTAAATGATAACATCTGCTCTTTGCAGCCAAAAAGGAAACTAACATCAACCAATGTCATCCACAGCCTTTTGTCTTACCAAGAACTTTGTTCTATACAAGCCCTGGGTTGGCTGCCACCCGCTGACCCTTTGGAGGTTAGACATCCCAGAATGCGCTCTGTTAGGTGTCGGGTATCAGAAGTAGAGCTGTGCTTTCAGAGTTTGCTTCCCACATCTGGAACTGATGAAGTGCAACAGCTATACACATCAGGATCTGTGCTTTTCACAATCTCTCCCACTGCCTGCCCTTAGGACTGGTGACTCGGTCTCTGGACTGAGATGCCCAGTGTTGGATTCTCCCATGGATGTGCCAGAGTCAGCTGTTCATCCTCAAGTCTCAGCCAGCTTCTGCAGAGCCGACTGCTAGTCCTATTCCTTCAACCATTTCTGAACTGGAGAGTGTTCATGCAACACGAACACATAGTGGAATCACTTAAGTGCCCTACAGGGTACTGAGCTAGGGAAGAAAATACAACATTGTGATCGATAACGAAACGCAGCCCGGCTGGGTATACTGTACTGACTAGATGGAGAGGGCCACTTGATTTTCTGAACGTGTTTTTCCTACCACACCTTTGAAATCAAGGTGTGTCCTACGTTACATTTCCTGACACTTGATGTACTTACATTTGTAAAATGGTTAGAGATCCTTGTATGAAATTTGCAAACCTATAAAATTATTGGAAAAGCATTGTTTGCTGGGAATAGAACCTGTGTGTTACTGCTTTGATAACACCCACTGGAATCTGCTGTGTAGCAGAATTTTTTACTATATCTTCAAGCAACTGAAACAATAGCTGAGATATTTGATCTACAGGTACTGCGAAGACAAATACTATGCTGACTAAAAGCCTCACTGTATTGTCTGTCACAGTCCGGCTTGGAATACATAAATATCTCCGTTGAACTTGCAGCCAAAATAGGATGGCTTTTATCAAGTACTGGCACACTAAAAGAAGATTATTTGAGAAGTTAATGTTAGGGTCCAGATTTAACATTTTTGCTTAAGATAATAAAGCAATGGAGCTAGGTTCATTTTTGTGGTATCTTGACACAGCCTTGTGTCGAGTTCATTTGAGATTTAGGTAGGATGGGAAGGGATACACTCTGAGTCTGCGGGAAGCTATCAGCCTAAGTGACTTAATTTATTGTTCACCAAAATTTCTGGATACTTAAGGATATGCTGATCTTCCAATATACAGCAATCTGTTTGAAGACAAATGCTACTTATTTTGGTGTATTTACCAGATCATGCCATTCCTGTGCTAGTGTGTGGAAGAGCGGTACAATACAGTATTTTCATCAGGGATGGCTTGGTGTGTTAAGGCACCAGGCAGTTTAAAAACTCATGAACATTATCTAGTGAAAAATGCTGAAATCTCTTTTTTAAATCCACAGACAAATGCATATCGATAGCTTTCATAGTTATTTTAGCCTAGAAGTTCATACTGTTGGTCTGAGCAAAATGAAGTACAGTTTGTCGGGGGTTGAGGGGGTGGTGGTGGATATTTTGAGAGAACATAGAAGAATTAAAAGTTGCTATCTAAGGAGCATAAAAGATGTAACAAGAGCCTGTGAACCTCTAGAGAACCTTACAAAACAGATTCCAGAAAGCATAGAGTGCCAAAGGATTACTAACAGGAAACTGGGGGCCCTGTTTTGAAGCTCAGTAGTTCCATTTGTCATTCCTTTCAAATGCAAATCTTCCATAAAGATGTTTTATTTGTGGATTCACACAAAAAGAGAAATTTCTGGGTAACTTATGCCTCACCAAATATACCATCTGAAAGCCGGCTTTACATCCCTGTTTACTGCAAGATGCTGTTGTCTGCAACAATTTAGAGATTACTACTTGCTTGAGAGAATTTTGCCTATAGTAAGGTCCTCTGGCATCAGGCTGCCATTTGTTTACTTCTCTAGATTACAGAATTTTTCTTTCCCATGAAGATGCCAGCCCCTTGATAATAAGGAAATGGTAAAGGTAAGGGAATCTAGGTCATTCATCTGCTTGAAACTAAAGAGACTAGGCTATACAACTAGTTATCATTAGCAAGCTGAAGTAAAGAAAACATTAATTTTTAAAATGCTCTGCTCTCTAAGAGCTTAAAAGTGATATATCATTTAAGCTTATAATGCAAAGCCAGGGTATAACCAATGGATGCAGATGAATATAAATAAACTGATTTGGTGGCAGGTGCACATCTGCAGCTGAGACCAAACATTCAATTAAAAAAAAAAAAAACCAAGCTGGTAATTCTTCACACTTCAGAAAGGCTATCCAAAAAGACTATGAAGGCATCTGAGAATATTCACACAGAAAAAAATGTACTACTGTCCAAACATGGTGAAAACACTGTTTTTTTCATTGAGGACCTAAACGTGAGGGTGAATACAGAAAGAAAGCCAAATTTTTTTAGAAGAAACGAGATAATATTGTGAAGAACTCCAGAAAGTCTAGAAGAAGCTACATGAATGACCATCACCGGGGTACAAGGAACTCCAAGTTGACATGCTGGGAAGGAACAGAGAAATGGCTCATTCCCTTTTTGAAATTCAAGGTTAGCTGTAACAGCACAGCTGGCTCTGGCTTATTGTATGCTGTGGACAGTTTAATAAACACTTCCACTGTTAACCAAACTGAGCAGAAAGTTAGCTTGTACAGAAAGGGACAATTGTGCTGGAACGACCATAATGCCCTTCTACGCTTTCTCACCCTGAACATTGTGTTTGTTTTTCATCCCCTCGTCCAAATAAAAAACAAAAATAATTTGAGAGGCAGAGAAAAAAGTCACGAAAGAGGCTTCCTTTGGATTTAAAAAATATTGGCACAGCTAGTCTTGTATCAAGAAAGTGAAATGGGCAGGCTTGTGGTGTCACCACTTGCACGCCCTGGTTTCCCACAAACCCCAAAAGAGACACAGGCGTGCTCAGGGAAAGGAAAGTTCACCATTTTAAGACTCTCTACCTCCTTCCCAATCTTACTAACATACTTATGCGTTACATTAGTTTTGCATATATTAGAATGGCTCCTTTGTAATGTTAACAATTCTAAAAAACTTCTTGCTGCGTAGCCTGATTAGCATGCTAATTTGGTCTCTCCTGTAAAGCAGTTCGAGAGTGGTAGTTTATTCCTGGGTATCAACAGTGAAATAGTATTTAGTTAAGTACCCCGTTTAAAAGTTTATCTTCAGATTTGGATGTTCTTTTAAGAAATAAATGTAACGTGTTCTTCTACTTCAATTTGAGTATGATCCCACCCTGGAACCATATAGGAAAGCTGTGCTAGTTGAGCAAAACTTTGATTTGAGTAACATCATGCATATGTTATGTAGGTACAAACATATGAATTCACAGTTTTACTGGATTATACACACACCATACACACACCCAAATCAGGAGAGCTTTTTGTGACATCCCCTTCTATCTGTCAATCTGTATGCCACTAAATCATTGCAATATTTTTCTTTGAGAGGAAAATTATGGCACTGAGTTTGTAGTTTCTTGGACATGGTTCAGGAATTATTATTTTTTTGCCTTAACTCAAATATATTCAAAAATGTTACACAGCAGGTGTTGCTATTTGGAAATAACAGGCTCTTCTTTGATCCTTTTTAAGAAGAGAACGCACTGGAGCAAACAGTGCACATTCAGCTAACCCAGTACCACAACAACAACAACAAAAAAAAGACAGAAAATAATTCTTAGAGAATAACACAGGGAATTGTGTTTGTGATATAAATGAGGATTTCGAAAATGGGTAACATATTTAACTTCTGTGAATCATCTGTGCATAACAGTTGGAATTGTAAAAGCCCCACAATACGTCTATAATCCTAATGTGTTTCTTTGCTGTTTTGCAGGCAGACCAGTAATGATTGTAGTTGAATATATGGAGAATGGATCCCTTGACTCCTTTCTGCGGGTGAGGTGCCATTTTCTGATGACATTTGAATAAGTCGCCATTCTAGGTTAAGATTTTAAATCATTTATCATAAACTAATTTCTACATAATGTTATTCATGGATTTTTAGTGAATAGAAGCATTTTTCCCAGGGTACATTTCTAAGGTACAGTGACACATTAGCATATGGCTGGAAAAAAAGAAGATTTAAACTTAAGAATATAATTGATTTCTTCTGCAAAGGTACTTCCCATATTTAGCAAAATGCATTTCAAATAGTGTTTTTCTGAAGGAAAAGATAAATTGAAGCACAAATGCCTAGCCTTACGGAAGTGGTTCATTTTTCTCAGTCGCCTTCATAAATACTTTGTTATGATTTTTTTGGTTGGTGAAATGTAGAATAGACTCAGTAATTGATTTATAATTATTTATGCTTACTTGCATTTAACAAATCGAATTAGAAAACAGTTCATGGGTGAAATGTCCTGGCATTAATTAACCTCCAAAGGTCACTAATAAACATTAAAGAAGGGCTACAGAAAACATGAATAATATCTGGTACACTTGTATTCAATTTTCTTAAAAAAGTAGAAGGAAAGGAAGACCCCTAAGCTAAACTTGTCCTAAAATGGTCTCTTTGTTAACAGAGCCCCTGGAAATGCTCCAGAGGTTCACTGGCATAAGACCCTGTGTGAATAATTTGATTGTCAAGTATTTAAAATTTGTCTTAAAAAGTTAATGTCAATCCTTACTAGCCCACTGCCTCGCCATTGCCGTCTTGTAGAATGATAAAGCTGGGGATGTAGGCAAAGTTGGGGCAGGGGGTCGAAGGACTATGGTTTTGTGAACTTGTTTGAAACGGTATCCCAAGTGCAAAGGAGAGGTGTTCAACGAGGAGCTGTGAAAATATTTGCAGGAAAATCTAGACGATGAAGATCAAGGATGCTGTGGTGGCAGGAAAAAGGAACTGCTAAGTGAAAAGAGTGAATAAGCAGGAGGGAAAGAACAGCCAACACTTTAGAAAGAAGACTAAATCAGTGAGAGGGAGAGGAAGTCATACAGAGTGCTTGTGTGACAGCAGGTCAAGAAAAGAGGAGCCACAAGCAGAGAAGAGCATCTGGAACAGAGGATACTACCCTTGAGAACACATCAGAGCCATTATCTTAGATCTATCTAGACATTGTTTCTCCCTTCCTTTTGCTTTTGATTATTCCATTGTATTTTTTTCTCTAGCATTTCCTGCTGTCTTCTTCATCAACTCTCCCAAATAATTTTTTAATTTCCTTTGTCAAGACACATGACAGACATCTGCTATGTTGTCAGAAACACACTAGCACCACAGTTTCTGGTGAGAATTTGCTGATCTCTCAAAATCAAGTTATTTTTCTGGAGAGAGTTTGATATCATCAAGTTCTTCTTAGGAACTGGGTAGGTTTTAAAAATCACCCCCCTTGCCTTTCTGGCTCCTCTCTCTGTCCATCTGCAGCAGACAGATTGCTGCTGATTTCAGTACCTGGGGCTTCGCTGCTCTGTAATTTTTCAACAGTGCCCCAGGAAGACTTGCTTGGGCCTGAAACTCTGCTCTACGCGTGTGTGTGTGCGCGCGCGTGTGCAGAATTTCATAGAAGAGAATAAAACCAAATACTGAAATAATTCATGAGAGAGAATTACCTTTCTCTGAATTGCTCTAGTATGATATCTATATTCCAATTACTCTTCACATGCATTTATTTATCAGAATAGTTACTACTTATTAGGATACTTTAATAGAAACTGACATCAGCAAAATTATGATGTTATTGTGAAGCAATACTTCTCACACTGCATCAGATATATTTGCAGGGAAATCTGCTGGGAAAAAATGTGAGCTAATCATTTCTGCAGCTGGTTTCCATGTATATTATTTTAGTTTCAATTCACACTTCAGATATGGTTTATTCTTCTAAAATGCTTTTTAAAAGGACTTTAGATAATACTGAGCATCCCAAAGCACTGTAGATATATCATCAGCATTTCTGTTAATAATTAGCAGAGCAAATGGCTGCAAAGTAACCTATTTAAAAAGAAATCCAGCTGCTTCATTAATAATAGTTGTTTCCTGCAGATATAAGTCTACACTTTTAAAAGCTTTTGTGAAGATCCAAAGAAGCAGAGAGGGTTTATCTTTAGCAATCCTAATGAAATGTGTTCAGTGAATATAACCATTCTTATGTGGTGAGATTTGGAAGGGCTTATAAGATAGTCTTATCTTTCTTAATATTTAAAAGAATCACTTGTTACAGTGCAAAGTGTTTTTACAGAGAGGGGAAAAAAAGCCATTTCTCACCATAAAAATATTTCCCCACACATCGCAACCTGCAAAAATTAACCAACACATCCTTCCAACCTGTCCTTCTCCAAAAGCCTGCAAAAATGGGTCAATCGTACAATTTCAAAGTGAAACTCTGTGATGAACCATGTGAGGGTATTCCAGAAGAAAGACTGCTCAAGGAAGACATTTGCCATCAGCTTCCTCACGGCCTTGGTGGGATATTAGCTTTCACGCTAGTACGAGTTGTGTGAGGAATCATAAACTCCAAATAAAACTCCCCTTGACCCCTAAACCTTAAAGTCTTAAAAGCCTTTACTTCGTTGCTTTACATATAAGGAAATGAAGCACCGTGATGTTAAGTGATCTGCGCAGTACTGTGCACAAAGTTGCATAGCAGAGAGTAGAAATTAAATCAGTTCCCCTGAATTCCAGGTCAGCAGCTTACAGTCATCCTTCATATTACTTAGTGCTGTATTTTGGTTGTAGTTCCGTGGCCAAATCCCCAAACCAGTGCCTTATTTTCTGCTATTGGTATGAATTAAACAGCAAGCTCAGCTAGATTATGTCTTCCGCACCCTACAAAATATCCTGTATGCTGGCTGCTAACTTTGAGCTTTTGGGGGGAAAATTTGGCAAGCACTTGCAATACGAAGGTGCTTCAGCTATATTCTTAGTGGAAAAGCATCAGCTAATTAGAACCAATTCTGTAAGCTGATGGTAATTAATTACAGCAATTGTGCACCACCAGACATCCTAAATAGCTGGAGACACTCGACACTCAATTTTCCTCAGAAATCCTGCATTATTTTTGCAATTATATAAAACTCATTTCCATAAGATGAAACTCAGTTATCTTTTTTTTCTCATAGAAGATCGATGCATGTAAATTAATCATCCCACAAAAGTATACCTGAAATTTGCTGTCAAAGAAATGGTCATTTGACCAGAAATAAAGTGCATGTGACTTCACTTCTGGTAACACTTGGAGAGATTTCTCTGAAAAAATATGTGAGCTTCCAGCTTAGTATTTCCTCAGGGACCAGAGGCTCTTCTCTCAGTATTACTCCAGCAGCTCTCAGACAGGACTAATCTGTGCTTGGAAAAAAGTAGCTAATACTTCAGCTTGGGAACTGAGGATATCCAGGTACAATTTCCTATTACCAACTTCACACACACACTTTGTATGGGACACATTGTCTTTACATTCCAGCCACCTGCCTGTGTAGCGGAGATCTTAGCAATCACTTATTCTGCAAACATATGAGGAAAATAGTAAACACACAAAGAGTTGAAAGGGCAGCTATCTGTATTGATAGAAAGATGGACTCAGTAATTAGATAGTATAGTTGCAGTCAGATATGTTTGCTCAGGCTTGTTGATACAGACTATAGAAGATACAACAAAAAAGACAGCCAAGAGATGNAGAGATGCATAATAAAAAAAAAAAAAAAAAAAGAACCACCACAAAACCTTTTTAACAAGCAGTTTGCCACAGCTGTGGGTTTGAGATGCCTGTTCTCTGAGCACGGCCATGACTAAGTAAACCACATGGGTATTGAATCACTGCTTGGTGACCTTGCAGTCTTCATACATGACATAAATGCAGCCCCACTTTGCTGAGGGAAAACAGAGATGAGTGCCACGTTGCACCCAAGCACATGCAGCAGTTCGGAAGGTGATACAGAGATACAACCCAGGTCTGAATCCCAGTTTCACTCTTTAGCTGTTTGTGCTGGACACCGCATTTCCCTCAGTCTTGCCTGTCAGATGATTGCAATAATTCCTGTAGAAGTCCTTTGCCCTGAGCTTGGTTCTTTCATCCTGATAGACCCTCTCTGGCTCAGCCCGCTCTCTGAGTAGATGCCTCACAGACTTATGGAGCTATTGAGAGTTAAATCTCATCTACTGTTTTCACAGCTCCACCTA
Source organism: Himantopus leucocephalus (assembly GCA_003993805.1). Taxonomy (NCBI): domain Eukaryota; kingdom Metazoa; phylum Chordata; class Aves; order Charadriiformes; family Recurvirostridae; genus Himantopus; species Himantopus leucocephalus. Next base: position 112,197,246 of record RSEF01000001.1, on the reverse strand, counting down.
AAGTGTCCTTCTTGGCTAATGTAATTGGATTTAGCATCACATAGACGGGAACGGGGTGGTTAGGAGGATAGGTGGCTTGTGTGTTTGCCCGGGGGGGGGCGGCTACTGCTTCTTGTGTTCAGTTGCACAGAATGCTACCTGCAGAGCATCTGCTGGCTGTGGTCTGCGCTCACCCTCCTCGTGCGTCGTTCAGTATGGGCATGGATTTAAGCCACAGAAAAGGAACGTAGTCAGAAGGTGACTTTTGGGGACGTTTGTTTGTGATTGGCTACCTAGAATCATGTAAAATGAACCCCAAAACTTTCAGCAGAGTACTTTATCTTCTTTCAGTATTTTTCCACAGCTGCAGACTACCAGACTACTGTCAGTGGTTTATTCCAGCTCAGTGCCCAAGGTGTGCTAACCAATAGTCAGCACAGTGAGGCAAGAACCAGTGACACAGCAATATTAATCACATGAGAACTCATGGCATTGCGGCATGTTCTGTAGCAGGCCAGATAGTAAAATAATCTATCAGCTGTATCCACTGCACTGTATTTGCTCACCCTTCTTTATTAGGAATGGAATTTGCGCTCTCCAGGGATCAATGTGGGGAAGAAAGCTTCTCAAAGTTTGCAGCATTTTCCCTTAACTGTACCCTGAAGAGACAAATGTTTAGGTTTGAAAGATGCTCCAGTCTTGCCCAGTTTTGTGAATCTCTGACCTGCAGGAAGAAAGGATTCATTTACCTAGGGTAATCACCGGGTCATCTTGCTTTCTTCATTGTTACTATTTGCGATAGTAACAGCTCCTCTGCCTGCCTAAAAACTTGTGACTAATACATTTCCTTTCACTTCAGAAAATTAAAAATCTTGAAAAAAAAGTTAGATTTCTTTACAGGCATGCATAGTAGGTAAAAATGCTGTAAAATATAATTTGTTTTTCCAAAGAAAATATTTGCTGAAGATTCTATAAAAAATACGCTTAACTGCCTTAGAGCACTAACTGCAGCAGACTGTACAGCAAATGGAATGGAATTTGGAATTCATCACCAAATTTTAATCCCTTGAGGCCTCTCTAGCAGAGCCTAAGATAAGTGTAAAAATGTGTGGAAAAAAAAAGTGTTACTAGACGGAGGAAATATTATGATATATTGCTCTTTGATGCAGTAATCGTTATGAAGTTATTCTCAGAGCAGCTTTGCTATCAGGCTCACCCTTTTTTCAGCTAGAGTTTAGATGCTGTGGCAGCTACCTATATTTAGTGAGTTTGGGGGAAAAGGGAGAAAAGAGAAAAATGAAGACTTGCAGAAAGTTCTACAAAACGATGTTGTAAAGTTTATGTTGTATATCCATCTAACATGGCCTCACTAGACAGAGTCAGCTTTGGGGAAAAGAGGCCAGATGGCCTTTCCTAACTTTAATGGTTCCCGTTATTATTTATCTGCATCCAGAGAGGCAACAACATTAGAGCTCATAACTAATACTCCTACTTTTGCTTTCACGTGCAGCATTCATGTATGCTTTTATTTATTGGAGGCACGTTCCTTTCCTGGTAGGATAAAGGTAGCATTTTGCTTTCAAAACTGTCTCTGTAAAGAAGAAAACCTGCATTGGAGACTGCTGATACCAATATTTTTTTTCTGAATCAAAAAATGTATTGAGCAATTAGAAACTGAGTTTGAATGAATGTGTTACCTTAATAGTGAAAGCGTAAGCAGCATGTCTTTACATGATCTAAGATTACACTGAGAAGCTGTCGCTGATGCTACAGAGCCAGCATTTGTTCTCAAGCAATGTTTTACCCTGCTAAAAGGGGATAGAAAACAGTATTTCTATACTGCTGTGAGAAGTTCATTTAGAAATGCTGGATATTTTTAGTCACTGTAGATATTCTTCCTACCGAGAAACAAATTTATTACAAACTGTCTTGTATTTGAAGCCAAAAAAGAATGTGATTGGTAATGTGGACCCTTTCAGTGTGCTCTTTATCTTTGTGAGTTTGTGGAGAATACGTAAGAAACCAGGAGATCAGAACAGGGCCAATGTCATCCATGTCTTTAAAAAGAAGGGAAAAGAGGAGCCAAGACATTGCAGGCCAGTCAGCTTAATGTCAACTGATGTAACATTTCTGGAACAAATTATCAAAAAAGTATTTATAAGCACCTTAAAGATAACAGTGAGATAAGTATGAGCCGACATAGATTTCTCAAAAACAAATTATGTCAAAGAGTCTGGTTTTCTTTTGTAACAGGGCACAGGCTTTGTGGATATGGGAGAAGCAGTTAATATCATAAATCTTGACTTTAGTAAGGCTTTAAAACTCTATCCCATGAGACCCTTATAAGCAGCTAGAGAAATATGGTGTTGATGAAACTTCTATAGGTAATCTCAGTACTGGCTACATACTGTATGGAGAGAACAGACTTTGGATGGAATGATATATGAAATAGGGTTGTTCTGCAGCCTCTGTTTCCCCATATTTTCATTAACCTTCCAGATCCTGAGACTGCAACTAAACTTACGAAATTTTCAGGCGATGCAAAGCCAAGTAGGAACACAGGCAGACAGCAGGACAGAGTGAGAATTTAACATCACCACATCAACAAATTTAAGAAATAATTTAGTAACTAATTAGTTTTAAAAACTAATTAGAAATAAGTAAGGACAAGAGCAGAATACTCCACTGAGACTGGAATAATCAGCTATAGAGGACGGAGAATAAGTGTTCAGAAAGAAGTCTGCTGGAAGAAATTACTCTAGAGGTTGCCATAGATCAGGGATGTCACGTTGCTGTGAAAATGGCAAATACCACAATGGAATATAGAAACAGGAATTTCCCCTGCAAGGTCTGTGAAGTAACTTTTCCTCTCTGCTTTGCACTGGTGGGGCCGCAGAGTGCTGTGTCTCGTTTGGACCTTAACACTTCAGGAACTGTATGAAGTGGGGGGGCAGAGTCTACAACAAAACCAAAAAGCATAGTTGCCAAGCAAATGAGATCCATGGACGGATCTTGTGTTTAGCCCAAAGAACAGGGCAAGAGAGGCATTTAATCTTCATGTATACAAAAAGTAGTTGCAAAGTGGGCATCTTATTTAATATGTGGTATTGGCCCTAATGGTCCTTGAGGGCAGGTTAGAAAAGCATGTCAGGAACAACACAGGGCAAGGAGATGATCTAGATCTCCCCTCAAAGTCCCTTCCAGCTCTGTGATTCTGTGACAGCTATATTCCACTGCACCAAAGTGAGCAGGGACACTTGGTTATGCCAGGGCATCCCTTTCTTGTTGCTGTAGCTGAGTAATGAAAACAGGGTCACAGGTTGCAAGGCTACTGCTGCCACTTGGTTCAGATTTGAGTGTGGCTATTGCATCCTAAAATAAGCTTTGGAAGGGCTTCATCTGCAACATTTTTTTTTAATAATAAAAAGATTTCCCATATTTTTAATGGTTGAAGAGGCACTTAGATTCTTGTGTAGGATCACTCAGTAGCATTTAAAATGAACTAAAGTGATTTCAGGTTTTTATGTGTTATATTTAATGAAATTAGGTATGAGTAATTGAATGGAATCCTGTTAACAGTTGATTAAACACAAAATTGACAGTTGACCTAATTCAGTATCAGTAGTATAAACCTGAGTGCAATCCATATGTTAGTATGAAACATGAGTTATACTTCCAGGAAATACCAAGTTGCAACTTGAATTTTGGAAGGTTTATCCTGGTAAAGTTCTACCATTTACTTTGCATGGTCAAATAGTAACAATGCATACCAAAAACTACATCTTTCATATAGTGACCAGTAGGAACTGTCACTGGTGAATATGATCTAGAAGTTAGACACAGGCACACCATTTTCGATGCTATTCTCCATCTAAAATAAGATCTAAATCATCCGCAGTAAAATATTTAGATCTGTAGGAAATCCTATACACTTCTCAGAATACAAGGGCATAAAAGTGCTCTGACTTATAGGGCAAATAAAGAAGTGGATTTTAGAATAGACAAAAGTCCAGAAACAATACAGAAAAATTCCAGAACCATGCCTCCGAAAGGTTACTCAGTAGTAAAATAGAAAAAATCTTCTGAAGAAGAAAAATTCCATGGGCTTGTAGAAAAGCACTGAACCAGTGCACACTGGAGCTGGAAACTAGAGGGTGAAAAGCAATTGGAGAAACTTAGGATATCTCCTTCCTCCCCTACAGTAACTGACCCTCTTCACCAGTCTGTTATACTTTAGTGCTATTGAAAGGTCTGTAACAGGAAGAGAATATTTCATGCACATAAGGTTTTCAAAAGCAAACTGTAGCTGAATGAAAAGACAACATTTTTTCAGGGCATTTGCAGGGCTGCATAAATAGCAGCTACTCTGATATTGCATCTATACTCAGCTGATGAGAAAAATTTATTTAGCAGAGGCATTAAAGCCTAATTAAAATTTGATGGGTTGATAGGATAAATGTGGGGAGTCCACTGAGGTCTAAATTGCTGCCAGTATTGATTAACACCCTTAACAGCCCAGTGGGAATCCTATCAAAAGTGTATTTCAAATCTCAGCCATGGGAATCAGAATAAACCCTTGGATAACAACCACCATATCATTCAGATGAGTGGTTTGTGTCCCCATATGACAAGCGAAAGAAAGGAGATAATGGAAAGTTGCCAAAGGATTGGTTTGACTCACAGGTGTACACGGGGATTTGAAAATGCTGAAAATACGAGGCCAGATTCATACCTGGTATAATCTCATCAATTTAGTTGAATTTTCCAAGGGTTAAATATGGCCCATAGTCTCTGTCCTGATCAGCTTAAATCAGACAAATATTTTGATATATTGGAAGATAACAGTTTGTAAGGGAATACAGCTGGCATGGAAACTGATGCAGAAGTGATTACAGAGAGACCTGAGACAGAGAAGACTGTTTTGCTGACAGGAAAAATGTCATTATTCCAACTGCAAGGGTGGCAATGAAGCGACATGAAACCAAGCATGAGCAGAGACAGAGGAGAACAGGTGCAAGAAACGGTTCAGAGAAATATACAGGGGGAGAAGGAGGACAGAATAAAATTGCAACTGGTATGTTAGCAAGTCTGTCATTTCTTTAAAAGTGGAGATAAGAAGCTTGAACTTTTTGTGTCAAAGCAGAAGCCCAAAGAAATTTGAAAGAAGGAGGGAGAGAATGGCAAAAGCATGAGACTGTTTTTAATTCAGGCATTTCTGCTATACTGGTAAGGCAAATACTGAGATTTAGAAAGAGCAGAAAAAGGTTATGTTTTATGAAAAATCAGTGAAGCGTGGTCTAGATTTGAAAGAGCAGAAATTAAAAAAGGAAGGAAGGAAGGAAGGAATGCTTGTGATCCAAGGGGACAAAAGGTTAAGGGAGGTGTTGCAGATGATTCTGCAGTTTGTTGAAAGAATGGATCTGTTAACAATGATAAGGAGGAGGTAAAATCTAGAGGTCTGGGGGTTGGTTTTATTTGGTGCTTTGTTGCAGGGGCAGGGGGGGCTTGGTTGGTTGTTTTGCAAAAGTAAGTCATAGGTGCTTTGTTCCAAATCCTAATTCTACAGTTAGCTAAAAAAAGTTATCTATACAGGGTAAGTGTGAAGAGTATTAAATCTTTGCAACCAGCTTAATAAATTTTGAGTCAATTGAACATTTAGAATTTGGGGAAAAAAGCAAAACCCAAATCCTTTGTGGCTTCATTACATAAAATATTGGATAGAGTTCAGGTCCTTCCTTTATTGGAAGAGGCTTAAAGTATTTAAGAATATTCTCTTTTGTCTCTCTTTGCTTAATTGCTAGATGGAAAGTTTTTATTTAAAATATCTTTCACTAGCGTGTTTTGGATTCTGAGAGGTTCACCTTATTCTTGTGCTAGAGGCCTGTGATAGGGAATGCCATAGGCCTGTAACGGGGGATGGCCTTTTGTAAAATGTCTGGTTGTCACACTTGTGTCTTGACTCCCAGCTGAGTGTCCTCTGCAGAATTAACTGCTTACAGGTGTCTGAGATGGAGACAACGAAGCAAGGAGGTTGCTTATACATGTGACATGATTGCTTGGAGAGATCTGCCTCCACTTTTGCATAGGGGGATTTAGAGACAAAAAGGCTCCAGAGCACTGACTCAAGAGAAATAGTAAGGGGAAATATTGCTATGAATCAGTCATAAATAGCTGGTTTTAAAGAAGCGTCATTGAACATGCTTTGTTTGGAGAAGTCTATGAGATGGCTGTAGTGTTTGGCCACTGATGAAAGCGTGTTTCCTTAAATACAAGTGCTGCTGGGAAGTATGATGAGGCTCTGAGGTCTTCTAGTTGACAAGGTGTGTTAGTATCTGAATTTTATGATATGTTGGCTTAGAACAGCAGCTGGGAAACCTAACCATGTAGCAACCATGCGTATTTTCTTTTTACCACTTTCTTTCTGTTTTGTGTTATAACGTGACATAGCAGTACTGGTCAGTAACTGGTGAATGTTGCCCTTAATGTACCTTTTTTGTATGCTGCTGTACTTGGGCTTTCTTCCAATTGATTTTATGAAAGGAATTGAAAGACTTTCAAGAGACTCCGCAAGTTCTACAAATTGTTGAATTTGCATTGTCTCTGCCTTTTCTGTTTGCTGAATTTGCCTGTCTTTCTGTTTGTAACCAATAGGGTTTAATTGAATAATAGTGACTTTAGGAACTCATTCCTTCAACTTCTTTATAGGCAAACAACTTTTTCAGCAGTCTCTTATGCACACTAAATAACTTATTGTTTAAGAATGTATACTTTCTTGATTTAAGTAGATGTATAATATATTAGAAGCAGGTCTTGGTCTAGTATTACTTCATCTCAGAAGACAGATTAATAACATGAGAAGTGAGTAACACCAAACCACTCTGTGTCTGGGGTTTTGTGGTTGGTTTGTTTGTTTCTGGGGTTTTTAGTAATCTTAATTATATCTGAGTACTGATTCCCTATTTCTTTAAATGTTTATGTCCTGACTAGCTATGTATAGGCCCCAAATAATTGAATTGTGATGGAAAGCCTGAAATACTTTACTTATCAGCAATAAAGTTAAGCATATCCATACAGTTCAGCCTGCTGCTTTGCTGAATCTAAGGAATTTACTGAACTTACTGTAAAGTTCTCCCCTACAAAAATCATCTTGCTGAAATGTATGAGCTAAGCAACAGAAATGTCCCAAATGCAGATCAGAACACTGCTACTTGTCTGTAGCCCAATGCTGAAGGTGTTGAAAGAGAAAATGGAAAGTTAACTTGCTTGCAGGGAAGAGTTGTTTGTTTTTGTTTGGTTGTTCCTGCTAACATAAAAGCCTGTCTCACTGAATAATCCATGAGAAGCTAAATGTCTGCCAGCTGAGGTCACAAAAATACTGCTATAAGCAGTCTGCTGTAAATGGTAGATAGGGCAGACCTAAACCAGGCAAAGTGCCCATAATCAGATTTCTGTACAGGTACTTGTTTGGTCCCCACTGCCACATAACTCAGGAGCCCTCTGATGTAGAAGGTACAGAAGCGTTAACTTTAATGTTGTAGTTGGGAAACTGAGGCCCACCAAGACTCACCAGATGGACAAGTGTGGTTAACAACATAACTCTTATTTACATGTTCCACTCCAATAGATTTCAGCAGCAGTTAAGCAGTTTAATGCATTCATGGGTCTGAGTTTAATGGGCTTAGTCAGCCAGGAAGACTTTGGAAAAGCTACATGACCTCTGAATTTCAGCCCAAATCTCCTTTTTAATCTAGTATACAGAGACTATACGGTGTTAGGTGCAGAACAGACATGAGGTAAAGTCCCAAACTCTTTTCAGGTTTGTTGGTTGGTTTGGGTTTTTTTTTTAAGCAAACCCCTCCAAAAAAGCAAAAAGTGAAGTAACAGCAGTACCTCATACAGACAATCAAGGCTGAAGCATTGAAAAGAAGGTTTTTTTGTTTCCTGAGGCCATGGAGTAAGAGATAGAGAGGATTTTTCTGTGTGTTGTCATTCTTGTATTAAAAAATAGTGTTTGGGGAGAGCATCCTCAGTAACTGAGGTTAAAAGATATTGCTGTCAGTAGAAAGATTGAGCATGTGAAAATGTGGAAGAAAAGGGGAATAAACTGTACAATGAGAGATGGGATAGCTTGCACTGCTGACCAAGTTAAATACTTGAAAAAACAAGCTTGTGGCGGGAAGGTTGGCTGGATGGATCACAAACGTATTTTAAATATGAGCTGTAGTTAATACCACTAGTACGAAGTTATTGAAAAGCAGCTGTGTTCTTTGACCTTGCATCTTGCAGAAGCATGATGGCCACTTCACAGTCATTCAGCTGGTTGGCATGCTGCGGGGGATTGCATCTGGCATGAAGTACCTCTCGGACATGGGCTATGTACACCGTGATCTGGCAGCCCGTAATATCTTGGTCAACAGTAACCTCATGTGTAAAGTCTCCGATTTTGGTTTGTCACGAGTGTTAGAGGACGATCCTGAAGCTGCTTACACAACAAGCGTAAGTTTGTCTTATCTTATTTGAACAGCTGATTGCTTGTGCCTCTTTTATTCCAGTTTCAGATTTCTGTGCAATAGCAGTAGTAGTTTGAATTGGGTTTGTTCCATTCTTAGTCCATGTGGTTTAATAGAACTGCCAATGTGTTTAAGGGAAGCTGTTTTGATTTTTGGCTGTGTAAGGGACGTATATTCAACTTGGCAAATTTTTTTTTTAAGCAAATGGGCAGGTATAAGTGGGAGACCTTTTCCATTCATGTTTGGGTTTTGTGTTTGTTTTTTGTTTTGTTCCTTTTTTTTTTTCACATTTTCCCCTTCTGCTAACATATCTTTACAAAGATATGTTTTTAAAAAGGGGCGATGGGGGAGGAGAGAATCTCACCAATACTGCTGTTGGAAGCATGGTGTCAAGCCTCGCATTCATAAATTCAAATGTTCATTTTATTTTACTTAAGCTTACCTTCTAACAGGATATGTAGGACCTTTCTCTCAAGGTTTAGCTCTCATTAATACTTAAATTCCTTATGTGATGCAAGTAAATTGTTATAGTGGAAAACGGGGTTTGGGTGGGTCATTTGGTTTTGTTTTTTTTTTTTTATTTGGTTGGTTTGGTTTGTGGTCTTGGGGGGTGGTCCCACTGAAGTGAAAAATTCTTGAACATGGAGAAGCTTGTTCAAATTTGACTTTGAAGAAAAAAGTAAATTGCACCTGCAGTAGGAAGAAAGTGGGGAAAGTAGTGTGGTGGTGCTAATAAAATTACAAGCTTGGATACAGCATTTTTTCACCATACCAAAATTTTCAGTTACATTCCTGTTAGAATTATTACCAGAACATTAAGAATCTTAACTAATTATAAGCTGGTTTCAAGTAACTTTCATATCTATCACTGAAACTAAAATTATTTCAGAGTTAGGGTGCGTTCTCATTAGTAGTCTCATGAAATGCACAGAATTTGTATTTCCCATGATAGGCCACAGTGACAGAATTCTAATAGAGATAATAAATTAGCATTAAATAATTTATTTCGACCTATTTCAAGCTTTTTTCTATTTCACCTTAAAATGTGATGTATGGCTAAAATGAGAAACTCATCCAATTTAACTGTATTGTAGTAAGTACTCTGGTGTATCTATTGAATTCAATGCAGCTGTTGTAGTGGGATTATAGGTCTTTTATATATTTTTTTTTTAAATAAATAAAATAGTGGTATTCTTATAAATTCACTGTAAATTCTACTTCTTGGAACAAGGTCTACACAGGACTGCAAGCTAACTAGAGCAAAACAAGTCACTTTGCAAGGTTTTCTATCAGTATTAATATGAAGGTTTGAGGGGGGGAAATCATAGGGTTTTTTCCTTTATAGGGGAGATTTCCCTCACTTAGTTCTCAAAACCTCTTTTGCTTCACACTGCTTCTTAGTATGAGGCTTGAAAGGAAAAATAAACATTACTGCGGCTTAACAAGTTATCACGTGTTGGCTGAGCCTTGCTAATTGTCCATGCCAGCGTGCTCAGCTGGCAGCGAATGCCCCCAGTGACAGGCAAGTTAAGTTACATTGCTCAGTGCTGATCACGCGCTAATCAGCTCAGCTGGTGGAAGGCACTGGAAATTGCCAAGCAGTCTCTCCCACTTAGTTTCAGGAAAAAATACCAAAGGATAATTTGAGGCTTTCAGCTATTATTTAGCCTGTAAGTTTCTACTGGATACCAATACCGAACAATTAGTTTTTCAGAGTAGTTAGTGCCTGCCTTTTTCATCATAGCTAGAGCTGCTTTTAATCAGGAAATGCTATGTTGTTAAAAAAAATAAAAAAAGGAATATTTCATGACATTGTATCTGTGTTGAAGGACTTTTCTTGAAACATAGGACAGGCTTTGATGAAGTGCTCACTGTTCTCATGTCGGTTCACCTAGCTGGTTAACGTGAGAGTCTGTGAGGCAGCTGTTGTAGGTGGACTACCTCAGAGCCATTGCTTCAGTCCTCCAAGGTTGCAACCACATGCTGTACTAGAAAATCCTGCTAAGCAGCTATCTATAGCGTGTCCATCAGGATACTGCAAATAAGGGGGGGAACACACATTACAGAGGCTGATGGCCAGTGGCAGGACCCTTTGTCAGCCAGGTGTTTAAGGTGACTCTGCTTCAACCATGAACTCCCCAAAGAAGATCAAAAAGCTTTGAAACTCAGGTGGGAAAATGCGATGCATCATTATAATATGAACTAGAAACTTTGTAAATAGGAAGAATTCAAAGCAACAAAGTCGGGCATAGTAGAAATTAAAAGCATTTTAAATCACTCATTCCTTCAGCCCCAGCCCCCTCTGTTCTTGCAAGTAGGTCTTCACATCTGGACTTTCAATCACTGTGGCTAAGTCTGCCCAATTCTCTTCTGTCACCTCTGGTCCTTTGGAAATGTCTTTCCCTCATCCCTGAGGGCAGACCGAGTGCTCCAGTCACTGTTCTGTGTTGCAGTCATTCTGTACAATGTGGTGACTGCCAAATCTTCTGTGGGGTGTTCTTGCCTGCCATGTGCTCCACCCTCTGGGTCTTGCTCCCCTTGAGCAGGTCCAGTAGATCTTCCCTGTAGGGAGTCCAATAGTCCTTTTAAAGGACTTTTTTTAAAGGAACACAACACAATTATGGCCAGGGGAGGGGGGGAGAAAGAATTTTTTGTCACAGTGGCTGTGGAGGACTCAATGAAGACTGTCACACTATAAGCAGTCTTTCAGGGTAACAAAATAATAGAACCCCACCCTGGATCCCGTGTCTTCTTGCAGCTTTCACTGACCATCATTATGTCATTGACCTGTCTCCCCATCACGAACATCTTCCCAACAGCAGGCTGCGTGTATTACTAGACGTTTTTATAGCATCTATTTAGTTCCATACTGTGCTTTTGCCATATGAAGGTTAAACCCTCAGTGCTTCCACAAAGGTTCTGGTGCTTTTAGAGTTTGTGTTTCCTCTCCACGGGGATTTTTCTTGATAACAGCCCAGTACCAGAAATCCACAGAGTGGGTCTGCAAATTAATAGTATTATTTTTAGGCTCACATCTCCTAGTACACCACTGTCTGCCAGTGCTCAGAGGAAACTGATGTCAGAAGTGGAATGGTACAATTGGATGTTTTCTTTGGAAACAAGAGCTACAAGACAACCTAAGCCAATCAGAAGCCAAAAATTAGAATTTTTATATCAACACATTTGTGATGCTGTGGTCAATGCTATGTAAATGTATTCCCAGACATCAAAATTGTAAATTGATGCAGAAGACAAATCAAATTTTAAAAAGCTGTCATGCTCTGTGGCAAAACAGGTTGCATCGTCACAAAATTAGGCTGGAAGGCCCTCTTACCTTGTGAACTGTCTGAGTAGGCACAGCCTTCAGTCAGATAATCAGCATCTGTTGCTTTGTCTTCCTGTTGTCATCCAGTACATGTATCTTCCTCTCTACTGGTTGGTTTAGAATGGATCTTGTATTCTTTCTGTCAGCACATCCTCCCACATGCAGGGCAAAAATCAGGAATAAGAGTCTAGAAAAACCAATAACACTGATAGGGAAAATCTGGAAAGGAAACCACGTAGAAAATGGCCACATTCTGTGCTCACACTGAAACACTGCGTAGGGGACTATATTCAACTAAGTAGTGATGGGGAAAACTGACAGATGCCCCAAATAACACAGTTAAAAGTCATTATGTTTTCCAAGAGTTTTGGCCCGACACTACTGGTCGGAGAGCTGTTGAATGCTTTAAACAGTACATGAAAAGATTGAAATTTCAGAAAACAGCTTTCTGACTTCTGTGAAGGCTTTGGGGTTTTTTTGTCCCCCAGCCTATTGAGACAAACAATGTAAATATGGTTTTGATAAGAGGGTTGGTGGGAAATAAGAGATTGGCCTCTGTTTGCTGCTGGGAATCACAAAACTTACAGCAAGATATAATTTTAGAATAGGAAGGAGGAAGAGCTAGGAACATTCAACTGCCAGTCTTTGTGTTTCAGATTGATCAGGAAAAGATAAGGTAAATTTTGGGATAACCGAATAGTATGGATTTTCCATGGAGACAAAATTTTCATTTTTAGTAGTGGTTTCCAAGGCAACAGTCACTCATAAAGAGATATTTCTAGTATACAAACAAGCGTTTCTGTCAATACAGAGGACATCTAGGCTCTTGCATCCCTGCTTTTAGACAGTCTGTGTTATATGATGTAGATTAATTTAGTTTAAAACATAGTCAGTGTTCAGGTGTATTTCAAAAAGGACCACATGCATCCAAAAAAAACTCTTCACATGTAGCAAAATGTGTACATATATATAATGTATATAGAACAGGATCTGTGGCACTACTGCAAAAAGGACTAAACTGGTATTTCTGTTAAAGATGACACCTTAATATTCCACGTTAAATCTGATTTTTAGTGAGACAAAAAGCTGCTACAAACTAAATTGAGATACATAAGAGAAAGGAAATGTATTCTAGATTTCTATCAGATGTATTTCTGAATTCAGACTTAATATATAGAATGTTTTCTTATTTCCATTAATAGAGAGAATTGATTTATTGCATTGCATTTCCTGAATCATTTGATGAACTTTATGGGTCTAACTCTTTTCAAGCCAGTTGGATAAAATACTCCATCCAGGGAGATTTCGGGCTTATTAGATTCATGAGAGGAGCAAAGCAGATTGATGCCAGTAATCTATATAAATACTGGCAAGTAGCAAAACTTTGGGGGGATCAGGATGAGGACTTCATTACTACCTTTTTTTTTTTTTACTTTGTTACATAATTTCCATAGGTCAAGACACTCTCCATTTTCTCTTGCTTGTACGGAAATGATGGGTTGGGGGGAGAGAAGGTTTAATTTGCTAAAAAGTAAAACAAAATGCAAATGATTTTCTAGTTAATTTGGGATGTCAACCAAAAGTTTCTACAGCCGAAGTGCTATGACAAACTTATTGCCTAGACATTTACTTTAAGAATCAAATTAATCGTAGACAATGGAGTAAATTGATTATTGACAACCATTCAGAAAAAGAAACAGAAAAAGAGATTGTGTACTGTGAAAGTTTGTATTAACCTGTTTTCTTGAAAACCAATAAGGTTGAGCACAATCGTTGTCAACTAGTTATGTCTATGTAACATGGCAACAGCACACTTTGTTATCGCCAAACTGAAAGAAACATAATGATAGGCAGGGTGCATCATGACTTTTTGGTTCTTTGTCTTAAACCAGGCACGTGGTTTGGAATCCCACCAAACCTTTCCCTTATCTGAAGGGGTTTTTTTACATTTGATCTCGCTGGAGTCTGCCTGAAAAATAAGTGGGCTAATGTGGTCTGCAACAGGCTAATGCCCTGTGAGGAGAATAATATTTGTTCTTCTAGAGCTTTGCAACTTCATCTTGCCAGGCTGAAGCCTAGCATGGGTACCTTGCCTGAATACTCTGCTGAAAGCCTAGTTGAAACCACATGGCCCGGGCCTGTTTGCAGACCCCAGCCTTCTCCATCTTTCCATAGCCAGGTAAGCTCTTTGCAGTAGCCTTGTTCTCCTCACTGCATCTACGCCCCCACCGCCCCTAGCATCTAAAAGGAGGGTGTGCACATTCACAAGTCCTCTAAGTATTCCTTGCAGCTTGTAAGGCAGTCCTACAGTCTCACACCTCCAAACAGAAAATCAGCCTTCTCTAACGACTATTAGAAGATGAGTAGGACAGACCCTTCTCTTCGTGGTACTTGCCTCACACCACCCCATGGTCTTCCTATTCAGTCTGAAAATCCCTTTCTTGTCTCTCTTTCCCATTGTATCCACTCTGTAGCCAAGCATCACATGCAGGATATACGCTCAGACAGTATTTTGTAAGATGGCAGATTAGCTGGAACTGAAGGGAAAGGAAAGAGGCAGTTATTTCCATTACTCTTACCGTTTACTTAAGAGGTAAATATTTTGCCCTTGTGGTCACAGATAAAATGCACAACTCAACTCCTACTTTTCGGGACAAGTGTTGATGTTTGCAGAAACCTTTTAACTAAAGGTAATATCCTTCCAGGGCTGCTATATGAGATCACAATATCATTTGCCAAATTAGAGGTACAGAAATCAATGGGATCCTGAAAGGGTTGTGTTTTGATAAGAAAGTCAGTATCATCTTGCCTTATCAGGATTATTGTGCTCCTGTGCAGGAATCCAGCTGCTGGCAGCTGCTGCCTATCTCCAGACACTGCATGCTCCTGTTCTTAGCTGGGCATCAGCCTGCTGAGTGCAATGGGTCGCTTTTGACCACAACATAACAGCAGGAATTACTCTAGTGGGACTCTGGTACTAACATACAAAGTAAATATCTTCAAGAGATTTCTAAATTAAATGGTTGAATTCAATTGTAAAACATAATAAAAATAGCTCTCTCATCCCTGCTTTTCCTCCCGCACCACACCACCTCAAGTAGGAACTCCAAATATGCATTTGGCAGAGAAACAGTTTGAAATTTTGCATTTCACTTTCATGCTCAAAATCATCATGTTGATGAAATCGACACAAGTATGCCCTGATATCTTGGCTGTTAAAAGGGTGGTATTTTGCATTTCATTCCCAAGTGCATTCCAAAGTGTGACTTTCAAAGCGTTACCCCATCATTCACCATAACCTAATTTAATTTCTGATGAAAAGAAGAAATTGTACTGTAATCAATCTAAAAATTGCTGCCTTTAGATATTTGCAAGCTCTGCTTTTCTATTAGCTTTGACTTCAACTTTTTGTCTCTCTGACTCCTCCCAAGTTCATATTAGCAAATTTGAATATTAGACTCCACGCATATGTGCTTTGCTGTTTCTCAGATTGGTTCTCTGGTCATCTGTAAGTTTGTTTATGAAAACTGGAGGCATGCATTTATGAATGACTTATAGGGTAGGATTGAGAATGAGCTATTTATAGACCTAAACTGTCAGTGCTGTTGAAGATCGTTGCATCTAGGAAACAAACGATTAATTTGTGACATTTAATACTGTGACAGTGATTGCATTGATTATTGTTTGGTGTAATATTGTCTGGGAACAGTAAAGTATGTTTTGGTGCAGTGGTTGTCAACCTTTCTCA
This sequence comes from Himantopus leucocephalus, assembly GCA_003993805.1. Lineage (NCBI taxonomy): Eukaryota > Metazoa > Chordata > Aves > Charadriiformes > Recurvirostridae > Himantopus > Himantopus leucocephalus. Next base: position 112,181,684 of record RSEF01000001.1, on the reverse strand, counting down.
GTGCGTGGATTCCTGACATTTACCCAGTGGAGATGCAAACTTTGTTAGAAATTTCCCATTTGTGGGGTTTTGCACAGTGCATTACAGTTTATTATATTTCACAGATCTCTAAAGTATTCTAAAGACTCTCAGGGGCTGATATAGCCCAGGCTGAAAACCCACTCCACTGTTGGAGTATTTCTGTTGATTGGCTGCATACATATTTTCATTGAACTCATGGTAGCTGCTGTAGCAAGGAAAGACGTAAAGATTAGGGTTATGAGAATGTATCCCAACACTCAGAAAAGATCTGTTTAGCTCTGACTGTGACTACCATTAAAATCAGCCACTAGTCCAGAGGGCTAACAGGAAAATGTACCTGTCTACTGCAGAGATGTCAAGAGTAATGCAGGAAATTCACATCAGTGAGTCTTTTATTTAGACTAAAAATTTGGCTCAGATGATCAGTGGAAACACAGTAGGTTGAATAATGAATGGTCTAGGTCAGAAATGTACACTCCCATTTCATAAAATACAAAAATAAAGGTACATCCAATTATGTCAAATTATGGCAAATTAAAAACTGTTTTAAAGATGGCAGATAGTTTTATCCCACAGTTTGTAATTAACCATGGAGTGGATTGCTACAGAAAACCATTTGGGCCAAGATTTCAACAAGTTGGGGGGGGGTGGTGG
>RSEF01000001.1:112123141-112180909 GCA_003993805.1 Himantopus leucocephalus | reverse complement strand
TTTTTTTAAAGGGGGGGTGAATATTCTTAGGAAGAAATAATATCCAGTTACTACAGTCAATAACAATTTCAAAGAGAGACGAAACGTCATATTTCAGCCTAGGGAAGGCAGGAAGGAGGACAGGAAGAAAACAAATGTGAAAGAGAAGTAGCAGAGTGTGGATTATTTTCAAGCTTTCACACCTTCCTTCTGAAGCATCTGATATCGCTACTGCTGCAGGATATGGGATTAGAGCACCTTGGGTTTGATTCACCATGGCAATTCTTGCTTCAAACGGTAAGAGTAACTCTAACCGCTAAAACAAACTGTCTGTGGATGTGCAGGATGTCTGTTTGTCAAAGTCCTCGAATGAGGACTGCACTCTTCTAACAGACAGACATATGCCCTATCTCGTACAGAAAGGGCTGTGCAGGATTCACACAGTGAAATTCTGTGCCACATGCTACATAGATGCAAAATAAATCATCCTGGCTTCCAGATTTTTCAGTAAGTCACTGCTTTTAAGTAGTTTAATTCTGCAAAATGTGTTTGTTCATGAAAGCAATAACAAAATGTGACTGTGGGACTTGCAGTCCAAATGGAAACAATTACGTAGTGGAGTACAGTCCAACAGAAAGACTCTAGAATGCTGTACAGCAGTAAAAACAGGCAGACCAGGGTAAGCATGTCAGTCTGCAGAAGTTTAAAATGTTTTATGTGGCACTACTGAAAATTAATATAGAATATCAAATGTACTTAAAATCACTGTTATGGGGAAAACATTACAGAGATCAAAAAGGGTAAGAGAAGGTAAAGAGACAGACTATAATTTAATATTTTAGCAGTACAAATAGTGACAAAAATTAGCCAAGGTAACTTTTGTAGATAAAATGACTGGTGCAAACACTTCTTTGCTCAAAAAAAAGTGTGAGAAAAAGGCACTGGGGTGGATCTTAATGATCAGTTTAAATAACAGCCAACACAACAGAAGATCGTGGAATGGAACTGAGGAGAAAACTAGCCTACAAAAATGCATCTGCAATTTCGCTAGGGTTTGGCTATGATCAAAAGCAAGCAAGAACAGAGCAAATGAAAAACACCAGGCCATGAGCTTTTTCAGGCTTTTCTATATGAAAGATAGATAGGTTCTTCAGCTAGATCTTGAATGTTAGCATGCTGATCTGGAACTGTATTTTAATGGAATTAATTCATATTTTGTTACCTGACTTTAGAGTGCAGCGATATGATTCACCTTTTCAAATAAAATTGATCCCTAGTTTACATTCAAAAGCAAAAAAAACAGGTTTTTTTTTTATTGTTAACATCTTTCTGCAGTATTGAGTTTCTGTTTGGCTTTGTAGTTGTCTCACACTGTTGGGGGAATACTACCTGGCTTTATTTTTTAATTCAGATATGAATAAACACTAAATAAAATATGCCTCATGAAAGGCTTAGTGAAGGTTTGTGGGACCATTGTTTTTTATTTTGTTCTTTGCTGTTAGGTTTAAGACAGAATTCTAGAAAGCAATTGATACAACTTTGTATGTCCTGTTTAAAAAAAAAAAATCTACTTTCTAATTTGTAGTTTAATCACATAATATACAGTTGTCTTCTCTTTGGGAAATGCAAGTTTAATTACCAGGAGATGCTGATTTGTTTAATGGGTTTGAAGTGTACCTGTTTGTTGGAGTGTACATGGGCATGGCCAGCCAGAGACATGAAGCAGTTATACAACATCCTACCCATGCGAAGGGTAGAGACTTTTAGCAGTCCCATTTTGCTGTTAAAGTTCCTTCTGCGGAGCTTGTCATAGTGTCGCTGAGTCCCTGCTGGTAGGGAACGCAAAAGAAGTATGACTACAAAGAGAGATTCCCATTTAGAAAGGAAACAAGGATAAGCTGGGGAGCCCCTGGAGCTGCCGTCCTTCAAAAGGTGGCTGTTTGTGACCATAGCTTTGTCTTTGGGTATTTAATAGCCTGCTGATTGTCTCTTTATCTTTACAAAAAATAGTCATTAAATGTCTGCATAAAGCTGCAAAGTGGTTTGTTTTGTTTGTTTTTCTTAAGAAAATTTACATTTTGAAATGTTTAACAAAAATCCTTTTTATTTTTCAGAACTATAATTGCCATTCCTTCTGGCAACCTAATGATCTGATTAGTACTTTGGGGAAGGCAGAGACAGGGTCAGTTTCCTTGCAGGGCTTAAATAATACCTTTCATTGCCTAAGAAGAAAATTATAAATATGTTTTACTCCTGCTGTAGCCTAGAATGAAGGATTATTCATCAAGTGTGTCAAAGCACTGACTGGTTTTAACACCACCAAGGCTGGTGTTATATCATGAACTAGTAGAACATCTAGAAAGTTATTTGGGGGGAAAATTATTATTCTTTGCTTATGGTTATATAGCTAGCAGGGGGAAGAGGGTTGTTTTTTGCCCCCACAGTGTCATCTCGCAGACATAAGTGTTAAGTCTGGCTTTGGTATAAGATTCAAAACTTACTGGTATTGAAACCATATAAATAGGCAATGGTATTTCTCTGAGCAAATCTTAAATAGCTATGCAAGGACAGAGGGTAGGGCGAGGGGCGGGGGGAGGCAATGCACTTGCAAATCATTTCTGAAGTTATAGTTAAATGAAGACTATGAATCTCAGAAAGCTACGGGTGATGTTTTCGGAAAGGCTGCAAATTGACTAAGGCACCAAAGTTATTGACCTCTCAGCTGGATGTGAGAACCTTGGAAAATTCTGTCCATACACACTACTCTCCTTGGAAACCAAGTCCAATAAAGTTTAGTAGTATACCAATATATATGTATATACATGCACTATATACTATAAGCAGTCATAGCATTTTATTGTTAATTTGTTATAATGCTGATAGATTTTTCTCTAAAGCTAACAATTATCAGAATGTTAATCTAATTTCAAACACAGCTGGTTTTTTAGCTGCACATGGACTTGGTTGCTTGCCTTCATAATTTTTTAATTTTTAATCAGAATTGCAATTTTCAAACTATAATTGGAGAAGCTATTGTGAACATGCAGCACGTACTTAACCTTTTTAGCAACACCTTCATTCACTTAGAAGGATACTGTCCACACTTAGGATTAAAAATGTAGGCATACATAAAATCGAAGTTACTGCTTTGTTGCTAATTATATGAATTAATATAATCCTGAACACCAGTTTTGTTAAGCTATTGCTTATAACGGACCACGGCTTACTTAGTATTTTAATATTCAACATATTGACCAAGGTGCAGTGTATCATAAAATATCTTTACGATGTTAAATACATTGGAACATACCTGCAGTATGCACAGCTCCTGATTTACTGTTCAACGAGTTTAAAGTCAGACCATTAAGGTCAGAGCTGTTGCTTTCAGTAGCATGTCACCTGACAATAATTACTGTAGGTTACAACATTCTGATATATAGAATAGGCAGAACAACCTCCTAAAAGCTTTGAAAAAGAACGTGGCTTAGTTGTATGGGTGTTGGTTTTTTGCTCATTCCACATTATTGGTACCTTTCAAAGACAGGTTAAGAACTAAATTTGTTTACTGTGTGGTGTTGAAGCCAGAAGAGGTAAGCGATTCATCGGGAAAAGAAAACCATTCAGCTCCAGTGATCCAAACAGCTCAGCTCCAACTCTATTATTTAGCTGTTGTTAGGTGGAAGGAAATAAGATCTAGATGATTTTTTGTTTTCATTTGTTGCACCACTCTCCATGGGAATTTATGATCCACATTAAACACTGCTGTAAAAAGTAACTTCTCGCCATATAGCCATATAAAACTTCTGGCTTGAAAACTTGAAGCAGGTTGGCTTCACCGCATTTTTATAAAGCTTCATAATTAAATCTTGACATATTCCACAGTAGGATGTAATTCCTTTGTGTTATGTCTGTGAGTATAGTCAAATGAATTCCTGATTCTAATCCTGTATAAGAGTAATTTAAAACAAAAAAAAATCCACCTGTTAGTCTCAGTTACTGAGAAGCAGTCAGTTTTTCAGGCACAGTCAGATGCGTATTTCAAAGCTCCCAGGGAAGGAGCCTTGAAAGAAGGAGGCTCATACTGTGCCTTCAGATGCTATAGGAGATCATTTATGTTTCTGTCTCAACTTTCCCCTGCTGTATTGTGTATTGCACTGAGCGTGCTGTGCCAACTGGAGAGCAAATAATTATGACACTGGAAGAGACCAAAAATTCTCGACAATGCTGCTAGATCATCATGCAGTCTTATTTTTTTTAGAGTTGGGAATTCCTGTGTGTTAAAGACCAAAAACTTGGATGCACCTGTTTTTTCGGTGGGTTTTTGGGTCGTTTTCTTTTTTTGTCTAGTTCCTGAGGAATTATCCTACACTGTACTTGCATGTGACTGGCTAGTCCTGGGTTTCCTAATGACTTTTATTAATTTCAAATTTATCAAATTAGAAAGAAGCATTAAAATTTCAGAGACGCTGTTTATGTTCTTATTTCGTGAAAATAAATGGTAACGTAGAAAATAGAAATTCTGTTAATTTAGCAAGGACTTGACCTTGACCAAGGATTTTTAGCCTGGAATTCTGACATCCAGTCTTCAAGACACAAATTTGGGGAAAAACAAGATTCCTTTTCTTCCTTTAGTTATGGAAGGACTTTTGGGGTGTTTTGTTTGGTTGGTTTTGGGGCTTTTTTGGAATGAGGATCAGTGTTAATATACAATGTCAGCAAAAGGGGGCAATCAAGGAACGAGGAAGAGGAGAGAGCAGAGGGCTTGCAGGAATACAAAGGAGGAAAGAAAGCCTGACGCTTCTGAAAGTAAGGAGAGTTAGTATTGTTTTGATTTTGTTTTAACCTAATGTTCGCTTAAAATAGTCATCCACAAAGAGAGGAAGTAGAGGCTTCTGCCAGAACACATCAGTGTCGTGAAGATGATGAAGTTCAGTCTGTACAACTTTATGAAAATGGATGAGGAGAAAAGGCTTGGATGCAGAACACTGAGGAAAATCTCAGATGCAGTAGTTTTCTGAGCCCTGGTCTTCTGGAGTATGAGTCACCTTCTCCATAGCTGGATTCTTCAAAGAGAATCAGTTGTATGTTCTTGTTCCTATGGCATCTCACTGCCTCACCTGAAAATTTAGCAGAGACAAAGCAAGTGATACTACTCTTTCATATCTGGTGGCAAAACCTGGAGCTGGCCGAACTTTGACTGTGGGTTTTAGCATTTACTGTGCAAGATTACAAGGTCCTAGACTGACACGTGATAGAAGTTGTAAGCTTTTCATTTTCAAGGACCTGCCCTTTAAAAATCTTAAGTTTAATTCACAGTCAAAGATGGTATCAAGCTATTACCTGGCTGAATAGTACAGCTGTTCACTTGTCGGGGTAATATTGCACAGTTCGGAAGGTTTAGGATCCATTGATGATGGAAGAGCTCTCAGATAAAAAAGAAATATTTTTTTCCACATTGTTTAACTACTGCTCTTTATATAAAAGAATCTTGCAAAGGGTAGACCCAGCTAAATATGAGAGGATAGAGTTTTAGCTTGGTATGATTTTGGCTTTTGTGTTGCGATGTGCAGTACTCACGTTCCACTGTCTCCCCCTCACCCTTCAGGGAGATCCTCTGGTCTGACTGCTACTGATGTCAGGGTTTTGATATTCACTTCAGCTACAAGAGGAAGCCAAAAGCATGCATGTCTCGCATGCTTATGAATTTTTCTGCTCACTTTGGTACTAATTCTAATATTTCTCCTGTATATGACATCAAAGTTGTTGTAAATGGGATTCTGTAATTACAGAAGGAGGTTTCTGAAGCAAGATATATACATATGTTAAACTTAATCTAGTTTCATATTTCTGTAATAGAAATGTTAACTTAGGAACAAGACTGACCTAGTTATTCACCTAAATTAATCCCCAGTGAAATCAACTAGAGGAATTTCCGCTGACCATGTAGGAATTGCAGTTTGCCCTAAATCAGAAGGATAACTATAGAAAGCAATTATTCATTGTTGCCTGTTTGCCTACAAGAATGAAAGCCAGATGATTTTCCATCACACACAAGCCCTCAGGAATCTCACTTGTGCATTTTTCCGTATTTATCAGATTTCCAAAATTCTGCAATGGTAAACTTATTCTTTTTAGTCTTGCTCTGGCAGATTTTCAAGATAGCACCTCCTTGCCCAACTGTGAGTTCTCCCCTTCATTATATACGTGGGGGAGTGCAGGGGATGATTCATAGCTTACAGATACTGTAGTTTCCTTTAAACAGAATGCCGCAGGAATATTGCGGCACAGTGGTTGTCTGTCTTAAGAACGTGTTAGACCTAGATTTGTATGACTCTGATAAATCTGGGTCAAACATCATAGTCTTTGCTCAGTACTTATTCAGGCAAAACTCCCATTGGCTTCAACAGGAGTTTTGCCTGACTAAGCACTGTGGGATTTTTGCCCTTAGTATCTAAAACATTTGATCTGTTCCTTGCACTTTGGAAGCGTTCTAGAAGCAAATTTCTTGTCTTGTCCTTGACTGCCCCATTGTGGCTGCATCATCTTCAGCTTAAAAGGTTGCAGAATCTTCTGTCTCCTGACATCAAGCATATCTTCGTTGTCAGAATACTTAAAATAAATAAATATATATCTCTGCATATTTATTATATTCAAAGTAATTCTGTATATTATTGCATGAAAAGGAAGTGTGGGGTTTTTATATTCTAGATTCCTTGCTCCCTTTCTATTCTAGAGGTTCAGGTTTTTTGCTTTCAGTTATATTTTCAGTGGGAAAGAAATAACCTTTTCTTTTAAGAAATCTTGTGGCTTTTTGTTCTATAAAATGTTGCACAGGTTCTTATCACCACTTATTCCATATGAGGTTTTTGGTTCACTGTTCACATGTCAGAAATTCATTAAATGAGGGTTAGGGCCAGCACAGAAATCTTTATGAAGTAACAGATGAGGCAAATGAGTCATTAACAAACTCAGAAATTTCACTGCTTTCTTAAAATAATTTTTCTTTGCAAGGAAGGCATTAGATGAACATGCTTAATTGACCTCACCAAGAAATGTGCAGTATTTGGAAGCAAAGAACGGCATATAAAGACTTGAAACCACATGGAAGAACTAGTTTTCTTCTTAGTAATGTGGCCATGCTCACTGCCTTGATTTTGTGTTGTTTTTCCAAAAATTTTGAGGTGAGACGTGTCATCCTCTCCCATAACACCACATCACTAACTGTGCTTTCATTTCTACTCTAATTTCTAACTGCCTCTATCTTCACTCACAGTGTATTGCCTATTATTGCTCCCTCTATTTTCCCGTTTCCTTGTATCTTGGTTTATATCAGACCCTCTGACTGGAACTATCACATTTGTTCCATCAGGCACTCTGCTTTTCATTTAAATTCCCTCTTGAATATCCACATCTGAGGTTTTAATGCAAACCCTTTTGAATAAAAATGCAGTCACCCTACTTTTTACTTTTTAAAAAAAAAAACCAAAGCTTTAGGGTAAATCTCCTAATAAATGTGTTGCACGTTTCCTTAGAAGCTTTCTTATCCTTACTTGGGCTGAATAGCTCCCAAATCTTCAGTACTTCTGCTGAAATAAATACTTCTAATCATGGATAAGCTGTTATTCAACATTGTCAATGCAGAAGTATAGTTGGTAAACAGTCACTTGTAGCCTGAGAAAAACATACTAGATCCATTTCTCCAAAATAAGGAAGCTGGTAACAATATTGTGACAATTAAGAAATATTTACCTCCCTTTACTCAGCTTCCCTCTAAATTCATCGTAATAACACTTACAGCAAACTCTAAGAAAAATTTAATTTTATGCCCAAATCCTGCAAGTCAGCCACCACACTCAGCCATTCCTCTTATTTCAGCCTCTTTAGCGATGTCATGGTTATGCTTAATTTATTTTCTTTTTAAACACAGAGAGGCTTCTCAGTGCAGACATACACCCAAAATTACAGGAGCAGTACTATTGATTAAACACTTAAGCAGACATTCTCTGTTCATTCTCGTTTTCTCCTGGAGAAGCATGGAATATCCAGCAGTTTGGTCCTGGTTTGGTTGTGTATCAATGAATAAACATTACACGATCGTTGTAACTGCATTTTCATATTATGCTTTATGTATTTATTTAAACCACATTTCTCTGAACTGATCATTTAATTTTTCAGTAAATTTTTAATGACACCATTAGCTTCATAAAAGTATCTAACCTGAAGAGACTCTCTTCAGCCTTTTCTCTAACAAACTAGAATAATTAATTCAAGTTGCCAAATAATATATTCAAGTACAGCTTTAAGTAAATGTTCTCCATATAAAGTTTAATTTGGTCTTTGTTCCCTTGGTCCAATTTTTGGTATAATTTTCTCAGGCATAGCTCTCTGACTAATCTTTTCCTTCTAAGTTTAGTAGTTCATTACAGGAATTGAAGTCATCCAAATGTGTTTTAAAAGTAAACAGCTCCTGTGCTGGGGCTGTGGTTTACTCAGGATACTTACTTTTCAAATGTGCAGCTGTTGATTATGAATGGAAAAATATTCCCAGAAGTTGAGAGAAGCTGTGCATATCTGTCTTGACTAACAACTGCTGCAGTCTTATTATTCCAAATGAAAAGAATATATCATATACTGGTCTACATTTTACTCAGTTATTCAGTTATTTCTAAACATTTGCACTTGTAAAATGGGGAGGAAGTCAGCAGGCCATCATTCAAAGCATCTAGGCATGTCAAGGAAGCCTACTACAGCATTTCTGATTAACATTGTGTACCTACCTATTTAATTCTATCTTTTATTAATTTTTGAGGGCTTGACTGTATAGCTTGAGAATTTTGTTTTACAGAATTTTCAGTTTATCACATAACATAAAAAAAATATTCCTTTAGCAAGCTATTCTGGATAAGAATGGAAGCTGGAGTACTGCAGCTTCCCTTGGCTTTAGGATAAGGTAGATAGGTGCTGTATTGCCTTGTTAAACTGGGACTTTATTCTGTGCGCTAATCTGAAAAGCTCTTGGAGCTCTGTGTAGCTCACGCCAGAGTACACAGAAAGCATTTCTGCTCGTGTTTTGGTAGTACCATCCCATCAGTGAGGCATGCCACATGCTTCTCGAGAGCTCATCTCTGCACCATGTAGCTCTGTGTTGTAGACGTGCTGATGCTGGGTATTTCCAGCTAAAAGAGGGAGGCACGTTTATATCATGTAAATGAATTATTTGTTATAAGTTAGAAATTTCCTGCACTGGGTTTTTTATCAGAAAGACTGAAAAACTTTCTGGGATCCCTTTAGTCTCTTGATCAAATTGCCTTTGTTCATGGTACGTCAATATTGCCATAAGTCAGGAGGTATAGGAAAAAGACAGCAAACAGAAAGATACACCGAACAGCTGTGACTAACAAAAAGAATATATTTCATTGCATAGTATTGCTTCTGAAATTTGCTCAGTTCATAGAATAAAGGAGGAAAAAAAAACCCACACCACAACACACTGTAAATTATTCAATGAAATTAATGCACACTGTGTGTGCAGACTTTCTTTTCAAAGTCTTTTCTAAATGGGAGCTGCCAAAGGTTCATGAAACTGTCATGCTTGTAAATTATTTAGCAGATCTGCTACACTCTTCTTGAAAGAAATATACTGGGATCCATAGCTTTAGTATTTTTTTGAGGTTTTAATATCTGTTTGTTTCTTTCCAGTTGTATATAGACCATTTGGCCTCCATCGAAAATAAAACCATAAGTAACATCTGCTGCTTAATTAGGAAGGGATGATGAGGAGGTGTTTGTATATATTTTTGACATTGTGTCCTCTACAGAATAGTAATATCACATCGCTATGTATAGGTGACAATCATCTACAGTGTAATTTGACATGCAGAGGATACCGTGTTTCCATCATTAAATATCTTGACATCAACAGGAGTTTTTTTGGATTTTTCCCCTCTCAGGGCTTTGCCTTTAAGTCCCTATTGGTAATCAGGGAGAAAATGTTTGTGACAGGACCCTGAGTCAGACAGAACTCAGGCAAACGTAGATCTTGCTTGCAGGTTAGGCTTAGTCAATGACTTCATGAATTGTACCAACTCCTTCTTATCTCTAGGAGGTTCTTCTTTTCTTCTCTGAGGTTTGGCTGTCTGCTCCTCCATACATGTCTTTCCAGCTCAGCATGAACTTCTCGACGCTGTCTGTTGCCTGCCACATCCTACCTTCTCACAACACAGGAACAGGCTGCCCAGGAAAGTGGTGGAGTCGCCATCCCTGGAGGTACTTAAAAGATGGGTAGACGTGGTGCTTAGGGACATGGCTTAGTGGTGGTTTTGGCAGTGTTGGGTTGATGGTTGGACTTGATGATCTTTAAGGTCCTTTCCAACCTAGATGATTCTATGATTAGTACTCCTTCTCCTGACTGAATGGCTAAGAAAAATGCTTAGAGAGCACAACAATAAATCTTTCTTCAAACATGCTTTTTCTTTGGTTATACCTGAAGGTAGAGCCAAGTCCTTATTAAAAGTATATTATAGGTTCAGTTATCAGAACCTACTCATTTTAGTACACCTTTTATTATATTTGAGACAGCAAAATTATATAAGAAATTGCTTACTGGCTTCCTTGACAAGATATTTTTTCTGTGTGGGAAGGTTTATCACAGTGGAAGCCTCAGAGAAGACTGCACAAGCCTGTTTGACTCTCTGTGGCGTCATGCCTTTTTAGAGTCAGCTACTCCATCCATCTGCCATCAACTGACCTATATTTTTTCCCATGCCCTACATATCCAGTCACATCAGAAATCCTGTTTCACTGCTGCAGGGGTTATGTTTTGGTGAAATGTACTTTCCCCCACAGACAAGGTACACAAATGAGAATACTTGTTTCATGGACAGCTTCTTTCCAAGTGCATGTTAAGTCCCAAGGAAAGTCCTCAATTCCTGCCAGTTTCCCAATTGTAAGAGGGCAGGGACTGTTGCTTGGGATAGTTTTTGTCCTTTTGCATGTGATTTTTTTTTCCTTTGTATTTAGTAGCCCTACCAGTGCCATTGTGGTACCCCAGGGCAAAGGTAGCAAGCTCTACATGCTTCTTGACAGCACATTTAGACAAGGTTCCTTTGAATGGCTCCTCTAGAAGCCTCTCTCCATTACAAAACAGTTGGCCAAGTACTAGTTTTGCTGCTTATTTTTTTAAAGTACGTGCAACTGTCAGTTCAGCCTTGCCTTTTGACCAGGTGTTGTGAAATCAAAGTATTATGTGACTGATTCCCGTGATCTCCTCAGAGTTGTGGATTGCAAAGCAACAAGCTGTATCTTCTCTGTGCCGAGGTACCCGTTTCTAGTTTTGTGTGTACCACACTGGAGTTGACATTCTTGTGTGTTATGAGGTGTATAGATAAAAGCAAGAAAAAGCCTCTTTTCGCTTAGCTTTCCACATGAATAATGCTATAGTGCTTTCAAGTTTTAAACCAGGAAACATAAGGATTTGAAATTAAAGTTTGAAACTGATACGGGGCAACATAACACCATACCACAAATGCAGCATAATACTGGGGGTTTTTTAACATTGTCTTGAGTTTTTGCTTTTAGGTTTCTGTCTGTGGTGTACTGTATTGTCCTGAGCTTTTTGCACAGACTTGTTTATAAACAATAGTAAAAGGTATTTGTATTAGCCACCTATACATCAATTGATGTTCTTTAGAAATCTATGCAGTAAAAAAAAAATTATAAAACACACAAAATCATAAGTAAAGACTGATGTGACATACGGAAGACTCATTAAAATAAAAGAAGACTTTAACTCAGGCTTTAAAAGTTCTGCTCAGAAGGTCTATCCTGTTAAGAGGAATGGCAACACTGCACGCTCCAATTTGTGTGTACAAATTTAATTACAGCAGACACGCAGGCTGGGCTCCACAAACTGCTAGCATCTCACTTGTCAGCATGTGTGATTTTACTCTGAGTTATCTTTGTTTGGGAAGAATCAACTCTTGTAATAATCCCCCCCCCCAGTTCTTGTAACAGTAAGAAAAATTTAAAAACTTGTCCCTTAAAAGGCATACCCCCCCCCAAAGTACTTATTAAAAAAATAGTGAACTTTCGCAATTCGAGTCATAATTTTTTCATGGAGGACAAGGCTGGGATAAGCATTTATGAGGAACCTACCTCCCTCCACCCAAGATCTTATTCTATTATTAGAGATATATGTATTTTGGTAGATTTTTTCTGTGGGAAAAGGCTATTTTTCATAGTATGTACACAACTTTTCCTGGTAGCTGTGCAAAACCAGCTTTATAGTCCATGTGAACAGCACCTCGAAGCTGTTAAGCATTCCTGTAGGTTTCATAAGCATCGCACATTTTTATTTGCAGTTGCTGTGTTGCTAACATGTCTATGGAGCTAGCTGTTTATTGCTCATTAACAATTTCTTCATGTATGCACATGTATTCTTTTCCTTATGCCAGAGTGCTTCAAAATACCAAATCCCAATTTTCTGTCCTATTAAGTTTTTATAGGACAATATCTTTTAGTAACAGAAGTTGGTAAGACCTCACGAGGATTCTGGGAGGGTTATTCACACACTTATGAGCCATCACAATCATCTTATTTTTACCCAGCTACTAAATATAATTTCACAGTTTTTCCCACTTCTAAGTATAAATACTTCTACCTACCTCACTCTTTATAAGAAAATGTACATCTTGTCACAAGAGGCAAAACTACAAAGGAATCCTCAAACAAGAAAATCTTTTGTGATGAGGCATGAAGACCGCAAGGCTTTTTCCCCTTTCCCTAATTTTGCCTTTTTCACTTTGCATCAGCTTATCAAAAGTATAGAGCTATATACAGAGTAGGTGAGCGGACTTACCTGATCTTACTGCTTACTTATACAGGATCATGACACTGTAGATAAAATAAACCATGATGTTTATCCTAGAAACGGACCAAATGCTGCATGTTCATTGGAACATCTGTGATTTTGGCTTGATGACAAGTCCCAGAGCATCACATTAAAGCCAACATTTTGTTCCTGCAGCTTAGTAGTGGTGATGTGTGTTTAATCAAATTAATGAAAAGAGGAATGAAATTTAATAAAAAATAAAAAAATACGAATGCAAGCCTAAAATATGAAACTGAATTTTCATTATGAAAGTTAGCACACAGGTTGAGTAACAAAAGAGAGAAGTTATTGTTAGCTTGCTTTCTGATCTTATGAGCTAAACTGAAAAAAGAAAACAGAACAGATTGTGTGTTCTTAGAGGTTAAATATCTTTCTGCTGGTTTTGTAGTGTTTACAAAGATCAGAGATAGAAGATCAACACCATTGTACTTTGGGAGACGCAGCACAGTGTTGTGCTGAGGAAAAGGTTTGATTTATTATAGTGAATATGATTCATTATTTAACAGTCTAGAGATTTATATATGTTACTGTTGCTTAATAACTTCAGCAACATTTCTCAATTGTGTACAGAATATAATGCTAGGACTGGTAAGTATTATAAAGATTGCTCCAAGGTGGAATTGTTAAAGATGATACCTTTTCTTGTGTCACATATTTCATCCTTTCCTGGTGAGGTTTGTACTGTGAGAATAATTTTTATTTTTCTGTACCAAAATAGAACTGGTTCTGCTTTGTCTATAATTATTTCATTCTTTAAAATCTGTATGTTGACTTTTTTACTTAAGTGAACAGACTGCAAAGTCGAAAGGTGTCCATATAAACATTCATAGCAGTTGAGTGTTAGTTTGTTTTTCTATTTTTATAAGTACAAAATCCATCATAAAGCTCCCTCCGCTGTGAGATGAAGGCACAGCCCAGGAAACCAACAACTGCATAAGCTGGAACTTTATCTCAGAGGTTCTTGCTCTTTTACCTTGCAGTTTTACCCATCATAAATCATTTACAGCCTGTTTTCAGTAACAGTGAACATCTAGAAATCCAGTTATTGCCAGTGGGAGTTGCAGGTATTCAGCAGATTTGACAGTCCTCAACCTCTGTCTCTGTTTTTCCTACTATTAAATGGAGACAGTAGCTTCTTCAGAGGGTTGCCATGAGGGTAATTAGTTATGAGCTGTAAAGCATTCTGAAGAGCAAAATGGCTAAGCAGTGTTATTGCACCATTTCAATGTTTAATGAATTTCAGCAAAATTACCTCTTGTTTTTGGAAATACTTACAAAATATGAAGTGTGAAAAACAACTTTTCCTAATTTGGTTACAGAGCTTGGAAAAATCATTATTGGTCAGTGTACCTCAAAGAAATACTTTATAGGTTCTTATGTAATTGTGAAGACAATTGGGGAACAATAAAAAAACAAGCTTGTTTTTCTGACTTAAGATTTTTGTATGGTACATTTGCTGTGATTACCATGAATCTAAAGAAGACAGTTTCAACCCTCAACTTTTTAACCCTCAAATGCCAAAATAAACAAAATAATTTAAATACCCTCATGCTTATTTTTGGTAGACATTTTTAATGCAGCAGCAATTGCCCATATCCCATTGCTGAAAACCTTAAACAATTGACAGATTTTGAAGCACTTTAAAAGACCAAATGTGCAATAAAATATCATGGCTTTAGTCCGTGGACACACTGTTTGTGTATATTGCAAAATACACATGAAAAACTTGATCCGTCCATTGCTTCCATTAACTGTATATAGCTGTGAAAAGTTGAAGACTCATTTTTCCCCTATTCTTGTTTTTCAGTTTGTTTATCTGAGTTCCAAACTGTGGATGAAATGGGGAGGGAGGGCTAAAAGACCAAGAGTGTGCCATCAAGAACTCCATTTAGACAAATGAGATCACGATCACTCCAGCATCCCAAAGGGATCCTGGAGTGGAAAACACGAGCTTCAGAAAAAGAGAGTTTGGGGCAGGAGAGGGAACATCTATTTGTGTGTGGATGGCTAGAAAGCTAGCTGCAATTGCATCTCCTCTGTAAACAGAGAAAGTGAAAAGAAAAGAAGAGAGTGATGTACTGCCACTAAGAATAATGCCTAAAACCATGGAACAAGAGATAAAGATGTTGGATTGAATCCTATGAACCCAGACAGATTAAGACTGGAGATGTATTTTTTTCAGCCAAGATAAATCAGCAGAAGCAGTGGCAGATACATTTAAAAGCCAAAGATCTCTAGCACCCACTTGTATTTTAGAAACAGTAAAAGTTCTCTAATTGAAGATCACTTGTAGCGCATCATAGAAAACCAGAGGAATGACTGTGAAGAGAAGAATATTTAATCAAGGCACTAAAATGTGAGGGCCCAGTGAACAACTCAAGTACACAGCGCTGACGTAAGTGACGGCCAAGAGAATGACCACGTTGGCGGGTGAGTATCCTGTGCGTGTCCTGTGGGGTGCAGCACAGAAAGACAAGAGAGAAAGAGCCATGAAGGGCTTCCTTTCTGAATGCTACATCTTATCCTAGGAAGAAAACAGTGCATTTGTATGTCTGATTTTTTATGTTATCTGTGATTGGGAATGGGGGGTGTTGCACTGTTTTTTTTATGTTAGACTGAGTTATGCCAAAAGTGCAGACTAATCTACCTTTCATTAGTCATAAGAATACATGCTGTGGAGATACTGATGTCCTAGCCATGGGAAAAGTTTCAGAGAGTATGCCAGAAGGTGTGGAAATTTGTTAAGGAGGATAGATGGCTCATCTAGATCAATTTCTGAGAGCACATTCTTGAGGTTGTAATTAGTGAGCTCTCTAGTACCTGGAATAAATCAAGTAGTGTTCTGCAAATTGCTGATAAGGGATGATGGCTTCTTTTCAGTGTTGCATTTAGTGGTATTAAATCGCTGGACGCTGAGTTTACCTGACATTTTTCATCTTGATACCACTGTTTTTACCAGGTGTAAGTATGATACCCATCCTTTGCAAGACTCAAGTTCTTTCTTCAGTTCTTTCACCGAAACTAAAGGGATTCTGTGGGTTGTTGGGAACTGCTGAGAAGGATACCCCAGATATTTTCCAGTCTACACTGAAACAAGCAATGAAGGGATGTGTGTGCTATAAAATATACCCCACTGCATTGTGAGTGTGAAAACAGGTGGTGTTGTGTTTAGATTCTGGCTCTTGACATGATATGAATTTCAGTTTCTGAAGATAGGTTTGAACTTTGGCACTTTACACAAAAGATCTTAAAAATAAGGAATCAAAACTATGCATTAGTATTCCGTAGCTTCATACTTCGTTGATATCAAGACCAGTTGACCTTCATTTCCTTAAGTATACAAGGTTATAATTCAGAAATCAAGGGAAGCAAATTTGTAAACCAAAGAGTAAATTGTCAGCTATCTATAGACAAAGGAGAAACATGCTTTTTTCCTAAAATGTCATTAAGTTCTGCTGAATGCTTTTGATTTACTCTGTATTCCCCGATGCTATTAGCTGAGAGTTTACCTTCAGATGCTGCAGGCACAGCTGTGCTGGTTGCTGCCTGTTGGAATGCATATTGCTTTGCTGTCCGCCAGAAGAGCTATGGAAATCCATTTCATATATATATGAATATACGCGTATATTCATTTTTCAGTACATAAATGTAACTGAGATGCTTGAAGAAAAAGTCACTGCATATGCTTTTTTATAGCACAAAAAGGGACTTCCTGCAGAAGTTCTGCCTGTATATTATGCAAGCTGGCCACGTAACCATATGACTGTCATGCATCTGTGCCTTAAGGCAGGAGTTTAGCCAGATTTGCCAGAACTTAGCAAGAGGCATATGCTTAATTTGCATTAAACCTGAATGCTAAAAATTATTTAAATGGCTCTCAATGAATTTGTGGTTAAAAAAAGATGTCATTTGCCAATCTACCTCTGTTAAATTAACATTTCTAAATTTAAAAAAAAAAAAAAAACAACAACTCCTCATCTTTCATCATTCTGAACTAAGTAGTTTTTTAGTGAAATAAACACACTGTCTTTTTTTGTATCTGTAGAGACACTTTGAATGGTCAAAACATGTTTCAACTACGTTGATAAAGCTTTTTGATTAATTCATTAAGGTAATGCAGAAGTCACCACTGCTTAGAGGGTGTATGGCAATTTATATAAATTACTATTCCAAGATAAACCACAGCTGGTCTAGCACCAGTGGCAAGTCTGATGTCAGAGAATAATCACATCTCTCATTATGCCATGTATCTTCTTACCTTTGTATTACACTTTTTTGTTAAACAAAGTACCCCTGAGGGCTGTTTATCCCTAGATAATAGCCTCTACTGTTAAGTACTACTTCATCAAAATGTTTCTTTCTGATGATGTCTAACTGTAATATATCACAGAAGTGACAACTAATATATTATACGATAAAGTAAAATATCCCCTGAGTAAGGTACAGGGATGATAAATTATGTTAATCTGTTATTCCCATTATATTATCATCAGTCAGATGATGATTTAGTATGATGCATCATCAGAAAAAGATAATCTAATAGTTTATTACTCAAAACTTTATGCCATCTGGAGAATACAAAGAGTAAATTCAACTGACTTATAGGACAAAAGGTATCGCAGTGCCACAATTCATTAACAGCCTAAATTAAAATATATCAAGATATAGAAAAGAAGTACAAAAGTCTAGGAAGGGCAATACTAAGAAATGTCGCTATTGTAAAGGTCAGAAGCAGATTCTCAGTGTCTGTAAACCAACATTACACTACTATAAACACTATATATTAAATTGACATTGCCATTGGTATGACTGGAGCTGCCACCATAAGCATTAGTCAATGCTTTGTCCTGGTAAGCTGGTGATGATAGTGAAATAGAAAGTAACTTGATGTTCAGTGCCCTTTATTCAGGCAGTTGACAGAGATTTAGTTGAACATGGCTATCTGCAGGAAGGCTCAACCACATTTCTGTGCCAAACTATTCATCATCAAACAGATGGTTATCTTATTATTCAACAATTTGCATGCTGCCACGCTGCAGTGATCTATGGACTATACCAGTATGTCACTAAACCAAATAGAAATATCAGAGAAGCTTTGTTGTGAAGCAGCCCTTAACTTGGACTGAAAACGACTCTCTTGTGTTCATTTCTTTGTAATTTTTTGGTGATATGCTTCATCCATGTTTGTGCAGTTACGGTATGGTAACACTGTGTTCTAACTTGTGCTGTAACAGGATACATTCCTTCATCAGAGGATAGGGAAAAATTTATGTCACAAGAAGCAAATTTATGAAGCCCTATGTCCTAGGGATCCATTACATACATCAACTGCATCTTCATGCTACTGTTATCCTAGTTACCAGGCTATCTTCTGCAGCCTCAATAGCGTAACTTCTGACCTTCTCAGAGTCTCTTCATGGCACCTTCGCAGTACCTCCAGCTTCTTGCTGCGTGCCACTAGTTGCACTTCTCTGGTAAAGCTTAGATCCCTCCCATGTCCCTGTGGCTTCATACAACATCAAATTACTCATAAGCCCCTTCCACATTCCTATACCTATCTCCCCTGTAGCCCCAACGTTTGCCTAGTTTGCCAGCTGGGTAAGTGGCAGCATGTTGTGCCCAACATTTTGGTGCCTGATCGGTTACCGAGCCACTGCCTTCTAGGTGCTGTCTGGTCCAGAAGAGCGGTAGCATACCGAGCTCTTCTGCCATTCCGTCAGGAGAAATACTGTGATCTCTCTCCTTTGCTTAGATACTGTTTTTCATTAAATATGTTGGAAATCAGGAAGAGATCTGCTACCTAAATATAGTGTTCTCTGAGATATCATGGGGAACCTGAGATCTCTGCACAGGACTGGCAGACATGATACAGACCTGTGTTTTCCTAAAATGACAGCCAGCGAGCAAGTGGCAGTGCCTAAAGGGACAGGAAACACCACGTTTAGGTGATGTGATCTAGCCTTTGATGTCTTTCCTGTCTCTACCTTTCTGTCATCCATGCTTCTTGAAATTGCCAGCAGTTCAGAGCTCCTAGCCTGGGGGTTACCTGAGGGACAGACAGACACGCTGGCAGTGCAGTTGCAGCTCATACACTTTGGACAACCAGCAGGGCGGCAATGGGAGCATTTTGGTCTAGCACAGGAGAAACGGCTGTTACTGTCCTCTGCTGTCCCTCCCTGCCCACCCTGGCCTTGGCAAGCCATTCCTCGCCTTCATCCCTCCCTGTCCCCAGATGGGAAGGCAGGAGATGGTGCTCAGTATCTGAGAGGTCCCTGGCCCCTGTTGTGCTTCTCAACCCACGGCCCTGGACTCAGCTGCTTTGCCTTCTTCAGCATCTGTTCTCCCATCTCCCCTGCAATGTATAAACAATATTTTAATGCACTATATGGGCTCACTTAGAGACATGAAACTTGCATGCTTCCCAACAGTCCGGGAATACTTTTATTCCCTTTTTTTTAGTAAGAGAAATTATTTATTGCTGATGAAAGATGAGAGACTGGAATCTGTACAAGACAGTGTCATCCTTCCGTGGAGCAAACATAAGACCTCCATGCACTCACCCAATAGCCAGGGCAGTGCTTTTACGGATAGCAGTCTGCCAGTTTATCTCCTTGGTACTTGGTCCTTTCTCTGATGCTAAGTTCCCCCTCTACTCTGCTCTGGTGAGACCTCACCTGGAGTACTGCATCCAGCTCTGGAGCCCTGCATCCAGCTCTGGAGCCCTCAGCAGAGGAAAGGCATGGACTTGTTGGAGTGGGTCCAGAGGAGGGCCATGAAGATGATCTGAGGGCTGGAGCACCTCTCCTATGAGAACAGGCTGGGAGAGTTGGGGTTGTTCAGCGCAGAGAAGAGAAGGCTCCAGGGAGACCATATTGTGGCCTTGTGGCTTCAATACTAGAGGGTGCTTATAAGAAAGATGAAGAGACGCTTTTTACCAAGGCCTGTGGTGACAGGACAAGGGGCAACAGTTTTAAACTGAAAGAGGGCAGGTTTAGATTGGACGTAAGGAAGAAAATTTTTTTTATGAGGGTGGTGAGACACTGGAACATGTTGCCCAGAGAAGTTGTGGATGCCCCATCATTGGAAGTGTTCAAGGTCAGGTTGGATGGGGTTTTGAGCAACCTGAGCTAGTGGAAGGTGTCCCTGCCCATGGCGGGGGGGTGTGGGGGCGTGGGCTGTATGATCTTTAAAGGTCTCTTCAAACCCAAACCATTCTGCGGTTCTATGATTGTATGATATCAGCCTTGAACACTGATAGCTTAGTACAGAGTCCTGTTATTTTTGATGTAAAGTTAGCAGCATTTTATTCTGTGCGCATCACTTTATGATACTGAATTTTGTTATCACTTGGCAACTCAGTATCATAATATTCTTTGGCAAATTTTTGTGGTCAGTCGTCATCTTTACTACCATGAATACCTTTGTGTTGTTACCACAATTTTACCTGTTTGCTGTCCAGCCTGTATTGTAGATTCTTTCTACATACACTGCCAACAGAACATAAGAATGGGTCCCTGGAGGATGCCACTCCAGAAACTGACCTTTTCTTTCTGGCTGTTTGTTTCCTAAGTTTTGACTGGCTACTTATCCATGAATTGACTGAAACTTAAAGAAGCGGCAAACTCCTTCAGGAGAAAATGAGAAGTGAGCTCACAAAAATGTGAGCAGAACATTTAATTCATCAGTTACTAAGGTATTAATTCTCCTCTGCACTTCCTGGGATGAAAACTAAAGCAATGATACTTGCAGTTACAGTGGCGCTGTAACTCTCAAAAGAAAAGCCTAATGTTTGTGATGTTTCTGACTCATTTCTAGAATAAAGTTTTGACGAAGGCTTAGATAAATAAAATCTAGTGTACCCCAGAGCAAGCTGTATATGAATTCAGTATCTAGGTTCCTACATTCTCTAGTACAGCATCCCAAAGAATGGAATACGAAAAGGTATCCTAGAGACAGTACCATAGCCTATATGGTGTTAATTTTGTGTTTAAATCCATTTCACTTTGTCCTCAATTTTCAAGTTTCCATATGCTTCTGAGTTTTTATGGACCACTTCTAATTGCATGGTGTGGAAGGAATTATGGCAGGGGTTCAGGGGCAAGGTGGTAAAGTATGAATGATCTGGGCATTATGGCAGCTCAGAGAGAGAGACCACTTGATTACTGAAACATGGGAACTCTGTTGTCAACTAGATATGCATATGGAAATCACTAGCTGTGAAATCGTTAATGATAGTTAATGACATGAAGTGTTCAAGTAGTGCGTGGTAACAGTTTCCTTTTGATCCAATAATAAACACTTCATGAAGCCCTGGGCAAATCAGGGGCATCACTGATGCTCTTGGGAAAGCATAGTGCCTAGTAACATCATTTTTTTGTTTTCAATTTAAATTGCTTGTTTTTAGAGAAATATTTGTATTCAATAACTCAGTTCTGCTGTAAGAATGGAACTTACAGGAAATTCCTTTGTTACAGAGTTGTGCAACGTAAAGCATCCTTCAAATAAGTATCTCAGAACAAATCCCTTTTCACCTTTTCCATTGACTTCAGTAGGACTACTTGTGTAAGCAAAGTGGATAGGCTCTGGATGTGCAGATTGAAGGACTCTGTAGGAGTAACTTTCAAGAAATTGGTTATGGCTGTAATGTGAGCTGTGCTGACACAGCTGGCAGCTTGAAATTGATGCGCTTGAAAAGAGATAGATCTTTGCCAGAAATATTAGTTTCAAGAGAAATAACATTTTTTCCGATCATTACTGTCAAGTAGTGCTATAGTTTCTAAACTGGATTTGGTAGAGATGCATGGTTCTGATATTTAATTTCAGAAAAGGAAAAGATTTCTCTGTTATTGAGGGTCAAGCACCTAATACTGCAAAATTCACTGGTGCATTCTTAATCCTAGGGAAATGCAAAGTCTCACTCTCTAAAACGTTACAAGATTCCTTGGCCCCACTAGTCTCATTATTACCTTTTGAAAGACCAGACTCAAAGAGGTTTTGCAAAATACTTGTGTTTACCTGTCTTTGTAGAAACATCTACTTCTTACCAGGGCTCTGAGGACACCACCAGTCCTTACTGGCCTGTGTGGCCTCCCCTGGGGCTTCCCCCCACCCCTGCCCACGGGCCCAGGGCCCCATTTCAGATCAGCTTGGGGCCGTCAGTCCCTGCTCCAGTGACACTACAGCTGGCCAGCCACAGCCCTGTTGGACTGGAGTTATTTGGATTCACTGGGTTCACCTTGGCCTTGGCTTGCTACCTTGCCTTCCCCTGATGCTCACAGGAATGTCGATAGTGCCCGTTGCCACCACCACCCTGCCCTGCTCGTCCTCCCAGGCACCATGGGGTGCACCCTGTCCACGAGGGCATTGCCCAGCCTGCGTGGCGGCTGCTCCCGGCTCCCCTACCCTTAGGGAGCAGCCCTGCTCTTGCTGCTTTCTGACAGCTTTAGCTGGCTGCGGTGACGTGTAAAGCAGTTGACTTCTGAAAGCTGAATCCCTCTGTTTTCTGTCTTTCCCTTCTTCCTCCTCACTTTATCTTCCCTTCCTCTTTCAAAAAAAGTGCACTGAGCTTTCAGCTCTGGAAGAGTGGGACCTCTACACGTTTTCAACCATGGACCCCTTGTGCTCGATCTCTGGAATGAACTACTTTGTTCATTTAAAAACTAAACAAATATATATTCTTAAAATAAATGAGTAAAAGCCTTGGGTCTTTCAATGAGCACCTTGTAGATGAAGGCATCACGCCTAACAAGAAAACATGTCTGTAGTCCACTTGGGTACACAAACAAGAGACAATGGTATCAACCACTTGTATTTGGTAGTTTGCTGTATCTATGTCAGTGTATAAAGTCCTTTAAATTGCTCTGCCAAGAAAACATGAATGCAGGACAGATGTAAGTGGCCAGAAATATTCACTACCATTTCACTTACATGGATTTTGAGGGTCAAAGCTATGCATTTTTATCAGATTTTTTATTATCTTTAAACCCAAGTGAAGATCAATGCCTCAGAACAGGCAAGGGACTGCATGTTGAAGTGTTTTGTTTCAAAGGAAATGCTGCTGCTGCTACTACTACTGAGAATCCCAGCTGTTTTAGAGAGCGTGCCTGATTTTGTAATTCCTCAAAGTAATATTTTATTTCTTTCATTTTTTAATGAAAAGACGATAGGGTAGGATATAGCTGTTTTTCTGGAGGTTTTGTGTTTATGTATGCCACTAAAAAATTCATCTTACTGATCACCTTTAGGAAGACAAAATGACAGGTTGGGCAGAGTATTTTGGAGAAGCATCCTGCTAACGTTAATGCCAGTTAACGTGAAGTGTTTCTGATGGTCTATGGACAAATGTTTCATCTTGGCTGTTTTAGTTCTGCCAATATCTCAAGCGGTGATTTTTTCCATCCATCAATGGCTTTCCCCCTTTTTGAAGACACAAATACATGTGTACCATAGGGTTTAATATTCACTAAAATGACATATTCTCAAAATCATAAATAACTTGTTCTGAAAAATTGGATAGCTAACTTGGGGGGATGGGGTATGAATCAAGTTTCACGTATTTAACTTTAGCATTGTTAATCAGGATATTTGAAAGAAAATGAATATTTTCCCAGAGATTAAAAGAAAATCCAGTCTTTTTGAAAATCAAGGGGTTTTGTTCATTTCAGTTCTGAAGGAAATGAAAGACTGGTACAACTGACTGGAATTGGGCATAATGAGAGTGAATTCTGAAATGCCTTTTCAGAGCAGTTTTGTTATCTTGCCATGTAGTTTCTGTGATATTCCAATAGACACTAGAGAAGACTGTTGATAATACTGAATAGTTCTAAATTGTGATTTGAGTATGCTAAATTCTGACTATTTGTAACTTCGCACATGAAAAATTTGATTCATATGCTCAAATAAAAGCATCGCTCCAGTAAAGTGGCATAAGGGTTTTGTACAGAATGATGAATTATGTCCAACATTTAAAACTAATCTCTCTCGTTACTTTCGTCTCTCTTCACTCTGAAGTTGGTTTTTTTTTTTTCCATTTCTGTCATTTGGGGTGGAGAAAAAGACAGATACTACACTTGTGTCATGGAAAATTATTGCACGATTCAGTGACATTGTACATAAAGGAACAGTAACTGACAGATGCATAAGAATTACTGTGCCATATTAGACTAATGGTGCACATAGTTCAGTACCTTTTGTCCCAGAAATAGACAGTTCTAGATGTCTGTGTGTCTGGAACTGATGGCTTTGCACCTCAGCATTTAGTATAACTGCAGCCAGCTCTGAGACAGTCCCTCTGCAGTGTCTGTCATTCAAGGAAAATACAGAACAGGCTTTTCAACAGAAACAGGCATTGTTCCACATCACTGCTAGTTCTGGGATGTCATGAGTCTGATGCACTGTGTTTGCTTCTGGCTGCTTATGTGTATCGCTGTCTTTGCACATCCAGTAGGAGCTCATACATCTTACCTTCAGCTTTACCTCTAAGGCTCTCAGTGGTATCGCTCCTCACTTTAATTACCTAGCGGGCCATGCCAAAAGTTCTGGGCATCTAACAGGCTTCGTTATTTGCTCATGCACCCCCTCTGTCATTCTTCACATGAAGCATTTTGAACTTGCTGATACATCCCAACCTTCATCTTGGTAGAAACGTGGACCATAGCTGCCAGTTACATTGTTCTGCTGGAGTCTTAAAATATGTTGAAATATTTAATTAAAGAAACTGTTAATGACTCTTGCATTTTAAAAAGCTGTCTAACATGTAAAATTAAAAAAAAAAATCAAATGGGAGATGGCACAAAGACAGTTGTGGCCTGTTGGACCATATGTAATGTCGGCATCAGTTGCCTCGCCGGGGTCTTTTCACATAACAGAGCATAAGCCCTTTATTTTGTTGTAAGCTCAAAGAAGAGACGGCATTTGAGGAAGACTGTCTCCCTCATGCATAGCTTGAGGTAAAGAATGAGGCATTCTGCAACACATAGTTCCAATTCTGACTTTAAATGTGTGGTGAACTGTGCTGTTGCCAACTCTGTAGGGGAAGCGAGCGTGGGTGTGGGTGTGGGCGTGGGTGGGCGAGGGGGTAAATTTCATTTCAAGGGCTGATCTCTAAACAGTTCTACAAGCTAAGCAGTGTGAGCCTGATATTCTAATTCCAAGGGGACTCTTGACACTGCATAGTAAAATTGCTTATTAAATTGCAATCAAGAAAAAAATATGGAGATAGACACTATTCAGCTGGCAGCATACAGAAAAAGAGGCTGAATTCTAATTATTTGAATAGCGGTGTTAGTGTTCTTTTACTATGGGAAAATAAAATTAGCTTGTCACTGATATCATTATTAATGTATGAGATGAGGCAGAAATACAATTTGGTTCCTAACGCACCTTCTGCCCCTTCCTCTCACCCTCCAAAAGACAAAGAATAACCTAAAAGTAAAACAGACTTGCTTAAGGGCTTTCTGATACAGGGAGCTGTGACAGATTTCATTGCTACAGTAGTAAAATGTAGACGGTTTGTAAATTATCTTAATTTGAAGGTGGGGCATTGTGTAAACAGTAAGTATTGCATTTATTATTTTCCCAGTTAGATCAAAATGTAAAAAGGCATGTCCAATATCAGTTACAGTGTTTATTACTCTAATCAGAAACAGGAAATATATTTTCAGCTACTCTAAACCTTATGTGTTCTTTTATTATGCATGAGCAGCTATTACTACTGTTCAGTCATATACATCTCTTAAGGTAGTCATATTGCAATCTCTGCCTTTAGAATGGCTTTCGAATAAATAAAACAACTTTTTAGCATAAAAAGATATTCTGGAAACATAATTAAGTATTGAAATTTACATTTTTATGAATATAACATCTTCATACCTAAGATGAATCCATTGTAAAAATTTTAGAGGTGTTGCTTCACTTTGTCGTTAAAGCTAGCAGAAAAGAATTTTATTTTACATTACAACACTGAACACATCTTACGCCCTTGAATGTGAACTGCCTTGAATTTTAAGACTGTTCTCCATTCTCATTTTCACACTCAATGAGCCACTACTGTTTCAGTACAAAAGGGATCAGTTAGTAAAGCTGTATCATGAAACTAGTTGTAGAGTCTAATCAGATTCTTTAAAACTCATTTATATTTAGCCAATAGTCACAAATCTAGCTGCAAATGCTGTCGAGATGTGACCTCTTTTTTGAGTATATTTTGGGAATACATAATCAGATTTATGAAAAGAATAGACTTTAAAAAATAGTTTTCCTTATCCATATTATTTTATAGACATTAAAAGTAAAATCTATAAGAAGTCAACTGCCTTTTGTTTGCATGTATAGATTTCAGTTTTCCCTAAAAGTAGATATTTAATTATTAACATAAGACTTCTCATTAAAATTAAAAAAAAATAAACTATTAATAAAGTCTCCAAATTAGAAATGTATTTTCATAGTAAATTTGTTGATTCATCAGTTTGTCTTGATAAACAAATTCTTACAGTAACACAACCATCTAAACTGGTAGACTTTTTTTTTCCTGTCATCTCCTGAGATCTGTGATAAGGAAAGAAAATCTGGAATTTTTCTTTTGCATCCTCCCTCAAATGTTGATGTGGCACTCCAGAAAGTATCTTGAGTCAACATAAAGCAAAAGGCATCCAGGGGGATTACTGGGTGAGACGAGATTCAGACAGTGAACTGTTGTGTTGGAACAAGTGTCTCAACTTCTACATCATTTGTCAGGCAGGACTGATACGCTGCTGGTGGGGAAGGGCTTTTAGGGTTGTCAGGGAAGTGCCTCTTGTGATACGGATCAGCAGAAATGCTGTGTACCTTTTTAAAAGTGCATGTCTCCAGGTCCAAAGGAGTTAAATGCCTACCACGATGCTGTGATGTAGGCTAGGAAAATATTGATTGTCCCCAAAAATGTGCAGAAGCCAGGGATCTAAGGATGGAATTACATAAGTTTGGCACTAAAATGTTTAAAAATAAAAGACTAAACCTGATCCAGTAAAAAGGATAAGCCCCATAACTCTGTGGTGTGAGGAGATATTTTGAACTATACTCTGCAGTTAGACCCTAAAACTCTCTGTTTCTCAGAGGACACATCCTTTTGGTCCAACAGCCCAGCGTATACTGTACATTTGGGACACCAAATATCTAAATCTTCCACTGCCTCAGGAAGCTTGGACTCACGTATCCCACCAAAACACCATTGCAACCAGACTGTGAGCTCAAACATCAAATGCTGTTATCCAATTTGTTTAGAAGGTTTAACTATTCCCTGGGGAAGAGACAAGAAATTAGGCTGATCTTTCCTTGGAGAATGTCCTATCACAAATCTCGTTTGTCACTCTGTTTCTTCATTCTCATACCCAAAAGCACTTCCCAAGTAGAAAAGCTGTACCAGGAAGGGACCAAGAGCATCCCACCCTGCAGTGCTGGCTAGGGCAGGCTCGGAGATGGCAGCAAGTGGGGCATAAAGGTCTTTGCATCGCTGACATGCCAGAGGAGTGATCTGACCACCAGGTTATTGGATTAAGAAAAGGTGCTTGGGCAAAAATACAAAAGTATTACCTTTACCTTACAACTGTTAAAATCAGTAGGCAGTTTGCCACTGACTTCAGCCACAACTGAGCAGGCAAAAGCTTTAAAAAAGCAGCTGCAAAAAATACAGCATACAAAGGACATCTTAGCTACTATCGTAACTATCATACAATATAAATGTTAACCTTTTTCATCAGCAGGTGAGACTCAGTGATGAGAAGTTAGCTTAGTGGCACATCACCACAGACACAGAGCTTTGCTTTTGAACGCTTTTTGGTAGAACAAGCATCTTCTCAGTCAGTTGAAGTCAGGCCTCAACAACTCACAGACTTTTTTTTCATATATTCAAAGCAAATTAACAGAGATTTACATACTGTTTTTTTAACTGTGGCTTCTCTTCAATTGCCAAACGGATGTTCTAGTTCATTTCTTCTTTTGTTTCTGTCAGAAATATAATTATAATGCCGAGCAGAATCTAATAGATTGCTTGTTGAAAGCAACTACTGCTAAGTGAGCTCAGCTCTACTGACTGCCTCCTTCTACCATCTAGTGGCACCTTAAGCATACTGCGCTCTCCCTACTTATTTAGGGAGTTATATGGAGAATGGAATAAATGTAGACTTTTGAAAAGAGAAAGGTATCTGCAGAAGAAATACTTTGTTGTGAAAAGGGAAAATAGTTTTCATACATAAACTATATATGGGAGAAGAAACCAGGTTCAATGGTGTGAATTAATCATGTCAGAGAAAAATTCTGCATGCTGTGGTCTTGCAAAGAGTAAGTCAGATTTGCTGATTGATTTCTTACAGATTTTTCTTTTGTGGTAGCACTTGGATTTTAAGCTGAAAGCTGCAGAACAAAACTATTCAATATGCTAAGGAGACGCCTACTAGAGACACATTTGGTTTGCTATTTACCTGGATATTTAAAGCGCACAACAAAAATTTAAAGATACCATCAACAGTAAAGAATAATAGAAAGGCTATAGTTTCCTTTCTGCTTGCATAATTTTATTAAGTACTTTCGGTGCTCCATTTTGCAATAGATGTTTCTATTTTATTTAAGGGAAAAGAGATTAAATGTCAATGTACTAGAAATTTCAGGCTTGGGATATTTTCAATCAAAAGGCATGTCCTGACTAATTACATGACTCTGAACCAACATGAATCATCTAAAATGCTTTCTGTTCTTTGAACTAAGGTGGTTGTTGTTTGGTTTTTTTTTTTTAACAAAGTGCTGGTTTTGGTGAATTAGACTACAAATGAAACCAAATTTTTATCAAATTCTGAAAAAGGTATATTTCTTCCTTTCCACTTGCAGCAAATTGACCAGGCAAATTGACAGAAGGCAGAATGTAGAGTCTCAGCATCCAGGATATATTTTGTTTTCTTATCTTTTAATCATTTGCTGATCTGTATTCTGGTCGTATTGATAAGTTGTCAACATGTTTTCCAGGGTGGAAAAATCCCCATAAGGTGGACCGCTCCTGAAGCTATAGCTTACCGGAAGTTCTCTTCGGCAAGTGACGCGTGGAGCTATGGGATTGTAATGTGGGAGGTGATGTCCTATGGTGAGAGACCATACTGGGAGATGTCCAACCAGGATGTAAGTACTGCCGAGGACTAATCTGCGAGTTGTAAAAATGTTCATTGAAAATGATTGTCACTCCCTGCCTTGCTTTGCTTTCTCATTCACTTTCTAAGCTGGAACCTCAACTTGATTTAAATCAGCATAACTCTATCAACTTCAATGGGATAGTTAATTTATGAAACCTGAAAACCTGGCCCTTTATAACTAATACCTTGACTAGCTTCCTCTTATGGATTAAAGGCATATTACAGAGAGTCAGGTTCTGATGCTGACTATATGTGGCTTTCACCCAAATCCCTGGGAATCTGCATCAGATATGCAAGCTGATGCAATTCTCAGTCAAGCTGTAAATCAAAATTTGAGGGAATACTGGAACTATTCTGATAATAAAGTTGGCCTGTTATCTCCAGTACAGTCTGACATTACCCTTCAAAGGGCATACATGGTTAAATTCTAAAAGAGTCAAGCTGCCATGTATTTGCCAATTCTCCTTTCTAAGAATTAAATGTATTCTGTTTTCCTTAAAAACTACCTCCTATAGGCTTAACCACAGTGCAGGACAACAGTCCTCCCTCATAACAAAGTTATATTTTCCTCTGACTTTTTTTGCAAAAGTTGCAGCCAAAGCCTTCCCAATTAAAAAAAAACACATTTGCTTCTAGTAAAATTGAAGGCTTGTCCTAGAAAATGAAGCATGGGAAAGGGGGATTTCTTTTTTCTCCACCACAATTTAAATTTTCACTAATTCGCTTGTTTGATGGATCCCCATGACAGCTCAAACTGGTATACTCAGTCTTCACACCAGCCATCAATCTCTATGTCAAAATGCAGAATATCAGCCAGCCCACTTAACCTCTCTCATATATGAGCACAGAATACCTCTGCATTGGTTCTGAAGAGTTGACAAGACTTTTCCCAGATGGCTGGTTTTATATTGTTGCTACGTTATTCAGCTGTTCAAGTCTGGTTGCTTGTTAAGGCTGATCAGTCATTTGGGGATAAGGATCTGAGAGAGATTTTCATTAAAAAAACATCATTTCAGAGTGTTTCAGGAAGAAAAGGGAAAAAAAAATAACAAAAACCCCACAACCAAACCCACCCAAACCAGAAAAGACTAGCAGAACTAATAAAGCCTTATTTCTTTTAGATTTGTGCTCTACAGCCTCACCAGTACTATAAGCCTACTTCTCTTCAGCATTTCTCTTGAGAGTTTAGCCTTTGGAATTAGACCACCTCTCCTGTACATCATTCTCCCCTGACAATGCCTACAGCCTCCCATCCCCCCTCCACACATCTACTTGTCCGCAGCCCAGCTCCCTGCTGTGCTCCTTAATTAACACCAGGTATGGAACAATACATGCTGTGCCTGGTTTTGAGCTACGCTTCTGTTGACTGACCAGGCAGTGGTGGCTCGTTGCCCATCTGAAGAGAACCAAGCAACTACTGAGCTGCGGTAGACCTTTTTCTTCAGTGAAGGCATTATTTTGGTACTATCTGAACTATAAACACATCACGGAACTACGGCAAAATAAGCAGATAAGCCCAGTAGGCTCAATTCTGTTTCCCACAGCTAGCAATCTGTTGGCATTTGAGATGCTCTAGGGTAACTCAGATCTCCACATGTGGCTGACGCAGGACGTGCAGGAGACCTGAGTTCTTCTGGAGCAACAACTGAAGGTCAAGCAGGATACCTTAGGGAGTCTAAAACTACATACCTATGCTTAGACAACTGAATTAAAGCTACTTTTTCCCTGGGGCACAGTGTGAAATCATCTATATACAGATTTCTCATATAGTTAAGTCTTTATGGCCTACAATCAACTTTATACCTCTGTGAACTGCTGATTCTAACACAACTTGTTTTATTTGATTCAAGTGGGCCAATGGCTTCAAAGTTAATAAAAGAGGATGAACAGGCAAACTCCGACCAACAATATGAGTACGCCAGCTAATTCCGTGCCTGAATTGAGAGCCACTTATCAGCTCCTGAACTACCACAGCTTGCAAACACCAATTTAAGGCAAACGGCCATTGTTTTCCTTAAAAAGCCCCATTGTAAGATATGGTGGTTCAGGGGCAGATTGCTAAGGAGTTGGGACATCACTTCAGCCTTGCAATAGCAGAGGGTGCTATTCTTGAGCTAATCTCAGAAGCAAAGCTGAACACAGCCATGGCAGGATCAGCCTGTTCATCATTAGTATGCTGTTGCAAAACCTAATTACTCTGCATTGCGTGGAATGCACTTTGTATCAGAAGGCACATATAGCCTCAAATTTTCTGTCTTCCCAAATTACTACATGCAATGGTTAGTTTCACTGTGAGCCTTAAAAAGGGGAGCCCCTTAAAAAGGGGAGATTGAACAGAACAAGAAACTGGGAAAAAGGTACTAGCAAATCACAGAATCACGCAACAGCTGAGGTTGAGGGACCTTACAAGATTGTCTACTCCCACACACACACCCCCCGCCCACTCAAGCAGGGTCAGCTAAAGCAGTTTGCTCAGGGCTGTCTCTGATCGGGGTTTGAATATCTCCGAGAACGGAGACTCTACAACCTCTCTGGGGCAACCTGTGCCAGTTACCTGTGCAATAGAAAAGTGTTTGCTTACGTTTTGATGGAATTTCATGGGTTTTAGTTTGTGCCCATTGCCTGTCGGCTGCTCAACGCGCTCTGAGTAGTAAGTACGATGTCCATGTGTCTTTACCAGTGAGGCTCACTGGGCAGTTACTTTTTCCCTGCCACCCCCATTAGGATTACCTGGTTGAGGGCCTGCGCTAATCATAAATGCAGCAGTGGCGCACTGTCCTTTCTGCTGTTGCCCCTGTCAGTTGCCAGTGGCGCATCCTCTGAGCATATCGTGGGCAATAGTCTTCTGCCTGTCTTTTCTCACCATATAATTGGTGTTTCATTTCTCCCTTCCCTCTGCAGCATTCCATTCATGGCTGGATTTTTTAGAGATTAAAGAAGCCTGTGAAGCCAGAGATACTCCTGAACAAAGTCAGCCCTACCATGGTGCCTGGCTTCTGTGCAGTGCCAGTGCTTCCAACTGCAATGTCACCTCTCTGTAACTCTGCCTCTGCCCCTCATCTTGCCATTCTGCTTATCTAGCTGCAGGTGATGGGCAGCTGGTAGTGGCTGCAGGTCGATGAGGTGGGAGGGGGGGAGATGCTTTTTTGCTGTACCATCGTGTCCCACCGTAGTGTGATCTTGTGCTACTACATGGGGTATTTCAGTCTCTATTTGAGTTGTGAGTGATTTCAACTGGTGTTGGGTCAACCCTCAATGAGGAACCCAACTGTCATCATCTCTTTTACTTCTCCTGTAATCATAATCCTTCTCCTCACACCGGCTCCGTCACCAGCCCACGCTCTTGACCCTCCCACTGGTGTTACCACTAACTGGGAATGGGGGGAGAGAGAGACTTTCTATCAAGTCCATTCAGCCCCAACATTCATCTCCTGGGAAGAGGGTCTGAATGACTGGTAGGACCCTCACATAGACTCCAAGTCACCAGGTGAGAGTAGTGCATAACACAGACCTTCATTCCAGCTGCCTCTCCCTTTCTTTGAAGCTGGCTTCAGCCTGTCCTCTTCCCCTCTATCGGACCCCACGACGTATCTATTCAAGGCCATGTCAGCAGCGAGAATTCATAAAACAAGCCCTCCATTTAGAGTATATTAAATATTCTGCTACAGCGTGAAGATAGCAACATTTAATTACTCCTACATCCAAAATAGAAGTATCTGTTAATACAGAATAATGATGCGAGCCCTCTGGATGCTGCTTATGCTAATGATGCTGACTCCTGGGGGCCTTCCCTGCAGTTCAACAATGCACAGCACAAAGGACTCCTTTCCTCCGGAGCCTGACCCATGGGTTTTCAGTGCTGAAATGTTAACAGTGAGCACCTGTGACCTTCTAAATACATTTAGTAACTCTAAATGTCATTGGGAAATTTCAAGTTATTAGACATATTGTAAAGCTTACTTTCTGGGATATTGGGACGTTTCTTTTAGTACAATGAATTAGCCTGAATTCACATGACTTTATTTTGCAGAAATAACAGGACTTTCCCAAAGGTCAGTGATACTGCACATATGGCAGGGAAAGTAACAGAGAGGGGCATGCACTAAACAGATGCATAAAAGACACATTATGCCAACAACTGTTAATAAGGTCTTACACAGGTATAGGCAGAAGTTCTGCTACAACAAAATGTCTGGCAACATTAACATTACAACACTTACCGTGTTTCGATCATAATAAAACTCTTCTCTAGTTAGCAATAAAATATTTATTGAATTGGGTGGGGTTTTCTAAAGTACCGAAAGTTTTCCAAGTATAAACTCCACAGGGCCAGGTCTGTTTTTTCACATTCCATCTTACAAATTGCTTTTCTAATTAAACAACTTTGAAAAATTAGTTCACTTTTTTAGACGACGGCTAAGCAAGTGATGTTTTGAGTGGCTGCCAGCTAAATGTTCATTTCTTACATGGATAACATAGAAGCCAATGATATGCCCACCCCTACCCCAAGGGAGGCAATGCTAGGAGAGGTGAGTTCAGCGCTGCCTGATGCCGTGCCTATTTGCCACGTGAACACATCTTCAGTCAGATGAACAGCGGGCTGAACTAAGTCTACCACGGGTCTCTTGTCCGACCCCCCAGGCCCAGCAATCCAATCACGAGGAGCCAGCACAGGTAGCATGGAGTCCGAGCTGATGCGAAGAGAAGTGTTAAACTGATACTTCCCACCTAAATAAACCCAGTCTGATTTTCAGAGACTAGAACTGTTCACAAGTACCCATCAGGTCAGTGCAAGCCAGAGAGACTCAACACCTCTGCAAATCTAGCGTCCTCTATTTATATTCCTAAGCAGGGATTTGGAAGCTGAACGTTAGGCAACTGAGTTTGAAAATGCCTCTCATAAATTTTTTAATACTGTAGACGGTGTAATGTAGAGGCTTGAAAATGTTATTAACTTTGAGAAATATTCTTGTTTAAGTAAATAACCATTTTATTATTGTGGTAAGTCACTTCAGACCTGTGCTGGTGCTGATTAATGCACTTCTTAGATGTGTGGCAGGCACCAGAGGTGTCCATTAATTAGGGCTGCTGCACAGTCTGTCATGTCTTATTGCTTAATTAATAAACATTAGCTAAGATATTGAACTTTCCAAGGAAACTAGTGTACTGATGAACAGATTGTGCAAAGAGCCTGGCTTGCTAATGTTCATGTGAGGAAAGGAAGATTTATATTCCATGCATTTGGTTTGTAGAACAGCTGTGAGTGAAGTCTACTGGGACACCTGTTAGAGGCCACTGTATAAATTAATGCATGTTGCAGAACTACAGTATTCAAAAAAAAAAAGAATATTTAATGGATTGTAATCAATATGCAAGAAAACGACTGTAGCAAACATAATAAAAGTCCTTACGCTTATGAAAGTTTCTTCTAATAGTAAAAATAACTTACCCTAATATAGTTCTTTAAACCCATGGATATCAAAACACTTGGCAGGCACCTGGGATTGGCTCCATACCACGAGGCATGAGCAGCTGCCTCTCCCTCCTGTAGATTTTTCAGATGTCAGCAGGACACAGGGACAGCGTCCCTCTGGACTTTCTTCTGTCTCAGTCACATTAAAAAATCTGTCAGTTATCTTTTGAAAGCAAAAACCTATGTTACTGTTAATAATGAATCTATCAGAAAGATTACAGCTTAATTTTCAGATGCCATTTTTGCCAATTTCAAATTATTTTGAAACTAAAAATGCATAAATTTTATGTAGAAGTCCATAAAGTATTTTTCAGATAATTTTGGTGTCACAAATAATATTTAAAATTAACTCTGTCTTCAACCCTTACAGCTATTTCTAACATCAAACAGAAATGAAAAAATGTATTTAACAGGCTCCAGTGTTTAATATCATCTGTGTACAAAAATATATAAAAAAAATTGTCCTCTTTATAAACATAAAAGCCTAAGCATTAAAAAGCATGGAAATAATTAGCTATGTTAACTGTAAAAAATATTCCTTTTCCCTTAGAGTTTATATTCTCACCTGCCAAAAAGCGTTAGTTGTAAAAATACACCCTCCCATTTTACTCACCTTGATGCTGGCCCACAAGACCTTCTAATGAGTTCCGAACCTACTCATTGCTGAAAAGAAACCTACAGCCTCTTTCTCAGTGTTTGGTGGCAGCACAGCATGTTTGCATGTTTTCTTCCTTTTGATACCCATCAAGTGTTCGTCACAAAACTAGAACCAGAGAACAGTAATCAGCCTTTTTGTTAGCAGATTCAGGGCTTTGTATGTATTGAAACTAAGCTAATATTCCTGTTCTTTCAGGCTGAAATAGATGGGAGCTTGATTTGCCAATGTGGAAAGAGTTATGCTGATTGCTAGAGCTGTTGCTATATCCTTCTTGTAGATACAGACGTTTAGACCATTTCACTATTAATGTGGTGCTTCTTCAACCTTAAAGTGGCAAGGAAAAAGGCATTTAAAATATGTTTATATATATAATCTTTACATATTATACAATATATAATTTTATATTACCAAGAAAAATGTAATACTTCTTCCCTTTGAGGTACATGGATATCTAATTCCTCTGTGCAGAGATAGGTGCTATGCAAGTAGCAAAGTGGGAGCTAAAATAAATAAATAAGGAACTAAAAAGCTCTAATTCTTCCTTTGAGACTTGATTTCCACTGCAGTATTAGACATCACCTCTTTACTCTTGCTTCTTAGACTCTAAAAATAATACTTGCCTCACAAGGGATACTAATGAGGCAATATTTGCATTTTATTTTTAAAATCTGCTGGTATTAATGAGAAATTATAATTATCCCAGTACCAGCTGGCATTTCTCTTCGTACTGAAATGTTCCTTTTGAATAAGAGAGGAAACAAAATGCACTGTAACTTCTTTTCCAAAGTTATACTAAAATAGAGCGTGTCAGAGAAAATATAATGTCTGGAAAATTGTTCTTGCTTTTGGCTTTTTCCTGAATAATTTATTTCAAGAAAAACTTCATCGCCTCTCTATTGTTGTGTTGTGCAAGTTCTGTATGTCTCACAAAAGTAGAGAAGCTTTCCCTCGGCCTTAAAAACAAAATACATTTCAGAAAGTCACCATTTACAATAGGTACAGTTAAATGTAAAGACTATGATATCTGCATTTTTGGGCTGCTAAAGATTGCCTCTTCAGTGACAATTATCAACTAAGCTATACTTCACAGGTACCTATGTTTTATGAAGCCACTTCAAACAGAATGCTTGAGATACACGAGTTTTGACAGTTTTGTGAATAAAATTTCATGCACGTGGGGTTGAATTTCCCCCATCCTGACTCTGCAACAGGAGCAATCCGGGGGGCATATTCACCGTTAGGAGGCAAAGCTTTGGAGCAAATATTTGTCTGGCAGTCTGATGGTATTTTTTCCTATAGCAGCCATTTTGGTAGCCCGGATTTGGGGCCATTGAAGTAAACCCCGGCGAGAGAAACGAGTAGCCAGAAAGGCAGGTGGAAGGATTATCGTATTGACACATCATTTACTGCTAGATATCACCTCTGTATGCGCGTGGCCGGTCCTGTCTGCGCATATGTGATCTGTCAGTACTCACAGGTGCATAGAATTCAGAGATCCCTGTGGCAAGTAACGCTGCCTTTGGGGTAGCCTGCACTTCCCAGTGCTGTTGCCGATAGGTCTGAAGTTTCCCCCATGCAAATCCAATTCCCTGCCGCATTGCAAACACTTGTTTTTCATACATAGGTGTTTCTGCCAGGACACAAGAGGGCTATACACTGTAGGACTAAGTCACCTCATTTGATAAAACTCAGACACCCAGCTGTGTACAGCTACAAAAGTCTTGTTCCGTTTTCTACCATGCCGTGAAGGGGAGCTAAGATCCTAATGTAGCTTCATTACTCTTATTTACTTGCATAATGCTTGCAGCATAAGCATTAGGCATTGCTAAACGCCGCCAACAACATTAATTCAGAATTCAAAAAGAGAATGGGGATATATTCCAGAATAATAAGACTGAATATATTGAAGCTACAGCTAGTGCTATAAAACATTGATTTGCTGTAAACAGTTTAATGTACCCCCTTCCAGCTGCATTAATATGTCTGCAGCACGTACATACATCTGTGTGAAAACGATAAATGTCTCCTTAAAGCAGAGTGGGTATAAATGCAGTAGGTATGTTTCTCCTAAGTGCACTGTGTTATTATAAATATTGTGTACAATCATTTGTACTTTAGAGAACATTTAGCACTGGCTGGAGTTTTATGTGGAAGGGTTGGTCTTTTTCCTACCTTTGTTTTTGATCAACAGTTTATTCTTTCCATTCTTTTATATACAAGAAGTCCTGACTATGAGTATTCTATCATCACCTCCACTGCTACCACCACTTATTGCAGAACATAGTAACCTTTCCTCTTGCTTTTTAAATCTTGCATAGAATGAATCCAGCCAGCTTTTCATGGACCTTAACTATATTTGCTACATCTTACCACACAGGGCTACTAATGTCCTTTTCAGACCATAGGTTTTGTTACCAGTGTTACTAAAAACAAGCCTCCCTTCAACTCTGATCAAATGTAATTTTTCATACATGTGATTTATATGTGACATCAGATCGCTTTCTTTCCAAATCTTGACCAAACCCATGTTTTCCACATCTGCTAAATCTGAAAGTTTTACTCACTTTAGGGCATAGGGTAACACCATTATTTTATTAACTTTTGTTTAGCCATAAGCAGCTTGGACATCCAGGTTTCTGAGAGAGGCTGTGCAAAATAATTTCGTGCTTCACTGTAACTCAGTGTGTGGGACGTTGCCAGAATTAATCATACTCTAACGATCAGCAGAAACATACTATCACCAAGTAAATTTTCCAGGTGCTGCAAAGTGCATTTGTAGTGCTTGATTGCATCGTGACATTGCCATACACTAACACTTTGTCAGGATGCAAATACTAGAGCATCCCAGGATGCAGTGGCCATACGAGGTTAGTTTGTGGCCCTGTGACTCCATTCAGTCCAACATTGACCTCCAGGCAGATTGAAAAAGATAGCGATACTTGTTAGCTCTTTCCTCTCCTCCTCCTTTCTTGGCTGTTTGAAAAGGATGGCTGGGGAGCCTAAAAAAGTGTCTGCTGCATTTCATATGCCTAAAAAATACTTTGCATCTCCTCTAGTGACACTCCTGTCAGTCCCGATTCCCTGCATGAAGCCCCGGCAATGCATAAAGTGAGGGTGGCTGTGCCATTAATTGTTACCACTGGTTTCTAATTGTCAAATTTACACTGTCCTTTCAGCACTTAACTCTAATGCCCAGTAATCATATGCATTGTATTTCTTTAGGTTATACTGTCTATTGAAGAAGGCTACAGGCTTCCAGCCCCCATGGGCTGCCCAGCTTCTCTTCACCAACTAATGCTTCACTGCTGGCAAAAGGAGAGGAACCACCGTCCAAAATTTGGTGACATTGTCAGCTTCCTAGACAAACTGATCCGCAATCCGAGCACCCTTCATACCCTAGTGGAGGACATACTTGTGTAAGACTCTTTTTGGTACAACACATGGGAGCTATGAGTAGATATTTTAGGGCAATATAGTAGGGGTGGGAGAGAGCCACAAAGTTCTGAATTCACAAAGTTATGTGGGTTCAAATAACTTTAAGCCTCTTTTAAGGTTTGCTTTACTGTTAATAAACTGTTGTATAAGGATTTTTTCCTGACGTTATGCAGATTATATTAGGCATTTTTCTTCTTTTTTTTTTGTCTGAGCTCTGTTTGTGCACTGTATATCCTTAATCTTTGTGAATCTCTCTGTTGTTGTGTTTTTTTTGTGCTTCCCCTGTGTGCTTTTTTTTCCTCTTTGTAACTTTTTTCTCTATTCAAGACCCTGTCTCTCCGTCTGACAGTGCTCAAGCAATTTCTGAACTGCCTCGGAGTAATTTCCTGCAGAAATTAGTTGTGTCTTAGCTTGCTAAATTTTTATTTATCTGCAGAAGAATGGCAACAGTGACCAAATAAGAGATTATGCTATTACCATTCCACAACAAATTCTTGACGGTGTTGCCCAAAGGTTTTTCCATTAATAATATTACAGAAATGAATGCAGCTACAGGAAAGCAAAGTTGTGGTGGAGGAATTTGTCAATTTTTGTGGGATTATTGATTCAAGCTGTCCCTGGATATCAGCTGAAATCAGTGAAGGTCCAGGTGGCCTCACTCTCTTCATGAGCTGAAATTCACCTTAAGATAAAGGTGCTCTCACAGAAACCCCCCTGGGTTTATAAGGGGTTCTCAGTGCCTGGATGGGTCTTGCTGAGAGCCTCAGTGAGGTTTTTGATACGGTTTGGAGAAAGGCTGAGCAACAGGGCAAAGACTGAGGCTACTATCTTGCTGTGGGAAAAGCTGAATGGAGAGGTTACTAGGAAAACCTAGAATTAGGGTACAGCCATTTCTTGTACTGCAGACTAGTGCAACTTCTCGGATTTAATGCCCATGCAATAGAGTTAATGGTCTCTATGTGTATGTGTATATAAATATATATATGACTTGCTACCTGCATCACTTTATTTAGCATCAGACTAATGCATTTTTATCTATTATTTTAAAACATTACTTAAGATCTAAAAACTTATGCCTGTTTTCTTGCAGTTGAGCTCTAATTGAGCTCACCTGCTTGGGAAAGTTTTTTCCATTCATTTGGGAATGCCTGATGCAGTCAGTCTGAATGATTATTGTGTTACTGTTAACTTACGAGGTCAGTAGTTATTCTATAGAATCATACAATCATAGAGTAATTCAGGTTGGAAGGGACCTTCGCAGGTTTTTAATTGAGGCTTGTGCTTAACAGTGTTCCCCTGTCCTTCAGTTTCTCTCTCTATCACTTTGATAATATGAATG
Organism: Himantopus leucocephalus; assembly: GCA_003993805.1. Taxonomy (NCBI): domain Eukaryota; kingdom Metazoa; phylum Chordata; class Aves; order Charadriiformes; family Recurvirostridae; genus Himantopus; species Himantopus leucocephalus. The sequence goes on along the minus strand of RSEF01000001.1, from coordinate 112,140,985 downwards.
GAAATCAGTGTTTAACGTATCTTAATATGTGTGGTTGAAACTCGGTATGTTGAGATACTAGGGTGTGTTGCTTCCTACATTCTACATAAGTCATGTTCCATCAGTTAATGTTGGCTGGCTTTTGCTGTCTAAATTTTCATTTTAAATAAATCGTAGCTTTCTCCTAAAGGCTATCATAAAGCTTCTATAAACAGCAGTGTGTTTTTTCTGCATTCTGTTCCTACGGTTTCTCTACGCAAAATGTACAAAGTTAATGGAAATTGTGAGCCCTCACCAGTGCAGTACACAGCAGAAGACTGGAAATATATGGCCCAAAATTGGAATCTTTTTTTTCTATCTTTCCCTTTCAGTTGTGATAATATTAGGGGAAAGAACTGAAACAGAAATGTGACTAAATTAGCTCCTTCATTTTTATTTGCTGCTCTGTATAATTCTGTGTAAAAGCAAAGATATAAAATTTTATTCTTTTTTACTTCTTTTAGGGTTAGTTTTAGGTTTTGAACTATGTAATCAAAGCATTCCCATTGCATAATGGTATAGCAATAAGGAGCCATTTGGGGTTTTTTTTTGCAGATAAATGTAAAAATTATCTCACAGTGTTTTAATATTTTTAAATTGTATCTCATGTTAAATTTTGTTTATCTTTTACTTTGATTACTGTATTTATAAATTGTTATCATCCTGAACACATAAGATCTGTAAAGAAACACTCTGTGGGAACAAAAATAAGAGTAGTGGGAGAAGTCTGTTCCTCAGTTTGTTACTGAACTTCAGAGCTTTAAAAAAATGTGTTGTCTAAGTAGCACAACTTGACAGACTGACATGATTTGTAAGTTTTATACAATGGGTTAAAGAGATCCTCAGTTAAGATCTGACCTTTACAGCTCAGGCTTCTCTCTCATTCCTTCTGCCCTTTAATAAAAACAATGTCTACCAGACTAAATCGTGTCATATTTTGTACTGCTTTGGTAACCTTTGCATTTTGTTTTTACAGAATGCCAGATTCACCTGGTGAAGTTCCAGAATATCCTTTGTTTGTTTCAGTCAGTGACTGGCTGGACTCCATAAAAATGGGTCAGTATAAAAATAACTTCATGGCAGCAGGTTTCACTACTTTGGATATGGTTTCAAGAATGAGTATTGAGTAAGTATGTAATCTATTATCCCTACAGTGACTAAACAGTCTGAATTTCTTTGGGTGCTGCAGGGTTGTAATTATCATGATGTATGGAACACTGCTTTCATTTCCTTTCCTACCTAAGCTAATAAAAGACAAATACAGTTTTGTACCAAAACAATGCACAAGAAAGGTGTGATTAAGAGACCAAGAACTGACAGTTTCATTCTATGACTCTACCAAACACTGACAAAGGTCAGGCATAGAACATCATTAAATGTTTCTTGGGGAAGCAGTTTTGATCTAGACCACTGAAATCAGTGGCAAAAATCTTGTCTTGCTTTGCTGTGAAAATCATCAAGCCCGTGTCAGTCCTCACGTGGAAGTTGTTCCACGTGTTGCTGCCTTTCTTCAGCCATCTCTGACTCCCCTCTATCATTTTTTAAATGAAAGCACTGCACCCAGTATATAAGGGATTGGGAAAAGTATAGATTAATATGGTAGCATAATGATACAATCTATTTTGTTCTCTGATCCCTGCCCATTAATTCCTAATCTTTTATTTGCTGCTGGGGCTATCTGTATTCATAATGGTAATGGTCAATTAAGACTCAGTAATTTTGCATGTGAAGTTAGGACTGGTTTTCTCCTGTGTGTATCACTTTACGTTCACCTTTATTGAATTTCATCTGCTGCTTTATGGCATAGTCACTTAGTCTTATAAGATCTTTCTAAAACTCTTCACAGCTGGCCCTTTCCCTTACTGCCTTGAACAATTCAGTCTCAGCAACTGACTTGTTCACCTCTATGCTCACCTGTTTTTCCAGACCATTTACTGATTTGTTGAACAGTAATGTTCGGCATTATGCCAGCATAGGTCCCTGCAGGTTTCCGTTGATCACTACATTGTAAAACCTGACAACTTATTCCTAACCTACTGCCTTTAAACCAGTTACTTAGTCATGCAAATACATTCTTATGCCATAGCTGCTTATTTTCCTTATAAAGCTTTGATGAGGAATCTCCTCTAAAGCTTTTGGTAATCCAAGTAGGGTGTATCAAATGGATCGCTTTCATCCATAGGTATGCTGACTCCTCCACTGGAAACAAATAATTTTATAAAATAGGACTTCTCTTTGCAACAGCCATAGTGATTCAAGTAGATCATTTATCCACGCATCCAATAATTCCGTACTTCACTGTATTTTCTATTATGCCCTGTAATGGTTTCAGGCTGACAGGTTTGTAGTTCCCCAGATCTCCCTTGGAAACTTCTTATTTTGCCTGGCACTACTCTCCATGCCTCAGGCACTAAGAAATTTTTAAGCAAGTGGAACAGATCTGAAACCTTCCTCTCTCATGTCCGTGTTAGTAATCCCACTACTTCATCCTTGAACTCCTTTAAAACTCTTGGCTAAATATAGTCTTGTTCTGGAGGTGGGTTGTTACTTGTTTTTTCAGTTTGCCCTGTAACCTCTCCTGCAGTCACTTCAACTTCAGACAGATCCTCTGACAAGTACTCCATAAAGGTTCTGGCATGGGAGTCACTTCAGTATCTTCCATGGTGAATATCGACTCAAGTAATTGGTTTAGTCCTCCGCCAGTGGCCAGTCTTGCGGTGTTCTTTTGTACCAAAATCATCATTAGACTCTACAGACACTCTGGCAGGCTTCTTGTACCCCAGTGAGCTTGCAAAAAGATTTATTATGAGTTTTATTATTAGGTCTCTGGTTGTTCCCCCGGTTCTCTTTTAGCCTGCCTTGCTCTGCTTTTACAGATAATCTGCCTAAAGTTATCATCCTTTCTACTTACTTTCTTTTTTTTAGATACCACTTCAGCTTTTTTGAAAGATGCCTTCTTTCTTCAAGTGACCTCCGTTACCCTAGGCCTGCTGGCTTCTTTCTGAGCTTTATCAGGCCTTCCTTGATAAAGGCTATGCATTGTTCCTGCATTTCTAATACCAGTCCCCCCTGTAAAGGGTTATTCTTTTAGCTGGCTCTTTTTAGCTTCTAAGATGCTCAGTATTTTTGCATAGTCCCTGCTGACCTTAAGTGCTGTGCATCGTCCCCTATGTGGATGTTAAGCCCAAGTACATAATAGTTGCTGCTATCCAGTGGCTCTTCATCTGGAGGACACAGAGCTGGGTATCTTGAACTGCAAATCTGAAACTCAGAAAGGTCATGCCTCATCCCATGGGCTCCTTTACTAGCTATATTGTTAAACAATTTTTTTAGGGTATCTAAACAGGTGATGTCTGTGTGATGTCCCATTGTGGGATTTGCACAATTGGCAGGGCTTATCTGAAGTTTCCTGCCCTCACCACCTCTGTGATCTTTCTCAGCATATTGCAGTTGGTGATGTTTAGAGAACAACTGAACTAGTGGATTGTGCTGGATGCTGAGGGCTGTTAACTTCATTCCTGCCAAAAATTCAGGCTCTGTGGGTGAGCTACCCGCTCTGGGGTGCAGGTCCAGATGAGATGAAGGGAAACCGGGAGGCAAATCTGGGTTGAGCTGGAAGATTCACTGCTATTCTGATCTTTAGACCATCTCTCACCACCATTCCCCAAATCATCAGAAATACAGCCTCTGTTATTTCAGTCTCAGAACAGCAAGAGTGAGTGTATCAGCCCTGTTCTTTTGCAAGCATGAGTGGGAAACATTTGCTACTAACACATTACTAATACTGGGCTATTAGAACCCACCTCTTACGTTCTTTCTCAATATTTGGAAAAATTACTTGACTGTATCACAACAGATACCACTGCTCTAAGATTATGTCTTTTTTCCTTAAATGACCATCTTTAAATACTTGGAATTGACAGGTGCAACTTGACTTGAACTTGTTGACTTGAACATTTGTAGCTTTCTTATATGTCCCAGTCAGGAAGGTAAACTGTCCTGAAGTAGACCAATTCATCATATATTTACAGTCTTTTGTGTGCAAGAGGCTTTACTATGCTTACATCCAAGATGAAACTTTTTATCTTACAGTGACATTAGAAGAATTGGAGTTGTACTCATTGGACACCAGAGACGAATAGTCAGCAGTTTACAGACTTTGCGGTTACACATGATGCACATACAGGAGAAAGGATTTCATGTATGAAAGTACTAGAATCAACTGTGTTTTGTGCCTCAGCATTTCTAAAATGGAAAAATATTCTCATTCTTCCCTTCTGCTCTTCCCAACTTCAAGAACTGCAGTCTCCTCTTCAGACTATAAAAGTACTTCTACGTTAATGCTTCCAAACTGGAATTTTTAATCGCACTGCATAGCTCCTCCACCAGTTACCTGCCAATAAAATCCTGGCCTTCTGCAAGACTCTTGCTACACATTGATGAATAACTCAGCATGGATGTGTAACTTTGTATAACACTATTTGGGAAACTTTCATGAACTCACTTGAAAGTAGTAATCTATTTGGCCTGGTGTGGCTTCTTTATTGATGTATTTAGAGTTTGCTGGTAGATCAAAAAGTATTTGACTTCTTTCATGTTCTGTGACCATGTAACTTCCAATACCAAATGTGCAATCAAGAAGTTTGACATAAATATTTATTTTATCTCTTAATTAAATCCAAATGTATGGATCCTATCATTATATTACTTTATGATAGTTTGAATGCTGGTAAGCCGGTGCCTCAAAACCTTAGTATTGTTTGCAGAAATGACTGATTTTATGTAGCAAGCTTTCATTGTGTGAATAATTGGGAGGATAGTGAGAGTTTGAAATCTTAAGGTCCTTGATTTTTAATTACTTTAGCACTCGACACTTTTTATGCTTTACATTTTAGATTAGGTTGGAAAATGTGTTCATCCTTGGGATTCTTCACTACCCTAAACCTTCTGGTTTTTTGTAATACTCAGCGTTTGCTTCTACTACGTGGCAAATCATCGCTGGAAAACGGATTGTAATGTTTCCATAACCACGTGTAAAATATGGTTGTCAGCTATATTCTGGCCACATAGACTTCAGAAAGCTTTCTGTTCCAAAAATGCAGGCCTCTGCTGCTTGAACTAAGTGTAATTTCCAACAGTGGTAGTAGACCTTAGAGGGCCAGTCATCAGTGGGGTGGTGTGCTTATTCCCATGGGAGCAGGACGACCATATGATCCTCCAGTTAAGGGCAGTGGTACAACCACCAACTAATGCTGCAAGTTACACACTGCAGTATTCAGTTATCTTGTACATAGGCAGAAAAGGAGATGTAGGACAGCAGTGTAATAATATGTTGCCTTGAGTCTACTTCTAACTGCTTTTAGAAGTAAAAAGCAGACTCTGCTGAAATGGAGCTCTGGTTACTACAGGCTAGATCTTCATTTAGTACAGATATCTAAATGACATCAAAGTCAACTATCTTTAGAACTCTTCAATAGCCATATTTACATGCAAGAAAATGGCTGCAAAGGCCTAACATAATATTTGTACCTCTCTAAGACTTACAGCTTTCATGTTTTATTCAGACAATGTACACAGACTTGCTGGGCTACATTTCCAAACTTTTGCATGAGATATGCGCTACTGGGAACAGGGGAACCAGCGCATATCTGCATGCTGTAGAAGTCACACAGATCTACATGCATGTTACACGTAAACTGGGTGCAGATGCTTTTATTGATTTATACATAGTTCGAAGGACGTTTTTGATTAACATGGCATTCCAATATACTCAAGCATTACAACTCTTCCGTTAAAATGTGCATTTGGGTAATTAATATAATATACGTGTATATCAAAATTAACTAACTACTTTATGTAATCATAATGATATTTATTGCTTAATTTACAGCTTGTAAATCAAAAACTCTTTCCTAACTCTTGGAAAAGGCTGTTATTATATACCAGTGGCAATGAAGGAAAATCAGAAAGCAACTCAGAAAAGATCATGCTTCTAACCAGTTCACAGAATAAGACATGCTAGGTCTGGTTCACTGTTGTCACTTTATGTTGGAATAACTACATTAATTTTAGTGGGATAACAGTAGTGCACTAAGTAATTTTACCTTTCTTTCATAAAAAAAAAAAAAAAAACAAAGCAGATTTAACTGAGGAACAAGTTTTCTAAAGATAGGATTCACCAGTGTTCTACAATGCCAATTTGATGAGCTTGTTTAAAGATAGGCAGCTCCAGTCCTATTCTAGCTACAAAGGTAATTTTGCCAGCATGAGTAGTCCCACTGAACTCAGCAGGCCAGTACAAGCATGTGTGTTTTGCAGGATCACAGGCCTTTAGTGAGAAAAAAAAGCATTCTTTCTTTTCTGTGACTGTCATTTGAAAAATTCTGCCCCAATTCCACATCTGAATAATTTTTTGGTAAAGGTTCTCTTATGGAGAGAAAATCATACTTACCTGAAGCTTTTTAAAAAAATACTATCATCACAGAGTAATTTAAAAGTTGATTTTCCTTTATCATTTTGTTATCCATTTTACCTGTCATTGCTTCCATGGCCAGCAACATGACATCCATGGAAGAAGCCTCTCTCACAATTAGATATATTACTGAGGAGGTATGAGTCTGTTATTTGTTAATGGGGTTTCAAAATTACTCATAACTAATCCAAACCATGTATGTGCACTTTTAATTCTCCTTTGCGTGTTTTTTCATTCCTCCTAGTGTGGATGCAGAGCAGCATGTTATGTGCACACAACCTGGATGTATTTCATGGAAATTAATTTCCAAATTTATCACACTACTGAAAATATATTTTCAATAGGTAAAATATAACAATATTAAAACATTTATTAATCAGATATATTTTTTATATGAACAAGAGTTTGGGTAACCAGAAAGGAAAGAACAAGGGATTCTTTGGGTGAGGACATTTATTAAAAACATTGTTAGTCCAGGATTTTGCGGGTTTATAAGGCTTGGGGGTTTTTTGTTGTTGTTTTGGTCCAGTATGATACTTTTATAATAGTTATCTTGATCAAAATTACATTTTCACCATTTTAGAAACATTTTATTTGCTCTTTCTCTCATTCCAAACCTACTCTTATTTCATTTGTTTGGGGTTTTTTTTCCTATTTTTTTCATTTCAAAACAAACAAAAAAGCAACAGGGGTTATTTTTCAAATGTGAGCTTAATTCTGTGCAGGCCACAAATGTATATGTGAAATTAGAGTAACTTTCTTTGTTACAGGGGATACTTTTTTCAGGTGAAAATTAGCTCTATTTAGTTATCCTGCATATTGCAGCGCGCAGTTAGAGTTTAAATTTAACAAATTTAAGCAAATCTATTAGGCTGTTTTTGAGAATCTGGCCTACATTGCAGAGTGCTTCATGACTAAAAGTACTCATTGAAAGTACACAAAATAAAGGGTGCATGATGTGCAAGACAAAAAAAAAAAAGGGCACTAAAATGTGGACATAAGGAAATAGTTCAGTTATTTATGAGTAATATCTATGTGTAGATTTTTCTCACAGATCTGATTGTCATTAATCTAGAATCAAATCCATCCATCTGTACTGTTACCACTACTCATGTATCACTTAAGCCTCCAAAACATAGCTTAAGTGAGGGCCTTGACTGCTGAGAAGGACCAGGTTAGTGTCTCTTGGCTGCCAAGTGCACTGTCCCAGCTGTCCATCATGTGCCAACCACAGTGCTTCCAAAGTTGACTGACAAGCAAGTTAGATGTCCATGCAGCCAAGTGGGGTGGTCATCTAACATGGAAACCATATCAGTCATCCTTTCTCGAGCTATCCCCACTTGTCAGTCAGAGCCCTGAGACCTATTGGGAGGAATTCTTCCCACCTAATTTTGGAGGTCTGCATTGGAGCTAGTCATTCAAGGTTCCCTTTTAATCAATGAAGAGAAATGGGCCCTTGTAGAATGTGAGTCATCTGACAAATGTAATTATTTATTTCTGGGTTAGATGAATTGTGCCAAAGAAGCACTTGTTTCTCTGCATTCAGAGAGATCAAAATGACTAGCTCGTGTCCAGGCATCTGTGTTTGGTCATATGAATCCCATGCATTGATTGTATCTAGTCCTTATGCTGAACCTGTGAAAAAGAGAGGATCTTGTCCATAATGCTGGTGTTAAAACTGAACAAGTAACAGCAGAAGGTTTAGTAGATTTTGCTCATGAGGTGTTTGCACATTGGAATTACTGAGAAGCAATGGGACTCCATGAGGTGAAAGGAAGAGAATTGAGCTATGTAATTCAAATTTTTCTTAAATGAAAGTTACCCTTTTTGTTTCCCATGAATGTAAATTCAGTCTCTCTCCAATAAAAGCTTAGACACATGCTATGCTTTAAGACAGCCAAGACTTTTCAGCTTAAGGCAATCCTTTAATTGTAAATAGTGCACTCGACAGTAAATTAAAATAAATTAGTTGCTCTGGACAAAGCATTCTGTGTCCAAAATTGTATTAGGTATTAGCTGGATTATTCTGACATGGAACTCATAGACTGTAGTACTTTGATTTTTCTGTAATTTAAGACTGACTATCCATTTTCATATGATAAGCCTAATCCTGGGCTCCATTAATTTCTTTTTTAATGTAGATTCATACAGGATCCAAAGGTGGGTCATAAGTAACATACAGACACCCTTTATTCAGATGCCATAGAGATTTACTATGTGGAGTAGCTGGGACTGTGGAGGTACCTAGTAAGACCATATTAACCACAGCAATTTCCATCTTAGAATGACCTCATGGGACCATATCAGCCACCAAGGTAAAGCAGCAGAGAACATACTAACTTGTATTGAAGACCAGCTGCTAAATTTCAGCTGGCCCCATTGCAAACTGAAGCATGTATTTAGCTGTTTTAACTCAGCTGATGGAATGGTTCTATGGGACACAGTCTGGCAGCTGAGAATTTCTCTTATGAACACAAGGTACCCGTAACTAACCCATCATGGGGTCAGTCTATCTTGGAATATGTCCCACAGAGAGTGGAAAGGAGGACTTGCTTCTAATCCAGTCCAACACATCTTTTAGAGCAACAAAAGTTAGAGTCATAATAAAAACTCTGTCTTCCATTGCATCTTCTAGGAAAAGTGTTAAAAATAGAGATTCTTCACTTATGGTATTTGCACATGGTTGAAGAGCACTACATTCAGTTAAACAGTTTTCTTCCAGAATACCTTTGTTCATCAACTGTAATTGATCTTTCCCGAATAAATGGCAAAGATAATCTTCTTTTTTTTCCTTTTTATAATGGTACTAGTATTATTTTTTGAGAGAGGGGAAGATGTGTTGGGCTGGGTTAACACTTAGTAGGACAGTGACCTTGAAGTCTCCTGGAGAGACAAATGAATCAGCACTGAAAAGGAAAAAAATCCCTAAAGCCTACAATAAAGTGAAAAAGGAAGAACTGTCCATATTGTGCTAAGGAGCTCTAGCAAAAAACAAGAGAGTTGAATAAGACAGTTCCATGCACTTACAGTTCACAAATATCTCCTACCATCATATTACTGTGTTTAGTAGTGCACACTGCTCATCCATGAGTGCTATGGTTGTATGTAGTTCCTCAGATTATGGACCAGGATATGTTGAGCACGTAATGGATATAAAATGTTTGTCTATATGTACATAAGGAATTGTAAATACAATGTATATCATAATGTCTGAGATTTTTTCAAACCTACAGAATTACTTACCTAACTCCCAATAATGCTAATGGGGTTGATTTGCTCCATTGGCTTTTAAAAGTTTTAACAGCATGCACTGTATGTGTATAGTACTTCCAAATCTTCCTTGGCTTGTTATCTGGAAATGGACAGCCTCTCTTTTCCTCCATAGGCAGAAAAAACATTTTCAAACTAGCTTACAGAAAGCTGCCAGGTCACCTGATGCCGACCCTTCTACCGCCACCACACCAAACCTCTTTCTACTGATTCTTTTCCATACAACTAATTACTGTAGAAATCACCAGTGATCATAAAGGGGAAACAAGTTGCCCATGAACCAGCATCTCTAGTAAGATGTAGTCCATGCTATAAAAAGTTTGAGTCCCACCAAAGATGTTTAAACAGTATATAAATTATTTTCTTTTAAATAGCCATTTATAGACACTTATGAGGTTAAAATGAGGAAAATTTTCAAGGGAATATGAGTAAGAATATGCCAGTGTATAGCATAAAAAGATGTACTGAATTTTAGAAAGGAAAAAGAACAAAAATTATTAATGAAAAATCATGAGGTTAAAAAAAGGATCAGAGTTAAAATATATTTCCATATTTTATATGTGAAATAATATAACACTAGTTCAGTGAAATCTATTTGTGTGTATGTTTCTTAAATATTCTACATGAGTATCTCTTGCCTGCCTTTCCTTCAAGAGATTTCTCAAGTACATCTCTCTTCCAGAAAAGTTTAGCATATTATCTGATTTTTCATACCTATGTAATTAAACTGGAATAAAAAATGCCAAGTCATGACACTGAAGATATGGCAAAAAATATATTTAAAAGATCAGTCTCAAAATCATTTGAAGTTTTCACAGCTGTTCTACGTTGTTCCTGTCCAAAATTTTGTCCTATGTCTAAGCATCTGAGCATTTTGACTAGTAGGTAACTACATATGTGGCTCAGTAATAATGTATGTACTGTGCCATGCTCAGAAACTCCTGAAACAGTTACAGTTATGTGTTTGTGTGGCATAAGTCATATTAGAAGGCCGATTAGAAATGGGACTATTTGCATGAGTAGAGTTAGACATAAAGGACTTCCAAATCCAAGTCCCTATAAAATATTTGTAAGGCAGCATGAGATAACATTTTGTCTTTTTTTTTTTAACTTCAATACTACATATGGTTTCCTTGAGGAGTCCAGTGTATTCATTGACACTATCACAAAACCTCCGGCGCCTATTATTCTTAATATGTGAGGAGATACTGCTGACTTTTTTCTTCATTTGGGAAATACTACACATTTTGGGGAATATTCATCTCTAACGTGCACATCAGCAAGCTGATTACAGATTTGTGAATAAACCATAACATTATGCTAGTACTTCTCATTATTGATAATTCAGTGAAGAACTGCTAAGCAGCAGCATGTATGTTGACCAGTAGTAGATAAGCCAAAACCCTGGGACTGAAAATTCACAAATCAAAGGGAAATCTAGCTCTCTGTATTATGAACTGTGTGATGCCTGGGGCCTTTGTTGTAGAGAAAGTAACCTTGAATCTAGGATCTGGAAAATCGAATTTGGGGAAAATCTACATTGGAATCCCAAACATTCATTTCTGCTTGTGAATGATGAAAAGTGCCCATTGAAACTGCCTAGGGAGTATTTCATAGTATCATCACAGTGTAATGCTCTGAGACTCCTCTACAGCAGTGATAAGAAAAAAAATCTATTTGCTGGTTTTCCAGGGTCCGGCCTATGACAAAAAAACAGGTAGAACTGTCACCATTTAGATTTGAACCTCCAGTAGACACAATTCTGTAACTGAAAGACTACTTGTTTTTGTTGCATACTGTCATCTTTGACAGGAACCTAAATAAACATTAAAGAGTAGAGCTATCCAGTTAAGAGTGGCTTACAAACTGAATTTTCAGTTTTCTCTCATTCAGACTGAGCTCTACTTGAGAATGATTAAGAGGCAAAAAGGAAAAACAAAGCAGGATTTTTTTTAAGAAGCTGAATGCTCTAAGCTGTATAGCTTACCATCACAGTCTCTTTATGTACAATAGAATTAGTTGAAAAATACAAAGTGCAGCCAGTGTTTCAAATCTGTAGATTACTTTAGTTACTAAATGCCAAATTCGCAAGTTCCATTCTTGTCTTGGGAAGGTTCTGCTATAAAGCACCCGGTATTTCCAAATCCTGCTGAAAGATTTTAATAAAAGTCTTGATGGAGTAATTCCTGGGACAAGAATGTAACTGTGAAGAATTAAATGTTTTGGTGTCAATAGGCACGGTCTTGCTGTGATCAAAGTTCATGAGAGTTTGTTACTAACTTCAGTGGCAATGGGATGAAGCCCTCTGTTATACATACTGTATGTAAGATTCAGCTCTCCAAGCAGATTCTCCTTTCCTGCATCCCACCACTGTCATGATTGATTTGCTGTTACAGAACCAGCACATATTAGGACACATGCTGTCTTGTCATTCAAATATATCACTAAAACTTTTTGCTAGTTTTAATTTCTCTATTGAGAGTTTCAGGTCAAGATGTAGGTTGGTCCTTCAGGGCATGATCCAAAGCCAGTTAAATCCCTAAGAAGATGTCAATAGACTAAAACAGATTTTGGATCAAAGGTTTGTATAGATTTGCATGGAATGGATGGCCTCATTTAATAGGGGAGAAGAGAGTGCACTGAGCATAAAAGACAATGCTACTACCTCAGGGATGTGATGAAATAGGTTATGGTTACCTTCAACATGGCAGAGCTGAACTGCAAGGTACAAAAGGCGGTTGCTGCACCTCTGTTTTATCTGGAATGGGCTACCATCTCTGAGTTCGAAATAAGTATTTAAAATGACCTACACATCTAATAGCATACCTAACAGAAATGTTTGTGGGTTGTTTTTTTTTTCCCTAGAAAATTCCCCAAACTCCTGGATTTAAATTCAGGATAAAACCACCATCCCTATCAAATAGAACCTACAAAAAAAGTAGGATTTCTCTATCTTTCTTCTTTCTTAAACATACACCATTATGCAATATGATCTCCCCTTCATAATAGAACTTCTAGCTGATCATTTGCCTCTTTGAACAAGTTGTTTCATACTCCTAGTGCATTGCAGCCTAAGTTTTGAGATTTGGCGGTTAATGAAAGGCACAGTAGCAAATAAAATAACTAATGCCCTCCTAGTGGTTCTGTTTACTGGACTCTTTTGTTAATTCCCTATCTCAAGAAAACCATCCTACTCTAAAATTCCTAACACGTAAACGCGTATGCATTTTAAAGCTTATGGCCATTATTCCCTATCTGTCTCTCCCTAAGAAACAGCTTTGAATTGGCAGTGTAGCATTTTTAATATCATTTCTTTTACAGCAATTTCTTCTCTTAACTTTTCTACAAAAAGGTAGAGAGGGCTATTTCAGATTAAAAGTGGGAAAAGTTGTTTCTTGGTTAACTCTGGTGAAGGAATTGGATTCAGTCAGTACTTCAGTATATGTTGCTCTTACCTACAGCCTTGCATCTGCTTCTGTTGAGGCCAATGTCAAAATTCTCTGATGGTGTCAGTTACATTATGCACGGTGATGCTGTGACTGAAAACCCAGAGACTAACAAAAAGGGCTTGTTCTTGTTTGGTACGGTGTAACTCCTATTGACTTTGGTAACAACGACAGGTACTCCGCACTTCTCAGGATTGCATCTGCAGTTTAACAACAAAAAAAAAAAAAAAGATCATGTGAAACCCTATTTACTGTAAAGGCAATAGTTTATTTTCTAGCAAAGCAACCTTCATTGATCAAGTTGGAATTACTTGTTTTCATTTTGTCATCATTTTTTTTTTAAAAACAATCACTTAGACTTACAGAAAAAATACAAGAAAAATATTTGACTACCTTCCCCAAATTAGCTTTGATTTACTCTTGGAAGATAACGTGGTTGGTATGTTTTCTCAGGATAGCCTCCATCTATTTCTGTGTGTTGGGTTTAAATGTATCTGAATTAAAAGGGGGTTTAAACTCTGTCTCTTCAGTGAAATTAGATTGTACACAACTAAATATGACTGCTCTTCATAGTTTGCTGTTCTAGCATAGCCATAAAATGTATCAATGTATGTGTATATATGAATAACTATTTGATGACAGACATTTTAGATTATCTATTTAAGCAGCCATGTCAAAACTTTAAAGGTAGATGGCTTCAAAAGTAATGGTATAATCATAATACTCGCAAACTATTTTATAAACCATGGCCTCAGCACAGATCTCATATCCTTATCAGTAGCCTGAAACCCACCTTTTCTTTAAAGACCCCGGATAACATTTGTTTTGCTGTTGCTTCTTTTCCTCTTACCAAGATGTATTTGAATAATGACAACTACCCGTGACTCAGTCCTCACCATTCATCTCACAGAAAAGCAGCCTTGGTACTGTACCTCTAAGTTGTATCTTCATGGGTCTGAACTTGTGTAGCATTGCACACAGCAAGCACGATCTACTCATTCTGAGAGACTGAACATTTCACAGCTGGTATCGTTGGTTTCCCCCTGGGACTGCCTCACTGTTCAGAATGACTTTTTTTCACGTAATATATCTCCCACACGTTTCCCCTTGGGACTGCCTCACTGTTCAGAATGACTTTCCTTCACATAATGTATCTCCCGTACATGTTCCCACCGCATTTTTCTTTCTGCCTTTTCACCACTTTATAACAGTATTGTAGGAAAAGCCATGAAATAAAAAGCTTAATATACTGATTTGCAGTCCCAAGGGGAATTTACATTAGAAGTGAAGTTGTTATTATTTACTGAAAAGTGGTGTTATCTTTTTTTATTATTATTATTCTATTCCTATGATAATATGATGTTCCATGTAAATTTTCATGTGCTGGCATGCCTACAAGTTAATAGTGTAATAGAATGCTCAGCTCTCAACATTAGGGTGTTTTTAAGGTGAATTGCATTACATATGCCATCTCTTTGCAGAAAGAATATGGGGTTTGGCAAAGCTACCTGCTGAGCAACATAATAAGATTTTTGTACAAAGTACAAGTTACTGATTATTATTGTATTTTATTTTTCTATGATTTCCTAAGAGGCATTATCAGGTCTTACAGATGGGGTAAGCCTGTTTATTAAGATATTTATTAGCAAATAAAAGTTACAGTACTGGTGGTTATTTTTGAGTTAATGGTGTTTGTTTTGGCTTAAGTTACTAATATAATGATACACAGTGAAGCCTGTCATACATGATCATGCAAAACCCCAGCTGCTTAACACAGGGTGGTGTACTAATAAAGATGGACCGGCAATATGTTCTAACACTTGACATGCTTCAAGGTGTTGTTGTTTTTTTTCAGCAAAAGAATACTTAATTATAGTGGCCTCTTCTGTGCTTACCACTGAGCATTTATGCTCTGATAAACGCCTTGTCAAAATGCACAAACAGTTAACAACATCAGGAAAAAACTATACATATTGAAAGTTCCAAACAGCAGCACCCTCTCCATCTTGAGAAACACTGGGAATCTGAATTTTAAATAGATTTTAATGTGCTATTAAGATTCTGCAGTACTGTTTGCCCTCCTTACGTTGGTTCACTGAGCCCTGCAACTCCTTTCATGCAAGTCCTTCCCTAGTGTTTTCCAAAACTCTCACTGACAAATGCAGTTTTAAAACTGATATTATGTAAATAATGCCAGGGCAACACACAGTGATTCACAAAGAAGTGAATGCCATATACAATAATCAGACCCTACCTCAGAAAGTTTAAAATTATAATTAGCCTTTCATTTTGTAACATCACATGCATGCAATACAAAACTGAACAGAAGCTTGTGTAGATTAATAGGAAATGAATGTCAGATGTCCACAGGCCATTACATCCTGCATATTTTACTTGGGAAGAGCTTTCTCACTAAGGACTGTGAGGTTTAACATGGTGTCTCTAATGAAGAATGACTATTTCATTTTAGATCTGGTTACAGAAATGCCTTTGCCATTCTTTGTTCTTCATTGGGTTTAGAACTAGCTCTTAGATACGGACCAATTTAGTATAAAAAGTAGGAGCTGACACCCTCCTCTAACGCATACTTACCCCACAACCCAGTTAGCTTTTAAAACGTGTTTCAACCCAGAATTTCACTGTGAGATTTATGCCACTTGATTTTCCTGTAACAGCTAATAATGTCATCTCATCTTTTAGTCAGAACCTTTCTGGGTACAGGGAAATCATGAAATCCAGATTGCAATTTACCTCAAACCTTTAATAATAATAAAAGCAACAATGAGAATAAGAAAAGCTAAACAACAGACAAAATGTTTGTTGTATTTTTAATCTTTGAAGTTTAATGTGAAGCGCATTATAACCGGGAGTATCTGACTTGGGATTTTTAGCAAAAAGAACTGTCCACATCGCTATCGGTTATTTCTACTGCTCTCCCTCCTCTCCCCAGGGCAGCAGGTGAGACAGTAGACTGAAAACAGTGTTCAGTATAGGTGAAACTAGATTAGGGTTTTTCATAACGAGGGGTGTAGCTCTGTGAAGAAAAATTGCTTCTTCCAGCCAAGGAGCACTACAGATCTCCTTTTGGGAAGCAGAGGAAGAACCACATGCTCCACCCCTCAGTCATTACTTACCTTCTGCTTAAAAGTGAAGGCCAAACCCAAAACTATGCTTAAGACCTGGCGTTACAGAAATAGCGGGTTGTAGTGAGGGGAGCGTAAGGGACTGAGTTGCTCCAGCTGGCTGCCTTGCGCTGCCGGTCTGTGAGGGGTGAGTATGGGACAGCATGCTGAGCTCTTCCCTGCCTCAACTTCGGCTTGACCACGCAGGGTCTCCTTTGGGTCTGCAGTGCGGGGTGTCGAGCCGCAGGGTCTCCTTTGGGTCTGCAGTGCAGGGTGTCGAGCCGAACACAGGGAGTGCTATACCCACCATCTTCTACATCCTATGAGTACCTCCACAGAGGTGACGGTGAGGAAAACTCATGCGACTTTTCCAGTTAAGCTCCTGTCTGGAGCTCGTTTTCAGTGATTTAAGTAATTTTCAGTTTGTGCAGCAGACCTAGAACCAGTCTGACTGGACTATGCTATATAGCAAAAAATTTCCAAAGTGTATTTCTATACTCTAACCAAGCTGCCATCTTCCCAAACCCCTGTTGCTGTAATTACCTACATGTCAGGTGGGTTTAAGGTTCTCCCTGAACACTGTACTCCCCCAAACTGCCTGCTTAGGAACGGGAGTTGCTGTGAACACCTTCAGTGTTCTTATTAGGCTTTTCTTCCTACAGAGGATTCCTCTAACTCAGTGCTCCTGTTGCAGCCGTGCTAGAAAGGCAGAGGAGCAGGGATCGGAAAAAAAATTACACCGGCACTGGACACCGAGGATGAAACGGATGTGGTCCGTACGTGCGATCAGCGTCCGATGCCCGCCCGGTGTCCGTGACGGGCGCCCGGGCACAGCTGACACGGCAACACGCAAAGCTGCCGGAGACGATGAGGTTCCCGAGCTGGAGCCCGCCTGCCCCGGGAGCAGCCTCGGGCAGAGGCCGCGCCAGGTCGTCGTCGCCGCCGCCGCCGCCCCCTCAGACCCAGTGGCAGCCGTTGGGCCGGCGCGGAGGGCGTGGCCTCTGGTGGGGCACCGCCCCCTCGCCGGAAGGGGCGGGCGGGGCGGCGGGGCGCGGCCTCGCCGGGGAAGGGATTGGCGGGGGCGGGGCGGCGGTTTCCTCGGCAACGGCGCAGGCGGCGGTTGGCGGCGGCCGGGCCCGGCCGACATCGCGGGGGCCGAGGTCGGTGCTGCGGCCGGGGGGGAGCGCGGGAGTGAGCGTCGGCCGGTCCCGGCCTCCCGTGGGGGACCCCTGCCTCGCCGGTACAGGTTCCTCCGTCCCGCCCTGGGCGAGCGGGACTCGCACCCCGCTGACTTGTTGCCGCGGCCCTGCCCGGGGCGGCTCGGGGCAGGAGCTCCGGCTGCGAGGGGGGCTGCTGAGGGAGGAGAGGGCTCGGCGGCGGGAAGGGAAGCCCCGTCCTGCTGGCAGCGGCGAGCAGCAGGGCCGCGGTCCCGGCCGCCCAGGGGCTTCCCGGCTGCGGCCCCAGGCGCTGCTGGGGGCGAGTTGGGCCCTGGCTCCTCGCCTGCTCACCCCCAGTG
>RSEF01000001.1:112073227-112123128 GCA_003993805.1 Himantopus leucocephalus | reverse complement strand
AAAAAAAAAAAAACCCCAAAACCAAAAAAAACTCAACTCGCCAAATAAATTATAGCTGGAGTTTTAAACTATATTAATCTGCAAAGGCCTTGTGTGGACGGCTTAGGCAGCCTTGGTATCTCAGCGTTTACATTTGATAATCCACGTGAATGAAATGGACTTCTGGTGTCGTTTAGGTTTGGAAGGGATCTCCGCAGGCCTTCCGCCCTGACCACCCTCTCAGAAACTCAAACCCACGATGTGCGTGCATATCACTCTCTGGATTGTCGCTGCCAGCTTAGCTGCTTGATAATTTGGAGTACGGGTCGTGGTGTCTTGCTTAGCAGCCACCGGAGAGAGGTGGCTGTCTCTGTCTGGGCACCTCTCTGGGGAGCATCCACAGAGCTGTGTGGCTCACCTGGCTGTGCTTCCTGGCAGCAAACTACTGCTGCTTTAAATGCTTTACACGACTGGTTTATCTTGAGGAGTTTTGTAGCCTGGTTAGTCACAGCAAATGTTAATCACTGGTGCCTCAGACAGGCTTGCAGTCCTTGATAAAGGTTTATGGCGTTTGACAACAAGCTCTTGGACCAACCTCTGTCTTAAATAATTTTAGGACATGTCTAAAGTATGCTAAATATCAGCTGGCAAAAAAAGCAACCCGTGCCAGCTGTAGCTGCTGTAACTCTTCACAGCTGAGGAAAAGAATGGGAGAAAAGGGGTAGGGCAAGAAGTCAAGGGTACATTTTTCCTGGTTGTATTCTTAAATAATGGCTTTGCCAAATGTTGTGAAAAACTCCTAGAAAAAATGGCTATAATTAAAATGTTGCTAGGAACTGTTGTCAAAGAATATGTGTTTTGGGTTTAAAAGTGAAGCCCCAGAAGTACCTCTTAAGTGCTTTCATTTTCGTCTTTTCCATTTTAAGTGTACCAGCAAGATATTTTTTTTGGACCTTATCGTCCAGAATATGCAGATAAGGCTCTTGACTGGACTAGAAAGTAATGTGTTTTGGAGCAGGGTTTTTTCAGGTTAATTTGATAATAAACAGTGGGCTTTAATCTGCTTTCAGAGTTCTATGTATATTAAAGAAGGAGTGGGGCATAAAACAGGGATTTAGAAGAAAAATCATGACCTTTTTTCTTTGAGGGAATTACTTTAATGTTGGGCTTGTTTAATCTGGTGACAACTGTGTGTAGGTGTTACACACATAGTCACTCTAGATCACTACTAGTCTTGAATCAAAGTGCACTAGGTAAAGCTTTAAAAAAGATCTGTATTAAAAAATCATACTGTAAGCAAAGGTGATGGTTTACATGACTTTATTAAATTCAAAGATTTAAAAATTTCTATTAAAACGCAGTTAATCATCATTTTGTAATCAGTTAATGAAGAAGTGAGGCCAAATACTTCTCACTGATGTTTTTTCCTCTTCCTCCTCCTGCCGTGATTTTTGGGGTAATTAAGACCGCAATCTGAGTTGTCCAGTGCTGTCTGTTTTTTGGGGGTTTTTTTATTAAGAGATAAAACAACCTTCGAAACTCTGTAAAATTCCTCTGGCATTAATTAAATACTTCATTATTGAATGCGTCACAAACATTTCAGATGTCTGATTGCTGAAATTATTCTTAGTGGAATTCATTCGGGATTGACAAGAGTTACTCTCCTTGCAAAATATGTTCAGCAAGGTACCGCAGGGGAATGCATGATGTAAGCTCCTTCGAATGCTGCTGGCAGGTAACTTCAATCAGTGTCTGGGCAGGAGTAGGAGTTTGGCACCTACCTGAGGTGTGGGTGAACGTTATGGTGTCTGGCTTCATGTCTGTTGGATCTATTATAATCAGTTTCTATTTGTAGTGAATGAGTTCCTAATTTATACATGTTAATATCAGCAAAGCCTATTACAATTAGAGTTTGAATTGACAGAGGGTACTTTATTTACTTCAGGGTTCAGTAAATTACATAGCAAGTACTGAAGAAGGGAAATATTATCTTGCTTTGTTGTCTAAATTATGATAACTGACTGGACTACTGACAATTTGAAGTGAGAGGTAATGGTCTTCCTTTTTTTCCAGTTTGGTAGAAGGTAGGGAGGCACTGCAGTTGTGCTTCTACTTGGACTCCTCAGAATGACAGCAATATTGCCACCCAGTGAATCAAGGACACTCCGTTATATAGACAGGGCTATAAACGGCCAATCTACTTTTGTATCAAGGCTTCTTCACTATAATCAGCTTACACTCCATTTGCTTAGTATACCAAGCAAACCTGCTGTGACAGTGTTTGTATAGTGTCTTATTCACACTGTCCTTTTAAAAGTTTAAGGACTGCTTAGCCACATGCCCACCTACTGCGCTAGCACTGCTGTACATGTAACGGTTTTCCAACAGCTATTTCCTTCCCCGATTTTCTGAACAACAGGTGATCCCTGTGTATTTGAGCCAGAATTATGGGATTGTTTGACAAGCTAGCGGGATGGCTTGGTCTGAAGAAAAAGGAGGTTCACGTTTTGTGCCTTGGATTGGACAATAGCGGCAAAACAACGATCATAAATAAACTTAAACCTTCAAATGTAAGTAGCCTACTTAGTTCACTGTTGATGTTTTTACTGCAGAGTTGATGTTTGTTTAAACTGTTTTTGCATGCTGGTATACTAAATGTGGCCATGGAAAAGATGTGAAAAGCTTTTTTTATTTAGTACAGGGGAAAAAATATATATTTTAAGTTTCCAGTTAAGTAAAACTAAATGTAAGCATCCACGTGCATATTATGAAAACACTTCCCGAAAGACCGCTGTTAATGAGGCATGTTTTTTCTAAGATCACCCAATAAGGAAGGGTTTATGATGGCTGAAATCAGGATCTGAAACAGTTTTCTTAAATCACTTAAATAATTGCTACAGGATTGCAATTACAAGTGATGTGTTGAACATTTGGGATTAATACAGTTGTATAACAACTTGTACTTGTCTACATTTATCATGTTTATTTTAATCTCTTCCTGAGAAATAAGTATATAATAAAATAGGAAATAGTGAGAAAATGCACACTTAATGGTGACTTCAGCATTTTTAAAGCAGAATAGCTTTCAAAATAAGCAGCATTTGTACTTGCAGTTCATTTATCCAGTGAAAAGTGGTTTTCAGGCCACTAAGAGTGCCTAGTATTCTGAGCAAAATTTAAAGTAGGATTACCTTGTTTCTAGGTGTGTTTATAGAATAGAAATAAGTGGATTTTGGTAGGCATATTCAAAGCCAGAGACTTGTGCATCTTGGTTATATGCATCTGGGAAACCATGATTTCTGCTGTTTACATCAGGATACAGCTTGTAGTTTTTAATTTCCGTTGAACTTTTCCTGAAGAATACCACTGGACACCGTTTAAAAAATGTAAGATGGTAAAGAGTCATCTAGTCTTTCTAGCATTCCTAGCAATTATTCTTCCACTGAAAATTAAATAGATTTATAAACAAGGACTATAAACTGCTTCCTATCTGCTGCCAATCATTTGGGGTAAATGCAACAATTTGTACCAGGCAAATTATATATTTATGTAATTTTTGAGACCTTCATTGTAGCAGAGTTTTTATGTCATGCCTTAAGCAGTAAAGCATTCCTTACTAGAGTTGAACACAGACTTTAAAATTTATCACAATAATAGGTATTAGAGAAGGTCCCAAGGGAATTACACAAGTAGAATAAATAGAATTTGTTTGCTTTACTGTAAATTGTGTAATGAGAATTTACTTCTGAATGTTTTAATTTAATGTGAGGAGGGTAGCTTTGCATACAACTTGTTTAAGTCCTATCCTTACAAGATATGATAAATTCTCTAATGTGTAACAGATGTCATTAGATCAAACTTGATGAAATTGTTTATTTTTAGTAAGTTCAACGGGCAGATGATTTTGAGTTTTGGATCAACCCAGACTTCTTAAGAAGAACTGCTACTTTGCCCTATGAGCGATATATTAGTTGTCTGGCAAATACAGATGTTTCTTTATCTGTTTGTGGTTGTTTCTTCTGGGCCTGATACATACATTTGAAATAAATGTTAAAGAAATAACACCTCTTCTACTCTGCCCAAATTTTCCCTTGTTGACAGGAACTGTTGACTAAACTGTTTATGATGGTGGAATGCCATTTCATAATGAAGCTGCAGGTGAACAAGCTAAGCTTGCTTCAGTTGTATGCGAGGAGTCAACTACTTACAGATAGTGTTTTTAATAAGGGGCTCTAGAAAGTCTGTAAAAGGATTGCATGTCACTTTCTCAGACAGCTCTGTAATCTTAAGGGACATGACCTTTCTCCCTGCTCAATATGGATGCTTCTTAAAGGAGCTATTCTGTTGTACCACCTTAGCTGATAGGTTGCTTGGCTAGCTCAGCAGTAAACCTGGTTGTCAGACAGATCTATTAATAATGCTTTATGTTTTGGCCATTCCTCTGTGGTCTGGTAGTTTGAATAGAAATATGGTTAGGCCATTGTGTAATGTCTGCTGTGTAATTCCCAATGTCAAGTAGACTCCTCCAGACTGTTGATAGAAGTTGAGAGTATGGCCAATCTAATATCTTGATGGAAGCATACCCTTTTTTATCTAAGAGGCTTGGGGTATTGTGCAAACTTGTTTGGGTTGACATTGTGATTTCCAAAGTGCACAAATATTGTGAACTTTGACCTCAGAAGCTGTTATCTTCCATGTTAACCTATCTCCTGTTTATTTCATCGGTAATATTTACACATACATGTACACGCAGATTAATGTAAGGGGTGAAATCTCACTCGTAAGGCTAAAATGTCTTCAACTTCAATGCTCTTGTCCAATAGCATACACTGTATTTCCTAGAAAATACAACACCTTGATTTTGAATTACTGTACTTTTCTGGAAACTTTTTTAATATAAGGTATCTGGATTTGTAGAAGGTTTTTGTGTTGCACAGTTTGGGGAAAAATAGTTCTGTAATATATTCATGTTTCAATTATAATTTACGTTCTCTAACTTGATTTTAAAATTTGTACTTTCTTGCCTTTAAAGGCTCAAACTCAGGACATCGTTCCCACAATAGGATTCAGTATAGAGAAATTCAAGACATCGAGGTAGTAGTTTCTTTCATTTTCTCCATTTAGCATTAGTAATTAATATGCAATAGTTAGACAATTACCTTTTTCAGTGGGATGTAACTGCGTGTAATGTGTGGTGGTATCATGACATGACATGTGATTTGCTGAAATGTTGTACTACCCGGGAGTCCTAATCATGATCCAAGACTGACAGTGTTAGAATATATTGTATGTTTTGTGCTGCTATAAAACTGTGTGTGTGTTTAAAAAAAAAAAAAAACAAACGCCAAAAAAGCGTATAAGCATCTGATTTCTGTCTGTTAAGAATTTCATGATAGGGCAGTGTTGCAGACTTGAGAAGAGACAGCCGCTTAGATGGTAACCTATATTTCATTAAGCGCTCTCACTGGAGTGACTCTGCAGAGATTGCAGTCTAATCTCATTAAATGAAAAATGGTTGCTACAGCGTTAATAATGTAAAGATGGCAGAGGCAAAGGTGAGGAAAAGGAGGAAGAAATCACTGGTTAAATGAGGGCTAAGATTTAGAGGAGGAATGTTGTGAGACAAAGATACTTCAAGCAGGTAACATTAGATATTATTTTGATTAGAATCATAGAGTGGTTTAGGTTGGAAGGGACCTTGAAGATCATCAAGTTCCAGCCCTTCTCCCGTGGGCAGGGATACCTCCCACTAGACCAGGTTGCTCAAAGCCCCATCTAACCTGGCCTTGAACACTTCCAGGGATAGGTTATCCACAACTTCCCTGGGAAGTTATTCTGCAACATTCACACTGTATTTTTAATGGGTGTTGTCAGTCTTCAAGCCAAGCAGCATGCCCCATTGGACGAGAGATCTGCAAGATGATTGTTTATTCCTTGAGCTGATGTGTGGGATTGATACGTTTCATATTTTTATAGGAGGCCCAACAACCGTATTCTGTCTTGGTGAAGCATATAAGACAGGTTTGGGGTTTGGCTGTGCGAGAACGTAAATCAATTTTTATTGCTTTCCTTTATTCTGATTCTGTAGTAGGAGAGATGACCTGCAACTACACCATGTAGAATGATTAAAAAACCAAAAACCCAAACAAATTCACAACTGACCCCCACCCCAAAACTTCATTAATCTAATATTACAATCAAAACATTGTTTTGGGGTTGCTAATAACTTTATACATGGCAGAGCAGCTAGTCTAGAATCAGATGATGTCTGGATATAAAGTGGAAAGGATGCTTGGAGAGCTTCCTTTTCTAAACCTCCTCATTTTGGTGTGGCCTCCACTCAGGGAGCTATTTGGGACTATCCAAAACAGGAGAGACTAATACTGAATTCGGTGTTGCCTCTGTAGACAATTCAGGAGTGGATCAGAATTTTTTGCAATGTTCTTTACGTTGACATGCTGTATTTAGTGTTTGAGTGAAATCTCAAAGTTGCGAAGACTACCCTTTGTAAATTGATCACCTGAGGTAACCTGTTATTACCAGAATGTGATGATTTTTTTTCCCCCCGAAGGTGGAATTTTTAATATTTTTTTTAAAAAGCCTTTTATTTTGCATACAGAAGCTTTTGGATGCTATTAGTACCTGTCTAGGGACAGAATTTAAGATAGACTTTAAGTCATGGCTCATCTGAATTTCATTTACTCAACATTATAAACAATATTTGATACTAAGATGATAAAAAGAGAGGCTGAATGGGAACTTATTTTGTATTTGATGTAACTTTTTATAATTGGTTTCGTTCTTTTATTCAGAGAATAAAAAAACACATTTTCCATTGTGAAATATTTCTATAATAACATCACAAAACTGGGTAGGATAATTTGAAGGCAGATAGAGTAACCAGAGTTCTTTTGGGAATCTTTCTCAGTTGATTAGGATTCAAGTTGATCTGGCTTTTCTTCTGTCAGGGTAGCAAAGAAAATAGTCTGGGGTTTGGTTTTGTTTGTTGTTTCTGTGCCTCATACACTTCTTTTCTTTGCAGTTTGTCTTTCACAGTGTTTGATATGTCAGGTCAAGGCAGATACAGAAACCTCTGGGAACATTACTACAAGTAAGTCTATCATTTATTTTAAAGCATTGCTGTTCATATTAGCTATTGTATATGTTATTTAAACAGAAGTATGATGATATCTAGTGGTTAGAAATGATTCAGTGAAGACTTACACCTGGTATTTGACAGAAGGTCATTCTGGATAACTACCAGTTTTCTTTCTGTTCTAAAAAAAATGAAAATTTTTACGTGCTGTTAATCAGCGTGCTTTTGGGGGCATCTCATTGCCTCAAAGATCGGGGGAGCATACTAGAGATGGGATTTAAATGTTGAAACCCGACAAAACAATCCTGTAAGAAAGGACCAAGGTGAGTTAGGATTCCTATTTTTCTGTTCTTCTGTAGGTAAGTGACTTAAGACCCAAAAGATATTGGCTGATGGCTGAGATTTTTAGAGGTGAGGGAAATCAACCTCAGAGAATGAGGTATATGTAACTAAGAACTTGACCAAGTATTCTTAGATGTTATTTATTAAGCAGGATATTTGCTGTACTTTATAACATTATGGTATTGCCTTATTGGTAATAGACACCATTTTCTGGTTTTCTAGCTTCTAACGAAACTTGAATCTTCGTTTATGTTGTCTCATTGTTATTCTGTCATACCTAATCCTGATCTAAATAAGGTGAACAGTAGTGTAAACCACACATAAATAGTTTGGAGAAACAGAACCGAGAAATTTTGACTATGATATTGATTAAATACTAACATGTAATGTAATAGACCTTAAAGTATTATTTAATTGAGGATTAACACTTCATCTCCTTTCTGTGCAAAATGTGTTAGCAATTTGAAAACTTGTTGTGTGGGTAGATCTTCATTGTTCAAGAGTGTTAGATGTATGTCTTCCCAAAACTTTCGCATTTCAGTAACTGATGCCCTTAGGCTGCTCTTAAAAATGCTAGCTGAGTGTTTCATAAGCAAATAATTTTTCTGACTGCCATATTTAATGCAGTAACTCTTCCCTTGTGTGGCATAAACTGCTTTTTCCATCTAAACAGTAAGGGAGTTTGTTGGCTAATTCTCACAGTGAACTGTGCACTTGTATCCACCTCTGTTCCTGATCCAGTGCAGTAGTCACATACTTAAGATTAATTTCTGAGAATAATATAAAAATAATAATGTGCTGTTCAGTTTATAAAGTTACGCAAGATTTAATTTTGCAAGAATTGCAAAATGGCAATCATTTCTGACCAAGTATCTATGTCTAAGTAGTTATTTCAGAGTACTTGGAGGTTGTCCTTTTCTTCTATTTGGCTTGAAACTATCTTCTAGGATGTCCTCAAAGTACACTTGTCTTAAATATATGTAAACTCATGTTGTGTCCTTATTACTGTTACTTGTTTGTGAAGTTATTTTTGGTAGTAAATATGTGCTAGCACTCTGATTCCTCTAGAAAAATACTTTATGCTCATAAAAATTACTTAGGCATTCTCAGCTAATGTGCAAGAGAGTTATTTTCTGTTTAAGTTCTTCTGTAGTCCAGAAAAGAATGAACTTTCTCATAGGATCTTAGACCAGTCAAGTTATTTCTGTGTTTCAGTAGGTCTAGGACTGTTTCTTAGCAAAATACAAAGGTGGATGGCACTGGGGGGTGAAGAATCCATAATGGTGTCTCAGAGAAATGTAAAACAAAGAAGTTAATATTATATTAAAATGTAAATTAAAAATACTTTTTGTGGGTGTTTAACTGTTCATCTGAATTGGTCAGACTTTATTTTGCTTTCAAATAAATTTCAGTAAATGGAATGTCAAGTCATAAAATATCAGTAATGTCCTGAAAATGAGTTGAATAGCATGTATATATGTTGTGACTGTGGTCATATCGCCAGCAAAATGTCTTAATGACTTGAAATAGTTTAAAGGTTTTACCTGTTATTCAAAACAAAAGAAAGATCCTGTTTATGCAGACTTTTGTAAAAGTTAAATTAATCTGCATATGCCTAGTTGTTAAACAGCTGTGAACACACAGCTTTTTCTAAAAGGGTGATTGACCTTTCTCTAAATAAACTGATTTTAGTTTAGGAAATAAAGAATTTCTACAAAAACCTGTCTTGATTTTCTTTGTTTTTCTGACCATGCTGTCAGAATAGCAGTTGGTTACATTTTCAGAGTTCATTTTTCAGCCTCAGTAGTGAAATCAAGCTTTTCTGAAGGGTCTGTGTATGTACAACCTTGTATGAGTCACACAGCTAACAACCTCATGTCTCAAAAAAATTATGCAGGTTACCAAGAGGTTGAATTTCAGAAATGGGACTAGATTCAAATGTTAATGGTAAATAACAACAACAAAAATGAGAGGAAAAAAAAACAGGTTTGTTTGCTTTTTTTTGGTGTTTCTTCTGAAGCCTTTTCTTACAGTTTAAGAGAACCTATAATTTGCCTCTTTGCTCTTTTTATGTTATGCAGAGAAGGCCAAGCCATTATTTTTGTCATTGATAGCAGTGACAAATTAAGAATGGTTGTGGCCAAAGAAGAACTTGACACCCTTCTGAATCATCCAGGTGAGGAGGCTATTTTCCCCTTCTGTCTTCATATTTGTTACATTGTCTTAAGAAAAGCCCTTATCTGACCCATTCTGCATTCTGAGTACTTTGCGAATATTTTAGCCATTCATGAATACTAGAACAGTAATAGTCTTCAACAAGTTTGGGGGGTTTTTTTGTACCTATTTACATTTACAAATTGATCGTACTTCAGTTGGATTGGTCTCTTAATTATCAATATAGATCAAAAGTTGTGTTGTTTTGAGGAAGAATAGACTTTGACGCTTTGGGAGCTGGAGAGCCTGTATGTGATGATGAACACATACAAAAAAGTATCTCCGTGTCTGGATTTTTCCATGAAGACAGTTAATTCCTTTAATGTAACATCTAATTACTTTTTTCATATTCATTATTTTTTTTTTTTAACTATGCTTTAGCCAGAAATAAGGGTGGATAATTATACCAGTCAGTTTCAGTTGCCTATAAAAAGATACACAGGATGGAAAAGGATATGAGAGGATTCATGATTGGGGGAGTTGGTTTTAGGGATTTTGTTTGTTTGTTTTGGGTTTTTTACATGAGACCACACTTTTTTAATTAAGTTCTGAGATTGGTCAATTCTTCACTGCTTTGCCCTTCCATATAGCCAACGTTAGTGGAATGTTTCTGTAAGCAATATGCAATTTTGACTTTCAGCACTTTACGTAGTTGCTCTGACTGACCAGATTATAAAACTACATGCAGGAAATATAAAAGTGAAATAATCCTGTAATTTCTTATTTATTTATTAAGCTGTTAGAGCCTTAACTTGTGGAGTTACCATGCTGAAAGTAAGAAAGAAGCTGGCTTGCATTTCTAACCAAGAAAAGTAGTATGTGATAGGGGCAATTATGTTACTGTGATTTTATTTTCCATGAAGACTGTGTATAATACCTTAGTTCATCAACAGAGGTGCTGTAGCTGAGTGTGTGGGAGCTGACTGGGCCCTCTTAATTTCATGTTCGAGGGTATGGGCTACTCCAAACGCCAACACTGAAAAGATAGTCTTGCAAAGGTCAAACAGGAGGATGAGGTGGATTATGTAGAGGCTAGTGAACTTTGTACCAAAGCAGTTATTAACCACAGTGATAAAAGGCAATTCTGTTCATAAAATGGAAACGACATAGTACCACGGGTGGGAGGTAAAGACCATGGTAATAAGTTACTGCTTTATTACAAGGCAGAAGAGTGAAAATGTCAAGACTGAGAAGATGCAAGCTTAGGTGGGGCTTTTCATTTAGGCATTAATAAGTTATTGATGCTGACCTAGCAGGCCAGTGCTGTTCAGTTGTTGATGTGTTTGTGTCTTCTAGTTCTGAAAGACCATGTCTATGGCCACCTAGTACATTCCCTAGAACCCGGAAAGGGCAGTTTTGTATTTCTGCCTCGGAGCAGCTCAGCTCAAATGCAGCAACAGTGTTTCTGTTTTATTGTTTTGGATTTTGATAGGTCACATCTAAGAGAACCAAAGAGAATAAAGGTTCTTCTAGTAGTAATTTTTGATAAAAGTAGCTGTTAACTGAATCAATATATAACTGGTTTACTATATCAATATTTTTCTTTGTATTACTGTTCTGCTTTTCTTCCTGCATACCCTACTTTCTCCCCATCTATGCTTCTGCCTCTGTGAACCTCCTGGAGTGGTTTAAATTTACATGTTTACTTAAGGTTTAAATGTATGCAGGCTAACACCCTTGAATCAATTCCTGTCTCTGAAAATCTTAGCAATCCTTCAGTAAAACAGTTCCCTCTCTTTTTGCCAGACTTTGCCTGAGGTTGTCAGGTGAAAGGGAATGTGTACTGTGAAGCATTAACGGGGTGAGAAGTTGTACTAGCTGGGACTGTTTTGTGAATCAGAACTATAAATTATTTTTACTTACATAAGCGGACAATGCACTCTACAAATAGTAGCTTCTTTAATGATCACTGTTACCATATTATTTTTTTAATCAAACTTCATTCTTCAGCATTTTGCACAATGTTAGTCTGTAGGTTACTTGTTTTAGATATCGACTCTTGGGTCACTTGACCTCCAACACATGCTTCTAAAATAAACTGAAATTCCTGTAAATTTGAAATTCTTTGCATAAAATTACACATCACACATATCTAGTGTCTGGAGTTTTTTTAATGTCTTAACTCATAACTACTTGTAACTAGAAAATGTTAGCTTTCCATTAATAACTGTAAAAACTGTGAGGGCTAAATACTGCATAATAAGAAACAATGTCATAAGGTAGGAAATAATGTAAATTTCTGCAATTACCACTTTATTTAGCAAACATCTTTAAGTGTACATTTATGAGCCTATGTGGGTAGGTTGTGCCCCTTTTTAATTGCTTTAAAAAAACCACTGAAAATTCCTTGATTAAGTGGGCTATTTGCATATGTGATGTTAACTAATTTGTGATTTTAATTTATCCATAACCTGCAACCTCTGGGTATGAGGGTTCACTTAATTATACTATAGATGAATGTAGAAGTTTCAATCAGGAGCCACAAAAGCTGTTCAACCGTGGAATCAAAAGAGAGATTTAATAATACTCTGTGCTTGTATTTTGAGGCCTTTGATTTGTGTTAGAGGATATCAGAGGAAAAAATGGCTCCAGATACGGTAAATAGTTGTGAAAATTGTCAGTGTCTTGGTCAGCACTCATGGTCTCTGTGTATGGGTAGATAGTGTTATCTCCACTGATTTTGTGGAAAGGTTCAGTAGGCGGTTTGAAAAGAACGTATTTAGGAAGGTTCAAACCACTTCAGCATTGACAGTTTGTTGAGGTTGGTTTTTTTGTTTTGTCCCCTCGCTGCAGGGTCAGCTGGCTTATGTTTGAAGTTTTTAAATAAATCCTTTGCTTGTTTCCTATGTGAAATAACCTTTTCTTTTTACTATTTTCAAAAGAGCCTGTATAGCAATTTTCATTGGTGGTGAGTGAGGTGTTAAGTTCTTTTCTGATCAAGAATTGATTGATAGACCCAAATCTAGATTTTTGTCTAATCCTGTAATTCATCTTTTGTTTAAATAATGTGAAAAAACATCTTACAGTTAGTCTTGGTGCTGGTAATTTTTTGGCAGTTTTACATCTGTCAGGTTGAAGAGAGTATACTTTGTTTCTTTCCAATGACTCTCTTGTCTTTTGTGGTAATCAGCGAGGCTTATGCTTTTGAATGTGTAACTATGCCAGAAATTGCCAGTGTAATTGGTTTGGTCTGTAGTTCTCACTGCTAGCTGAGAAGAGCTTCTGGAAAAGAAGTCCCTGTGAAGGTAAGATAAGGGATGTCCAGACATGTGCATTTTTTTCCTATTTTATAAATTTTACGAAGTCATGGATGTTCTCCAGGATGCTAAAGGATAATTCAGACTACCCTTATGCAACTATTGTTGTGAGGTTATGAATGAACACAAATAATTTTTCTGTCCATTTTACACATCCAGTCCTCACTAAGCAGAGACATGTAGCATTTGTAGGCGGTTCTTTGATCTCCTATTCTTTAGCTTCACCAGCAATTTATACCTACAGCTTTAAATGTATGTATAAGGTAGGGAGAGAGGGGGTGGAGGATCCCAAAACCTGCCTGAAAGTTTGTGAGCGTTCTTGAAGCATGCATCAGAGGCCATGTGACCCAACAGTGTGCATCTTGGTAGGATACAACCTTCAGAAAATTGCAGTTACAGGTGAGCAAAATATCTTTCTGTATTGTTTGTAGCTTATAACTTGTAGAAATTAGTAAGTTTTGCATAATATCATGATAGCTCTATTTCTGCTCATGCCTAGATATTAAGCACCGTCGACTGCCTATTCTCTTCTTCGCTAACAAGATGGACCTCAGGGACGCAATATCATCTGTGAAAGTATCTCAGTTACTGTCATTAGAAAACATCAAAGACAAGCCCTGGCATATCTGGTAAATTGCCTTTTCTACCCTTAATTGGTATTACTTTGTACATTGATATTTTAGCGTGCTCATGCCACTCAGCGTTATTTAACATAAATTAAACCAACCAGATAAAATGCTGTGCTGCCACGTGTGGAAACAGTAGTAATATTACAACACTTGATATGAAACTTGTTTTAAAGGCACGCTGCATTCATGTAGACTATGTCTTGAAAATTTTCACAATAGAACTGTTACCCAAATGAGGAAATGGAGGACTTCCAGTGAAATCAGAAAGCAGTGTTCTTATCAGAATAGCTGCTATTATTTTTTTGCTGGGAAATTGAGTAGAATTGTTATTAGAGTGCTGCTGCTACTTTGTGTTGCAGGTTTCAAAATATCAACAATAAAACCTTTCAAATGTGTTTTTTCCACTCTGCAGGTGCTTTAGTAAACTACTGTTGAAAGGTCATTTAGTATGCTGTTCTTGTGTGAATTTAGAGGGACACTGTACTCTTTGTACCATGTAAAGTTAGAGGGGTTTTGTCGTTGTAGGAGCAAGTGTCTTTTATTTCTGAAGGATGTAAGCTTTCATATAAATTGAAGGATTTTGTGTCAGTGTTCACGAAGAAAAACATTTTATCAGAAGTGTTTTATAGAAGTTATGATTTTTGTCTTATTAAAGTTCTCAGATACTATAAATAAAAGTGAAATCAGCAGCTAAATGCTGCTGAAAACTACAGTTTTTATTTTAGGCCCTTTAATATTAAACTGGGCGTTGTTTTTGTATCACTGCTTTTTGTCTCAGAAATTACACTGATGAATTCCCAAGCTCTTTGGAAGATAATTTTGTATCTAACCACAGTAACAGTCCAGATTCACTGCTGTGTTAGTTTTCATAAGCTGCAGAATGAGAAGCCTTTGAACAGTTACACCCCTGTGATTCAAAGGGTAGATTTACGCTTTCCTGGTGTAGCTTAATATTTAATATATATTAAGAGACACTCCTAGGGTTGCTGCTACAATGAAGTGTGTACGCACTGTACTTTCTTCCTCCAATACTCCAACATCGTTACTGTGTGTAGGAACTGTGTGGGAGGAGGAAGGGTGCTGCTTCATTGCTGTTGTTGTTGTAGGTATAAACATCTTTTATAATGTAGTCTGAAGAGGGAGTTACCTAAGTAGAGGTGCTGCAGAACAACGTGGCTGCCTTGTGTGCGAGCAATTCTAGAACCGCTCCTGTTCTAGGAGCAATTCCTCTGCCTTGAAACTGGAATTAAAATAGCTCACATCTTGAAATGGTGTTTCTGTATTGGGAAGGTACTCTAGAATATATCATTTGAGAAGCAGCCTTCAAGTAAACTGTACTCGATGCTACTTTGCAACTCTGTAAACTACAAGTCTAGTGATGACTTCACTAAAACTGGTTTTTACATTTTTGTAATTTGATTTGTTTTTCAGTGCCAGTGATGCTCTTAAAGGAGAAGGATTACAAGAGGGTGTGGACTGGCTCCAAGGTATATCATACGTAATTCTCTTGGTCTATTTTCAGTCTGTTAAACTCTTTCATTTTGTAAGGTTTTTTCTTTATTATTTCCTTTGTTTTCTTTCTGTCCGCTTCTGCTGTCAGACCAAATAACACAGTGAGTACTGATGCTCTATCTCATATTTGCCTTTCATTTACCTCCTTAACATACGCAAAAGATCATGTCAGTTTCTCTGACGAAAGTGTCTCCCATGAGATATTAGTGCATATTCTTGGGAACAGTGTAACACTTTCCCGTAAACAATACTAATACCAGGTGCTCCTGCACTTCAGTTTATTATTGTGGTAGTTCAATTTGTTCTTTAATTTATTCTTACTGTCTTGTCCCAGTTTTACATAACTTAATGTTATGTATCAGGAAATCATGAATAAGCAGGCTAGAAAAATAAGCAAAGTACACAGACAAATACACTAGTTTTGATTATTCAACTTCAGCTCTTTAATCTAGAGCCAAAATAAGAACAGCTTACATTAGAACAATCACAGCATATGCAGACACTTGTAACTACATAGAGAATAGCAGATCCAGCTTAGATGATGATGTATTTCATACACGGTTTTAATTACAAACTTGGTATGGATGCTGTATATCCTTCTGTTGTATGTCTGGTCTCTTGCCCTTTCGCATACTGCTAAATGTATAGCATAGTGAAGTGTAGTATTGTTTTGGTAGACTCATTCTAATTTTAGTTCCCTAATTTGCGTTGCTTACATTGTGGGTGTCTTAGGTAGTGTAGCATGATCTGAATCTGTAAGACGGACAGTGCCTCTGTACCGGCCTGTTCTGTGCTCTGGCAGCCGCCAGATGTCAGCAATGCTCCAGAGTCAGTGCCACTAAACTCCTTTCTTCCAAACTGCAGCTAATTAATATCCAGCATTGTCCCCGATTTAACATATCTCTACTTATCTGTGGATACCAGACTGTCTTCTACTTAGAATCCCTGCTGCTAATTAGAAAGAGATGGTTTGTTTTATTGTGTTGTTATAGAATACAAAAACATTTGGTCATGTTTTCACAGGAAGGGATACTAGCCAAAAATTTGTCTTTAAAAAGAAATTTACTACCCTACAGAAGAAAAGTGATGCATCCTCCACCATCCTATCATAGAGGCAGATTCCAAATCACATACTTTTTCCTAGTTTCAGGCATAGTTCTGATTTTTGTAATGTTTTCCTGTGATTTTTCTGCTTATCTTTGAGGAACCATCTAAGTTTTGATCGAAATTTTGACTTGATGGTTTTGTACATAGCTTCAAGCAACTTAAAAGGATCTCAAATGCTTGTCTAAATATTTTCTGCTAAAATATTTAAGTTGTATATGTAGATTTTTGAGCACAGTAAGCAGGTGCTTCTGCTGTCATTCACTCACGTAGCTCGTCATAGCTATTCATTTCTCATGGATTGTTAAACTTCTTAATTTTCTGAGCTGAAATTCTTCATTGATGGGCTTTATCTAAAATAATTTCCTTTAACTGCCTGGCTCAGTGTCCTCAGAAGCTTAAGAGGGGTTGGGTTTAAACTGTATTGTTGCCTAAGCACATGCATTTTGGCAATTATACTTTTAATGGATGAAGACTTTGATATTTCAAGAAAAATTTTTACTATGATTATTCTGCTCATTCCTAGAGCACTAGAGGGAAAAATTTTGCACAACTCTTAAGTTACAGTGGTCCTTAGTAAATCACCAGCCTGTGGGTGCCATAAAATTCAGTGGAGGAAATGATATCTGGTTAATGAATGCACAGTTCTCCTTGTCAACAGCCGTGCTTCCCTTAGTTACTTTTTGCAGACTGATTACAGGTTGTTCACAGATTTGGGGAGGCAGGGGCAGGAGGTTTTCCCTTTTTTCCCTAGTGAAGGCTGGGTTTGCATATTTCCCCATTTTGTATTGCAACCAACAAGTCCTCATCATAGTAAAACTAACCTGTCTCGTAACAGTCTGAACCCAGCTCACGTTCCCTGTTAGTGGGGGAAATTGTGCTGATTTCCACATTTTGTAATGGGGATGCAGTAGGTTTATGCTAACTAAGGCAGTGTTTAAAGTGAATTTAGAAGTGGCAATCAGGTAGCAGTATGGAGAAGTGTGGCTACTGACAGCAAAGAAGTTTTTCATGTGAGTTACGCAAAACCAAACTTTACAATCCCTTGCTGTTGGGCAATTAGTTCACGTGTAGTTATGTGGGAGCTGCAAGATGTACAAGGAATTGAAATGCATAGTTCTTATCTTCCAGGCCTTATTCTCATCAAAGTTACCTTATAAACCTGGAAAAGATAAAAATTAAATTATGTGGAAGAGTCTTCCTGTTTAATTAGCAACATTCGGGGAAACAACATGGCTGTGGAAGAATTTCAGAAGTGGATGAGAGAGCAAGTTGAAAACAACTCTAACTGCATTGTCTTCCATTCTTGTAACTACACCAAAACATCTATAGTTCTGTAACCTGGACATACTGGGTTATATTTTCAAAAAGCAAAATACAGCAAGAATTCATTTTATTTGTGTTAAGACTAGCTGTTTCTTTTTATTAACAGATCAGATCCAAGCAACGAAGACATGAGAGATAAATAAAAGATGCATGGTGTTCTCATACAAACTTTTTCAGTAGGTGTGCAAGTTCTTTGGAAAGGAAGAATGATTTCAAGAAAACAAACACTTCACCTAAAATATACTGTATTGATTTATTTCCTCTTAGTATCTCTTCCAGCAAAACTGAATGTAGACAACATAGCACCTCAGGTACGCACAACAATGAATTAAATTGAATCTTGTGACTGGAGAGCATATTTTCAAAAAAGATTTGTGCTAACAATAAACATCTGCATTCATTTGAGTTTTAGGTGATAAACAGCCATCAGAAAATGCCCCTCCGTTTTTTGGGGGGATGCCTTTTGACCAAATGGGAATATTTATTTTCCTGAGGAAGAATAATCATCACTTCCTAAAATACCACTGCATGAGATGCCTACTGATTTTAGGTGCCCATTTTTAGGTATTTCTGCAATTTTTTATTGTAAAATTTGATGTTGGGTAACTACCTGTAACAGGCTTCTAGAAGAATATTTTTATTTAAGATACAAGGATTCAAATATTCAGTGTATTTGTTATAGATGATTGCAGATGTTTTTAAGGGACCACTTTTAATTAAATGTTATGAATTGGTTTTGTGATATGCCATGGTTATATTTGCATTCCCCCTCAATAAAACTTCAAATATACAACATTGCATGTTTTGATTTTTTAACTTAAATATGTTCATTGATGGTCTTCACATCTTAGAGATTTTTTTTTCCTGTTAGTTTCATTTGGAATTTGTCCCTTTTCCAATGGAAATAGCACTGTATACTGTAATAAAATGGTATTTTTTGCCAAGCTTTTTTTGACTTGCATATATTTGTTACACTTTCTAATAAACTAGACTGCTATTCCAGATACTTAAGGAGCATATGGTTGAAAGTTATATTTTGGAAACAGAGTTAAGGAACAGTTCACTAGTTTACTAGATCATTAATATGAAATACCTTATAATTCTGTTGTGCATAAAAACTGGTTTATTTTCAAGAATAATTTTTAATAAACTTTCTGACTTCAAAGATGTACCATAAGTAACAAAGTAAGCCAATGCTAAGAACTTTATTTGTGTCATGCCACCTCTTTCTCTTTAATTCCTATTCCCTTGTCCAAGAAACAAGCAGACTGGCACTGGGAATGCTGAAGACTGTGTTTAACTGAGTGATTAGGTGATTCCTGTGGGAGATGTAATATGTAGGTCTTGCAAAAGCTCCCCCCCCCGCCCTTATTAACATATAAAACACACAAATGTTCTGTAAGCATGCCTTCTAGGGCTCACTTAATAGAGGACTATTTGGAGCAAAGGGACCTGCCTGAAATGGTAGAACAGTTTCATGTACTTTCAGTTATTATTAAACAATTAATTTTAACTCCCCTGCTTTGCTAGAGGGGAACTAAGTCTTACTGTAAAAAAATCTTAAGAGGATGCTACAACTCTGACAGTTCATTTGTCATGAAAGTATTTCTTTCATATCTCTTTCTGTGACAACTTTGGCTTTCTGTCAACTCTAAATCTAAATAACTATACAAAATCAAATATGAAGGCGGAATAATCATATAATTCTGAGATGTTTTTCTGTCTCTGAGTTGGGGGGCAGATAATTTTCTGATTTACTTTGCATTGGATAATATGGTAAAAAAATAATACTTGTTGGAAACATCTTTTGCTGAGTATAAATATTACATAATTATTTTGGTTCACGTATATGGCTTATTTAAAGGAAATATTTAATTGTAAGTTGGCATTAATTTTTTTCTACCGATGAAAATTTAAGTTCTTACATAAAATCTATCTGCATTTCTGACTTTCTTGAATAATCTGGACCTTGATGGCTTTCTGATTATTTTTGTCTGTTTACATTGGACTACACAAAGTATTATGTTTATCTTATGGATTGCTTTTACTATAATGGGAAGCTGTTTGAACCTACTGCTTTGTTCTTCCACCCACAAATCTGAGGAAAGTACCCTATTGTCTCTTACTTTTTGCTTTCTGATGTGGTTAGTAAGCCCTTTTTGAAAACAGCAGTTAGTTATTTATGTTGATTATTGTTCCCTCTCTTGGGTTGTTTTGGTTTTGTGGTTTTTTTCAGCAGCTCTTTTTGTTCCTTTCCTACCAGGACACTGGGCTGGATGGAGACCTGTTGGAAAGAGTGGGAATGGGGACAGTCCTGTTAGTGAAACATTTGATTTTTTTTTATTATTATTATTATTTTTCCCCCATTATTGCTTCAGCCATTGCTTGCCTCTCACTTCTAGAACATTTGTGATTGTTCTGTGAACATAAAACTGCCAGAGGGATGTCTGTGTGTTCACCCCTCCACTCCCCCATGGTGTGCAGGCATAGGTCCGTAACATACACAGTTGCTACAGCCTTGAGCTGCTCTAGTAACATTGAGTTTGATACAAGGATAATATTTTGCACAAAAGCCTCATGCATCTCTGCAAAAAGGCTTCTTTGGAGTTGTTTTCTGAGGGCCCAGTGGCTGTTGGTCTTCAATGCTGTTCTCCCATTACATTTAGGATGTTAAAATAATTAGAGTAATGAATTCTACCTGGGTGCTCCAAGACAGTTTGCATGTATGAGTTCATTGTAGACAAGTTCCTTTGGAGGTTTAAATGACACTTGCAGAATATTCCTTTTTTTTCTCTGTGTTACTATAGGTGATTGTGGTAAGTGGGAACTTAATAGAGTGACTGAAAGAGACTGAGAGAGTTTGGTCTTGACACCCCGCACAATGTTATGTGCTGTTGCTTCTGTGCACTAGGGACGCTGCCCTCCTATGTATTTATGAATTTCCTTAAAGTACGCCTAGTAATGCATAAGACTATAGCATTTTCAGCTGAAATAAGAGGCAATCGTTCTCATGTACAAAGCACTGCCTTTTACATCTCTTCTTTACAAGTGGGGGCTATCAGGTAAATGTGTGAATCCTAATTCTTTTTAGCCTTGCCTCTCTGGTAGTCAGGACATAAGTCCATGGGAACTTTGTATCTTTAACTTGTAGCTGCTTGCAGGTATGCTGAGCATCTGCGTGGCCTGAAGACTCCTGGGCAATTTTCTGTTAAGCAAGTGCGGTTCTAAGTGTTAGGATGTAAATGTAATGGATCCTTCTTTTAATCTCAGCCCTCTACCTATAATATGCTTGGGGTTTTTTATTTACTAATAAGAAAGATAAGCTGCTGTGAAAGGCTAGACGTAACAGCTCAGTTGAACTGCTTAGTTGTCTACAGGAAGGCATTTTGATGTGGTAATATGTGGAATGGTAATTTTGCATTTCAGTGCTTCCTTAAAACGGCTGTGCAACACTGTCTCAGAAAGCAGCTCATCCCTTAGAAGCTCTAACTAGGAAATAAAGTTTTGTCAGTAATAAGAAATAAAGTCAACGTTGATTCAAAATACTTGTCCTTAAAAGCAAACACTTTTTATGCTGACAAATACAGTTTAATCTTAAAAGTTCTTTTTTGTTTGTTTTGTGGGGGTTTTTTAAGTTTTACTTTTTTACTTGTTTGGGAAATCACTCTCCTTATGATTAATTTCTGTGATCTATTTCTTTAATTCTTTCTGGCCTGCCTTATTTCTGTT
The DNA here is from genome assembly GCA_003993805.1 of Himantopus leucocephalus. Taxonomy (NCBI): domain Eukaryota; kingdom Metazoa; phylum Chordata; class Aves; order Charadriiformes; family Recurvirostridae; genus Himantopus; species Himantopus leucocephalus. The sequence continues at coordinate 112,101,940 of RSEF01000001.1, read as the reverse complement.
TCACAGAAATCCTTACAAATCTTGCTCCTAAACTTTCTGGTCTGCTCCTTTTAACTTTTGCCGAGTACTCTGCTAGTGAAGCTTTGCAGCTCCCTTCCCTGTTGTTTCTTTGAGAAACAAAATAGATAGTGAGAGAAGGACACAAGACTGGAATAAAAAAGAAAAAAGGGGACTACTGAGAAAAGGCTTCAACTCTCCTCTTTCAAAGCAAACTTTCCTGACCTTTCTGAAAGGTTAACTTGATATGCCCTGATCTTTTTTTTATTATTGCACAGCCCATACTTGATTGCTTAAATTGTAAAATACATTGTTACTATGCAAAAGTAATATTATGTGTACTAACTAATCATAATATAGGACTTATAATGCTGCCTTACAACAAATGCCAAGTGGTTTTAGTAATATTCTGTAACCGTACTTCAGTTCTGAGGCTCTGTAGCTCCTGTCACAGTAAGTTACGTCATGAAAGCATCTGTGTTGGTGTGAACCAGTACTTTATAATTACCAGTGTTCAGTCAGTTGGATTGCTGCTTAATTGGCTGAATATTTCTAGCCATATGAAGTTCTTGTTCTCAGAAGTACAGTGCACATGTGATAACGTACTGTTCTCTTTCAGTGGATGTCAGCATCTCACCATGTGAATCAGCCATGTTTATTTTTTCCACTTCTCTAAGGATAGCACGAAACCCACTCCCACTACCCTTTTTCAAAATCAATTCTTAAAATGAAAGCTAGGCTGTTAATGTCTCTTGTGTACCACTAAATGTTCTTATGTTTTACAAATTCTTTATCAGAAGAGGAACTTAATTGTATTATAATAATATTACTTGGGCACCAACTCACAAGAGAGTGTAAGGAATTTCTCTGTGATTCAGGGGGCACCTTTGAAGATCAGGTTAACTTGTTTAGTAAAAGAAGTGTAAATTCAGAAACTTCATGTTAGGCATTTTTTTAAAAACAATTTTGGCTTTGGAGATCAGGAAGTCCATTGTAGGCCTAGCAGGATTGGACCCAATTTAGTTTGCTGAAGAGTTGTCTAACAGTTCTCAGTAAAGGGAAGAAAAGACAGTACGGAAAGGATGGAAGAAATCGAGGCAATTGGGATGTGTGGAAGAAGTTTGTTCAGGCTGAAGTAGTCTCATGCTAATGCTAACAAATATTAAAGAAACCCAAACCTCTTGAGGCTCAGTGAATTAACCATGATAAACGATTGCAGTGGATCTCTGGCAATACAGGATCCCCAGTAAGGACAGCAGTCCCATCAAACTGCTTTTCTAGGGCAAGGTAGTTGGTGCTGAGGACCTGATGTCCCCAGTCTGTGTGTTTCTGAGTTTCCTTCAGCCTGTCTCCTTTCTGGCCCTCCAGACTGAGTGCCTCTTCGTTGTTGGAGCGAGTTGGGTGTACTCTGAGCTTTCCAGTGTAGTTTTGTCCAAAAAGAATTAAGTTTGTGTACTCCCAGCCTATTTTGCAATGTAAACAAAAGCACTGTTAGTGAGCATGATCTTTAAAGTACCCTCATGACCTGAACTAACGCACTGGTGTAGGCATGCCTGTACAAACTTAAGAGGGAAACAATCCCAAAGTTTTAAAACCATGGAGTTGAAACCAGGTAAAAGAATAGCAGAACTTGGCAAGAGGTCTCCAGATGCCAAGGTTCTCCAGGAATAATTCCAGTGAAATACCTAGGAAAAAATACAAGTTTGTAGTACAGTCCACTTGGAACTGAGAAAGTTTATTCCACAAATAAAGGATATACCCATTAGACGGGGATTAAGCAGTAACACTTCCAATTTAGAGGAAATGGCATAATGTGAGTTGTGAAAAATAGGTAGTCATGAGTAAAAAGAGTTATCGGCTGTCGGGCATCATCACTGTTGCTGGAATCATCTGTATTTATGATCACACAGCTTCAAACATGTTACTAGGGGAAAATGCTGCAATGCTTTTTTTTGACTTAAAATCTCACTCTGCAAGTAAATCTCTCTATGTTTTAATCTTATCCACAATCATTTATTAGCATAAACTGAACAGGAAAAAAGGTGTCTAAAAATTGATGTAACAAGTACCAAATGGATTCAATGAACCAGGAAGTGTATGTTGTTTTCAATGATAACAATATTCCAAGAATTTTTTCATCATTTATTATAATATCAATGGGTTACACGGAAACAACTTGGTCCCAATTTAACACCTTTGTCTGTGACACCTAATTTTGTTGGCCAGTAGTTACATTCTTGCTTTAGAGGAGTAAGGGTGGATGAAGGGTTTCTTCTCAAGGGTAGAGTGTTTCTGCTGGGAAACCTGATGCTTTTTCTCTTGTAATACTTCCCCCCGCTCCTTTTGTTAGGGGATCTTTTACACTCTTTACAAGGTAGTTTTCACAGGCAAAGTGTTACTGTATTTTGAGGTGCCTAGAACCCATGTATAATTGTCTGGTTTTTTAAGTCCTCTGCTGAGGTTTGAATTAAGAGCAAGTTAATGCTCTAAAAAAATTTTTGGCAGCAGTTTCAAAGCAGGCTGAATTGATCTATAAACTAATCCAATCTAGTGGTTAGAAAATATTGCTGTGTATTGCAATTAAGGTTTGAGCCTCACTATTTCTTTAATTGGTACCATTCTAAAATAAGAACAAAAAAAATTATCTTAGAAAACAATTGCAGAATAGCCACTTCAGTGCTGACTTATCAATATTAGCATATGTACAAACCTTTTGTGTTGTAGCATTATGGTTTCTGGAAAACAAAGGACACGTATCCAAAATCAACTAGTTTAGGTTGTAGGATTATTTTTGAGTACCAAAATTCCTTTTTACCCATATCATAACTGCTAAAGTACTACTTAGTTCTCTGTCTACTCTGGTATGTCATGCAATGGTTCAAAAAAGGATAAAAAAAAACCCTTTTGTGGGTAATAGTGCCATACTTTCCTGAGGTGTCTGTTCTGTCATCATGTCATGTCATTTTAATAAATAAGTCCTTGATTTATGCAGGATACAAAATATCTTTGTGCGTTCTTCAAGGCTGTAGCAATGCCTAAGTAGTTAAGTGAATGACAGTTGATCTGATGTTGGCATCATACTGAATAGGAGCACTTCAATCAGTTCCTAATATAAAGACAAGTTTACAGCTTTATTCAGGGAATTAATTTAATGAAGAGATAACGTAAACCTTTTTTTCAGCAGCAGTTCAGCACACCCTGAACAAAATTTGGAAAAACTGCTGTACATCTAATATTTATGAATTACAGTAAGTGCATCCTATAAAATGCTGTCTTTAATTGTAGGGAATTATTACTCATATTTTATTGGACTAAAGCTGTACATTACGTACCAAAAATATTTCTAAAGAACAACAAAAGATAAAATGACTGAGTTTCAGCCTTATATCCCCATTAGCCACACATTTCCTTATGATGGTGTTCACTTCGCTGAAAAAGCTTTCCTTCTCTGATTTCAATAACAATGAATGCTTGAGTGAGGAAACACGTGAATTATTGAGAATTTTTGTTCTTGGGTATTAAGAGAAATCTTCTTTCCTCTACTAAAGGTTCTGTTGTGTTTGGCTTAAAAAAAAATAATAATTGGGGGGGGGGGGGGGGGGGGGNGGGGGGGGGGGGGGGGGGGGGTGTCAGTTATGCTGTTACTTATCCAGCTAACTAGGCATAGTCTGATTAACAGTCACTTGCATTCTTACAAACTTGAGTAATACTTCTTTCTCACCCTTTTTCTGTATGCTATGCATAGTGTTTACTGTTATGTGAAACTTGTATGCCAAGAATTAGACTCTGTTTTTCTGTTTGTTCTGTAATAAGATCGAAGTATTTTCTGCCTGTTTGGAATAACTTATGGATATAATTTGTATACATAAGAAAAGGTCTCTTTTTTTTCTTTTTTCTTTTTTTTTTTTTTNTTTTTTTTTTTTTTTTTTTTTTTTTTTTTTTAATTTCTTTCTGGAAGCTTTAGTGAAGCGGAGAGGAAAGTAAGTTGTTCCATGAAACCAGATGGGATTTTGCAACAGTCGCAGCCAAAAGCTTTTATGATTCTCTTTGGCTCAAATCTGTAAGAATTCTGCTTGTTAGAGACTGGTGTACTTACGGTCATTTTTACATACAGAGTATTTTGCAGTGCATTTCTCCGGACACTAACAATGGTTCTTTTTTGTGGAATATACTAGTACATGTGCTTGCTATGAATGTGGTAAGAGGTTACTTTTCTTTTTATACCTATTCTAATTTTCAAATATTTTGAATATTGTTTTATAAAGGGCTCAGATCATTGGGTTAACAAGTATTGTGTTGTGAAATCCAGCAGGATAGACAAAGGGGTAGAAAGAATTGGTGCATCTCTGACAGTGTTTTGCAGTCAATGCTTCTAGGAAGCCTTGTGGTCCAGGGACTAGTTTTAAGAAATCTTTGCAAGGTAACTAAAAAAGGCAAGTCTGCTGTCCGGAGGCTTAAGTTTATTGTACATAGGCTTGCACCAGAATTCAAAACTGCTTAGTAATCTGCAAACTGAAAAATGTACTTTTATGTACATGCATGGAAATAAGCCTTTCGGATATCAGTAATTTGATTTGATATTTGAAAGTGTGTAGATTTGTACAGAAAGATTTATATTCCTTTTTTAACTCCAAATCTGATATTCAAAAGACATTCTAGAGGCAAAAGTGTTAAATAAATTACAGTGTACAAGTTGTCGGTTATGTATTTCCTGGATTTCCTTTATCTGCATGTAAGCCACCTCTTTTTGAAAGCTCTTGCATTCTTCTGGACACTAAGTTATTTGTGCTGCTTTTTACCGAACATAAAATATATGTTAGAAGTTGGATGAAATTACTTTACTGAAGCGCTTTGTTTAACCATCATTTTTCCAGTAAAGGTGGTGGTGAATAGATAGATTGGCTTAGCAAGGAAGCATAACCCAGAATAGGATGGTTTTACAGGGACCTCATTTTATGTAATGCAGGTTTTCTTGACCTCCAGTTAGGGTATGGTGTTTTGCAATGATTAGCATTGGTAAGCGCACAAGTGAGTTTCATCTTTGTATTCACACAAGTGTAATTTAAATGAGGTGCTATCAAAAATGTCTTGAAACCCTTCCAGACAAGCTGTGCTAAACAGCTGAAAGTTATCAATTCTTTTGGAATTAACAGAAAAGGATTTTGTTTTTTAACTAGGGTAGTTAGGTGCATACATACCACCGTAGTATGAGGCTTATGAACGCTTTTTGCTTCATGCCCAGGTGCAGTGAGAATTTATTTTAAAAGAGGTTCTGTAGGTGTGTTGGTCAGGTTTTACTTGGTTCTTTACAATTAGTTTTCCATTTTAGCACTTCTGCTACTGGGTAAATGTAAATGTCACAAATTATAGTGTGGAAAACAAATAGAAAAGGCCTTCTGAAAAGTTGACTTAAAAATTTTAATGACTACACTGAACTTTGGCCATAGGTGGCACAGTGTATAAATCTTATCCAAAATAATAAATAACACAGTTACAGCTCTCAGTAACTGCAGTTAACACCATGAGTAATTTCCAGCTGTCTTCTCTAGACACGACGGCATTTGAACAATAGCAGCTGACCGTGTGGCGTGCTCTTAAACCATTTTCAGTAAATCAAATGGAAGAACTGTTTGTTCACAGTGAAAGGATGAGGATTGCTGGAAGCTGTGCAGTGCATGCTTTACAGCAGAAGGTCATAGCTAGATAGAAAACATATCCTAGAAATCCTTGCTAACATCTTGCTTCATCTGTGTAATAAAATATCCAAGACCCAAATCTTCAATTCTGTTGTTCGCCTTCATTTTAGAATAACCATAGATTAGAGATTTTAAAGTCATCAGTATCTGTTTCAACATCTGGACAACTAACATTGTCAAAAATGGCTAGAAAATATTACATGTGATGACTCTATTATGTGTTTTTATTAATTCATGGTTTCATGCAACCTATTAGAAACCTTGCCATAATATATTATATACTGGAAAGGAAAAAGATAGGTAAGGGACCATCTGTTATTAAAATACTATTGCTGTTTGTGCCACAGGTACTTGTAGACATGTTCTGTAAAAGCATGGAAAATGGGATTGCCTATTAAGAAAAAGTAGCCAAGACAGACAAAATACTTTTATAGATAAATGCATTAGACATGTATGAAACAGAAAACTGAACTATGCTTTTGTTTAGCAGGGTTGTACTTCAAAACATAAGACCATTCCTTATTATAGTGGTCCAACAACGCAAACAGTTTGAGAGATTTTTTATTTTTTTTCATTTAATAGTGCTAAAATGTGCTTGCAGGGAAAATGTTTAGTTTGGTGATTTTAAGACTACATTTCTCCCCCAGTTATGACTTTAATGTACCAGAAAAGTTCTAAAACTGGATATGAGAGGAGGGCTCTTCATAAACCAGTACGATGGAAACTTGCTTTCCTTTTTGGTATCCAAACAAAACAAAAGATTTGGCTCAAGATTTTAAAGACCCATAAAGGGGAGGAAATTCAGAAAGCACAATTAAAATTTCACCATCTGCTCACTCTAAAGCAGTAAGGAGAAGGGGGAGGTTTCCCTTGTGCACAACCATTATAATCTGAATTGCAGTAGAAAATTAGTGGATATGGAACAGGCACAGCACCCTCCCCTCTCTTATTTGAGATCCTGATTCAAGTGGAACTCTGGGCAGATGAACTACAAAAAAACCCCACCAGTATTGAGAGCCTCGGCTTGACATTTTCCTCTTCTATGCCATTGTTTCCCTCTGCAACTGTGTGTTAATGGTTTTTCACTGCCTTGGGCGATGCAATATTACCTCGTATGGGCCACATGTGAGTACTCTAATCTGAGGCGGAAAGGAACCTCTTTCCCCCATCTGTTTTGGCTTGCACGTGTTGGTGCTGCTGTTAGTGCTGACAGCTGTGTTAATATGCGAGACCACCTGCCACATGGTAGATACTGCATCTTTGGGTAAAAGCTTGACTTTTGTCCCTTTGTTGAAAGTGTAGATGGCTAAAACTGGGTTCCTGTTGGCAACTCTGCTGGCAGTTCCCACTTTATTATTTTAAATGTGTCAAAATTATTTAGTCTAAGTCATGTGATACTCAGTTACTCCAGGCTATGCAAAAAGAAAGGGATTATCTAACCTGGGCCACGTTCATCTTTTATATTGCTATAGTTTTGCTACTTTGATTAGAATTTACTTATGTGTCTCCAGTAGAACTGCCATGTGGTACATTTGTGTATTTTCTGCTTTTAGATGCAGTGAAGAAAGCAGAAACACATTTGAGAACAAAATGTTACTGTTTGGGATTAGCATTTCTGATTAGGTTGGCTCTTTGTTCTTGGACCAGCACAGCCCTGGTAATGCTTCATGCTGCACTGTGGTGCCCCTCTGGGCACCTCGCTGCTAGAGTGTGGACAGATTTTGGATGCAGCTAGGTGTTTTGACTGCCTCTGTCTCTGTGTGCAAACCACTCACCATATTAGATTTAACTACATCCTGAGGTGGTTAGGAGGATTAATTAATGCTTAAATCCTTTGAAGATACCGGATGCTTTACAAATGCTAATTATTATATTCAGGTTTGCTACAGTTTAGGGATTAGACTTTACTTAAGCAATAGGTAGGGAAGCTGTGAGATGTACTTGGCAAAGAAGAATTAAAAGTAATAAACAGTCACTGGGAGCCTAAGTCTCCCTGCAGCTTGTTTGTGCAGTCTCATTTAATTGCTTTTAATAAATTGCCACTCTTCTAATTTGGTTTTGGAGCTTTAATTACTTCTATTTTGAATGTCAGAGGGAGTGTCTCCTCTGTAATGTTCCATAGGAGCTGCTGTTAAATTTTGTAGTTTTAACCCTGATTGCCATTTCCCTGAGAATGGGCAACTATGTGTAGGTATTTTCAAAATGTGGTTTCTTTTTTCTCTGTACTGTTCTGGAATGAAACATTTCATATTTTTGTGCTAGGTCTGGGGCATCTGTATCACTGAGAGAATTGTCTGCTTCTTGTCTGGACAGTGAAAACTAGGCAGAACATGGTTGTGTAGTAAGTGTTGGTCCCCTGAATAAGGTTTGTGACTGGTAATTATACCATGTGAAAGCTACTTTTTGTAACCTGTGAAACAACCAGCTAGTCCCAACTCAGATTGACCAGTAAAGATTTAAGTATATGTCCATTATCCATCTGTGTCTCTGTTTGAAAATCCACGAGAGCTATATGAGACCAGAACAACGTGAGAGGGAACTGTCTGTGCACTTCTCAAAAGATTTTGCTGAGAGCTGAGGCAGTAGACAGAAAAGTATCCAGTACTTTATTTCCAGGTTGTTTTATTGCTGATGCTTTGCAGATGCGCCTAGAGTACCAGTTTCGTATCCACCCCAAGTTGCAGCCATGTCAGGGTGATACTACAGCAAGTAGAGAGTATTCTGTAAAGAATACAGACAAAGAGGCCTTGGTATAGAGGGGGTGAATCGAGGTGAACAAATGGAGAAGGACCTTACAGGAAAAAAAGTCAGCAGTGCCACAGGTTGCCCAGAGAGACTGTGGAGACTCCATCCTTGGAGATACTCAGAAGACATGCCCCTGGGCAGCCTACTCCAGGAGGCCCTGCTTGAGCAGAGCGGTTAGACCAGGGGACCTTCCAAGGTCCCTTACAACCTCAGCCACTCCGATTCTGTGAGATGGCATGATGCAAAAAGGAGCTGATAGAAAGGTGTGAGGTGTAGGCAGTCACAAAGAACAGCAGAGATGCTCATCAAGATGACAAATAAGGAAATGTAGTTCTGTAGTTAAAACCCTAACATCAAGGTTAGTCTATTTTACCAGTAATTCACAGTCAGTGAATCATTACGGTTTTGTGTATCACTTCTGCCTATAAAACCAGTCTAATACTTGTCACCAGGTTGTTGCAATGGCAAGGTTGTCTCTTGGTAGGGATAGTTTGGTTGTTAACTCAAGGGAGGCCACAGTCCTCAGAGGGGAAAAAAATGAAGGTTTCGGTATTAAAACAAACAAAAACCCCAAACAAAAAAACCCTCCTTTCTAGGAATAAATCTTTTCAAAAGGCGGGAGAACCCCCTTCCTCCAAGTCGCTTGTCCTCATCAGCAAGGGTGGCCTGAACTTATCCCAAAGTGACGGAGGGAGGTGAGTTGTGAAAAAGCAATGCTGCTGCTGTGTACCTTTATTTGATGCAAATGTTTCCCTGTGCTGACATAACAGGCATATACATTACGTGGGAGCCAGAGAGCACCTGGCCCAGGACAGCGTGAAGCCAGTTACTGGCTTTGCCTTGACAAACACGTGTAGTATCTCAAAGTTGGCACAAGTTAAAAAACCAGAAGCTAGCGTTGGTGTTTGCAGTCAGTCAGGAGGAGTGTAAATTCTCAAGGCTGTCTGTCCTTTTTCTTACAGAGTTAATTTTCACTTCTGATCTTTCCTCTTTGTTCACGCTAATTATGCCACATTAACTTGAAAAACACCCCCACTAAAAACCAACCCAACACCCCTCCTCGGGAGGAGGCGGCAGGCTGCTTGCCTGCCGTGGTCCTTCCCTCCCTGCTGCCATCGCTTTCCTCCCGCCGCCCTGTGCTCTCTCCAGGGCAGAAACTGCCTCACCGGGGGCGCCTGCGGACGGCGGAGCCGGTACGTGACCCGCCTGCCGAAGGGAGGGACGCTGTGCCGGAGCACGGATCGCGGTGAAACACCTTCTCCTGCCCCAGCCTCTCCCTCCGTGACACCGCTTCGGCAACCGCGACACGCCGGAGCCGGCCTCCCGCCTCCCCGGGCGGCAGCGTTCATCCTTTCCGCTCCTCGGACCCGTCCCCGCCACCCGCCCGCCTCTCCGCCGCCCCGGCCCGCGCTGCGGGAAGGGGCGGGAGGCGGTGCAGCCGCAGCTCCGCCCCGGGGGCGGGCGGCGGCCGCCCCCTCCGCCGGGGGAGGAGGGAGGTGTTTGCCGCCGCTGCCTCCCGCCGCCGCGGGGACTCGGTGCCGGACTGCTGCTGGCGGCGCCTCCCGTCCCGTCAGCGTCCCGTCCCGGACGGCGGCGGCGATGTCCGGCGGGGGCAGCCGGCGGCGGGCCGGCCCCTCCTGGCACAGCACCTTCTCCCGCTTCTTCGCTAGGAGTCCCCCCGGCGAAGGGGCGGCGGCGGGGCGACCGGCGGGCGCGAACAGGTACGTGCGGGACCGGACCGGCGCGGTCGGGCGCTCGCTGCCGTCCTCTGCCCCATCCCACCTGCCCCCGGCCGGGGAGCGTCGTGAGCCGCCGGGGCGGGGAACGCGGGACCGTGCCGGCCGCCCCGGTAGATGTTGCGACACCAGCGGGTGAGGGAGGGAGAAGAAGCGGGGTGTGTTCACTGCGGAGGGGGGAGGGCGGCGGGGGGGGGCTGCCCGGACGTCCCGGTGGTGAGGTGCCGCAAGGCGCCTCGGCCGGTGGCGGGGCAGGCGCGGGGCCGGCTCCGGCTCCTGTGAGAGCAGCCCCCCCCGCGGCGGGAGAGCGGCGGCTCCAGCCGTGGCGGCTCCAGCCGTGGCGGCGTCTTGTCACAGGGAGTTCGAAACCGGAGGCGGGCGGGGGATGAGCCTGGCCGCTGACATCCTGCGAGCTCGTGTTGTCGGTGGCGGCCTTTTTAATTGGGCGTAACCGCCGCACGGTGCGGGGCAGGTCCCCTGCGCGCTTGGCGCTCGCGCGGTGGCACGTTAAGGGGTTTTGGCGGCCGTTGGGCTGACCGTTGGGTGAGCGCCGGCGTCCCGCCGACGTTCGGCCCCAGCGACGGAGTCCGGCGGGCAACCGGGCGCCCCGCTGTAAACGGCGGGCTCTGGGGCTGCCGCTCGGCCCCGGGGGCGGCGGGGGCTGCCGGCGGCGGGGGCTGCCGCTCCGGCTCCTTCGGCAGGTCGCGGCCCCTTCCTTGGAAACCGAAAAGGGGGGGCAGAGCGCGGAGGTCTGTCAGGGGTTTGGGGTTTGTTTTTTGTTTGTTTGGGCTTTTTTTCCTTTTCTTTTGAGTTTTCGCGCTTACAGTTTTCTTTTGGATGGGTGTCAATGAGATGTTAATGCAGTATAAATATTACTGATGTGTTTAAGTCTCGATGCAAAACTTGCGGTTTATGGAAACCTGGTTATTAATAATTATTTTTTAGTGCAGGAAGACTTTACAAGATGAAAAGTTTTGGAAACTTCTTGTGTATTTGTTCCTCTTCCTTTTTCTTTTTTTTTTTTTNCTTTTTTTTTTTTTTTTTTTTTTTCCTGATAGCTGATTTCTCCATGTACGTAGGAAAGAAGCACAGATAAAGTTTCTTTCTGTTTCTCATGCAGCCTTATTGTTGGGGCAAGTTAATTAGGATGGTTTTGCGGTGAAAAGGTGCCAGCTGGCTGGGCCTTATTTCCTCAGGTGTAGTATTTATTTTTTTGCTTTTAACATGTTTTAATCTTTGAGTCATTCTTGATGCTGCGTAGGTTTGTGTTTAAACTGGCAGACAAGTAAGTACAGTTTAATCGGGTAGACAGTGGGTATCACAGTGGTTCGTTCAGTGAAAAACTTGAGGATCTTGCTCTACATATTCTCAGCAATCATGAAAAATAGCAGAGTGTATTGCTATCTTATACTGGCCATCTTAAGTGGTCTCATAAATGCACCATGAAGACTTCTAACTTTGGGGAGTTTGTTTTACTTGTAGACATTTGAGGCACCAATACATTACCAACGATCCACTGGTGTTTCATGAGCATGAAACACTGCTTTTTATTTCCCAGGAAAAAAACCAAACCAACCCAGGAGCAAGGCTGGTGAATCAAGGGCATCTTTACAGTTGCAGGAGCAGCGTGGCTGTTATGTCTGGCAGTGGTGGTTAAGATATGGGAGAAGCAAAAGGCTTGGATCTAGCTGAGGACCTGAAGAGGCAATAGGAGAGGTTTCATCGGACTCCTCCTTGCAAGCTGCCTACAGCTGTGGTTCGGAATAAACAAAAAAGCATAGCGGTCACCTTGGTGAGGAGGAGGGTGATGCTAGTTCAGTGGTTTGCGCACTAAATAGCCTATCTGTAGGTAGCACTCCTGGTAGACCTGCTCCACTTAACTTGGGGCTGGAGTCTATTATCTTTATCTAAATCGCAGTTTCATTTCCTGCAGCCAAGAGCTGTTCCTTTATTAGGAAGCTGGGGTAGTCCATGTAGGTATGAAAAGGCTCGGGCCTCTTGGCCTGGTTCTTGAACTCCTTGCGTGGTTAGCTGGAGGGTGGTAGCTGTGATTCCTCTCAGGAGTGGAAGAAAGCAAAAACCCTCCTGCTCTGAGGAGTCCAATTTGGTATGTTAAGAAGCTTTTTTTGTTGCGCTGGGTTGTGGTGTGTGGCGTGTTAGGAATGCTGATGTTCTTGTATTTGGTTTCCACTGGTAGCCTTCTTCGCAGATTAGCATAATTGCATACATTAAACAGTGCTGGGTTGGGATGAGTGCCGCAGGTTTGCTCGTCATGTTTATTTAGTGAGCTTTGCTATGTAGAAAAATGGATCGCCGAACAAAGCATGTGTGTGGGGAGGGGGAACCAAGGCTGCTTTGTATGTATATTGTTAAGGTGTGGAGTGCATGAGGTGAGGGGAATACCTCTTTTGTGAAGTGTTACGAGATGTATATACACCAGGATGGTTAATTTCCCATTCAGATTATCAGTATGATATATATTGGAACCAGATCAAGTTTGAAACATATAGAAAGAAACTTTTGTATGGAGATATTTTGCCTAACGTTAGCTTTCAAAAATGCGTAACACCAAAGTAAAGAGGGCAGGAGAGGGAGCAGTATGTTATACGGGGCCAAGTATACCCCCAGTGTATCCATGTTGACCTCTGGAGGCACGCATCATGCTTAATGCCTGTGCAGAACATGATGGTTTCCTAAATTTTAAAAACGTGCAGAAATGAGCCTGCATGTGTCCAAAAGTAATTTTCCCATCTGGTCCCCCAAGTTAGGCAACAGCAGCTGGATGGAAGCCCCCAGCTTTCCTTCCCCCAGCCCCACAGCTGCCCCGCAGTTTGGCAGGGTATGGAGCTCTTGTCCTCTCTTGCTCCAGGCACCCTGTTCAGATTTAGCTTTAAAAAAAACAAAAAACAAACCCCAAACATACTATTGCCCTGGTTTAAAATAGGAGGAAGGGGGGAATTACACTGTTTGTTAATCAGTGTCTTAGACTCCTCCGAGAACCTTGTTTGACAAAGAGCTTATGTTAATAACTTGCCCTTACAGCAATTTGTAGCTCAGATGAACATGAGAATTGCTGGAGGATTGCTTGCTTGTGGAAAAAATAACCCATGCAGATTAGTTGCAAGTTTTGTTGCGGCAAAAAGCACAGCACATGCGTTAAGGGCTTATTTGGCTTTTACATAAAATGTAGACAAACGTGAGGTATCTCCCACCGAGCACTTGCCTGCATTAGTGCATTCTACAGAGGTGGGGGTGCTTTGAACAAGGGCTTCGGTGTGTTTCATCCCAGTTCTTTATCATTAATTTCCATGGAAGGCAGTCATTATGCTCTACTCAGCTATTCGGTATTTTCACTAATACAGAATTGATTATTTGTTACCGCAGTGTTTGTCCTGGAGCAGTCTAAATCCCCAGGGTGAAAAAATCCCATTGAATTTTCACTATTCTAATGGGAGTCTGACTTCTTTTTTTTTTTTTCCAAATACATGTTTCTTTTGTCCATCTGAATGAAGATACAGCTTTTACAGTGTAAGTCAATCCACTGCAGATTCTTTCAGAAATATGCAGCTTCTGTGGCTGAGCAGTTGTTGTGTTGCAAATAAATGTGACCTTTCAGGTCATGTTAGAAGCTGCCAAGGAGGTGTGACACTTTTCACCGATCACTTTAACTCAGAGCTACCCCCAAAGTCTCCTTTAAACTATGGATATATTTTGTTATTCTGTATATTGGTTAGCAGGTTCATTTCAGGTTTATCTTTTTCCCTCCAAGTGCTAGTCAAATAACTACCAGTGCAAGTGGGCCTTTGTTGGGTTTGTCCAGATATTTCTTCTGCATCACTGAAGTGTACCAGAGACATCAAACAGGGAAGAGCAACCTTTTCTTTGCGTTTANTTTTTTTTTTTTTTTTTAAGCTGATATTACTGTTCCATTCATCCATTAGTTTCTAAGAGCTTTCAGAGACGGAGGAACTTTTGTTTATTCTGCCCGAGGAGAGATTAGAGAGTTTCTTTCTTCCTCTGGGCCTGCCAGTCATTGTTCCTGTTTACAAAGAACAAGTATTTTTGTCGTTGTAAAAACTGTGCATTTGGGGACTACTGGGAATTGATTGAAAGGGGAGTAATACATTTAAACTTATTTCCTCTGAAGTTACTACCTCCTGGCTGGTTCTTATTCAGGTACCATTAGCATCTTTGAAGAAATCCATTGTTTGCTGGAAAAATCAATCTCTGCTTTCTAATAAACTTTTTCCTTCAAAAGGCAGAGCAGGATTTTTTTGTTGTTGTTGTTAAAATTTAACTTATTTGTGAGCGTACATCAGGGGTGACAGTTTGTGGAACCAGCAAGGGGAATACTCCAACCATGTAGAAGAATTCAAATTAGACTTATCTAAGCAAGGTGCATTATGAAAATTTTCTGTTCACTTGTGAATTTGGGTGGGTTCTTTTGTTTCTCTTTGCTTCCTAGATTTTTCTATTATGACTCTTATTGCAGGATAATTCAAAATAGTAGCAATGGCCCCAATTCAACAGGGTACCAAAGTGGTTGCCTATAATTAAATAGGTAAATAGTTCTGTGCACCATAGTGGGACTACTTGTTTGATTAGAATTAGGCGCATACCTAGATGTCTTATGGGGCTGAGAGCAGAAGGAGCAAGCCCAGCGGCTGTCCATGTCTATGTGTGAGACATTTCATAAAGGAAATGTTACTAGAGTATTAAATATAATAGCAGTGCTTCTTTGAAGAAACAAAGCAACATATTCTTTTTCCCACTATTTTAAATGTTAACAGCATAGTCGCCTTTCCAATTATTGGCATAAGTGCAAAGTTAATACAAAAGTCTTTCCAAAACAGCTGAGTCTTTGGTTTTAAGGAACAGATGAAAGATGAAAACTCCCCGTCCTTCTCCTCTGGTGAACAAAAGGCTCACAAGTGAGGCGGGGAAAAAAAGGCAAAATTTAGAAACATGTTACTGTGGGGATTGCATTTCTGATTATTGACATTTCTTAAAAGGATGGTAACCCAGCTACTGCTTTTATATTCTGATTATTTTTGGGTTTCATACAATTCAGTTAGTATGTGCTCCGAGGCAGTAGCACAGCACTATGTTGTTTAGGCTTTCCAGGGGTTATCAATACATCTATTTTTCTGGTATTTTAATTTCTAAAATAATTTTAATAGATTCTGACAGAATTTAAAGCATCACTTTTGTGCACTTTTAAGATCAGAAACGTGGATTTCCGTAGTCATTTCACTTTCTCATGTTGATTTTGCAACTCTGACTTTCCTGTGTTCATGTGATTTCATGACATGGCTTTTTCTGAAATGGAGTCTTGGTTTTCTGAGTGTTCCAGTGTTTCTGAAATTGCTAAAATATTTTACTGAAAGCACTCTGTCTGCTCAAGTAGTTTGGAGGTCTTGGCGCCTAAGTGTATGAACACTGTGTGTATCTGCACTTTGCCTATGGACAGCGTTGTGTAGGGAAAAATGTAGGAGGAGGTATTTCTTGTGAGCACAAGAAGAGCAAATGCAGAAAGAATTCCAGTGACAACAGACCTTTTTTTACTCATCAGTCAAATGCTACAAATTTAGGCATCAAATTTATTTTGGTTGAGTGGAAAATACACATTTTCAACAAAAAAGAGGGAACCTTGATAATGACTGGAAAGTGTAGGATAGTTCCTCATGTATATTCTGTGAGTAAAAAATGAGAGAACTGGAGAAATATATTCTTGTGTTGAACTTGCACCCTTGTGTGCCTCTATCAAGAGTTTTCTGATCCAGCCTGAGCAGAAGAGCTCGCTGCACTTTACTGGTGACAACAGTCTCTCTTGTTAGTTTTTTCCTGGGTGCTTTTTCTTCATGACATCTTTTTGAAAAAAATCTGTTATGCTCTGTTTCAGGAGGACAGCAGTTTCTGCTGCTTTAAAGCTTTCCTGGATTATTTTTTTTAATATCTCCTATTTTCATACCATTTGTAAGTACCATCGTTGATCCCCAACCCTGCAAACATGCCATTTGAAAACAGTTGTATAATGAGTTGTGTATTCTATTCTCTATTAATTCAATAATTTAAACTCTAATAAACTTAACTAGTTTATAAATCTGTTTCTGATATGATACCAAGTTTATGTGCTAGTGGCCAGTAACGTATTTATTTCATAAGAATGTTGGAAACTTTAACTGATCAGACTGGCAAATACAGAGCAGATTCTACATTAATGTTGGTTACTATGCTTGACAGATGCCAGAAGAAAAACCTTGATGTAATCTGGTATAATCCTACTGCCCAATATCGAACTAGGCTCTACTCAGAAACATTTTTTTCTTTTTTCTAGCCTTTGTACGACTGTTCAATTCCCTCACATGTAAAACAGATTAAGTTATTCAGCAAGGGTGATCACGGGCCATCATACTTATTTCACTTAGGCCTAGCCTTTAAACGTAAAGGTACATGTTCAGTGTAAAGACGTGGTTTGGTTCTTACATTTTTCATGTAAATTTTCATTGTAAAATGTGGCATGTCTGTGATTTTTGTAACATCTTTATTTTTAATAATATTTTGAGTTGCATTTTGAAAAAGGATTAAAAAAATCTCTTCCTTTTAGTCTAACGCACTCTATGTAGCTCACGTAGTCTATGTGACACAGCACTGCTAATGCAGAACATGAGGCTGGCCCAGCTTTGCTACACAAGCAAAGAACAGTATGTAAATAAGCAGCATAAACAGGTCTGAGAGGAAAAATTGTTTCAGTTAAAACAATCTGAATTGCTTAATGCTGTCTGTAATGAAACAAGTTTCGAAGTGGAATAGTTTAATTGAATGTTACACATTTTGTGCTATTCGGGCACTTAAATTAATCAGCTGATTGTAACACTTCTCTTGCCTAAATTCTTGCCTCCTCCTCCTGGCTCCGTTTTCTCCTTCCTTACCTTTCTCTGCTTTCTCTTCCTTTTCCTTCACTTCCCTTCTTATCTGTTTTAAATGAAATAGCAGCTTTGCTTTCCTTTGACCCTCTAATTTCAAACTCTCTAACTTGTTTTTATAATTTCCATTTATCTTAATGTCTTTACTGCTCCTCCCCTATTTGTGTGGCCTAAGCTTAAGCACGGAAGTAGGAGCCAGAAACTTCACATACAACTTTCTGTGCAAACACTCCCTTTCTCTTTATGACAAGCCCCAACAGCCTTGCCCGAGACTATGGGAAGACTTTGTCGCTGCTACTACCATTTGGTTTCCCAGGAACAGGGTTAGCCTTGGGAATCTTGCTGAGAAGTTGGATAAAATTTTTCAGTTTGAAGCTTTTGGAAAAGGAGCAATGTTCTATTTTGGGGGGGAGGGGGACAGAGGAAAGAGCTCTTTATTTTTTACTATTTTCTGTTAAAATGCTAACATATTTTAACTGTCATTTGATACGAAAGGCAGTTTTTAGGAATCTTTATTGATTTCCTCACAAATTTAAGATACATCTTGCTGCCACTGGGCTTTACAGTAACATTTTCCTTTCTATTCGTTTAACAAGTGTTTAGTGTATCCTTGCTCATGTCATTCAATATACGTGCCAAAAGTACGACTTTTAATAAATTGTTTGACTTCTCTTTGTAGATCAGGTTCGGATAGTTGTGGCTGCACAGCGCACGAATGGCTTCACAAGTGTGATGTTAGGATGAAGTGTGGGTATTGTGCTTTTAAGTCTATTGTACTTGGTTGGATTAAAGGGGGAGAATTGACAAGTTGATTTATCAAGGCTTCGAGGTGACCTGGGAAGTTAATAAACATGATGTTGATCCTAACATCACTGGAGGATGGAAATTGTCAAACTCGGTTTTGTTTATGAGATTACAGCTTCACTTGACAAACTGCTGAAATAGTATCCTAAGACTCTTTGAGGCATCTGAGTTGGTGTTGATGCTCCAATTAAAATATTTGCAAGTGTAATGGCAATGGGCTAAGAATCAACGTACAGGGGGATACGGATGTGAAAAATTATTTTCTGCTTGATCTATTTGAAGAAAATGAAAAGGATGTATATTTGAATCAATTTCTTTAGTATCTTCACAAATAATTTGTAAGACGACAAAATTGTAGCATGTGAAGTTTGCAGACAACTTGAGCGAGAAGTATGGGAATCACCATGTAGATGACAACTTTAAAAGCAGACAAAGTTGCCACGGTTGACAATCAGCTGAAGATGAGCTGCCAAAGCAAAGTGGTGGCTTGGAGAGAAAATGTGGTTCTGGGATGTATAAATAGCAAAGTATATGTATTCTGTGGGTGAACTTTGGTTACTAAAGTACTGAGTCTAGTTGTGATGTCCACAATTGATTATCAAAAAGATACTGACAAAGTAAAAAGGGCTCTGAGAAGAGCTCCAGAACAATTTGATGTCTGGAAAACCTCCCTCACAGAATAAAATTAAGTAGCTCAATAATGTTTAGTTCATCTAAGGGAAAGTTTTGAAATGACAGGGTTACAGTTTGAGGAATGACTCTGCCTCAAGGTATGTGAGATATAAGTGCTTCATATCATAGAAGACCTGTAACTTGAAGAGGATATTTGTACCCGAGGCCTTTGTAATCTGTCCCACATAGATGTAGGTTGATCCCATAGCTGAGAGATGAGGCTTGACAAATCAGACTAGTGAGCCTAATTTTAAGTAGTAAATTTAATAGTAGTTTACATGGAAAAGTCTTTTTTACCAATGTGGTAGATATACCATTGCTTGACGTTTTTAAATCAAAACTCATATCTTTTGGTCAGGTGTTAAAGGCTTGACACGGGTCTCCCTTGGTGAAATTTCAGTTAGATTATGCAGGAGGTCAGCTTCAGTAGTCGTAAGGGTCTCTATGGCAAGTAAGGCAACTGGTGTATATATAGAAAAATATTACTCAAAAGGTCCGAATTTTTAGCAGTCATCTTTTTAATTACCTCTTGGAAGCCAGAACAGAGAAGAATCTGATACTAGCTAACCTGTGGCTCTTTGCAGATGTCTAGTAAAAGATTCATAACTCCTACTGATCTGTGGATGTGGTTTGAGAACCCCTGTAATGTGCTGAAACTTCATGGAGATTTTGGTCTTGCACATCTGTATTTGATGGTATTATTAGACTCGTGGTTTTCCACTCATTCACTTTCTTCAGGGAGGCTCTCGCAGAGATGGATTTTAAAGTACTAGGGGATGAGATCCTTGTTAGCAATCTTTTTGTTCCTCTGTTGAAATATCCTTCTGGAAGGTCACCACTGAATGTGTCACTGTGTTAGCACTAAGTAAAATTGGAAAGAAGTCATGGCATGAAAACCAAATGAGGTGTTACTTCCCAGAGAAGAGCATTAGTTTTGTTCAGAGAGAGATAAAAGGCAGGGCTCAGGGTCTGGCATTACACCCCAGAATGCTGAAATAAACTAGCAAGAAAGGACATCTAAAAATGACATTAGCCCAAGTGAGAACTCCAGCGGAGAGTGAATTGTATCAACAGTCTCAAAAAACACATCATCTTGAGGAAGACTGTTTAGAAAATATTGGGAAGGAGATGTCACAAGTGACGTCGTGAAACCTGGATAGATAAATGTACGTATAGATCAGGCTTAGTTTATTAGCATTATGTCACTAAATCCAGATGTAGAAGCTTTTTGCCTCTCGGCACCCTAGAGTATGTTTTAGGTTAAGCATTGCTTATTCTCTTACCATTAAAGATCATCACATTAAATGGCTAAATGATTTTTGAGTTAATCTGAATAGAAGAAGTCCAGTTAAAAACAACTAATGGCTAGCCTAATGAGATAGCAAAGAGGGTTTGACTATTCAGGGAGTCATCTGTCCCTGAATAGAGAGAAAGAGAGATGGCAAAATGATAGAACACTCGCCTATCTGACAATGTCTGGACTGCACGAGGAGTAAATGCTGGAGCTGCTGCATTGGAAGAGACTTTGCTCCTAAGCAGTGGGAGAAGGAAGGAGGCTCGATATCCAGAAGTGCTCTCGCAGTGCTGTCCGAGTTGAGCTTTAGCCAGCTGTCCCTGTTTCCTTAAGAGACTGCCCGTTAATTTCCCCCTTCCCAAACAGCAGTCAGAAGATGGTACCTTCTCCTTGTAAAAGGAACCTAAAATGTCACAGCGTTATTTTCAGTTTGGTGAGCTCTGCATCTGGTCAGTCTCATCCAAACTTGCATGTTTGTGCTTTATTGCACTTGCATGCTGCCTGTAGGTTATTTTTTGTTTTATCTGACACAACACATTCACAATCTGCTGTGTGCATAACATGGGTGGAGTAGATTAATAAAGGAAGTAGGGGATGGGCTTTTAATTTGCAAGTTCCGAGGAATTGTTACAAAGGACGAGGATGGAGGAAGCAGACTTCTTGCACCATACAGAGATGCCATGAGGGCCTTTTGAAGTTGTGATTGTTTGTAATTGTTTTGTTCTGGTTTTAGAGGCAGTTGGAAAAGATCTCACAAACCATGTACTTAAATTTGCTCCATTAAATTGTTGAGGTTTTTTACTGTAATCCCTCATGCATATTAACTAACCTGAGTTTGAGTACTCCTGCTTATGTGTCTACTTTTTGTGTGAGCAACAATGCAGAATATGAACATTTGTCACCCCCATAAGAATCTCTACCCTCTCCTGCGTAAGTGTAATGATTAAAAACTTGGACCACAAATCTGCTTCTGATTCAGACACCACCTGTCCAAGTATTACAGAAAGGTCAAACCAGATTTTCAGCAGCAGAGGAAGAGAAAGCATTAGAAAATCACATAAAGAAAGGTTTCTGCAGAAGATACAGAATGGGATCTTTTGCAACTTGAGTTTAATCTTGATTATTTAAAGAATGGGAGTGATGCTAATCAGGTTAGGCATGCTGGCAAGACAGTAGGGAAGAGCAGCAAAACAGTCGAGGAGAAGAGATCCCTCTGCCTTCACTGAAGATTAACCCATCCATGTTGGATGCGCTAATATGTAAGAGAAAAGGGAGTGTCTGACAGAAATAGGAGCAGGAAGGCAGTAAATTACGTATTTGAAAAGTAGTTGAGAGGCTTGGTTTCTAGTCTTAATTTTGACAGTATCTTTATTACTCTGAGCATTATTTCTTATTTCCATGGTTTTTTAATCCATAAAATGAAAGTAATATCTGCCTAAATATGTAAACAATTGGACGATTTATAAATGACTCTGTATGGTTAAGAAGTTGATGGAACCAAGTTGGCAGGGCAGAGGTGTTTTCTGTATTCCTGCAATTATGCTTTGCTTTTTCAGTTAAAAGCAAGTACAAAGTAGGTTCAAAACTTGGGTTAGTAGAGTCCTATGGCTGGGTATATAATGTAACAATAGTAGTTTGTGAAGGATAGAGTTGAAGACTCATGAGATTCATCTTCCTATTCTAGCAAGTGCTGAAATGCTCTCTGAGAACTGGCTGATCTAGCAAACCCATGTGGGTGGTTAAGCACAAGTCTCACTTTAGGCTGTAGAAGGTAATCTTGAGTCTTTGGGAGAAACAAAACGATTTTATCCTAAACAATCCAAGAGGCCTGTTTCCAGCAAAGTGAGCTTTTGTGCTGTAAGCTTCATTTGTTCAGCATGAGCCATTTGGTTTCAGTCAAAAATCCATCTAAAACTGGGCCAGGGCTAAGGGTAGAAGAGGTTCACAAAAAGTACCTTCAGTGGTGAAGTGAGCAGCAGCGGTGTGTGCTTGCTTGTTCCTGCCTGTTGAGTGGCATTCATTGCCCCTTCATTTGTGCTGGTACAAATCACTGCACTGTAAACTGGATCGTGGGCTGAATTTTTCCTGATGGAAACTTCTGCTCCCCCCTTGATTTATCCAAGACCCTGACCCTACTGAGAGCCCTGCTCGGCTGAGTTAAGGGTGGGAAGAGATAGCTGAGGTTGAGGAGGAAGGCGTGGAAATTTCTAAAGCTGGTTCTGCTGACAAAGTCAGCATGTTGAGGAACTACACCCTAAAGCAAAAGGTTCAGGAATGTAGAAACTCTAGAATATAAACCATGAAAGGGTGTGGGGAATTGCTTCCAGGTTTAGGTTTATTTTATGCTGGAAAGTAAAGTTTTGATACTTTTTTTTAACTTGTTGATTTTAAGATGCTTATCTGCTGAATTGCATTCTTTCGGTTTTGGTATGTACACTATGGAATTTTATAGCGATCTGTCATAGCCTGGCTAGCTAGAAGAAAGTAATACAGGCATATATTTCAAATACAAACAAGAAGTAGGAAAGTGAAAAAAGTTTTGGGGAAAAAACATAATGTTGAAGGGAAGAATATGAGCAAAAGAAACTGATAGAAGAATAGGACTCTGGTGATCTGTGCTGGCAATACTTAATTAAAGCAAGGATTCCATTTGTGGCCTACAGACCGGTTCCATAAAGAGTGATATCCTGAAGCCAGGAAGAACGTCTGGTGGAGATCAACCTTCGTTACTCTGCTTTTAAGTACAGGGAATTCCTGTTCGTGTCAAATGTATCAGCATCACGAAAAGCTATGCTGATCTGAGAAGGGTGTTCTTTTTTAAAAAAACTAGCAGGGGAAAAATAGGTTACGTACTAAGAAGTGCTTTTATTAGCATTCCAGATTGCCCAGAAGTGGTTGTGACATCTTCATGAAACACATTAAGGATAGAATATTAATTCATCTGCTCTGTCTTACAGGGAGGTAAAGAATAGCCAAGACTTTGTCTGATGCTCTCCCTGAAAAAGCATCTTTGTGTTTATGAATGCATTATGAAAGATTACCTGAGATGATCTGAAAGTACATGGTTTTCAACTTGAAGAGGATCTATAAAAGAGAGGAAGGAACCTTTCTTTTGATGTATCTTAAGAGATCTGTAAAACTCAATTGCAGGAGAGTTCTGTTGTCTTTTTTGTTCAGGGAATGTTGTCTCTGAGCAGCTGAGAGGGAAACTAACTAGTGGGACTGGCTTTTGTGTTTTGTGTGTATATCAACATATCTTTAACTCCAGTGCTTAATCCACAATAGGAATAAGACCTTTCTTTTCAGAAGTCTTACTGAAACATGCTTACCTGTGGTTAACAGTCAGTAGCGGTAGAAGTACCGGTACGTCTAAATCCTTTCTCCAAATCCTGGTAGAATTTCACCAAAATGCAAATAATTATTTTGGTTTTCTTTATTTAAGCAGCTTTCAATTTGTCTCTTCATACAAATTCAGAAATAAGGGCTTGTGCAATTGTCAATAGCAAAGCTAAATTTCTAAAATTGATGAAGAATGGGTTTTGAAGTAATTATGGCTTCATTGCAATACTGAGCATTTCTCACATGATATGTTGGTACAAAGTTATTTTTCTTCAGCTTATGATATGCAGTGCCGGAAGTGATGTCTGTCATTAACATCTTCTAATGTTTTCCTTTATATATTTTTGCTTTTAAGTTGCATGTAGCATAAAGGTTTTGATTAAAATGTTCTCTGCTGGATTGTGCTTAAGGATTGTTTTAAGAATCAGGGGGGTGAGATTGGGGGGGTGGAGTGGGTGGGATGGTTCCCTTCATTCCAAAGATAGGCTCTGAAGAAAATTTTGACCAAGGTAAATTGGCAATAAGGGCATCCATGACTTTGGACTTCTGACTTTTAAAATGGAACAGCGGGTGTCGCCTTGGTAATAACACGCCTGTTGTCCCTTTTCTAAAATTTGTTCTGAATTTTCCTGGAAACTTCCATTAGGTGAAGGTTCAGTGAAGGTCTGTTAAATGTGGTAGCTGTGATTTGCAATGATTCCATTTGCCCAGAGTATGTTCCACTCAATCACAGTCCTCAGTATAAGGATTGGGGGGGTACCTTGTAGCTGCCAGGTGTGCCAGATAGTGCTACGGCAATGAATGCTGCTATAGTAGATGTTTGATCAACTACAGCATCATTTTTCCAGGAGAAAATAATTAATATGCATGGAAAGCTTGGGGTTTTTTTTTCAGCTGGAAGAGCTGAAGTGCTGCGTGCCATTTCTGAATGCTTGAGTTTGAAAACCTCTGTATGAGGTGAAACACGCATTTTGCTTCCATCTTCAGCTTTTTGGGGCATGGCTTTTTCAGTTGCAATATGTGCAGAATATGGGCTATGGTTTGGAAAATATGTTCTTTTGTCCTTTTAAGTTAATACTGTCATGTTTAAATTGAATGATACTGTGTTGGGTCTCAGGTGTACTTGAGTAATGTGAGTTCTCAGTATTACAAAATATCTTTGTTTTTCAGTTCTGAAAACAAAGGGAGTGAAGCCATAAATTTGAAGAGCAACCAAAAGGAAAGCACAACTCTGCCTGCACCTTTGAAGGTATGTTTTTTATTTACTAGTTTTTAATTGAACTAAAGCCTGCCACGTCTGCTTGTGACTACTTGCCAGTGTTTTGATGTTGGATGTATTCCTGCATTGCAATGTAGCACCTGGTTGCCGTATTCTGGATTAGGGTCCATTATGACAGGCTAATACACACTCAGAAGACAGAAAAACTGTCTGTGCTTCACATTCTTAAAACAAAATTCATGTCTTTGCTTACGTTAAAGTCTTTACTTACGTTAAAGAAGTGGGAGCCTAGTGCTAATTCTACATGCAGTTAGCCAGTGAAGAAGGAAGCTAGTATTTTTATCAAACAATGGTTTCAGGCATTCCTCTAAAGCACCATTTCTATATAATTTAGAAATATCTAACCAGCAAGAGTTTGCCTGCCCGAAGGTCTGCTGGTTGCCAACCAAAGTGCTGTAAGATCTTTCTGCTGAAATTCGTATGCATGTTGGCTGTTCTTCACCAGTGTTATCCATGTTAATCATGCTTGTCTTGTCCTGTAAGTGTTTCACTACAAAAAAAAAAAGGATATGCTTCTCTGTGATCAGGGCTTTCTCCTATGTCACTTGACACAAACTGGTAGTTGCCTATAAACTTGTGTTTAGATTTAATCAAATATCATAAATAATTATTTACGGGACAGGGCCTGGCGATAACAGCCGTCTTTGCTGCTGTCACATCATGCCCTGCACACAGCCATTTTGGTGATTCATTCACTAAGCACTTTTGCTTTTTTTTTTTTGTTTTGTTTTGTTCCTTTTCCTAGTCATTTTAGTTTAATGCAGATAATATTGTGGCTACTTCCCCAAAAGGGCCTTTACTAGTCTGCCAGATTTATTTGGGGATGCAGCAGGCTTCTTAACACACTAAATCTGAGATTTCTATCCTGTGTTGCATTTATTGAGCACTAAGGGTGTGTGGAGAAGGAAGCGGTCTTCTTCCTGTATGGCCTACAGTCTGTGTGTAGTTGCATCTTCATTACCTAGAGACGGTTTGGGCTTTGCCAAAGGTCAAGAGATGTTGCAGTTGCCTCTACAAAGACCTGGTTCAGTCTAACAGGGTTATTAGCTCAAGAAAATTCCATGTTGAATGTGTTTATCCACATCAAGCTGGGAAACAATATGGTGATGTTTGTTCAGAAGCCCTGTGGGTTCAAGCCAACTCTGTCAATTCTGAGCTCCTGGAAAATGCCACTGAATTAATGCTATTCTGTTACCATAAGTCATGGACTATTTATTTTATGCCTTGAAATGCAGGC
This sequence comes from Himantopus leucocephalus, assembly GCA_003993805.1. Taxonomy (NCBI): domain Eukaryota; kingdom Metazoa; phylum Chordata; class Aves; order Charadriiformes; family Recurvirostridae; genus Himantopus; species Himantopus leucocephalus. The sequence goes on along the minus strand of RSEF01000001.1, from coordinate 112,076,215 downwards.
ACAAAGGATTCTGATAAACCAGAGGGGATTCTACTATAATAAAAGCAAATTTTCTGCACTTAAAAAAAAAAATCTTTTATTTCTATGTTAGATCAGTGAAAAATTCTAAAACAGATCTTCCTTTTGAAGAATGTTTTGATTGAGGAAGGGGAGTCATTTAGCATACATACACTAGGAATTGCTTAAAAGGAAGTATGAAGAGGGCTAGGTCTCAAGGAACAAAGCAGGATGTGTAGGTTGGGCAAAGGGACCATAGCTGGTTTAAGTTACCTAAGAGTGTTTATTTCTTGCCAAAAACTAAATCTCATTTATTTTTTAATTTAAAAAAGCCTAAATTCAGAATCTTTCCTGCTGAATCTAAATTTGTTGCAGTAAAGTCTGCTACTCAGAACTTGTGTTTTTGTAATACTGTGCTAAAAGCTGGTGCCAATATTAATGCTGTAGAGTTTTGTTCCAAATATCTGATCTGTTTTCTTTGTCTTGCCATAACTTTTTATTTAATTATATTGTCTTTGACTGATGTTTAGAAGTCTAAAGTGTTACAGTGTGCATTGTATTATCCTTGAAATAATACCTGATGTTTGTATAGGCTTTCTTATAAAGGTACGGTTTTCATATTACTAGAATGTGCTGGCTGTTCAACTGTACTGAGATTTTTCTGTCTAACTTACTTCCCTCTTTCTTAAGCTAATCAAAAATCTTTTGATACACTTGAACAGTTTCATATACATAGTAATGAGTACTTTTAGCACTGTAATTTTATAGCTTATGTGCACTGAAATTACAACTAGATAGTAAAAACTGATTCAAAGGAGGTAGAGAAAGTATTTATTTTCTACTGCTGCCCCCCCCTTTTTTTTGTGAAAAAAATCTTTTTCTTTCTTTTCTCCTACTGCTGCTCCCTTCAACATACGCTTACATTTTGATAACACCACACTGTCCAGTGCCTGACGTTGGCCAAGATAAGCTGTCTTGTGCAAATATCACTAGAATGCAGTTGGAGAGAACACTGTCTCATTTGAAAAAGATAATGTATGGTATTGAAAGACATTCCAGTTTTATTCATTGAGTCATCAAGGTTACTATAGGCTGCAAAAAAATAACGTTTTGTTATTATGGAAAGTGTATTTTGTGCGTCTAAATCTATATACCTACATGGATCAGGTTCGGGCAGGTTTCCATACATGTCCATGTCTCTGAACCTTGCTTCTACCTAGTCATTTCAGGTGGATGGTGACTAAAAGTTGAAACCATGCTGTGTCTGTCTGTCACCAAGTTAATGAGCTATCATGTTTCTGATAAACTTACATGTAGACTTACTTACATGCTGTGATTTTGTATATTCATTGGCTGTCTCAGCAGGAGGCCAGGGGCAAAATAGCGGGAAAACTGTAAGTCTCTTGATTTAGCAGCAAAGGTCGGGTGTCTAAATTATAGCTGACTGGGTGAGTGGAGCTGGGAAACATGCTGCGCAACCATAGCTCTTTGGCTCTTCTGAGCACTTTAGTTACCAGTTCTGTACTTTACCCCTGCTATTTTTTTCCCTGCAATGAAATATTTAGGTCATAGAGGGAGGAAAAGATATTTTAATACTCACCTCATGAAAATATGAAGCCTAATCTTTCTGTGCCAAGGTGAATTTATCAATCATCGTTTGATCACTTTTGAGAAAATATTACTGAAATATATTTGCCATGTCTATTAATTCATTGCCAGAAAGTACATCACCACCCACCACTGTTTATTTACACATTTTGTTTTGCTTCTGTTTCTTTGAATTAGAGCTCTAAACAGCGCTCTTTCTGAGTAAATGCTCCATTTCAGGGATCTGATTGTTGAACAGATGGTTGTGTGGATGTAAACAATTCCTGAACTTCATGTTTAGTGTTCTAAGTACCTGCATTACATAGTGTCCAGTACATGTTAGTATATCATTAACCTCACTTTTAGTGCTACACGGACTTTGTTTTTGAAAGAAATATTGCAACAGTGCTTCCTGCAAAAGTATGTTTCACATACTTTTGCTTTTGGTAATACCCTTAAAATGGAGGTTTACAACTGGGATGTAGGTATTAGTTGAATTGTGTGGAACAACTACCAAATAAGCTAACACCGCTACTGTAGTGAGCCACGTGCTGGAGAATGTCGTGTTAGTACAGTTTTGAAGAAATCGCACAACACTCTTGTTGGATGTGCTTGTGCCACAGGTGTAACCTGGCTCCTTACCTGTATTACCATACTGTAGTAGTAGAAGCAGTGGTAAGCGCTTGGGGTAATTTCAGTAGTAGTGAATGGCTTAGGTCCCAGGCTTGCCCTGTCTGAGGTTCTCGTCCAACTGAAGGCTTTGCTGTGACAGCGTAGGCAAATTCACTTGCCTGCCAGTCATCCCCAGATGTCCTTCCTGTAGCGATGCAAGGAGGAAATAGCATACTATCGTAGAAAGGTAGAATCATATCATAGAAGGTTTGGGATGGAAGGGACCTTAAAGATCATCTAGTTCCAACCCCCCTGCCATGGGCAAGGACAGCCTCCACTAGACCAGGTTGCTCAAAGCCCCATCCAGCCTGGCCTCGAACACCTCCAGGGATGGAGCTTACACAACTTCTGTGGGCAACTTGTTCCAGTGTCTAGTGTCTCACCACCCTCACACTAAAGAATTTCTTCCTGATACCTAATCTAAACCTACCCCCTTTCAGTTTGAAGACATTTCCCCTCATCCTATCACTACATGCCCTTGTAAAAAGTCCTTCCCCAGCTCTCCTGTAGCCCCCCTTTAGGTACTGGAAAGCTGCTATGAGGTCTCCCTGGAGCCTTCTCTTCTCCAGGCTGAAAAACCCCAAGTCTCTCAGCCTGTCTGAATAGGAGAGGTGCTCCAGCCCACTGATCATCTTTGTGGCCCTTGTTCCAACAGGTCCATGTCATTCTTATGCTGGGGGCTCCAGAGGTGGATGCAGTACTCCAGGTGGGCTCTCATGAGAGCAGAGTAGA